>JANCRC010000013.1:17686250-18428125 GCA_024362995.1 Heteromeles arbutifolia | reverse complement strand
TCAATTTGTATTGTATTTACATTGTTTTAAGCATTCGTGGGACAAAACGAGCTTGCGTTTGTCGTAATTGGGAGCTTAAGCAAATAAACACATATAATACGCTACAAGAACGTTAAGAAAGAGTTGTCAAAGATCAAATGCTTATTTGATGTAAAAAGTACTCTATTTTTCTATTTGGAGTGTATTTTGACTGTTTTAAATGTTCGTCGGATAAAACAAGCGTGCGTTTTACACGCTTTGGAACTTAAGAAAATAAACACATATAATATGCTATCAAGATGTTATGAATGACTTGTCGAAAGAGCAAATGCTTATTTGGTGCCAAAAGTACACTATTTGTCCATTTGGAGTGTATTTTCACTGTTTTATGCCTTCGTGGGACAAAACATGCATGCGTTTGACACGCTTTGGAACTTAAGCAAATAAACACATATAATACGCTACTAAGACATTAAGAATGACTTCTCAAAATATCAAATGCTTATTTGGTATCAAAAGTACACTATTTTTTCCATTTGGAGTGTATTTTCACTGTTTTATGCGTTCGTGGGATAAAACATGCGTGCGTTTGACACGCTTTGGAACTTAAACAAATAAACACATATAATACGCTACTAAGATGTTAAGAATGAGTTCTCAAAATATCAAATGCTTATTTGGTATCAAAAGTACACTATTTTCGCTTTTGGAGTGAATTTGCACCGTTTTAAGCATTCGTGGGTTAAAACGAGCGTGCTTTTGACACGATTTGGAACTTAAGAAAGTAAACACATAAAATACACTACTAAGAATTTAAGACTGAGTTCTCAAATGATCAACAGCTTATTTGGTGTCCCAAGTACACTATTTTTCGATTTGTAGTGTATTTACATAGTTTTAAGCATTCGTGGGACAAAACGACCGTGCGTTTGATGCGAGTGGGAACTTAAGCAAATAAACAGATATAATTCGCTACCAAGAAGTTAAGAAAGTGTTGTCAAAAGGTCAAATGCTTATATGACGTCAAAAGTACACTATTTTTCTATTTGGAGTGTATTTTCACTGTTTTAAACGTTCGTGGGATGAAACAAGCGTGCGTTTCACATGCTTTGGAACCTAAACAAATAAACACATATAATATGCTACTAAGGCATTATGAATGAGTTTTCAAAAGATCAAATGCTTATTTGGTGTCAAAAGTACACTATTTGTCCATTTGGAGTGTATTTTCACTGCTTTATGCGTTCGTGGGATAAAACATGCGTGTGTTTGACACGCTTTGGAACTTAAGCAAATAAACACATATAATACGCTACTAACACGTTAAGAAAGAGTTCTCAAAATATCAAATGCTTATTTGGAATCAAAAGTACACTATTTTTCCATTCGGAGTGAATTTGCACTGTTTTAAGCATTCATGCGTTGAAACGAGCGTGCGTTTGACACGCTTTGTAACTTAGTCAAGTAAACACATATGATATACTACTAAGACTTTAAGAATGAGTTATCAAATGATCAAATGTTTATTTGGTGTGAAAATACACTATTTTTCGATTTGTATTGTATTTACATTGTTTTAAGCATTTGTGGGACAAAACAAGCGTGCGGTTGACGCGATTGGGAGCTTCAGCAAATAAACACATATAATACACTACCAAGATGTTAAGAAAGAGTTTTCAAAAGTCCAAATGCTTGTTTGATGAAAAAAGTACACTATTTTTCTATTTGGAGTGTATTTTCATGTTTTTAAACGTTCGTCGGATGAAACAAGTATGTGTGTTACACGCTTTGGAACTTAAGAAAATAAACACATATAATACGCTACCAAGATATTACGAATGAGTTGTCAAAAGTGAAAATGCTTCTTTGGTGTCAAAAGTACACTATTTGTCCATTTGGAGTGTATTTTCAATGTTTTATGCGTTTGTGGGATAAAACATGCGTGCGTTTGACACGCTTTGGAACTTAAGCAAATAAACACATATAATACACTACCAAGATGTTAAGAATGAGTTCTCAAAATATCAAATAGTTATTTGGTATCAAAAGTACACTATTTTTTTCATTTGGAGTGTATTTTCTCTGTTTTATACGTTCGTGGGATAAAACATGCGTGCGTTTGACACGCTTTGGAAGTTAAGCAAATAAACACATGTAATACGCTACTAAAACATTAAGAATGAGTTCTCAAAATATCAAATGCTTATTTGGTATCAAAAGTACACTATTTTTTCCATGTGGAGTGTATTTTCATTGTTTTATGTGTTTGTGGGATAAAACATGCGTGCGTTTGACACGCTTTGGAATTGAAGAAAATAAACACATATAATACGCTACTAAGACGTTAAGAATGACTTCTCAAAATATCAAATGCTTATTCGGTATCAAAAGTACACTACTTTTCCATTTATAGTGAATTTGCACTGTTTTAAGCAGTCGTGGGTTAAAACGAGTGTGCTTTTGACACGTTTTGGAACTTAAGGAAGTAAACATATGTAATACACTACTAAGACTTTAAGGCTGAGTTCTCAAATGATGAAATGCTTATTTGGTGTCACAAGTACACTATTTTTCAGTTTGTAGTGTATTTACATTGTTTTAAGCATTCGTGGGACAAAACGAGCGTGCGTTTGACGCGATTGGGAGCTTAAGAAAATAAACACATATAATACACTACCAAAACGTTAAGAAAGAGTTGTCAAAAGGTCAAATGCTTATTTGATGTCAAAAGTACACTATATTTCTGTTTGGAGTGTATTTTCACTGTCTTAAACGATCGTGGGATGAAACAAGCGTGCGTTTGACACGCTTTGGAACTTAAGCAAATAAAGACATATAATACACTGCTAAGACTTTACGAATGAGTTTTCAAAAGATCGAATGCTTATTTGGTGTCAAAAGTACACTATTTGTCCATTTGGAGTGTATTTCCAATGTTTTATGCGTTCGTGGGATAAAACATGTGTGCGTTTGACATGCTTTAGAACTTAAGCAAATAAACACATATAATACGCTACTAAGACGTTAAGAATGACTTCTCAATATATCAAATGCTTATTTGGTATCAAAAGTACACTATTTTTTCCATTTGGAGTGTATTTTCACTGTTTTATGCTTTCGTGGGATAAAATATGCGTGCATTTGTCACACTTTGGAACTTAAGCAAATAAACACATATAATATGCTAATAAGACATTAAGAATGAGTCCTCTAAATATCTAACGCTTATTGAGTGTAAAAAATACACTAATTTTCTATTGGGAGCATATTTTCATTGTTTTAAGCATTTGTGGGATAAAACGAGCGTATGTTTGACACGCTTTGGAACTTTAGCGAATAAACACATATAATATGCTAATAAGACATTAGGAATGAGTTCTCAAAAGATCAAACGCTTATTTGGTGTCAAAAGTACACTATTTTTCCATTTGAAGTGAATTTGCACTGTTTTAAGCATTTGTGGGTTAAAACGAGCGTGCGTTTGACACGCTGATGTGATAATAAATAGCACACAAATTAAAACCCTATTATTGTAGTATATGTAAGTAGGGATCGTTCTAGGCCGGGGATTAGAAGGGATGCTAATCTAGACTAAAAAACAAAAAACTAAACTCTAATAACTCAAAACAGACTAGAATGACTCAAAACAGCACAAAACAATCAAAATGACTCAAAACAGAAACTAAGAGTGATTTTGGATGAATTCTAAACTTAACTTGACTCAAAATACTAATAAAGGACATATTTGAACTAATTAAACATGAAATATTAAAGGGGGCATTGGTTTTGACGAATTTAGAACTTAAACAAACAGATTGCATGAATAAAACAAAAGGCACGAATTTAAGGTGATTCAAGGGTGAAAGGCTTGCTAGAGGGTTCTTCTCCACACATGACACATATGCATACAAATCGATTTCCAGTTATATTCCAATAAACCATGAATGACAATGCCCCAAGTTAACCGTGAACGCACAAATTAACCATCTGATTTTCCTAAATTCATTGAATTGAACAAGCATCGCAACCCAAATTATTCTTATCAAGTCACTACATGAATGCATAATAGAGATACATATCAAAGATCATTAAGTTCCATGAAAATCATAAGCATTGACATGGCATTCGTAACTATGAACTGCATGATACTCCTGCCAGGAATTCACTTAACGCGATCGTGACTAGTGACCTCCACTACTTGTAAATATAAGTTTGTAACTATTAGGTGAAACTCCCTTATATTTTAGCATGAAATCCTTGCATGCAAACTAAGTGTGCACCATCAATCGACATACAAGAATAAGTTATCAATCAAGCAGTTAAGCAAATTGCATTCACAATTTATGAAATAATAACTGGAAGAAATCAATTCATATTACATATATGTTCATGGCTTTGAATCAAACTCTAGCTAAAACGAAAGTAGTTCCTCATGTTCGCAATTAAACAAAGACAATTAAATTTAAACATTGAAAACAAATGTAGAAGACACCTAGAATGCTCCAGCAATCCAAACTTGAATGGCAAGCACGTCCAAGGGGTCCTCCTTCTTCTTCTTTTCTGTGGCACAAGGTGTGGGTGAAGGAATTACGTTATTATGTGTAATGGATGGGGTGGTTCTCTTTTGATGGGTGTGGCAATAGAATATATTATATGGAAAGGTAATAAAACCCTAATTATTTTTTAAGACAGATTCCTGAAGGAAAAAGGGTAAATAAATGTCAGAATCCAAGAGGAAAAGGGAATGTAGGGTGCGGTAGGATTTGGAGGGAAGGGGAAATCCCTTGCCGTGCAAGGGAAAAGGTCTCTAGAAGGAATAGGTGCGGCTCCCTTGTAGGATTGAGATTAGGTCTTCTAGAATCATTCATTTAAGTGTCCCACTATAATTAGGGATTCTCCTTGCAGCTGGAACTTAGGTAAAGTAGGATTAGGAAAAGGTTAGGACATATAACGTAACTTGGCTAATATTCCTTCTTTCTTGCTAGGCTCCTTATCTTTCCTTTTTCTTGAATTAACTCTTTCATCTCTCTAGCATATTCCTAGCCTCTTTTGGTCTTCAAATTCATCCATCCACATTGCTCCATGCATGTACTATCCATTCCAAGCCCAAAACTGCTCCGAACTGTACTTTCTTGCCACCTTAGCCCTTTGGACCTAGAAACACACGAAAATAGCTTAAAACACTCTAATAAATAGAAACTAACCAAGTAAATGCAAATAAACAAGCTAAATAAGTAGCATAAATTGATAGGAGCATATTTATGCGACTTAGTTAGCTTGTTTCTTTGCATTTAGTGAGTTAGTTTCCATTTATTATAGTGATTATAGCTATTTTCGTGTGTTTGTAGGTTTAAATGGCAAAAGTGGCAAGAAAGTGCATTTTAGAGCATTTTAGAGCAGTTTTGGGCTGGAATGGGATGCTTGCATATGGAGCACAAGAAATGGATGAATTTGAAGTCAAAAGAGGCTTGGAATGTGCTAAAGAGATGGAGAAATTAATTCAAGACATTGAAGATAAGGAATCAGCTCAAAAGAAGGAAACATTATCTAAACTGCCTTATCTTATCTTATCCTATCCTAATCCTATCCTAACTTAATTCCAGCTGAAAGGAGGATCCCTAAATAATTTAGGACACTTAAATATAGGGTTCTAGAAGACCTAATCCATGCCACAAAGGGTGCCGCACCAAATCTGTCCAAGAATACCTTTCCTTGCCGTGCAAGGTAATCCTTTGTTTCCTAGGATCCTGCCGCAACCACCTTTCTCTTTTTCCCCTTGGATTCTGAATTTAATTACCCTTTTTCCTTGAGGATTTGGTGTACAAATCCTTCTCCAAATTTAATTAGGTCGTGGTCCTCTCCCTAGCCTATAAATATATGTTCCTGCCGCACCGTTCATGACCTATCCTTCACCATAACTCACCTACATCCATCCACCACCACAATTCACCACTCATCCATCATCACAACCCTTGTGCCGCAGCCAAGAAGCAGAAGGAGGACCCTTGAATGTGCTTGCCATTCAAACTCGGATTGTTGGAACGTTTATAGGTGTAGTCTATTCTTTGTTTTCAATGTTTAAGTTTAATTATCTTTGTTTTACGAGCATGAGGAGCTAAACTCCTTTTAGCTAGGGGGAAATTCAAAGCCATGAACATATATGTGATATGAATTGATTACATCCAGTTATTGTTTCATAAATCGTGAATGCAATTTGCTTAACTGTTTGATTCAAAACTTATTCATGTGTGTTGATTAAGGAGGCCTACTTAGTTTGCATGCATGAATTTGATGCTAGAATACAAGGGAGTTTCACCTAATTGTTATGAACTTATATTCATAAGTAGTGGAGGTTACTAGTCACAATCGCGTTAAGTAAATTCCTGGCAGGAGTATCATGTTGTTCATAGTTACGAATGCTTTGTCAATGCTTATGATTTTCACAAAGCTTAATGATCTTTGATATGTATCTCTATTATGCTGTTCATGTTGGGAACTATTGAGGAATAATTTGGTTGCCGATGAGTTGTCCATCCAATTCAATGACTTAAGGAAAATCTGAGGGTTAATTAGTGTTGTTCACGGTTAATCTGGCGTGTTGAGGTTCATGGTTTATTGGAAAAGTAACTGGAAATCGATTTGTGTTGCATATGTTTCATGTGTGGAGAAGGACCCTCTAGCTAGCCTTTCACCCCTTAAGTCACCCAAAACCGTACCCCTTTAGTTTAGAGTCTTTTAATTTGTTTGTTTTACTTTAAACTCGTCATACCACATTCCCCCTTATATTTCGTGTCTTCCAGTTAGAATCTGTCCAAATTGGGTTCTCTTTAGTGTATTGAGTCTAGGTAGTCTAGAATTCGTCCAAATCACCGTTAAGTGTTAGTTTTGAGTCATAGGAACTTAATTTGTGTGTTTTGAGTCAGTTTAGCTTGTTTTGAGTCATTAGAATCTAGTTTAGTGTTTTTAAGTTTAATTTGTGTAGGTTAGCAGCCCTTCTAATCCCCGGCCTAGAACGATCACTACTTTCACATACTACATCTATAGGGTTTAAGTTTGTGTGCTATTTTATATCACATCATAAATATGCTTCTATCACCCACTGTGGAACTTAAGCAAATAAACACCTGTAATATGCTACTAAGACGTTAACAATGACTTCTCAAAATAACAAATTCTTATATGGCGTCGAAAGTACAGTATTTTTCTATTTGGAGTGTGTTTGCACCGTTTTAAGCATTCGTGGGATAAAACGAGAGTGCGTTGGACAAGCTTTGGAACTTAAGCAAATAAACAGATATAATACGCTACTCAGTCATTAAGAATCAGTTCTCAAAAGATCAAATTCTTAATTGATGTCAAAAGTACATTAGTTTTCCATTTGGAGCGTATTTGCATTGTTTTAAGCATTCATGGGTTAAAACGAGCGTGCGTTTGACACGCTTTGGAACGTAAACAAATAAACACCTACAATGTGCTACTAAGATGGTAACGATTACTTCTCAAAATATGAAATTCTTATTTGGTGTCAAGTATAGTATTCTTATTTGGTGTCAAGTATAGTATTTTCGATTTGGAGTGTATTTGCACTATTTTAAGCATTCGTGGGATAAGACGAGCGTGCATTTGACAAGCTCTGGAACTTAAGCAACTAAACACTTATAATACGCTACTCAGTCCTTACGAATCAGTTCTCAAAAGATCAAATGCTTATTTGATGTCAAAAGTACACTATTTGTCCATTTGGAGTGTATTTCCAGTGTTTGAAGCATTCATGGGATAAAACGAGCGTGCATTTGTCACACTTCGAAACTTAAGCAAATAAACACAAATAATATGCTACTCCGTCATTTAAAATGAGTTTGCAAAATATCAAATGCTTATTTGGGGTGAAAAGTACAAGATTTTTCTATTTGGAGTGTATTTTCACTGTTTTAAGCATTTGTGGGATAAAACGAGTATGCGTCTGACAAGCTTTGGAAAATAAGTGAATAAAAACATATAATACGTTACTAAGATGTTAAGAATGAGTTCTAAGAAGATCAAATTCTTATTTGTTGTCAAAAGTACACTATTTTTCTATTTGGAGAGTATTTGCATTGGTTTAAGCATTCATGGGATTAAACGAGCGTGCGTTTGACACGCTTCAAAACTTAAGCAAATAAACACATATAATACGGTGCTCCATCATCCAAAATGAGTTCTCAACATATCAAATGCTTATTTGGTGTGAAAAGCACACTATTTTTCTATTTGGAGTCAGTTCGCACTGTTTTAAGCATTTGTGGGTTAAAACGAGTGCGTTTAACACGCTTTGCAACTTAAGCAAATAAACACACATAATACGCTACTAAGATATTCTACAAGAGTTCCCAAACTATCAAATGCTTATTTGGTGTCAAAAGCACACTATTTTTGGGGTGTAGTTGCACTGTTTTAAGCATTCGTGGGATAAAACGAGAGTGCGTTTGACATGCCTTGGAACTTAAGCGACTAAATACATATAATACGCTACTAAGACATTAAGAATCAGTACTCACAAGATCAAATGCTTATTTGGTGTCAAAAGTACACTTCTTTCGATTTGGAGTGTATTTGCACAGTTTTAAGCACTCGTGGGGTAAAACGAGAGTGCGTTTGACACGCCTTGGAACTTAAGCATATAAATACATATAATACGCTATGAAGTCATTAAGAATCTGTTCTCAACAGATCAAATGCTTGTTTGGTGTAAAAAATACACCATTTGTCTATTCGGAGTGTATTTCACAATTTCAAGCATTCGTGGGTTAAAACAAGCATGCGTTTGACATGCTTTGGAACTTAAGCAAATAAACACATATAATATGCTGCTTAGACATTAAGAATGAGTTCTTAGAGGATCAGATTCTTATTTGGTTTCAAAAATATAGTATTTTTCTACTTGGAATTATTTGCACTGTTTTAAACATTCGCGGGATAAAAAGAGCATGCGTTTGACACGCTTTCGAACTTAAGTAAATAAACACATATAATATGCTACTAAGATGTTAAGAATGTGTTCTCAAAAGATCAGATTCTTATTTGGTGTCAAAAGTACACTATTTTTCTATTTGGAGTGCATTTCCATTGTTTTAAGCATTTGTCGATTAAACTGCGAGTGCATTTGGCACGCTTTGGAACTTAAGCAACTAAACACATATAATACGCTACTAAGACATTAAGAATGAGTTCTCAAAATATCAAATGCTTATTTGGTGTCAAAAGCACACTATTTTTCTATTTGGAGTGTATTTGCACTGTTTAAAGCAGTCGTGGGATTAAACGAGCCTAGGTTTGTCATGCCTTCGAACTTAAGCGAATAAATACATATAATATGCTACTAAGACATTAAGAATCAGTACCCAAACGATCAAATGCTTATTTGGTGTCAAAAGGACACTTTTTTCGATTTGGAGTGTATTTGAATAGTTTTAAGCTCGTGGGGTAAAACGAGCGTGTGTTTGACACGCCTCGGATCTTAATCATATAAATATGTATAATATGCTATGGAGTCATTAAGAATGAGTTCTCAAAAGATCAAATGCTTATTTGGTGTCAAAAGTACATTTTTTTCGATTTGGAGTGTATTTGCACTGTTTTAAGCATTCGTGAGATAAAACGGGCGTACGGTTGACACACCTTGGAACTGAATCATATAAATATATATAATACACTATGATGTCATTAAGAATCAGCTCTCAAAAGATCAAATGCTTATTTGGTGTCAAAAGTACACTATTTATCTATTTGGAGTGTATTTTCACTGTTTCAGGCGTTCATGGGTTAAAACGAGCGTGCGTTTGACATTCTTTGGAACTTAATCAAATAAACACAGATAATACGCTTCTTGGACATTAAGAATGAGTTCTCAGAAGATCAGATTCTTATTTGGTTTCAAAAGTACACTATTTTTCTATTTAGAGTTATTTGCACCGTTTTAAACATTCGCGAGATTAAACGATCATGCGTCTGCACGCTTTTGAAATTAATAAAATAAACACATATAATACGCTACTAAGATGTTAACAATGCATTCCCAAAAGATCATATTCTTATTTGGTGTCAAAAGTACACTATTTTTCTATTTGTAGTGCAATTGCACTGTTTTAAGCATTTCTCGATTAAAATGTTAGCGCATTTGACATGCTTTGCAACTTAAAATACACAACTAAGACATTAAGAATGAGTTCCTAAAACATCAAATGCTTGTTTGGTGTCAAAAGTAAACTATTTGTCCATTTGGAGTGTATTTGCGATGTTCTTAGCATTCGTGGGATAAAACGAGTGTGCGTTTGATAGGCTTTGGAACTTAAGCAAATGAACACACATGACACACAACCAAGCCATTAATAATGAGTCCTCAAAGGATAAAATTCATGTTTGTGGTCAAAAGTACACTATTTTTCTATTTGGAGGGTATTTGCACTGTTTTAAGCATTTGTGGATTAAAACGACCGTGCGTTTGACACGCTTTGGAACTTAAGAAAATAAACAGATATAATACTCTACTAATACATTAAGAATGAGTTCTCAAAAGATCAAATGCTTATTCGGTGTCAAAAGTTCACTATTTGTCCATTTGGGGTGTATTTTCACTGTTTTATGCGTTCGAGGGATAAAACATGCGTGCGTTTGACACGCTTTGGAAATTAAGCAAATAAACACATATAATACGCTACTTTGACATTAAGAAGGAGTTCTCAAAAGATCAAATGCTTATTTGGTGTCAAATGTACACTATTTTTCGATTTGGAGTGTATTTTCACTGTTTTAAGCATTCGTGGGATAAAACGAGCCTGCGTTTGACACGCTTTGGAACTTAAGCAAGTAAACACATATAATACTCCACTACGACATTAATAATGAGTGTCCAAAACATCTAGAGAAATATTTGTGTCAAAAGTACACTGTTTTAAGCATTTATGGGATAAAACGAGCGTGCGTTTGACAAGCTTTGGAACGTAAGCATACAAATACATATAATACGCTACTAAGACGTTAAGAATGAGTTCTAAAATGATCAAATTCTTATTCGTTGTCAAAAGTACATTATTTTTCTGTTTGGAGAGTATTTGCGTTGTTTTAAGCATTGATAGGATAAAACGAGCGTGCGTTTGACACGCTTCGAAACTTAAGCAAATAAACACATATAATATGCTACTCCATCATCCATAATGAGTTCTCAAAACATGAAATGCTTATTTGGTGTCAAAAGTACACTATTTTTCTATTTGGAGTGTATTTTCACTATTTGAAGCATTCGTGGAATAAAACGAGCGTGTGTTTGACATGCTTTCGAACTTAAGTGAATAAATACATATAATACACTACGCAAACGTTAAGAATGAGTTCTAAAAAGATGAAATTCTTATTTGATATCAAAAGTACACTAATTGTCCATTTGGAGTGTATTTTCACTAGTTTAAGCATTCGTGGGAAAAAACGAGCGTCCGTCTGACAAGCTTTGGAACACAAGCAAATAAATACATGTAATACGCTACTAAGACGTTAAGAATGAGTTCAAAAAACATCAAATTTTTATTTGTTGTCAAAAGAACACTATTTTTCTATTTGGAGAGTATTTGCATTGTTTTAAGCTTTCGTGGGATAAAACGAGCGTGCGTTTGACACGCTTTAGAACTTAAGCAAATAAATGTATATAATACACCGCTCAGTCATCAAGAATGAGTTCTTAAAAGATCAAATGCTTATTTGGTGCAAAAAGTACACTATTTTTTCCATTTGGAGTGTATTTTCACTATTCTAAGCATTCGTGGGAAAAACCGAGCGTGCGTTTGACTCGCTTTGGAACTTAAGCAAATATACACATATTATACACTACTCATTGATCAAGAATGAGTTTCGAAAAGATCAAATGCTTATTTTGTGTGCAAAGTACACTATTTCACCATTTGGAGTGAATTCGCACTGTTTTTCGCATTCGTGGGTTAAAACGAGCATGCGTTTGATACACTTTGGAACATAAGCAAATAAACACATATAATACACTAATAAGACATTAAGAATGAGTTTTGAAAAGATTAAATGCTTATTTGGTGTCAAAAGTACACTATTTGTCCATTTGGAGTGTATTTTCACTGTTTTATGCGTTCGTGGGATAAAACTTGCGTGCCTTTGGCACGCTTTGGAACTTAAGCAAATAAACACATATAATATGCTACTAAGACATTAAGAATGAGTTCTCAAAATATCAAATTTTTATTTGGTGTCAAAAGTATACTATTTTTTCCATTTGGAGTGTAATTTTATAGTTTTAAGCATTCGTGGGACAAAACGAGCGTGCGTTTGACATGCTTTTGAACTTAAGCGAATAAATACATATAATATGCTACTAAGACGTTGAGAATGAGTTCTCAAGTGCCAAAAGTACACTATTTTTCTATTCGGAGTGTATTTTCACAGTTTTAAGCAACAACCGAAGGTGATCCTACATGGAAGGGGAACTGTCAGAACCTCCATCAAGCCCTCGTAAGCCACCAGCGAACAATTCCTACTTAATACCTGGAGGGGCAAAAAACAGAAAGCGTGAGTGGGCAAAAACAAAACTTTTCAAAATCATTTGATTTCTCAAATATTCTAACCCCTTGCTGTAAAACAAGTATAGTTTCCCAGAAAATAGACTACATATGTATATATCTCAAAGTCATGCTCAGAAGTATCGAAATCCACATAAATGTATGCCATGCCCAATATCACAATATAACAAATGTAAGCCAGGTGATACAATGTATTATAAATCATCTGCTAGCCGAAGTCACCTCACGTGATCTATACGGCGAAATCTAGGGCTCATATCTCTATATCATCTCAATCACATGATTCATCATGTATATACATCACATATCTCATCACATATCTCATCTTGTATATACATATCTGCACACGAGTCGAAACCACCTCACGTGGTCTGTCCGACAGGACTGGGTGTAAAATAATACGCTCTAGTGCTATGATCATGTGAAGACTATGCACTAATCGCAGGTCACCTAGGAGTCAAACCTACTAAAAGTGGTCTATACGACAGGACTGTGCACCTAACTTGGATCCAAGAATAGCGTGTGGTACGAGAGGTGAACATCACGTGAAGGACTGTGCCCCTAACTCTGGGCGGGAGCACTAACACCGGGGTCCAGATTATGAGCCCTAATATATCTCATCATCATCATCATCATCATATCTGATAACCATTACCAACATAATATACTCACCTGTAGCTTACCTGGGCCTCCGCAGCACCGTGCAATAATATGCATAATTATGATAGTGCATATGCTAAAATATGATGCGAGTATGACATGGCATTTAAATCTCATTTCTTTTAAATACGTTTTCTGGGAAAAACGTCAAGTATATATATATATACCGAAAACAAAAGCCCACTCACTTAAGAGCACATAACCAACTCTAGCTAATAACTTCTCATACAATGCTCAAATTGGGTATATGAATATACCACCATGATCTACACAACCTTACGAACATCTCCATATTTTTAGAAAAATTTTCCGACCACCCACACACCGGCCAAGGCACGGCCCTACACGCCCCCACGCGCGGCCACGTGACAGGCACACTGACAGCGTCAGTTAACCCCGTCAGGAGTATTCCTCGAAATATTCCGTTAAAACCCAACGGTAACAGTTAAAGATAACTAACAGCGTTGGAATATTCAGTCAGAATTGACTGAATATTCCATCGTCTTCAACCTCAGACTTCCGGCGACTGTCGCCGTCACCGGAAACTGGGGATTTCGTATTTTCATCCTATCTTCTCCAATTTTTCACCATTTTTCAAAATCTATATACCAAAATGAAGCATACGAAGAATAGAACAAGTTTATACCTCTTTCAAGTCCCAAAAACCACGGAATCTCGCAGGGAAATTTTGAGGAAAACCGGCTAAGTCTCGATCTCACGATTCCGACGTCCAATTCTTTCCAACGAAGCACTCCGAGCTTCGTATGGACCTCCTTAAGCTTTCTATGAACTTAGAATTCCCAAAAACAAACGTTTTCACATTAGCATGAATAGTGACCAAATCGGATCTAGGGTTTCCACGTGAATTTAAAGTACTTCTTACCTAAAAATGGTATGAATGTGTTCGTATAGACCTCAGGAACACAATGGTGTCCTTAACACCCTGGATCTGTAAGGTTTATAATGGTTTTGATGTTGTCCATAGGAAAGAGAAGGAGAGAGAGAAAGTGAGTCTGAGAGAGAGAGTGTACGGGAGTGAGAGAGAGAAAGTGATGTGGATGTGTGTGTGTGTGTGGTCCAAATACAACCAACCAAAAACAAGGATAAGTTTTGTTCTAGTTGGGTCCACTAATTTAGGAACCAAGTGAATTGGACCAACACCAAACTTAAACACACACGTACATTAATTAACGTCCAAGGGCATTTTAGTCTTTTCACACCTTTGAGAATAATTTTCCGAGACGGGCTGTCACATTCCATGCCCAAAATTGCTCCAAAAGGCATCAAAATGCACTTTCTTGCCTCTTTAACCCTTTGGACCTACAAACACACGAAAATAGCTTAAAGTGCTAAAATAGCTAAGAATTAACAACAAAAATGCAAAAAAACAAGTCAACTAAGTCGCATAAATATGCTTTTATCAAATTCCCCCACACTTAGCTCTTGCCAGTGCTCGAGCAAAATGAAACAAACAAAACATAACCTAAACCTTCCAACATTTGCCTCAGGGATTTCCAATGAAACATGACAAATTAAAAATCATTACTCACATAGATTTTAGTCCTCCTTACCCTCGTGCATACTTAATCACAGTCACCATTCACTAGCTCGCATTTAATCAATTAAAACAACGTTTTGAATGTAGAAACATGCGTTATAGAATTCACTCAATTCCTCACCATATATACACTCTATTTTCACACAGATTTTCTGACTACACTCCCTACACTAGGTATATGTGAGAAGATTGATGTAAACATGTAAACTAGTGCTCACATATGTTTAACAAAGAAAGCATTTTCTGGAATTATCAATCATAAACAAGTATATATGATCTTATGAACAGAATGCTACTACTTAGAAGCGAGAACCAAGGATACCATATGCTCATACCAATCTCAAACTCCACATATTGAAATACATAACAATCAAGATAGAAATTTAAGGGTTGCAACGGGGCTAAGTGATATGCGGCAGGCCTAGAAAGAAAGGGGAATGTGACTTCCTTGCAAGGCAAGGAAAGATTCCTTGCAGATTTGGTGCGGCAACCTTTAGGAATGTAATTAGGTCTTCTAGAACCATGTAATTAAGTGTCCCAATACATTTAGGACACCTCTTTGCAACTGGAACTTAGTGAATTAGGATTAGGAAAGGTTTAGGACCAAATAAGGAAACTTGGTTTGCATTCCTTCTTGCTTTCGCTGAGTTCCTTGACTTCTCTTGTCTTGAACTTATTTCCTTCATCTCTTTACTCATTCCTAGCTTCCTTTGGTCTTCAAATTCGTCCATCCACCTTGCTCCGTGCATGGCCTATCCATTCCATACCCAAAATTTCTCCAAAAAGCACAAAAATGCACTTTCTTGCCTCTTTAACCCTTTGGACCTACAAACACACGAAAATAGCTAACAATTAACAACAAAAAATGCAAGAAAACAAGCCAACTAAGTCGTATAAATATGCTCCTATCATTACGACATTAAGAATGAGTTTTCAAATGATCAAATGCTTATTTGGTGTCAAGAGTACCCTATTTTTCGATTTGGAACATAAGCAAATAAACACATATAATACACTAATAAGACATTAAGAATGAGTTCTTAAAAGATCAAATGCTTATTCGGTGTCAAAAGTACACTATTTGTCCATTTGGAGTGTATTTTCATTGTTTTATGTGTTCGTGGGATAAAACATGTGTGCGTTTGACATGCTTTGGAACTTAAGCAAATAAACACATATAATACACTATTAAGACATTAATAATGAGTTTCAAAATATCAAATGCTTATTTGGTATCAAAAGTACACTATTTTTTCCATTTGGAGTGTATTTTCACAGTTTTAAGCATTCGTTGGATAAAACAAGTGCGAATTTGACACGCTTTGGAACTTAAGCGAATAAATACACATAATATGCTACTAAGATGTTGAGAATGAGTTCTGAAAAGATCAATTTTTTATTTCGTGTCAAAAGTAAACTATTTTTCTATTTAGAGTGTATTTGCACTGTCTTAAGAATTCGTGGGATAAAACGAGCGTGCGTTTGACACGCTTTGGGACTTAAGCGAATACACACATATGATATGCTAATAAGACATTAAGAATGAGTTCTCAAAAGATCAAATGCTTATTTCTTGTCAAAGGTACACTATTTTTTCCATTTGGAGTTTATTTTCACTGTTTTAAGCATTCGTGGGAAAAAATGAGTGTGTTTGACTCACTTTGGAACTTAAGTGAATAAACACATATAACAGACTACTAAGACATTAAGAATGAGTTCTCAAAAGATCAAATGCTTATTTGGTGTCTAATGTACACCATTTGTCCATTTGGAGTGTATTTTCACTATTTTAAGCGTTCATGGGATAAAACAAGGGTACGTTTGACACGGTTTGGAAATTAGGAAAATAAACACATATAATATGCTACTAAAACATTAAGAATGAGATGTTAAAGGATCAAATGCTTAGTTGGTGTCAAGAGTACACTATTTTTCGATTTGGAGTGTATTTGCATTGTTTAAAGCATTCGTGTGATTAAACAAGCATGCGTTTGACACGCTTCGGAATAGAAGCAAATAAACAAATATAATACGGTAATAAGACATTAAGAATGAGTTCTGACAAGATCAGATGCTTATTTGGTGTCAAAAGTACACTATTTTTCTACTTAGAGTTTATTTGCACTGTTTTAAGCATTCGTGGGATAAAACGAGATTGCGTTTGACAAGCTATAGAACTTAAGCGAATAAATACATATAATATGCTACTAAGATGTTAAGAATGAGATCTCAAAAGATCAAATGTTTATTTGGTGTAAAAATACACTATTTTTTCCATTTGGACCGTATTGTCACCGTTTTATGCATTCGTGGGAAAAAACGAGCGTGTGTTTGACTGACTTTGGAACTTAAGCAAATAAACAACATATAATAGGCTACTCAGTCATCAAGAATGAGTTCTCAAAATATCAAATGTTTATTTGGTGTCAAAAGTACACTATTTTTCTATTTGGAGGGTATTTGCACTGTTGTAAGCATTTGTCGATTAAAACGAGTGTGCGTTTGACACACTTTGGAACTTAAGCAAATAAACACATATAATATGCTAATAATACATTAAGAATGAGTTCTCAAAAGATCAAATGCTTATTTGGTGTCAAAAGTACACTATTTGTCCATTTGGAGTGTATTTTCACTGTTTTATGCTTTCGTGGGAAAAAACATGCGTGCGTTTGACATTCTTCGGAACGTAAGCAAATAAACACATATAATATGCTAGTAGGACTTTAAGAATGAGTTCTCAAAATATCAAATGCTTCTTTGGTATCAAAAGTACACTATTTGTCCACTTGGAGTGCATTTCCCTGTTTTAAGCGTGCGTTTGACATTCTTCGGAACTTAAGCAAATAAACACATATAATATGCTAGTAAGACATTAAGAATAAGTTCTCACAAGATCAAATGCTTATTTCATGTCAAAAGTGCAATATTTTTCTATATGGAATGTATTTTTATAGGTTTAAGCATTTGTGGGATTAAACGAGCGTGCGTTTGACATGCTTTGGAACTTAAGCAAATAAACACATATAATACACTACTCAGTCATCAAGAATGCCTTCTGAAAATATCAATTGCTTATTTGGTCTCAGAAGTACACTATTTTTTCCATTTGGACTGTATTTTCAATGTTTTAAGCATTTATGGGAAAAAACGGGCGTGTGTTTGACTCACATGGGAACTTAAGCAAATAAACACATATAATACACTAGTTGGTCATTAAAAATCAGTTGTGAAAAGATCAAATGCTTATTTGGTGTCAAAGGTACATTATTTTTCCGTTTGGAGTGAATTTGCAATGTTTTATGCATTCGTGGGATAAAACGAGCTTGAGTTTGGCTCGCTTTGGAACTTAAGCAAATAAACACATATAATAGGGTACTCAATCATCAAGAATGCGTTGCCAGAAGATCAAATGCTTATTTGGTGTCAAAAGTACACTATTTTTTCCATTTGGAGTGTATTTTCACTGTTTTAAGCATCTGTGGGAAAAAACGAGCGTGTGTTTGACTCACTTTGGAACTTAAACGAATAAACTCATATAATACGCTACTAAGACATTAAGGTTGAGTTCTCAAAATATCAAATGCTTGTTTGGTGTCAAAAGTACACTTCTGTTAGGAGGGTATTTGCACTGTTGTAAGTATTTGTTGATTAAAACGAGCATGCGTTTGACACGTTTTCGAATTTAAGCAAATAAACACATATAATACACTACGAATACATTGAGACTAAGTTCTCAAAAGATCAAATGCTTATTTGGTGTCAAAAGTACAATATTTTTTCCATTTGAAGTGTATTTCCACTGTTTTCAGCATTCGTGGGAAAAAATGAGCTTGTGTTTGACTCATTTTGGAACTTAAGCGAATAAACACGTATAATACGCTACTAGGACATTAAAAATGAGTTCTAAAAATATCAAATGCTTATTTGGTGTCAAAAGTACACTTCTGTTAGGAGGGTATTTGCACTGTTGTAAGCATTTGTTGATTAAAACGAGCGTGCGTTTGACACGTTTTCGAATTTAAGCGAATAAACACATATCATACACTATGAATACATTGAGACCGAGTTCTGAAAAGATCAAATGCTTATTTGGTGTCAAAAGTACAATATTTTTTCCATTTGGAGTGTATTTTCACTATTTTAAGCATTCGTGGGAAAAAATGACCGTGTGTTTAACTCACTTTGGAACTTAAGAGAATGAACACATATAATACGTTACTAAGACATTAAGAATGAGTTCTCAAAATATCAAATGCTTATTTGGTGTCGAAAGTACACTATTTTTCTATTTGGAGGGTATTTGCACTGTTGTAAGCATCTGTTGATTAAAACAAGCGTACGTTTGTCATGCTTTGGAACTTAAGCAAATAAACACATATAATACGCTACTAATACATTAAGAATGAGTTCTCAAAAGATCAAATGCTTATTTGGTATGAAAAGTACACTATTTGTCTTTTTAGGAGTGTATTTTCATAGTTTTATGCGTTCCTGGGAAAACAGATGCGTGCGTATGACACGCTTCGGAACTTAGGCAATTACACACATATAATATGCTGCTAAGATGTTAAGAACGAGTTCTCAAAAGATCAGATACGTATTTGGGGTCAAAAGTACACTATTTGTCCATTTAGAGTGTAGTTTCACTGTTTTAACGTTCGTGGGATAAAACGAGCGTACGTTTGACATGCTTCAGAACTTTAGCAAATAAACACATTTAATATGCTACTAAGACATTAAGAATGAGTCCTGAGAATATGAAATGCTTATTTGGTGTCTAAAGTACACTATTTTTCCATTTGGTGTGTATTTGCACTGTTTTAATCATATGTGGGATAAAACGAGCGTGGGTTTGACACGCTTTGGAACATAAGAAAATAAACACAGATAATACGCTACTAAGACACTGAGAATGAGTTCTCAAATTATCAAATGCTTATTTTGTGTCAAAAGTGCACTATTTTTCTATTTTGAACATATTTGCACTGTTTTAAGCACTTGTGGGATAAAACGAGCGTGCGTTTGATAGGCTTTGGAACTTAAGCCAATAAATACAGATTATATGCTACTAAGATGTTAAGAATGAGTTCTCAAAATGTCAAATGCTTATTTGGTGTCAAAAGTACACTATTTTTCTATTTGGAGTGTATTTGCGTTGTTTTTAGCATTTGTGGATTTCAAACTTAAGCAAATAAATACATGTAGTACGCTACTAAGACATTAAGAATGAGTTCTCAAAGGATCCAAGGCTTATTTTGTGTCAAAAGTACATCATTTTTCTAGTTGGAATGTATTTTCAACGGTTTAAGCATTCATGGGATAGAACGAACGTGCGTTTGGCATGGTTTGGAACTTATGTAAATAAACACATATAATACGCAAATAAGACGTTAAGAATGAGGGTGTTTGCACTGTTTTAAACATTTGTGGATTAAAACAAGCGTGTGTTTGACACGCTATGGAACTTAAGCAAATAAACGCATATAATACACTACTAAGACATTAAGAATGAGTTCTGAAAATATCAAATGCTTATTTGGTGTCAAAAGCACACTATTTTTCTATTTGGAGTGTATTTGCACTCTTTTAAGCACTTATGGGTTAAAACGAGTGCGTTTGACATGCTTTGCAACTTAAGCAAATAAACACATATAATACGCTACTAAGACAATATGGATGAGTTCCCAAAATATCAAATGCTTATTTGGTGTCAAAAGCACACTATTTTTCCATTTGGGGTGTAGTTGCAATGTTTTAACCATTCGTGGGATAAAACGAGTATCCGTTTGACACGCTTTGGAACTTAAGCAAATAAATACATATAATACGCTACTATGACATTAAGAATGAGTTCTCAAAAGATCAAATGCTTATTTCGTGTCAAGGGTACACTTTTTTCTATTTGGAGTGTATTTGCACAGTTTTAAGCATTCATGGGGTAAAACGAGCGTGCGTTTGACATGCCTTGGAACTTAAGCGTATAAATACATATAATATGCTACGAAGTCATTAAGAATCGGTTCTCAAAAGATCAAATGCTTATTTGGTGTCAAAAGTACACTATTTGTCTATTTGGCCTGTATTTCACAATTTCAAGCTTTTGTGGGTTAAAACGAGCATGCGTTTGACATGCTATGGGGCTTAAGAAAATAAACACATATAATATACTACTTAGACAATAAAAATGAGTTCTCATAGGATCAGAATCTTATTTGGTTTCAAAAGTACACTATTTTTCTATTTGGAGTTATTTGCACTGTTTTAAACATTCGCGTTTGACATGCGGGATTAAAGGAGCATGCGTTTGCCATGCACTTGAACTTAAATCAATATACCCATATAATACGCAACCAGGATGTTAAGAATGTGTTCTCAAAAGATCAGATTCTTAGTTGGTGTCAAAAGTACACTATTTTTCTATTTGGAGTGCATTTGCACTGTTTTAAGCATTTGCCGATTAAAATGGGAGTGCATTTGACACGCTTTGCAACCTAAACAAATAAACACATATAATACACCACTAAGACATTAAGAATGAGTTCTCAAAATATCAAATGCTTATTTGGTGTCCAAAGCACACTATTTTTCTATTTGGAGTGTATTTGCACTGTTTTAAGCATTTGTGGGTTAAAACGAACGTGCGTTTGACACGCTTTGGAACTTAAGCAAATAAACACATATAATACGCTATTAAGACATTATGTATGAGTTCCCAAAATATCAAATGTTTATTTGGTGTCAAAAGCACACTATTTTTTCGTTTGGTGTGTATTTGCACTGTTTAAAGCAGTCGTGGGATTAAACGAGCGTGCGTTTGTCATGCCTTGGAACATAAGTGAATAAATACATATAATACACTACTAAGACATTAAGAATCAGTACTCAAAAGATTCAATGCTTATTTGGTGTCAAAAGTACACTTTTTCGATTTAGAGTGTATATGCACAGTTTTAAGCATTCGTGGGGTAAAACGAGCGTGCGTTTGACACGCCTCGGAACTTAAGCATACAAATATGTATAATATGCTACTAAGTCATTAAGAATGAGTTCTCAAAAGGTCAAATGCATATTTGGTGTCAAAAGTACATTTTTTTCGATTTGGAGTGTATTTGAACTTTTTTAAGCATTTGTGGGATAAAACGGGCGTGCGGTTGACACGGCTTGGAACTTAAGCGTATAAATACATATAATACACTATGAAGTCATTAGGAATCAGTTCTCAAAAGATCAAATGCTGATTTGGTGTCAAAAGTACATTATTTGTCTATTTCGAGTGTATTTTCACTGTTTGAAGCGTTCGTGGGTTAAAACGAGCGTGCGTTTGACATTCTTTGGAACTTAAGAAAATAAAGACATATAATACACTACTTAGACATTAAGAATGAGTTCTCAGGAGATGAGATTCTTATTTGGTTTCAAAAGTACACTATTTTTCTATCTAGAGTTATTTGCACCGTTTTAAACATCTGCAGGCTTAAACGATCATGCGTTTGACACGCTTTTGAACTTAAGCAAATAAACACATATAATATGCTACTAAGATGTTAACAATGCATTCTCAAAAGATCAGATTCTTATTTGGTGTCAAAAGTACACTATTTTTCTATTTGGAGTGCATTTGCACTGTTTTAAGCATTTGCCAATTAAAATGGGAGTGCATTTGACACGCTTTGCAACTTAAACAAATAAACACATATAATACACCACTAAGACATTAAGAATGAGTTCTCAAAACATCCATTGCTTATTTGGTGTCAAAAGTAAACTATTTCTCCATTTAGAGTGTATTTGCGCTGTTCTTAGCATTTGTGGGATAAAACGAGTGTGCGTTTGATAGCCTTTGGAACTTAAGAAAATGAACACATATGATACACAACTAAGCCATTAAGAATAAGTTCTCAAAGGATCAAATTCATGTTTGTGGTCAAAAGTACGCTATTTTTCTATTTGGAGGGTATTTGCATTGTTTTAAACTTTTGTGGATTAAAACGAGCGTGCATTTGACACGCTTTGAAACTTAAGCAAATAAAGACATATAATGTGCTACTAATACATTAAGAATGAGTTCCCACAAGATCAAATGCTTATTTGGTGTCAAAAGTTGACTATTTGTCCATTTGGAGTGTATTTTTACTGTATTATGCGTTCGAGGGATAAAACTAGTAAGAGCATATTTATGTGACTTAGTTGGCATGATTCCTTGCATTTATGTTGTTAGTTCTTAGTTATTTAGTATTTTAGGCTATTTTCGTGTGTTTGGAGGTTCAAAGGGCTAAGATAGCAAGAAAGTGCATTTTGGTGTATTTTGGAGCAGTTTTGGGCATTGGATGGTTAACTTATGCTTGGAGCCAAGTGGTGTTGGAAATGTGCCCTAAAACCAATCATATGAGGATACTTTATGGACATTTCACATGTTAAACTAATCTAGTTTAATATAATGGGCAAAGATTATTGTTTTAAGCCGTCTCATATAAATGTTATATGCTTAAACGATAAGTCCAAGGAATATGTAATAGGGAGAATGTGATCTAAAGAAGTTAGATTAATGAGACCATTCTCTTTCATACACATATCCTAAATGTTCCTGATCATAGGATTGCCAATTGGGCATTGACAGTCCGTCAAGATCAGTACGTGCTATGTCTTCTCTTAGGGAGAGTGACTGGTCTCGAGTCAATGGTGTAACTGACACCAAGACAAGTACGTAGGTGCTCAATAGAGAATGAGTCCACTGAACGCAATCAACGAGGAGGTCTCATACTCATGTCACATGAGAACTCATGGTTGAGATAATGCAAAGTAGTCATTTGACCTGAGGCATTATAGTTGTCTTATGGTTAGGTCCTTGATCTTTGACTATGTCAAAGTCACTCCGTCAGAGAGTGTCCACGACATAGTTAGGGTTAAGCCACTTAGCCATGGAGGCAAGTGAATACGCAACAAGGGATCTCTAACTTTCAAACGTTGAGAGAGAATACTCTATGATATGATTAAGAATCTTTGGCCAGAGTATGAATGAGATTTAGGAAGTCGTTCCAAATCACATTCAAGGTAATCATATAAGTAAGAGAATCACATTGGATAGTAGACATGAATAAACTATCAAACCAAACAATGTAGTCAAGAGTATTGTATTAGAGGAAGACCGTATTGCATTGTAATCCTAAACTGAATAGGTTCTCCAACCTCTTATGATTAGCTTGGGTAGCCATGACATACTGCTAGGTGTCACTCATGGCTTGTGGAAGCCCTGAAGATGTATAATCACTAAAGGGAGAATTGAAAGTAAGTTTCAATTCACAATTGATTAGTAAGAGTTCTAATCGCCCACTGCCTCGCTAAAAGGAACCTAATGGATCGCACACCGTGTAAGGTAATGATTGAAGGATACAACGGAGATGAGTAAGGATAATTAAATGGTTTAATTATTTATGGCTAGGATTAATTAATATGTTAATTAATCAAACGAATAAGTTCGTTATAAACCTCGGGTTAGTTTTGGGCCGCAAGGCCCAATGGGATTTGAATGTCAAGCCCATTAGCTCAAGTTGTATGACAACTTGAAAACACAAAGGGCTTGAAAGCCCAATGAACCCTTAATGGCGGGCCATATAGAGAGGGGTTGTGAACTTGGCTTAATGCAAGTTTGCCACTCCGTTGTGAGGTGGTATAAAAGCAACTTTATAGCCATTTCATCATTAGGGTTTTCTAAGGATGAAAAGTGAGAATAACTCTCTCCTTTTCTCTCTAGGAGGCCTGCCCCCTTGGAGGGGATTAGCTAGTAATCCTTCCTCCTCCAAGGTCACCCATCTTCTTCATTCGCCATCCTTGGTGTCAAATTTTAGAGGTCTCCTACCTTGGGGACTTTTGGAGAATCTTCTTCCATCCAAATCCATGGAGCTAGGAACAAAGGAAAGAAGGCCCTCACATGGGTGACTAACCTTTGCTAAGCAAAGAGGTGCTTTAAAGGTATAAAAGTTTCTCAACTCCTTTCTTTAAGATTTGAGTTGAGTCATGGTTCACCATAACTACTAGGCTTTGAATTTCATGGGTAATGTTTTGTTTTGAGTGCATACAAGCATGATTCCGCCTTTAATTGTTAATTGCATGCCATAGATGTTGCTCAAATGAACATGTTTTTCACAAATTTTCCTTCAAGTGGTATCAAGAGCCTAGGTCTAGTAGTTGGTGAATCCTTTTGGGTTTTGTAGTTAATAGTTTGTGATTTGAATGTTGTAATTGTTACAAATTCTTGCTTCTTTGAATGTAAATTTTGTTAGAAAATTTGCCATCTCAAATGTTGTAGATGTAGTTCACATGAGCATGAATTTTGGAGCTAAAATTTGGTGCCATGTTTATGGAGAAATTCGGCCAAATCCAAAGGGTGGATTTTTGGGTTCATGTTTGTCTTCTTAAAAGTGTTTTAAAGTGACTTTTGGAACCCCTAAGTACCCTAGGATGTTAACCCTCCTTTATGTAGTGAAAATTTGAGTTTTATTGAGTGAAAACATTCATGGAGCTCTTATGAGTTTTCATGTGTGTTCTTCAATGTTCTTGTTGATCTTATCAAGAACAAAAAGGTTTGGAGTTTTGATTCAAAGTGTTTGGTGTTTTTCATAAAGTTTTGGTTTAATTTTGATTGGTGATGGATGATTGGTGATGGATGATTTATGTCTTTATTGTTTGACAAAACATTTTCTTACAACCCATACCAATCAACTTGTCCACACCTACCTTTCAACTTTTTCAAAACACTTTCAAATTTTGAATTTTTTCACCAAAACCCTTTCCCCCTCCTTTGTCACTACCAAAACCGGCCACCCTATTAAGTAGGGTATTTTTGGGGCTTTTATGCAATTACATAAAGTTTTGATACTTTTGTGTATTTGTACTTTGACCCGAAAGTTTACGTTTTTACGTAAAGGCCCAAATCACTAAAGGACAAATTGTTTTGCTCCTTTAATGAAGTTTTTGTATTTGTTGAAATTTTTGGGTTCTAGTTGTAATTACATGAAGTAGTGGACTTTTGTGTTTTTACAAAGTGACCCCAAAGGTTTGTGTTTTGCAATATAGCCCAATGGTTGAGGTTATTGCTTTTTGGCCCAAATTAGTAGAGAACAAAATAGTTTTGTATCTTTAAATGAGAATTGGATTTTCATTTTATTTAGCTCTATTTAAATCAATTCTATGGATACAAAAACCAAATGAAAATGTTGCATTCAAGTTTAATTAGTTAAAGCGTTAATTAATTAAAGAAAGGGTGATTATGAACCTAAGCCTACGATAATTGAGCTATGTGAAAGGCCATCTCAAATTTGTTTGAACCATGGGAATGTGTAGATTAATTTTGGTTGTAATTTGATATGATCAAATGTTGTAAAAGAGCATAAGCTCTTCTTTACTTTAAAGTAATTTGTTTTGATCAAATGTTGTAAAAGAGCATAAGCTCTTCTTTACTTTGAAGTACTCCTTTCTTGTTTATTTGATATGCATGAAATTGGAGTAGTTGGGTCCAACGCCCAATAGGAGAAACACGCCTTAATATGATTAAACGTGTAACTAAAATCAATCACCATCCCTAGACCGATGTCCAACACTAGGCTCGTGTTAGATCGAATCAAAGGTTCATAGTCATCCTAAGGCCCTAAGGTAACTATATAGTCCATCAATGAATGCAAAGCTTATGTTAGTAGTACCATATACTCTTGCTTTAAAAACCGTTTTACAAGCTTAGTGGGAGTATCATATACTACTAAATCAATCAAATGGACCAATAGTTGTAATAGGACCGAATTGTTTTAACAAGATTAAAATAAAGGCTTATATGTGATGAGACCTAAAACCCTCAACAAAACCATTATTAAGTTGATAAGCGTAAGAGTGCTTTGAACACTCTTTCGTGGCCTTCCACCGTGGTAGGCTCCGATCATTTATGACTCGTACACCGACTTCACCCTATCATGGGGGAGTACAAAGTGCGTGCTTACACTCAGGAAGAGTCCTATACGCATACATGACGTTGTGATGGTAGGCAACAAGAATGATCAACATCGTATCATTGTGAGGTTGTTCTTGAACCCCTAGTCGAACTTGCATGGTGGGAATGACTTAACTAAGTGCGATAGAGCCAACATCATATCATTGTGAGGCTTCATTCTCTAGAGACCAAATAAGATGGGTACTTACATTAGATGTAAATGAGTAAGCATACTCTCTCATTATTATTGTTGCTAGCCAACATCATATCATTGTGAGGTAGGCTTGGTAATAGTGAGCCTCCCATACCCTACTAAGAGTTTTCTTCAAAACTCTCAAATTCCGATGAGGGATATGGAATTTGCCGAAAATAGTGGGTGGTGCTATTTGATTTAAAGACCCGGATCAAATGGCTTAAAATCAATCAATTTATATTTGTTATGTATTTGTTTACCGATATATTTGCAAACGCTATCCAAAACTTGACAAAGAAAAACTTTAGTTTCTGGACTTAGTACCACAATCCCATAGATTGTCTTGAATGGATTGTATATGTACCTAAGTAGTCTCATCCTCACAATCTTCCTATTGATAATGTATCATTGGAAGAATATGTTAGATAAGTCTATCATAAAGAGGACAACACTTTTAGTATCATAATTCTTCAATTACAAATTGTTGTATGAAGAAATAAGAGTTGCTTTGAACAACTCTTAGATAAATGCAAACCCTAGTGCTTGTTTCTTTGTTACATGAACAAGGAACTTGAGAAGTAAGCACAAGGACATGGACACTTCATGTGCCATGATTCTTCACTTACAAATTGTTGTATGAAGAAATGAGAGTTGCCTTGAACAACTCTTGAATGTTTGTAATCTTGTTTAGAACAAGATGGTTGGTTGACAAAAATAGTCCATCAATATGGACTTATGATGATTTTGAATCATTGAGTGTTGAAGTGTTAAACCACTTCACGAGACGGAAACAAGACAAGGACTTCACCTATGAGTCCTTAACCAAATGGTTCACTGAGTTTATAGTAAACTATATAGTGAACAATAACCGTACGCTCTCCAAATCGTTTGATGTGTTTAACACAATTGAAATAAGTTTCAAGAGAGATAGTGGGAGTTTAGGGACCATGACTATTGTAGTCAAGGGAGAAGTCAAATGAAGAAGGCAAAATAACTTCAAGGGAACAAACTTTCTTTATGAAAGGATGGACATTGGAAGGGGTATATGCAAGAAATGTCTTGCAAGTGTCAAGAACACACCTTTTGAAGGTGTTGTAAATTGTTCTTGAAAGGTTCAAAACAGTTGGTTCTTCTACTTGAATGCTTGATTCCGTATTAGTAACTATGTTTTACAATCGTTGTAAAAGTATGGCTAATAAGAAGTAGAAGATTAATGAGAGAAGAGAAAGTACTTCACATCTGGAACGTGAATCAAATATAGATCTCTGTGAAAGTAGATAGTACTTACTTCCTCATATGAACTACCAAAGAAATTGGAAAACCAAAGATTGTCTTTACATTCCAATTTGAATAAGGAACTTAATTCCATCACCATAAGAAATGGATGAATGTTTTGTTTGACAAAAACATTGTTTTTTATTAATGAAAGATTGGATTATTGTAATCTAATTGATTATCTCTATAGTAGAGATGATGTGGTAGCGTTAACTGTTTAGAATATGACGATGCTTAAAACCCAAAAGGTTGCAAGGTAGTGACTAATCCCAACTTAGTTGTGACACCTCTAAAAATATATATTACGAGTTGGTCATAGATGGATACTTTGGATCGTTAGGTCCGGATCGAATGCCTTCTTGTTAAAATTGTATAGAGGCGAAATGTTCGAATCTTTATTCTTTTGGAAAGAAGAAAGAATCACAAAGTTGTTGAGGTTAATTCACTTAGATGTTAGTGGTACTTGTCCACAACATAATACTAGTCATGTTGTATGACATTCACCGAAGATCGCTCTCGGTTGGACTATAGTTTATTTTGAACAAACAAAAGTCCAAATACTTTGCAAAAGGTTTCAAAGAATTCAAGAATGAAAGTTGATGAGTAAGACATCTAAAGTATTTACCTCCTTAGATTTGATCCAAGGAAATATAACACTTTAAAAGAGTTTCCTTGATAGAAATCAAGGAAAGTAGCATCATAAGATAACGGATTTCTCCACTAGGAGAATAACAAACTCGAATAAGACTTAGTTCGTTGGATGTTATCAATTACCCACATATAAAGGATATATATACTTCTAAGACAATATGATTGTCAATTAGAAGATCTTCCAAAATTTTCATAACTCCAGAGGATATAGTTGGAAAGAAAGACAAGTCTTAATCGTGTTAAGATTTGGGGTTGTGTGCTAATAAGCAATATTTGTTTGAGA
Source organism: Heteromeles arbutifolia (assembly GCA_024362995.1). NCBI lineage: Eukaryota > Viridiplantae > Streptophyta > Magnoliopsida > Rosales > Rosaceae > Heteromeles > Heteromeles arbutifolia. The sequence goes on along the minus strand of JANCRC010000013.1, from coordinate 18,398,971 downwards.
ACAATCTTGTGGGATATCCTTAAATTAACCTTTGGATATCACTTATATAAACCAACTAATAAATGTTATTTGTTGGGTAGTTCATTGTAATCCTACAGTAGGATTTGCCTAACATAAAGCAAATGAACTAGAGATACAACTCAAAGAATGGGTTCTTTGAGTGACAAGATGATATTCAACAAATATAACAACCTAGTTCCTACACCACTAGCTCTAAGGTAGTCGAGAAGGATTTATAAACCGTCTCAGTTGAAAGGTTTGAACTTTATGACTATGTCATAGAGTACACCTCTTAATTCGAAAGAAATAAGAATGAGAATCCTTATGACTACATTGAGTGTATATACGACATATACTCAAGGAAATGGTATGGTACCATTTGACCCGAAATAATGAAACCTTTAAAGCTAATTGGTAGCTTAAGGTGACTACAATCAAAGAGATTAGTTGACTTGGAAGACACCATCTTTGACGTAATCTTGGTTTCTATGAATTCGATGATTGCTAACTACAACTAAACAGTGATTCAATGTTTGGACATAATATGGGTTTCCGAAGCCATTATCAAGATAGTCTTGATAACGTATGTCTAAGACTTGGAATCACAAGACGTGTAAGTTGTAAAGATCCATCCATCATGAATCTTAGCAAGCTAGTGGGAGCTGTAAGCATCTGATGAGAGAAAGATCAAATCGTTTGATTTCTCATAAAGATATAAATGAATCTTTTGTTTACTAGGTTTACAAAAGATTAGTGGGAGTTAATAGTATTCCTAAATTTGAACATATATATGATATATTAATTTTAGAAATGAAAGGAATTCTTTTTCATTAAAGGTTATGACTTTAAACGTTCTATAATGATAGAATGTATATGGGGGGCATAGTCTATATACATAGGATGCAAATCTATAATGATAGATTTGAAGATATAATTGGATTATCTCAATCCCTATTGATAGACGATAGATGTAGGAAGTTTCTCGAAAGATAAACTTCAATTGAAAGGACAATTCCAATTAAATTGGGAAATTGCTCTTCTAAAAGGGAATGTACCCTTTTGTCTCCCAAACAAACATAATGCGTAAATAGAATCCTTTATGCGTACGCAGAAAGGTGATTTACGTATTTCATATTGTATGAAAAGCGTTGATACGAGTTGTACCAAGATTGGTACAAGACGATATCAATGCAAGCCCAGGATCAGAACCAAGGCAACTGTCAAGTGAGTCCTTATGTATTTAAGAAATACTAAAGGATAGATTCCTCAAGAATGAGGAAGAATTAGAGTAACGCAATGGAAGCGTAAAAGTATTAGATTATGAATCTAATATCGTATCCATCATTGGATGTCTCTTCATTTTGAATAAAGAGATAATAAGATATGTCTTTATTATGACTAAAGAGATGTTTGGGTGGAAACATTAAAAGTAATGACTTTAGTGTGTTCCATCATGAATGCAAAATATATCGCCATATAGAAGTTTACAACAATGTTGTTTGGATGGGAAAGTTCATTTATGAACTCTCCATTCGGTTCCAACCAGAAAGTGTCTCTAGTGTGCCGACACTACGACACTAATGGGGTGGTAGCTCAAGCCAGGGAATCAAGGTCTCATCAACATCCGAACTTAAATGAGAGACTGAACCACATGATTGAGAATCATGTATAATGGTGATGTTGTTATTCTCAAAGTTGCTTCTATGGATAACATATAGATATCCATTGTCTAGGCCTACTACTTAGCCATTTTTGAAATGACTACATAAGAGGTATCATCACTGATGACCAAGCTGATTGGCTCTAGTACAAGTGGGAGATTGTTGGAAATGTGCCCTAAAACCAATCATATGATGATACTTTATAGACATTTCACATGTTAAACTAATCTAGTTTAATATAACGAGCAAAGATTATTGTTTTAAGCCGTCTCATATAAATGTTATATGCTTAAACGATAAGTCCAAGGAATATGTAATAGGGAGAATGTGATCTAAAGAAGTTAGATTAATGAGACCATTCTCTTTCATACACATATCCTAAATGTTCCATATCATAGGATTGCCAATTGGGCATTGACAGTCCGTCAAGATCAGTATGTGTTATGTCTTCTCTTAGGGAGAGTGACTGGTCTCGAGTCAATGGTGTAACTGACACCAAGACAAGTACGTAGGTGCTCAATAGAGAATGAGTCCACTAAACGCGATCAACGAGGAGTTCTCATACTCATGTCACATGAGAACTCATGGTTGGGATAATGCAAAGTAGAAACCCAAAAATCTGCCCAGAAACACATTCTTTCTAGAACCCTGAAAATCTGGCGTCTCCTTCCCTTCTAGAATCCTTTTTCCTTGCCTTGCAAGGCATTCCCTGCCCTTATCCTATTGTGCCGCACCTCTCAGGCCCTTTCCCTCTTGGATTCTGATTGTTAGGCCCTTTTCCTTGTGGATTTGGGTTCTACAAATCCTTTCCAGAAATTAACTGGACCACAATTCCTTTTCCAAATTAATTGCCGCACCCTAGGGCCCTAATCCTATTTTTCTGCTAAGTCCAAGTCCTAAACTGATTTCCCTAGGGTTTGCTATGCTATATATACATATTTTCAAGCCTTGCCGCACACCACCACCCATCCATACGAATCCTACACACCTCTACACATCTCAGCCATTCCAAACACCATTCATAAACCCTAAACCACTTGTGCCGCAGCCCTGCAAGGAGAGGAGGAGCAGCTTTGGAGCGTTTTGCACCCAATCTGGAGTGCTGGGCGTTCTTAGGTGTTTTCTACCTTATGTTTTTTATGTTTAAATTAGTTTTCCTTTGTCTTGCTGTACTTATAAGAGGCTAAACTCGTTTTTAGCTAGAGGCTACTTTGAAACCATGATTTTGTGTGTGATATGACTTGATAAATTTCAGTTACAGATTCTTGAAGTATGAATGCAATTGGCTTAACTGTTTGAATTAGAACTTATTTCTGTTTGTTGATTGAGGGTCGACACTTAATTGGCATGCATAAATTTGATGCTAGGATATAAGTGAGTTTCACATAATCGTTACAAACTTATGTTCACAAGTAGTAAAGGTTGCTGGAACAATCGTGTTAAGTTCAATTCTTGGTGTGAGTAACATGATGTCATAGTTATGAATGCCTCGTCAATGCTTATGATTCTCATTGAGCGTAATGATCTCTGATTGTGTCTCTATTATGATGTCATGTAGGGAAATTGATGAGAATAATTTGGTTGTAGATGAGTTGTCCGTCCAATTCAATGAAATTAGGAGAATCTGAGGGTTAATTAGTGATTGACACGGTTAATCTGGGGCATTGTCATTCATAATTCAATGAAAACGTAACTGGAAATCAAGTTATATGCATATAAATCATGTGTGGATAAGGAAACCTCTAGCTAGTTCACCATCCATCCTAAAAACCCAATTTCGTCTAAATCTGCCTAGTTTAAAGTCTGTGTTAGTTTTAACTTAGTTTCACTCTAAAACCAATCCCCCTTCACTTGTTTGAGTCTAATTAGTTAGAATCTGTCTCAGTTTGTGTCTTTGTGTGTTTTGAGTCAAGTTTAATTCAATTTTCGTCCAAAGTTCTGTCTAGTGTCTAGAATCTGTCCAATTAGTGTTTTTAAGCAGTTTTGAGTATTTTGAACCTGTTTTGAGTCTTACTAGTCTATTTAGAGTCTTTTGAGTCTTGTTTTGCTTATTTGAGTCAGTTTGTGTTAGATTAGCAAGCCCTCCTAATCCCCGGTCCAGAACGATCCCTACTTGCGTTTATACTACAATTGATAACAAGAGGGTTTAATTTGTGTGCTTAACTTTAATCACATCATAACTCTCTCCTTTTCTCTCTAGGAGGCCGGCCCCCTTGGAGGGGATTAGCTAGCAATCCTTCCTCCTCCAAGGTCACTCATCTTCTTCCTTCACCATCCTTGGTGTCGAAAATTAGAGGTCTCCTACCTTGGGGACTTTTGGAGAATCTTCTTCCATCAAAATCCATGGAGCTACGAACAAAGGAAAGAAGGCCCTCACATGGGTGATTAACCTTTGCTAAGCAAAGAGGTGCTTCAAAGGTATAAAAGTTTCTCAACTCCTTTCATTAAGATTTGAGTTGAGTCATGGTTCACCATAACTACTAGGCTTTGAATTTCATGGGTAATGTTTTGTTTTGAGTGCATACAAGCATGATTCCGCCTTTAATTGTTAATTGCATGCTATAGATGTTGCTCAAATGAACATGTTTTTCACAAATTTTCCTTCAAAGGGATGGACGAAATTGAAGACCAAAAGAGGCTAGAAGGGCGTTAGAAGTCAAGAGAAGTAAGTTTGGAAGCTTGGAAGACAAGGAAAGACACAATTCAAGCATTCCCTACAAAGGTGGCGCCTTGTCCCCCATTTGTCCCCTCCTTGTCCCTTCCTTCTGCAATATTTTCCCTTCTCCTTTCCTTCTAGAAACCTGAAAACCTTCTTCCTAAATAAGTGGCGCTTGGTTCCCTTCTTGTCTCTCCCTTGTTTCTCCCTTTGTTGCACATCCTATCTGCCTTCCCTTTTTGTTTCTTCCTTGCCGCACAAGGGGAATCCCTTTCTTCCCTATTTTGTGTTTTAAATCACTTTCCCCTTCTCTAAAAACGTCCTTGCCGCAAAAACCATCCTTTTTCCCCTAGGATTCTGACATTAATTTTCTTTTTCTTTTGGATTTGGGATTAAAACCTGTGAACCAAAAATAAGTAAGGCTTTGTTTTTCCTAAACCATATACATAATCCACTCTTTGCCACATTCTACACATCACAATTCCCTATCCACCCCTTGCCGCACCAAACATCAATCCTAAACGCAACCATACACCTTCTAAACCATTTTTCCATACAATTCACATTCCAAAAAACTCATCACCAACCCTTGTGCCGCAGCAAAGAAGAAGGAGGAGGACTTAGGACGTGTTTGGCATTCAAGTTGGATTGCTGGAGCATTCTTTGGTGTAATCCATCTTTTGTTTTTCAATGTTTAAGTTTGTTTATCTTTGTTTTGCGAACATGAGGAACTAAATCCCTCTTAGCTAGGGGGGAATTCAATACCATGAACATATTTACAATATGAATTGATTACTTCCAGTTGTGATTTTATGAATCGTGAATGCAATTTACGTAACTGTTTGATTCAAAACTTATTCTTGTATGTTGATTAAGGGTGCACACTTAGTTTGCATGCATGAATCTGATGCTAGAGTATAAGGGAGTTTCACCTAATAGTTACAAACTTATATTCACAAGTAGTGGAGGTTGCTAGTCACAATCGCGTTAAGTAAATTCCTGGCAGGAGTATCATGTTGTTCATAGTTACGAATGCCTTATCAATGCTTATAGTTTTCACAAAACTTAATGATCTTTGATTGTATCTCTATTATGTTGTTCATGTAGGGAACCTTTGAAGAATAATTTGGTTAACGATGCGTATCCCATCTAATTCAATGACTTCAGGAAAACTTGAGGTTTAATTAGTGCTATTCACGATTAATCTGGGGTGTTGAGATTCATGATTCATTGAAAAAGTAACTGGAGATCGATTTGTATGCAAGTGTGTCATGTGTGGAGAAGAACCCTCTAGCTAGTCCGTCATCCATCCAATTTAACCCAATTTCGTGCCAAATCTGTTTTAGTCTTCAATTTACTTGTTTTTACTTTAAATTCGTCAAAACCAATTCCCCCTTTTATAACTTGTTTTTTTTTAGTTAGAATCTGTCCAATTTGGTTTCTTTTAAGTGTTTTGAGTCTTTGTAGTCCCAAATTCGTCCAAAATCATCCCTAGTGTCTAGTTTGAGTCTATTTGCTTGTTTTGTGCTGAGTCGTTCTAGTCAACTTTGAGTTATTTGAGTCTAGTTTTGTATTTTTAAGTCTTGTTTAGTGTTTCAAAGTCAGTTTTGCATAGATTAGCAATCCCTCCTAATCCCCGGTCTAGAATGATCCCTACTTGCGTCTTTACTACAATTGTCAACAAGAGGGTTTAATTTGAGTGCTAGTTTATTTCACATCAAAAACATGCGTACGTTTGACACGCTTTGGAACTTAAGCAAATAAACACATATAATATGCTACTTTGACTTTAAGAATGAGATCTCAAAAGATCAAATGCTTATTTGGTGTCAAATGTACATTATTTTTCGATTTAGAGTGTATTTTCACAGTTTTAAGCATTCGTGGGATAAAACGAGCCTGTGTTTGACACGCTTTGGTACTTAAGCATGTAAACACATATAACACTCTACTAAGACATTAATAATGAGTGTCCAAAACATCAAAAGCAATATTTGTGTCAAAAGTACACAGTTTTTCTTCTTGAAGTGGTTTTGCACGGCTTTAAGAATTTGTCGGATAGAACGAATGTGCGTTTGACATGCTTTGGAACTTAAGGAAAAAAAGATATATAATACACCACTCAGACATTAAGAATGAGTTCTTAAAAGATCAAATGCTTACTTGGTGTTAAAATTACACTATTTTTCGATTTGGAGTGTATTTGCACAGTTTTAAGCATTCGTGGGATAAAACGAGCGTGCGTTTGACACGCTTTGGAACTTAATCGAATAAACACATATAACACGCTACTAAGATGTTAAGAATGAGTTCCCAATAGATGAAATCCTTATTCGGTGTCAAAAGTACTGATAGGAGCATATTGATGCGACTTAGTTAGCTTGTTTTTGTGCATTTACCTTGTTAGTTATTTTAGTGTTTTAAGCTATTTTCGTGTGTTTGTAGATCCAAAGGGCTAAAAGAGCAAGAAAGTGCATTTTGGTACATTTTGGAGTAGTTTTGGGCACTAAATGGATTGCACATGCTTGGAGCTAAGTGGATGGATGAAATTGAAGATCAAGATTGAATGAAGATATGAAGAATTGGATTCAAGACAATTGAAGAATGAAGAGTTCAAAATTGGAAGTCAAAGTTTCTAAAGTTGGAAGTTTCTATTCTTGGAGGTTTCTATTCTTGAGAGTTTCTATTCTTGGCTTGGAAGTTTCCTAATCCTTCCTCACCTATGTTCCACCCACAAAAGGATTCCAAAATATGTTAGGACACTTAATTGGTTGTTCTAGAAGCCTAAAACTGCATTCCCTTTTCTCCATAACCTTGCCACACAAGGGATCCTTTCCTTGCCTAATTTCAGCTTTAAAGCACATTCCTTTTCTATTCCCTTTCCTTGCCGTGCAGGGAAGCCCTTTCTTTCCTGTTTTCTGAACCAAATGACATTCCCTTTTCATTCTAATCCTTGCCGCACCATCCTTACCCTTTTTCTCTAGGATTCTGATGTTATTTTCCCTTCTTCTAAGGGATTTGAATTAATTTCTGTTAACCAAATTAAGTTAGGGTTTTGATTTCCCTTTAGCCTTAAATAAAACCCTTGCCCCAGCATATACCATTCATTCATTCCCATACACATCCCAACTGAGTCTCTGCCGCAGCCTTCATCTCAATCCTTCAACCATTCAGCCTTCTACCTATTCTTCCACACAAACAACCATCCAAATCGCCACCAATCCTTTGTGCCGCAGCAAAGGAGAAGAAGGAAAGTTCTTGGACGTGCTTGCTGTTCAATTTGGATCGCTAGAGCGTTTAGGTGTTTTATTTCTTTTGTTTTCAATGTATAAATCTGTTTACCTTTGTTTTACGATTATGAGGAACTAAGCGCTTTTGGCTAGGGGGCTATTCAAAGCCGTGACTATGCTTGCAATATGAATTGATTACCCTAAGTTGTGATTTCATAAATTGTGAATTCAATTTGCTTAATTGTTTGATTGATAACTTATTCTTGTATGCTGATTAAGAGTGCACGCTTAGTTTTCATGCATGAATTTGATGCTAGAATATAAAGGAATTTCACCTAATCATTATGAACTTATATTCATGTGTAGTGGAGGTTGCTTATAAACAATCGTGTTAAGTGAATTCTTGGCAGGAGTATCGTGCTCATCATAGTCACGAATGCCTCGTCAATGGTTATAGTTTTCATGAAGGTTAATGATCTTTGATTGTAACTCTATTGTGCTGTTCACGTAGGGAACTTTTAGAGAATGTTTTGAATTGTTGCATGCGCTTTCCCATCCAATTCAATAACATAAGGAAAACTTGAGTGTTTATTTAAGCGTACCTAATTAATCTGGGGTGTTGAGTTTCATGGTTTATCGAAAGAACAACTGAAAATTGTTTTGTATGCAAGTGTGTCATGTGAGAAGAACCCTCTAGCTAGCCCATCATCCATCAATTCACCCAATTTCGTGTCTAATTTGTTAAGTTTACAATCTGCTTGTTTTTACTTAATTTCGTCCAAAACCAATCCCCCCCTTTACTTTTGTGTGTCAACTTAGTTAGAATCTGTCTAAATTGTGTTTTTGAGTGTTTTGAGTCTTTGTAGTTCCAAATTCGTCCAAATTCATCCTTAGAGTCTGTTTTGAGTCAATTTAGTTGTTTTGAGTCATTAGAGTCTAGTTTTGCATTCTTTGAGTCTAGTTTAGTGTTTTAAACTTAGTTTTACGTTTTTAAGTCAGTTTCAAGTGTTTTGGCAATCCCTCCTAATCTATGGTCTAGAACGATCCCTACCTGCATCTTTACTACAATTGTCAACAAGAGGGTTTAATTTGTGTGCTTATCTATTTCGCATCAAATTTTTGGCGCCGTTGCTGGGGATTAGCAACTTTGCTAATCCCTTGTTTCTTTTTCATGTGTTTTTGTGTCAGTTTCTGACTTTGTTTTGTTTCTTGTTTTTAGGTACTAGTTTATGACTCAGAGTTCTCAAACTGTTCGTAAGAATATCTTGGACTTTGACGACGATTTTGAGAGGACTTTGAGAAGGCAGAGAAACCATCAAGAATCTAATCCACCTAACCATGATCCTGAGCTTGAAGAACAAGTGATAGAAGAGGAAGAAGACCCCACGACAAGGAATTTAGAAGAACCACAAGCCATGGCAGCGGACTATCGAACAATTAAAGAGCTTTCTGCCTCGGGATTGGACAATGCTACACCTTTATGCATCAAATACCCTAGGGCGGCTGAAGACAAGACCGATGAATTCGAATTGAAGTCTATTTTACTGCACCACATTCCCAAATTCCATGGGTTGTCCATGGAAGATCCAAACAAGCATCTAAAAGAGTTCGAAGTGGTGTGTTCAAGCATGACTCCAATCAATGTCGATGGCAACATTTTGAAGATGAGGGCCTTTCCCTTCTCTCTTCTAGAGAAGGCTAAGGATTGGTTATATGAATTAACCCCTGGAACCGTCACTTCTTGGGAGAGCATGAAGAGGGTGTTCTTAGAGAAGTTCTTCCCCACTTCAAGAGTCATTCTTTTGAGGAAGACAATTAGTGGAATCCAGCAAAGCCAATGAGAGTTCTTTCCAGTGTATTATGATCGTTTCAAAAGCCTTGTTGCATCATGTCCTCAACACCAAATGAAAGAAGAGCTTCTACTTCAATACTTCTATGAAGGCCTTCTTCCAATTGAAAGGCAAATGCTAGATGCTTCAGCGGGAGGTGCGTTGGTGGACAAGACACCTATGGTAGCAAAGACATTAATTGCAAACCGTGCATTGAATGCACAACAATACAAAGGAATTGGGCAGAGAGACCCATCACGGCAGTAAGTAAATAAGGTAAGTTCCACATCTGACATTCAATCTTAATTAGCTAATCTTACTTCTATTGTATCTCAGATGGCCGAAGGGATGAGGATGCAAGGACCAAGTGTATGTGGCGTGTTCTATCCAAGGACACTCTTTTGAGAAGTGCTCTCAATTGATTAAGAATGGTGGATGGGAATCTGCCAATGCCGTGGGTTTTGGAGGCCAAAATCAGCCAAGGAATGATGCATACTCTAATACCTACAATCCAGGTTAGAGAGACCACCCAAATTTCAAGTGGAGGGAGCCCCAACAACCCTAACAACAAGGAGGCTTTAGGCAGCAACCCCCGAGCTTCTACACAAAACCGTACACACCAACACAAGCCCCACAACAATCTGCCTAAAACACTTTAGGTACTTCTTTGGATAATGACACACTTCTTAAGTTACTCACCAATTTGTCTCAGGGGCAAGAAAATCAAACCAAAGCAATGCAAAACCAAGACAAAAGGGTGGATCAATTGGAAAAGCAAATTGGGCAGATTGCAGAATTTGTACAACAGTTTCAAGACCCAGGAAAACTCCCTAGTTCAACCATTGCAAATCGAAAAAGAGGTTTTGAAACTGCCAAGGCAATCATCTTAAGAAGTGGTAAGGAAGTCGGGGCAGGTTCACAACCATCAAAATCAGGTCACAAGGAATATGAAACGTTGCAATTTGAAGAGGATGAATACACTCAACCCATGGCAAGGGTGGAAACACCATTGTCGTAGGCCCCTATTGCTCATCAGCCATCCAATCTGTCCAATAAAGGTAAGAACGTGTCAAATTCAATTCCTACTAATGTTATTCCTTCGAATGTACCTTTTCCTCGTAGGTTCATGCAAACAAGAAAAGAGGAAGCTGAAAAGGACATTCTAGAGACATTTAGGAAAGTTCAAGTCAACATTCCACTCCTTGATGCAATCAAGCAAGTGCCAAGGTATGCTAAGTTTTTGAAAGAACTTTGCACCACAAAAAGAAGAATTTCGAACAAAGAAGTGGTCAAGGTAAATGAGAATGATTCATCCGTCTTGCAACGAAAACTGCCCACTAAATGCAAAGATCCTGGTAGTTTCACAATTCCTTGTGTAATTGGCAATACTAGGTTTGAACATGCTATGTTGGACTTAGGTGCATCCATTAATGTTATGCCCTATTCTATTTATGCATCTATGAACTTAGGAGAGTTGAAAAATGATGGTGTGATTATTCAATTGGCTGATCGTTCTAATGCCTATCCAAAGGGTGTTTTGGAGGATGTTTTGGTGCAGGTCAATCACCTAATATTTCCAGTAGACTTCTATGTGCTTGACATGGAAGATTCAAGCAATTCTCCTCCATTTTCGATCCTTCTTGGAAGGCCATTCATGAAAACAGCTTGTACAAAGATTGATGTGTTCACAAGGACTTTAACAATGGAATTTGATGGGAATGTTATTGATTTCAAAATTTCTGAAGCTATGAAGTATCCTAGTGATGATCATTCATGTTTTTCTATTGATATAATTGATTCTTTGGTGCAGGAATATTTTGAGGATTTACAAGGTGATGTGCTTGGAAAAACCATTTCAAGAGGCATAGGAGTCAAAATCGAAGAAATTGGAGAAACCTCAACCCATGGCAAGCATGATGCATTCCTTGCCGTGCCTACATGTGAAGAAGAGGTAGAGATGGTTGCTGCCCTTGAATCATTGCCAAAGCATGATGGTAAGCCTTCTAACTTCGATTCAATTCCCGTTTCGACTAATAAGTTGCTTCCTTCAGTAATTCAGGCACCTACCCTTGAACTTAAACCATTACCAAGCCATTTGAAGTATGTTTTCTTGGGGGAACAAGAGATCTTGCCCGTCATTGTGTTTTCCTTCCTCACGGCACAAGAAGAAGAGAAGTTAGTGCGTGTCTTGAAGAAGTTCAAATCCGCCATAGGTTGGACCTTAGCTGAGATCAAGGGGATAAGCCCTACCACTTGCATGCATCACATATTTCTTGAGGAAGGGGCTAAACCAACTAGAGAGGCTTAACGCCATCTCAACCCTCCGATGATGGAAGTTGTGAAAAATGAGATAATCAAGCTATTTGATTGTGGAGTGATTTACCCCATCTCCGATAGCCGTTGGGTTTCACCTATCCAAGTTATTCCCAAGAAATCTAGAATCACAATTGTGAAGAATGAAGAGGACGAACTTGTGCCCACCAGTATCCTAACCGGTTGGAGAGTTTGCATTGACTATAGGAAACTCAACGCCACAACAAAGAAGGATCATTTCCCACTGCCATTCATTGATCAAATGCTTGAGAGGTTAGCGGGTCATTCATTTTATTGTTTTCTTGATGGATATTCTGGTTATAATCAAATTGTCATAGCCCCGAACGATCAAGAAAAGACCACTTTCACTTGTCCATTTGGAACGTTTACTTATCGTCGCATGCCATTCGGTTTATGCAACGCACCTGCCACATTGCAAAGATGCATGGTAAATGTTTTCTCTGATTATGTTAAAAAGATCATTGAAGTCTTTATGGATGATTTTAGCGTGTTTGGTGATTCATTTGATGATTGCTTGGCTAATCTGACTTTAATCTTGAAAAGATGTATTGAAACTAACCTTGTGTTAAATTGGGAGAAATGTCATTTCATGGTTAAACAAGGTATAGTTTTGGGTCATATAGTCTCTGAACGTGGAATTGAGATGGATAAATCAAAAGTAGATCTTGTACGTCACTTACTCTCTCCAACTTCGATTAGAGAGGTTCATTCTTTTCTTGGGCATGCAGGTTTCTATAGACGATTTATGAAGGATTTTTCAAAGATTGCACAGCCCCTTTGCTGTCTCCTCCAAAAAGATGTACCCTTCGACTTCAGCGAGGTGTGCGAGGAAGCATTCAAACATCTCAAGAAATTGCTCACTTCGGCATCCATCATCACTCCACCAGATTGGAGCATTCCCTTTGAGCTCATGTGTGATGCATCAGATTATGCAATTGGAGCTGTTTTAGGCCAAAGGAAGAACAAGCAGCCACATGTCATCTATTATGCCTCCCGGACCTTGAATGATGCCCAATTGAACCACTCCACAACTGAAAAAGAACTTCTTGTTGTTGTCTTTGCATTAGATAAGTTTTGTTCTTATTTAATTGGCACTAAAGTCATTGTTTACACTGATCATGCAGCTTTGAAGTACTTGCTCACGAAGAAGGAAGCCAAGCCAAGACTCATTCGCTGGATGCTTTTACTTTAAGAGTTCAATATTGAAATTAGGGATAAGAAAGGGAGTGAAAATCTGGTGGCTGACCACCTAAGCCGATTGGTGCGTTAAGAAGAGCCCATTCCCATTTCAGAAACGGTGGCTGACCACCTAAGCCGATTAGTGCGTTAAGAAGAGCCCATTCCCATTTCAGAAACTTTTCCAGATGAGCAGCTACTGTCCATTGAGGTAAGTGAGCCTTGGTATGCCAATTTGGTTAACTATTTGGTGTCTAAACGAACTCCCAACACCCTCAATAAGTTCCAAAGTGATACTTAAAAAGGATGCTAAATTTTATGTTTGGGATGACCCATACTTGTGGAAATTTTTCCCATATCAGATTCTACGTAGGTGTGTGCATGAGTCCGAATTTCATTCTATTTTAAGTTTCTGCCACTCTTATGCATGTGGGGGTCATTTTGGCACCCAAAGGGCAGCTTTTAAGGTTCTTGAATGTGGATTTTATTGGCCTACTTTGTTTAAAGATGCTAGAACTTTTTGCATAACGTGTGATCGTTGCCAAAAGACAGGAAATATAGGCCAAAGATACCAAATGTCGCAGGCCCCAATCCTTGTTGTTGAAATTTTTGATGTTTGGGGTATCGATTTTATGGGTCCTTTTTCCTTTATCTTTTGGTTTCAATTACATTTTACTTGCGGTTGATTATGTTTGGAAGTGGGTGGAAGCAAAAGCCACCCGCACTAACGATTCTAAAGTTGTTGCAGATTTTGTGAAATCTAACATTTGTTCCAGATTTGGGATGCCTAGAGTGCTTATCAGTGATGGGGGGTCTCATTTTTGCAATCGAACCATTGAGGCGCTGCTTAAGAAGTACAATGTGACGCATAAGATTTCAACACTTTATCACCCCCAAACAAGTGGCCAAGCCAAGGTTTAGAATAGAGAAATCAAGCAAATTTTGGAGAAGACCGTTGGGCCAAATAGGAAAGATTGGAGCTTGTGTTTGGAGGATGCATTGTGGGCATATCGTACAGCTTACAAAACGCCCATTGGTATGTCTCCATTTCAGCTCATCTATGGCAAACCATGCCATCTTCTCGTGGAATTAGAACACAAGGCACGTTGGGCTGTCAAGACCTTCAATCTAGACATGGACAAGGCTATAATTCATAAAAAGCTTCAATTGAATGAACTTGAATAGATTAGGCATAACGCTTATGAGAATGCTCGAATTTACAAAGAGAAAACCAAGGCATTCCATGACAAGATGATTCGAGGCAAAACATTCTCAATAGGGCAGAAAGTGTTGCTATTCAATTCCCATCTTCGTTTATTCCCTGGTAAGTTACGTTCTAAGTGGGTTGGTCCGTTTGTTATTACTAATGTTTTTGTTCATGGTGCAGTCCAAATCTAAAGCTTGAAAACTGGGCAAGAATTCAAGGTGAATGGGCTCCGTTTGAAGCCATACCACGAGAACTTTGTTGAGCATGTCGTGGAGGAAATACCCCTCCAGGCCGTGGGCTCCATGGAAACTTCAAATGAGATATCATCCGGCTGGAAGATGTTAAAGCAAGGGCTTCTTAGGAGGCAACTTATGCATTCATCGAAGGAAGTTCTAGGAATCACCCAATAACCATATTTGTGTTCCTAAACCCTTCTCTTTACTGCTTTCCTTTTGCTTTGATTAGTTAGTTGTTTTATTTGTTTGCTTTGTGTGAGTTTATGCTTGAAACATTGAGGACAATGTTTCATTTAAGTGTGGGGGGGGGGGGGTAACAAAGTGTTTTTGATGCAAATTCGTGGAATTTTGTCACCCATCACTTCTAAGGTTGTTTCTCAATGTTTGTAAGTGTTTTTAGAATGTTTTAGAGTGTTTTTGTGTGTTTTGAAGTAAAAATACGAAAATTTGAAGGAAAAAAAATCAGTTTTTGAAGTGTTTTTAGAGTCATTTTTGTGTGTTTGTGTCTTAGGTACCTTCCAACACAATGATGAGGATTTGGTTTTTAATTGCATGACTGTTAAAGAAAGTTACGAACATAGATGGAAGTTTGATATGCTCTTGGTTTATGATTAGTTGTAGTTGTTGTTTACGAATTCACATGTAATCACAAAAGGATAAAATCAGTTTTTGTAAGATGCTTGAAGGAAGGAAGTCAAATTAACGCTACATCCCTATGAGACTTGAGCCTAAACGTGCTCTTGGAGAGTTATTAATCTGTGATTCTTTGTTGTCTAAAGTCGTTGCATGATCTCATTATTCTTTGCTTGGTTGCTACTTGGAATGCATTTTCATCATTACAGAACCAAATGCTAGAAATCATGCCCGTTTCATTCAAAGGATGATATTGAATTACATAACACATAAACAAGATGAAGTTGTTTAGTTTCCGTCATAGCCAAACATTCGTACCCTCTTTTCATATGTTTTGTAGGTTTAAACCCTGTTGAGCCTTGTTTAGCCTGTGTTCTTTGTTACCCACATTCTCTCTACCTAGCCTAGTATAGGACTATCCATACCCTTGTTCTCAAAGGATAGTAAGCATGACTTAAAATGAATTCCTTTTGATCTACATTATGCAATAAATCAAGTGTGGGGGAAGGGATTTATGTGTGTTTGTGTGCCAAGAAAAAGAAATAAGGCACAAATTTGGTAAAGAAAAAGAAAAATTCGTGGAAAAAGGAAAAAGAAAAGAAAAAGTTGTGAAAAGAATGAAAAAAAAAAGTTTGAAAAGAAGAAATAATGAGTTTAAGAGTGTCGATTGTTGAAGAAAGGGTCCAAAACATCAAATCTGGCCCTAGAATGTGTAAATCTTCCATTTTTGTTTAAAGTTGATTTCTGCATTCAAAATTGAATTCTAAGTGTCAATTTCATTACTTTACTTACTATTTCTTTAAGAACCTCTGTTTTTCCATATCCTTTCTTTGTTAGCCAACACCCTTAGCCTCGTTATAACCCTTAACTTCTACCTTGAGTGTTATGTGTTTCAATATGTGGAGTTTGGAATTGGTATGAGCATATGGAATCCCTGGTTCTTGCATCTAAGTAGTAGCATTCCTTTCATGAGATCATATTTATATACTCACTTATAACTCCATAAAAGTGCTTTCTTTGCTATAACATATGTGAGTGTTCGTTTTCATGTTTACATCAATCTTCTCACATATACCTAGTATACGGAGTGTAGTTAGAAAATTTGAGTGAAAATTGAGTGTATATCTAGTAAGGAATTGAGGGAATTCTCTAAGGCATGTTACTACATTCAAAATGTTGTTTTAATTGATTAAATGCGAACTAGTGAACGGTGACTGTGATTAAGTATGAATTCAAGAGTAAGGATGACCACATTCTATGCAAGTAATGATTTTTAATATGTCATGTGTATTCGAAATCCCTGAGGTAAATGTGGGAAGGTTTAGATTGTGTTTTGTTTCTTTTGTTTTGCTCGAGGACTAGCAAAAGCTAAGTGTGGGGGAATTTGATAGAAGCATATTGATGGGACTTAGTTAGCTTGTTTTCGTGCATTTACGTTGTTAGTTCTTAGTTATTTTAGTGTTTTAAGCTATTTTTGTGTGTTTGTAGGTCCAAAACGCTAAAGGAGCAAGAAAGTGCATTTTGGTACATTTTGGAGCAGTTTTGGGCACTAAATGGATTGCATATGTTTGGACCTAAGTGGATGGATGAAATTGAAGATCAAATGCGCTTAGGATTGAATGAAGATATAAAGAATTGGATTCGAGACAATTGAAGAAAGAAGAGTTCAAAATTGGAAGCCAAAGTTTCTAAAGTTGGAAGTTTCTATTCTTGGAGGTTTCCATTCTTGAGAGTTTCTATTCTTGGCTTGGAAGTTTCCTAATCCTTCCTCACCTATGTTCCACCCACAAAAGGATTCCAAAATATGTTAGGACACTTAATTGGTTGTTCTAGAAGCCTAAAACTACATTCCCTTTTCTCCACAACATTGCCGCACAAGGGATCCTCTACTTGCCTATTTTCATCTTTAAAGCACATTCCTTTTCTATTCCCCTTCCTTGCCGTGCAGGGAAGCCATTTCTTTCCTGTTTTCTGAACCAAATCACATTCCCTTTTCTTTCTAATCCTTGCCGCACCATCCTTACCTTTTTTCTCTAGGATTCTGATTTTATTTTCCCTTCTTCTAAGGGATTTGAATTAATTTATGTTAACCAAACTAAGTTAGGGTTTTGATTTCCTTTTAGCCTTAAATAAAACCCTTGCCGCAGCATATACCATTCATTCATTCCCATACACATCCCAATTGAGTCTCTGCCGCAGCCCTCATCTCAATCCTTCAACCATTCAGCCATCTACCCATTCTTCCAAATAAACAACCATCCAAATCGCCACCAATCACTTGTGTCGCAACAAAGGAGAAGAAGGAAAGTTCTTGGATGTGCTTGCTATCCAATTTGGATTGCTGGAGCATTTAGGTGTTTTCTTTCTTTTCTTTTCAATGTATAAATCTGTTTACCTTTGTTTTGCGATTATGAGGAACTAAGCTCTTTTGGCTAGGGGCCTATTCAAAGCCATGACTATGCTTGCAATATGAATTGATTACCTTCAGTTGTGATTTCATACATTGTGAATTCAATTTGCTTAATTGTTTGATTGACAACTTATTCTTCTATGCTGATTAAGAGTGCACGCTTAGTTTTCATGCATGAATTTGATGCTAGAATATAAGGGAATTTCACCTAATTGTTATGAACTTATATTCATATGTAGTGGAGGTTGCTTATAAACAATCGTGTGAAGTGAATTCCTGGCAGGAGTATCATGCTCACATAGTTACGAATGACTCGTCAATGCTTATAGTTTTCATGAAGCTTAATAATCTTTGATTGTAACTCTATTGTGCTGTTCACGTAGGGAACTTTTAGAGAATGTTTTGAATTGTTGCATGCGCTTTCCCATCCAATTCAATAACTTAAGGAAAACTTGAGGGTTAATTTAAGCGTACTTAATTAATTTGGGTTGTTGAGTTTCATGGTTTATCGAAAGAACAACTGAAAATCGATTTGTATGCAAGTGTGTCATGTGTGGAGAAGAACCCTCTAGCTAGCCCATCATCCATCAATTCACCCAATTTCGTGTCTAATTTTTTAAGTTTACAATCTGCTTGTTTTTACTTAATTTCATCCAAAACCAATCCCCCCTTGTACTTTTGTGTGTCAACTTAGTTAGAATCTGTCTAAATTGTGTTTTTGAGTGTTTTGAGTCTTTGTAGTTCCAAATTCGTCCAAATTCATCCTTAGAGTCTGTTTTGAGTCAATTTAGTTGTTCTGAGTCATTAGAGTCTAGTTTTGCATTCTTTGAGTCTAGTTTAGTGTTTTAAACTTAGTTTTACGTTTTTAAGTCAGTTTCAAGTGTTTTAGCAATCCCTCCTAATCCCTGGTCTAGGACGATCCCTACTTGCATCTTTACTACAATTGTCAACAAGAGGGTTTAATTGGTGTGCTTATATATTTCACATCAAGTACACTATTTTTCTCTGTGGAGTTTATTTGCACTGTTTTATGCATTTGTGGAATAAAATGAGCGTTCGCTTGGCAAGCTGTGGAACTTATGCAAATAAACGCATATAATACTCTACTAAGACCTTAATAATGAGTGTCCAAAGTGGAGCTAGAGAGTTCACTTTGACAATAGTGGAGCTAGAGAGTTCGCTTTGTTCTCAAATTTGTCCCATGAATTATGCGATCTGTCCATGTTGATTTTTCAATTTGACCATCTCTTTAGATTGGTTTTCTAGATCTTGAGTCAAAGAAGTACAAGAAGTATTTAGTGTTTGAAGAATTTTAACATGATCCATGGACATACTTGAATTTGGTTGGAATTGTTGTGGGGGAGATTGTGGTGGCCAGATAGGTCTTGAATAGAACTCCTCAGATGGCTACCAATGATCTCTCCAACCTGGATTGTATGTGTGGAAAAACAAGTCGTTCCTTGATTGGTTATGGCCTTGATAACCCCAGGCATTGACACTATCCCAACCTCCATTCTCAACTAATTAAGGACGTTGATTAGTTTGATATCCTTGCCTAGAGGACACACCAAATGTAGCCACACTTTGCATTGTGGACCTTTCAATATACTGCGACATAAGAGAAGTAAGATTCGCCATTTGGCAATTGCCAAGCCTTACTTAGCAATTGTAACCACACTTAGCAATTGCCAACCCTTGCTTCTCTAGTACCTGAAATCAAAGAAATAAAACTAAATCAAAAGAAAAAGAAAAAACAAATGAAAAACATAGAGCGATTAGCAATTTTACTATTCCTCGGCAACAACGCCAAAATTTGATGTGGCAGAAACTAACTCACAAATTAAACCCTATAAATTATGCAATCGTAGTACGAGTAAGTAGGGATCGTTCTATTCTGGGGATTAGAAGGGATGCTAATCAACACAAACTAAACTTATAAAACTGAAAACTAAGTTAAACTAACATCAAAACAATGACTGGGGGGATTTTGGACGAATTTAACTAAAACAAAAGTAAAGGACAGCAAGTAAATTAAGTTGTGAATGAAAGAGCATGCGTTTGACACGCTTTGGAACTCAAGCATATAAAAACATATAATTAGCTAATAAGATATTAAGAAAGAGTTCTCAAAGGATCAAATGCTTATTTGGTGTCAAAAGTGCACTATTTTCGATTTGGAGTGTATTTGCACTACTTTAAGCATTCGTGAGACAAAACGAGCGTGCATTTGACATGCTTTGGAACTTAAGGGTATAAACACATATAATATACTAATAAGACATTATGAATGAGTTCTCAAACGATCAAATGCTTGTTTGGTGTCAAAAGTTCACTATTTTAATTTGGAGTGTATTTGCACTGTTTTAAGCATTCGTTGGATGAAATGAGCATATGTTCGACATTCTTTGGAACTTATGGAGATAAACACATATAATGCGCTACTGAAACATTAAGAATGGGTTCTCAAAAGATCAAATGCTTGTTTCGTGTCAAAATTACACTATTGTTCTATTTGGATTTGCACTGTTTTAAGCATTCGTGGGATAAAACGAGCGTGCGTTTCACACACTTTGGACTGTAAGCAAATAAACACATATAATACACTACTAAGACAATAAGAAATGTAAGCAAATAAACACATATAATACACTACTAAGACAATAAGAATGAGTTCTCAAGAGATCAAATCCTTATTTGGGGCCAAAAGTACACTATTTATCTATTTCGAGTGTATTTCAACTGTTTTAAGCGTTCGTGGGATAAAACGAGCGTGTGTTTGACACGCTTTGGAACTTAAGAAAATAAACACTTATAATACACTACTCAGACGTTAAGAATGAGTTCTCAAAAGATCAAGTCCTTATTTCGTGTCAAAAGTGCACTACTTTTCATTTTGGAGTGTATTGGCACTGCTTTAAGCATTCGTGGGATAAAACGAGCGTGCGTTTGACACGCTTTGGAACTTAAGCATATAAACACATATAATATGCTAATAAGAAATTAAGAATGAATTCTAAAAAGATTAAATACTTGTTTGGAGTCAATTTTTTGATTCCAAGTGTATTTGCACTGTTTTAAGCATTCGTGGGATCAAATGAGCGTGCGTTTGACATGCTTTGAAACTTAAGCATATAAACACATATAATACGGTAATAAGACAAGTAGAATGAGTTATAAAGAGATCAAATGCTTATTTCGTGTCAAAAGTACACTAGTTTTCGAGTTGAAGTGTATGTGCACCGTTTTAAGCATTCGTGAGATAAAACGAGCGTTCGTTCCATGCTTATTTGGGATCAAAAGTACACTATTTTTTTATTTGTAGTGTACTTGCACTGTTTTAAGCATTTGTGGGATCAAATGAGCGTGCATTTGTCACGCTTTGGAACTTAAGCATTTAAACACATATGATACTCTAATAAGACATTAAGAATGAGTTCTCAAAAGATCAAATGCTTATTTGGTGTCAAAAGTACACTATTTTTTGATTTGAAATGTATTTGCACCGTTTTAAGCATTCATGTGATAAAATGAGCGTTTGTTTCATGCTTATTCGGGGTCAAAAGTGTACTATTTTTCGATCTGTAGTTTATTTGCACTGTTTTAAGCATTCGTGGGATAAAACGAGCGTGCGTTTGACACACTTTTAAACTTAAGCAAATAAATTCATATAATATGCTACAAAGACATTAAGAATCATTTCTCAAAAGATCAAATGCTTATTTGGTGTCAAAAGTGCTCTATTTTTCTATTTGGAGTGTATTTGCACTGTTTTAAGCATTCGTGCGATAAAACGAGCTTGCGTTTGACAGGCTTTGGAACTTAAGCATAAAAACACATATAATACGGTAATAAGACATTAAGCATGAGTTCTGAAATGTTCAAATGCTTATTTGGTGTCAAAAGTACACTATTTTTCGATTTGGACAGTATTTACATTGTTTTAAGCATTCGTGGGATAAAACGAGCGTGCGTTTCAGACGCTTTGGAACGTAAGCAAATAAACATATATAATACGCTACTAAGGCAATAAGAATAAGTTCTCAAAAGATCAAATCTTTATTTGGTGTCAAAAGTACACTATTTTCCGATTTGTAGTGTATTTGCACTGTTTTAAGCATTCGTGGGATAAAATGAGTGTGCGTTTGACATGCTTTGGAGCTTAAGCAAATAAACACATATATTATGCTACTAAGACATTGATAATGAGTGTCCAAAGGATCAAAAGCATTATTTTTATCAAAAGTGCACTGTTTTTCTTTTTGAAGTGTATTTGCACGGTTTTAAGTATTCACGGGAAAAAAACAAGCGTGCGTTTGACACGCTTTGGAACTTGATAACTCATATATTTTTGGCATTTATACCATCCATTTCTAGTCTCTTTGTGATATTTTTGACTCAAACTGGTTGCATTTTACCTTATTCAAACGTGGAAAGAAGTTTAGTGGCCTGTTTTGAATCCCAAATAAAGAATCCAAGATGAATCTGGCTTGTTAGAAGACCAGGAACAGAATGGGAAAGGAATTGGGATATCTAGCCTGATTTGGAGGTGCCAAATAAGGCAAAAAAGTGTAAAATAATGGCTAAGTTGCTAGGATCACTTTGGAATATCTTGCAGCCCATTTATCATATAAATACTAGGGTTTCAGATCACTTTTACACAAGCTCCCCCTTGAGAGCGCCCAGAGCTCTCTCTCTTATCTTTCTTTAGCCTTTCTTCCAGAACCAAAACCGTATTTCCCTTCACCATCCGCTGCCAGCAAAGAAACCATGCAACCGCGCTGTTCTTGGAGAAGTTCAACATCAGAGTTGCTTCAAGGGAGCTTCTTCTATGAACTTTAATTTCGCTCATGTTGGTCTTGATATTTATATACTTTGTAATCATGTTGATTAAGTTCATAGTTGGGGAATTCGAAGTAGCCTTGCAAACCTATTCTATGTTATTAAGTTAAAGTATTCAAATTATCAATCGGTGTTCTTATTTCATTCTTTGATTTTATAGCACAATTTGTGATAGGAGCATATTTATGCGACTTTGTTAGCTTATTTCCTTGCATTTAATGAGTTAGGTTCTATTTATTATGGTAATTTAAGCTATTTTTGTGTATTTGTATGTTCAATTGACAAAGTTGGCAAGAAAGTGCAATTTGGAGCATTTTAGAGCAGTTTTGGGCTTGGAATGGATAACACATGTTTGGAGCAAGGTGGATGGACGTTTTTGAAGTTCAAGAGAGGCTAGGAATGTGCTAAAGAGTTGAAGAAATTAATTCAAGACTTGGAAGATAAGGAATCGGCTCAAAAGAAGGAAACATTATCCAAACTGCCTTATCTTATCCTTATCTTATCCAAACCTTATCTTACCTTATCTTATCCTAATCCTATCTTACCTAGTTTCCAGCTGTAAGAGGGAGTTATTTTCAGATTAGGACACATTAAAATAGGTTTTCTAGAAGCTCTATCCCTTGCCCTATAAATCTGGTGCCTGGTCTCCTTTTAATGTCCTTTCTAGAACCTTAAAAACCTGTCGCACCCCCTATCCCTATTTTACTTGGTTTCTGATTTCTAGATGGCCTTTTCCTTGTTGGTTTGGAGTCCCAAATCCTTCTCCTTGACAGCCTTTGCCGCCTCTTTGCTCTATAAATACCAACCTTTGTCGCAGCAATCATCCACCACCATTCACCATCCCTCACCACAATTATCAACCACACACAAGACCAATAAACTCAGAAAATCCCCATTGTGCCACAGTTTTGCAAGGAAGGAGAAGAATGAGCCATCTGGAGCCGTGCTTGCCATTCAAGACGTTGGATTGTTGGAGCATTTCCAGGTGTATTCTATCTTTGTTTTCAATGTTTAAATTTAATTGTCTTTGTTTAATTGCGAACATGAGGAACTAATTTCATTTTAGCTAGGGGAGAATTCAAAGCCATGACCATATACGTGACATGAGTTGATTACATCCAGTTACTATTTAATAAATCGTGAATGCAATTTGCTTAACTGTTTGATTGAAAACTTATTCTTGTATGTTGATTAAGGGTGCACACTTAGTTTTCATGCATGAATTTGATGCTAAAATATAAGGGAGTTTCACCTAATAGTTACAAACTTATATTTACAAGTAGTGGAGGTTGCTAGTCACGATCGCGTTAAGTAAATTCCTGGCAGGAGTGTCATGCTGTTCATAGTCATGAATGTCATGTCAATGCTTATGATTTTCATAGAACTTAATGATCTTTGATATGTATCTCTATCATGCTATTCATATAGGGAACTTGATAAGAATAATTTGGTTGCATCGCTGAGTCCAATTCAATGAATTTAGGAAAATCTGATGGTTAATTAGTGCTGTCACGGTTAACTTGAGGCATTGTCATTCATGGTTTATAGGAATAATAATTGGAAATCGATTTGTGTTGCATATGTGTCATGTGTGGAGAAGAACCCTCTAGCTAGCTTTTCACCCATTCAAATCACCTAATTTCGTGCCTTTTGAGTGTTTTTGCAAATTTGTTTGTCTAAGTTTTAAAATTCGTCAAAAACAATCCCCATTCACTACTTTGAGTCTTCTTAGTTTAATTTTCGTCCAAATCACCCTTCAGTGTTAGTTTTGAGTCATAATAACTTAGTTTGTGTGTTTTAAGTCTAATTAGCTTGTTTTGAGTAGTCTAGAGTCTACTTTTCTGTTTTTGAGTCTAGTTAAGTGTTTTAGAGTCTAGCTTGTGTAGATTAGCATCCATTTTAATCCCTAGCCTAGAACAATCCCTACTTACATATACTACATCTATAGGGTTTAAGTTTGAGTGCTCTTTCATATCACATCAAATTTTTGGGAAGGAAGAGGAAGCAGCCAGAATTCAATCCACCTAGTCTTAGTTCCGAATCTGAATCCGAGTTTGAAGAAGAAGAAGAGGAAGAGGAAGAACAAGCCATGGTTGTGGATAATCGTACAATCAAAGAACTTTCAGCCTCGGGATTAGACAATGACGTGCCCTTATGCATTCAATATCCTAGGAAAGCTCAAGGCAAGATCGATGAGTTTGAATTGAAGTCCAGCTTGTTGCATCATATTCCTAAGTACCATGAGCTGTCTATGGAAGATCCAAACAAGCATTTGACGCAATTTAAAGTGGTTTGTTCAAGCATGACTCGAATCAACGTTGATGGCAATATTCTGAAGATGAAAGCCTTTCCATTCTCTCTTTTGGAAAAGGCTAAGGATTGGTTATTCGAATTGGCACCTGGAACCGTCACATCTTGGGAAAGCATGAAGAGAGCATTCTTAGAGAAATTCTTCCCAACTTCGAGAGTTATTCTTTTGAGGAAAAGAATTAGTGGAATTCAGCAAGGACAAGGAGAATCCTTTCCAACGTATTATGAGCGTTTCAAGACTCTTGTTGCATCGTGCCCTCAACATCAAATGAAAGAAGAGCTTCTAATTCAATACTTCTATGAAAGACTTCTTCCAATTGGAAGACAAATGCTAGATGCCTCGGCAGGTGCTGCTTTGGTGGACAAAACATCGGTTGATGCAAAGATCTTAATTGCAAATTGAGCCTTGAATGCACAACAATACAAAGAAGTTGGACAAAGAGACCCCCCATGGCAGCAAGTCAATGAGGTAAGTTCCATGTCCGAAATTCAATCCCAATTAGCTAACCTCACTATTATTGTGTCACAGATGGCCGAAGGAATGAAAGGGCAAGGACAAAGTACATGTGGTGTGTGTTCTATGCAAGGGTACCCTTCTGATCAATGCCCTCAATTGATAGAGAATGGGGGATGGGAAAGTGCAAACACCATTGTGTACCAATTCCAAAATCTGTCAAAGTTTGATCCATATTCCAACACTTACAATCCAGGTTGGAAAGATCACCCAAACTTCAAATCGATTTCTAGGTTAGAGAGTTCTCGACACATGACACACTTGCATACAAATCGATTTCCAGTTGCTTTTCCAATAAACCATGAACCTCAACGCCCCAGATAAACCGTGAACTGCACTAATTAACCCTCAGATTTTCCTTAAGTCATTGAATTGGATGGACAATGCATCGGCAACCAAATTATTCCTCAATAGTTCCCTACATGAACGCATAATAGAGATACAATCAAAGATCATTAAGCTTTGTGAAAATCATAAGCATTGACAAGGCATTTGTAACTATGAACTGCATGATACTCCTGCTAGGAATTCACTTAACACGATCGTGACTAGCAACCTCCACTACTTGTGAATATAAGTTCGTAACGATTAGGTGAAACTCCCTTATATTCTAGCATCAAATTCATGCATGCAAACTAAGCGGGCTCTCTTAATGAACATACAAGAATAAGTTCTGAATCAAACAGTTAAGTAAATTGCATTCACGATTTATGAAATCATAACTGAAAGTAATCAATTCGTATTACAAATATGTTCATGGTTTTGAATTCTCCTCTAACTAAAACGAGTTTAGCTCTTCATGTTCGTAAAACAAAGATAATTAAACTTAAACATTGAAAACAAAAAATAGAATACACCTAGAAACGCTCCAACAATCCAATGTCTTGAATGGCAAGCACGTTCAAGGGTCTTCCTTCTTCTTCTTTGCTGTGGCACAAGGTGTGGGTGAAGGTTGAGTGGTTAATTGTGGTGGTGGATGGATGTAGATGAGTTATAGTGAAGGATGAATGATTGGTGATGCTGCAGGAATATATATTTATAGGCTAGGGAGAGGACCACGCCCTAATTAAATTTGGAGAAGGATTTATACACCAAATCCTCAAGGAAAAAGGGTAGTTAAATTCAAAATCCAAAGGGAAAAAGTAATATAGGATTAAGACAAAATCAGGAAACTTGGCTAACATTCCTTCTTTCTTGGTGATTCCTTATCTTCCTTTTTCTTGAATTAATTTCTCCAGATTTGTAGCACATTCCTAGCCTCTTTTGGTGTTCAAATTCATCCATCCACCTTGCTCATTGCATGTGTTATCCATTCCAAGCCCAAAACTGCTCCAAAATGCACTTTCTTGCCACCTTTGCCCTTTGGACCTACAAACACCTGAAAATAGCTTAAAATACTAAAATAACTAGAAACTAACTAAGTAAATGCAAGGAAACAAGCTCACTAAGTCGCATAAATATGCTCCTATCACATCTCTTTAGCACATTCCTAGCCTTATTTGATCTTCAAAAACGTCCATTCCTTGTACTCCATATGCAAGCATTCCATTCGAGCCCAAAACTGCTCTAAAATGCTCCAAAATGCACTTTATTGCCAACTTTCCCATTTGGACCTACAAACACATGAAAATAGCTTAAATCACTATAATAAGCAGAAACTAAGTAAATAAATGCAAGGAAACAAGCTAATAAAGTCGCATAAATATGCTTCTATCAGAACTTGTGAGAATAAATACATATGATACGCTACTAAGTCATAAACAATCAGTTTTCAAAGGATCAAATGCTCATTTTGTGTCAAAAGTACACTATTTGTCCATTTAGAGTGTATTTTCACTCCTTTAAGCGTTCGTGGGATAAAACGAGCATGCGTTTGACACACTTTAGAACTTAAGAAAAGAAACACATATAATACACTACTAAGACATTGAGAATGAGTTCTCAAAATATCAAATTCTTATTTCGTGTCAAAAGTAGACTATTTTTCTATTTGGAGTGTATTTGCACTGTTTTAAGCATTCATGGGAATAAACGAGTGTGCGTTTGACATGCTTTGGAACTTAAGCAAATAAACACATATAATATGCTACTAAGTCATCAAGAATCAGTTCTCAAAAGGTCAAATGCTTATTTTGTCTCAAAAGTACACTATTTTTCCATTTGGAGTGAATTTGCACTATTTTAAGCATTCGTGGGATAAAACGAGCATGCGTTTGACACTCTTTAGAACTTAAGCAAATAAAAACATATAATACGCTACTAAGACATTAAGAATCAGTTCTCATAACATCAAATGCTTTTTTGGTGTCAAAAGAACACTATTTTTCTATTTGGAGTGTTGATAGGAGCAGATTTATGCGACTTTGTTATCTTATTTCTTTGCATTTACATAGTTAATTTCAATTTATTGTACTAATTTAAGGTATTTTAGTATTATTGTAGGTCCAGTTGGTAAAGATGACAATAAAGGGCAAAATGGAGCAATTTGGAGTAGTTTTGGACTTGGATTGGATAGCATGCATGGAGAGCATATGGGCTAGACGTTTTTGGTGTTTAAATGGTGCTAGATATGGCAATTGTTAATCTTCAAGTTCAAATGGTAAATCTTACTTCTCTTATGTTGCAACATGCTTTGGATTGGCTAGCAACGATCCCTACTTACTCGTACTACGATTGCATAATATATAGGGTTTAATTTGTGTGTTAGTTTCGACCATATCAAATTTTGGCGCCGTTGTCGGAGATTTGTAAAATTGCTAATCACTATGTTTTTTGTTTATTTTACTTTTGATATTTGATTTAGTTTTATTTCTTTGATTTCAGGTACTAGAGAAGCAAGACATGGCAATTGCTAATCTTCAAGTTCAAATGGTGAATCTTACTTCTCTTATGTCGTAGTATATCGAAAGGTCCACAATGCAAAGTGTGGCTACATTTGGTGTGTCCTCTAGGCAAGGATATCAAACTAATAAACGTCCTCAATTAATTGATAATGGAGGTTGGGATAGTGTCAATGCCTGGGGTTATCAAGGCCATAATCAATCAAGGAACGACTTGTTTTCCAACATTTACAATCCAGGTTGGAGAGATCATTCCAATTTTATGTGGAGGGAACCTCAACAAGTTCAACAAGAAGGATATTGGCAGCCATATGAGGAGTTCTATTCAAGACCTATGTAGCCACCACAATCTCCCCCACAACAATTCTAACCAAATTCAAGTATGCCAATGGATCATGTTAAAATTCTTCACACACTAAATACTTCTTGCGCTTCTTTGACTCAGGATGTAGAAAACCAAGCTAAAGAGATGGTCGAATTCAAAAATCAACTTGGACAGATTGCAGAATTCATGGGACAAATTCGAGAACAAAGTGAACTTCCTAGTTCAACAATTGTCAATCGAAAGGGAGGCTTTGAAACTGCTAAAGCTATCACTTTGAGAAGTGGTAAAGAGATTGGAACTAATCCACAAACGTCCAAACAAAGCCAAAAAGAGGACAACTAGTTGCTGCTCGAAGAAGAGGAGGAAGACAAGGCCAAAACAAGGAAACGAGAGTGCGGCTGTCACGCTTTGGAGCTTAAACAAATCAAAGCATAGAATAGGCTACTACGACGTTAAGAATGAGTTCTCAAAAGATCAAATGCTTATTTGGTGTCAAAAGTACACTACTTTACAAATTGGAGTGTATTTGCACTGTTTTAAGCATTCATGGGAAAAAACGAGCGTACATTTGACATGCTCTGGAACTTAAGCAAATAAACACATACAATATGCTACTAAGATATTAAGAATGAGTTCTCAAAAGATCAAATGCTTATTTGGTGTCAAAAGTACACTATTTTACCATTTGGAGTGTATTTGCAGTGCTTTAGTCATTCATGTGATAAAACGAGCGTGCGTTTGACATGCTTTGAAACTTAAGCAAATAAACACATAAAGTATGCTACTAATACATTAAGAATGAGTTCTCAAAAGATAAAATGCTTTTTTGGTGTCAAAAGTACACTACCTTACCATTTTGAGTGTATTTGCAGTGTTTTAGTCATTCGTGGGATAAAATAAGCGTGCGTTTGACATGCTTTGGAACTTAAGCAAATAAACACATAAAATATGCTACTAAGGCAATAAGAATGAGATCTCAAAAGATGAAATGCTATTTGGTGTCAAAGGTACACTACTTTACCATTTCGAGTGTATTTGCAGTGTTTTAGTCATTCGCTGGATAAAATGACATGCGTTTGACATGCTTTGGAAGTTAAGCAAATAAACACATAAAATACTCTACTAAGACAATCAGAATGAGTTCTCAAAAGATCAAATGAATATTTGGTGTCAAAAGTACACTATTTTACCATTTTGAGTGTATTTGCAGTGTTTTTGTTATTCGTGGAATAAAATGAGCGTGCGTTTGACAAGCTTTGGAACTTAAGCAAATAAACACATAAAATACTCTACTAAGACATTAAGGATGAGTTCTCAAAAGATCAAATTCCTTTTTGGTGTCGAAAGTACACTACTTTACCATTTCGAGTGTATTTGCTGTGTTTTAGTCATTCGTGGGATAAATGAGTGTGCATTTGACATGCTTTGGAATTTAAGAAAATAAACACATATAATATGTTACTAAGACGTTAAGAATGAGTTCTCAAAAGATCAAATGCTTATTTGGTGTCAAAAGTACACTATTTTACTATTTGGAGTGTATTTGCATTGTTTTGAGCATTCATGGGATAAAACGGGCGTGCGTTTGACATGCTTTGGAACTTTAGCAAAAAACACATATAGTACACTACTAAGATGTTAAGAATGAGTTCTCAAAGATCAAATGCCTATTTGGTGTCAAAAGTACACTATTTTTCCATTTGGAGTGTATTTGCTCTGTTTTAAGCATTTGTGGGATAAAACGAGCGTGCGGCTGACACGCTTTGGAACTTATGCAAATAAACACATATAATACACTACTGAGACGTTAAGAATGAGTTCTCAAAAGATCAAATGCTTATTTACTGTCAAGAGTACACTACTTTACCATTTCGAGTGTATTTGCATTGTTTTAAGCATTCGTGGGAAAAAAATGAGCGTGCGTTTGACATGCTTTGGAACTTAAGAAAATAAGTGAGAGGAGCATATTTATGCGACTTAGTTAGATTTTTTTCTTGCATTTATGTTGTTTTTTCCTAGTTATTTTAGTATTTTAAGCTATTTTCGTGTGTTTGTAGGTCCGAAGGGCTAAGGTGGCAAGAAAGTGCATTTTGGTGCATTTTGGAGCAGTTTTGGGCTTGGAACGGATAGTACATGCATGGAGGAAGGTGGATGGACAAATTTGAAGACCAAAAGAGGATATGAATGTGTAAAAGAGATGAAGGAATTAATTCAAGAAAAAGGAAGATAAGGAACCAATAAGAAAGAAGGAATAATAGCCAAAGTTACCTTATTTTATCCTAACCTTTTCCTAATTTTATCCTAACCTTTTCCTAAACCTACTTTATCTAAATTCCAGCTGTAAAAGAGGATCCCTAATTATATTAGGACACTTCATCCAATTCTTAAAGGGATGTCGCACCTTTCTTTCTAGAAATCCCTCTCCTTGCCTCATTTCCCTTTTTCCTTTTCCTCTAGGATTCTGCCGCACTTTCTTACCCTTTTCCTCTTGGATTCTGACATTTATTTACCCTTTTTCTTAGAGGATTTGGAATGCAAGGGATTTGATGCTAAAATATAAGGGAGTTTCACCTAGTAGTTACAAACTTATATTAACAAGTAGTGGAGGTCGCTAGTCACGATCGCGTTAAGTGAATTCCTAGCAGGAGTATCATGAAGTTCATAGTTACAAATGCTTTGTCAATGCTTATGATTTTCACAAAGCTTAATGATCTTTGATTGTATCTCTATTATATTGTTCATGTAGGGAACTATTGAAGAATAATTTGGTTGCCGATACGTTGTCCATCCAATTCAATGAATTTAGGAAAATCTGATGGTTAATTTGTGCGATCACGGTTAACTTGGGGCATTGTCATTCATGGTTTATTGGAATATAACTAGAAATTCATTTGTATGCATATGTGTCATGTGTGGAGAAGAACCCTCTAGCTAGCCTTTCACCCTTGAATCACCTTAAATTCGTGCCTTTTGTTTTATTCTTGCAATCTGTTTGTTTAAGTTCTAAATTCGTCAAAACCAACCCCCCCTTTAATGTTTCGTGTTTAATTAGTTTAAATCTGTCCTTTGTTAGTATTTTGAGTCAAGTTAAGTATAGAATTCGTCCAAAATCAATCTTAGTTTCTGTTTTGAGTCAATTTGATTGTTTTGAGTCATTCTAGTCTATTTTGAGTGATTAAAGTTTAGTTTTCTGTTTTTGAGTCTAGATTAGCATCCCTTCTAATCCCAGGCCTAGAACGATCCCTACTTACATATACTACAATAATAGGGTTTTAATTTGTGTGCTACTTATTAACACATCAAATTTTTGGCACCATTGCCGGGGATCAGCAAATTTGCTAATCCCTCGTGTTTCTGTTTGTGTTTTTGTTTCTACGTTTTGGTTTCTGATTTTGTTTTGTTTTGTTTTGTTTTCTTTGTTTTAGGTACTAGTTTATGACTCGAAGTTCTCAGCCTGTTCAAGCACATATCTTGGAGTTTGACGAGGATTTTGAACGAACTTTGAGAAGGAAAAGGAAGCAGCCAAAACCTAATCCACCTAGTTCTAGTTCTGAATCTGAGTTTGACGAAGAGGAAGAGGAAGAACAAGTCATGGTTGCGGATAATCAAACAATCAAGGAACTTTCAGCCTCGAGATTAGACAATGCCATGCCTTTATGCATTCAATATCCTAGGGCGGCTTATGACATGACCGATGAGTTTGAATTGAAGTCTAGCTTGCTGCATCACATTCCTAAATACCATGGGTTATCCATGGAAGATCCAAACAAGCATTTGAAGGAATTCGAAGTGGTGTGTTCAAGCATGACACCAATCAACGTGGATGGCAACATTCTGAAGATGAAAGCCTTTCCATTATCTCTTGTGGACAAGGCTAAAGATTGGCTCTATGAACTAGCACCTGGAACCGTTACTTCTTGGGAAAACATGAAGAGAGCGTTCTTAGAGAAATTCTTCCCAACTTCGAGAGTTATTCTTTTGAGGAAGAGGATTAGTGGAATTCAACAAAACCAAGGAGAATCGTTTCTAGCATATTATGAGCGTTTTAAGACGTTAGTTCTTAGTTGATAAAATGAAGGAAGAGCTTTTGATTCAATATTTCTACGAAGGACTTCTTCCAATTGAGAGACAAATGCTTGATGCTTTAGTAGGAGGTGCCTTGGTTGATAAAACACCAGTTGCTGCAAAGATCTTAATTGCAAACCGAGGTTTGAATGCACAGCAATACGAATGAGTTGGAAGAAGAGACCCTCCACGGTAGAACCAAGTGAATGAGGTAAGTGCAATTTCT
Source organism: Heteromeles arbutifolia (assembly GCA_024362995.1). NCBI lineage: Eukaryota > Viridiplantae > Streptophyta > Magnoliopsida > Rosales > Rosaceae > Heteromeles > Heteromeles arbutifolia. Next base: position 18,366,480 of record JANCRC010000013.1, on the reverse strand, counting down.
GAAATTCAATCTCAATTGGCTAATCTCAGTGTTCTTGTGTCACAGGTTGTCGATGGATCCAAAGTACAAGGTGCGGTGATAGGAGCATATTTATGCGACTTGGTTAACTTATTTCCTTGCATTTAGGTTGTTAGTTCTTAGTTATTTTAGTATTTTAAGCTATTTTCGTGTGTTTGTAGGTTCAAAGGGCTAAAGTGGGAAGAAGGGGCATTTTGGTGCATTTTGGAGCAGTTTTGGGCATGGAATGGATATCACATGCTTGGAGCAAGGTGGATGAATGAAATTGATGTTCAAGAAGGATTAGGAATGTGCTTGAAGACTTAAGTCAAAGATTTTGAAGAAAGGAATCAGTTTAGAAGAAGGAATGTTAGCCAAGTTTCCTGATTTGGTCCTAATCCGAATTTACCTAATTTCCAGCTGCAAGGAGGATCTCAAATTAATTTAGGACACTTAAATAAACTTTCCAGAAGTCCTAAGCCTTTCCCTAGAGGGATCCGCACCTCCTAGCACACTTTCCCTTCCCTGCAGCTACAAGGGGGATCATTTCCTTTCCTATTTTGTGTTGTAAATCACATTCCCTTTCTCTCTAGGACCTGCCGTATATCCCTTAGCCTTTCCCTTTTTATTTCTGACTTTACTTAGCCTTTTCCTAGTAGATTTAGAGTTAAAATCCTAAAACAATAATAAAAACTTTAATTCTTTTCCCTTTATTTTCTGATGCACCTTAGCTTTAATTTCTTAGGGTTTTTACATACCTTGATATATATTTAAGCTCTTGCCGCACCACAGGGGGGATCCCTGAGCATTCTACACATTCTCTGCATCCTTTCCATCCACCTATCTACCTATCCATCCTCTACCACCCTTACACACATCCCTAACCCTCTCTAAACACTCTTTGCCGCAACCTACCCATCCTAAACACAACCATACACCTTCTCATCCATTCATTCATACAAATAACCCCCCAACCCTTCACCTAACCCTTGTGCCATAGAAAAGAAGAAGAAGAAGAAGAGCCTTGGACGTGCTTGCCATTCAAGTTGGATTGCTGGAGCGTTTCTGGGTGTTTTTCTCTCTTTTGTTTTCAATGTTCAATTTATTTTCTTTTTGCTTTGCTGTGAACATGAGAGGCTAAACCCCTCTTAGCTAGGGGGAATTTCGAAGCCATGAACATATTTGCAATATAAATTGATTAATTCCAGTTGTGATTTCACAAAGTGTGAATGCAATTTGCTTAACTGTTTTATTCAAAACTTATTCTTGTATGTTGATTAAGGAGGGCAACTTAGTTTGCATGCTTGAATTTGATGCTAGAATATAAGGGAGTTTACATAATCGTTACAAACTTATATTCACAAGTAGTGAAGGTTGCTGGTCACGATCGCGTTAAGTTAAAATTCCTAGCATGAGTATCATGATGTCATAATTACGAATGCTTTGTCAATGCTTATGATTTTCATAGAGCTTAATGATCTTTGATTGTATCTCTATTATGAAGTGCATGTAGGGGACTATTGAAGAATAATTTGGGTTGATGATGCGTATCCCATCCAATTCACTGACTTGAGGAAAATCTGAGGGTTAATTAGTGATGGCACGGTTAATCTGGGGCATTGTCATTCATGGTTTATCGAAAAAGCAACTGGAGATCGATTTGTATGCATGTGTGTCATGTGTGGAGAAGAACCCTCTAGCTAGCCCATCATCCATCAATTCACCCAATTTTGTCCAAATTTTGTTTAAGTTTATGCAATCTGTTTAGTTTAATTAATTTCGTTCAAACCCAATTTCCCTTTAATTAAGTGTGTTAGATTAGTTAGAAATGTGTCTAAATCTGTCCAATTTAGTGTTTTGAGTCTTACTAGTCTATAATTCGTCCAAATCAGTCCTTAGTGTCTGTTTTGAGTCTTTTTGGTTATTTTAAGCTATTTTGAGTCTTGTTAAGTGTTTTTAAGTTTGTTTTTGTGTTTTTAAGTCAATTTAGAGTAGATTAGCAATCCCTCATAATCCCCAGCCTAGAACGATCCCTACTTGCATCTTTACTACAACTGTCAACAAGAGGGTTTAATTTGTGTGCTGTTTTACATCGCATCAAATTTTTGGCGCCGTTGCCGGGGATTAGCAACTTTGCTAATCCCTTGGTTCTGTTCTTTTCATTTATTTTGTTTTGTTTTAGTTTCTGACTTTGTTTTGTTTTTCTTGTTTTTAGGTACTAGTTTATGACTTGAAGTTCTCAACCTATTCATGAGCACATCCTTGACTTTGACGACGATTTTGAGAGGACTTTGAGAAGGCAGAGGAATCAGTAAGAATCTCATCCACTTAGCCCTGAACCAGAGCTTGAAGAACAAGTAATAGATGAGGAAGAAGAGCCCACGGCTCAAGTGTTGGAAGAAGCACAAGCCATGACAGCGGACAATCAAACAATCAATGAGCTCTCTGCTTCAGGATTGGACAATGGTGTGACCTTATGCATCCAATACCCCACGGCTGCTCAAGGCAAAACCGAGGAGTTCGAGTTGAAGTCCAGTTTGTTGCACCATATCCTAAAGTTCCATGGGCTGTCCATGGAGGATCCCAACAAAAACTTGAAGGAATTTGAAGTTGTGTGCTCAAGCATGACCCCTGTCAATGTCGATGGAAGTATTTTGAAGATGAAGGCCTTTCCATTCTCACTACTGGACAAGGCCAAGGATGGGTTGTACGAATTGGCACCTGGAACGGTCACATCATGGGAGAGCATGAAGCGTGCATTCTTGGAGAAAATTTTCCCTACCTCCCGAGTTATTCTCTTGAGAAAGAGAATTAGTGGCATCCAACAAAACCAAGGAGAGTCGTTTCCAGCCTACTATGAGCATTTCAAGACGTTAGTTGCTTCTTATCCACAACACCAAATGAAGGAAGAGCTTTTACTTCAATATTTCTACGAATGACATCTTCCTATTGAAAGACAAATGCTTGATGCTTCAGCAGGAGGAGCTTTGGTGGATAAGACCTCTACAGCTGCAAAGATCTTAATTGCAAATAGAGCGTTGAATGCACAACAATATGAAGGCGTTGGAGGAAAAGACACCCCACGGCAGGAACATGTGAATGAAGTAAGTGCAATTTCTGAAATTCAATCTCAATTGGCTAATCTCACTCTCCTTGTGTCACAGGCCGTTGAAAGACAAAAAGTGCAAGAACCTACAATATGTGGAGTATGCTCAATGCAAGGGCATCTTAAGGATAACTGCCCTCAATTGATCGAGAATAGAGGGTGGGAATCTGCCAATGCCGTGGGTTTTGGGAGTCAAAACCAACCAAAGATTGATCCTTTCTCTAATACATACAATCCAGGTTGGAGAGATCATCCAAACTTCAAGTAGAGAGAGCCCCAACAAACCCAACAACAAAGTGCATTTAGGCAGCAACCTCCGGGATTTTACCAACGGCCATACGCACCCACTCAATCCCAACAACAATCTGCCCAATCCAACTCAAGTACATTAATGAATGATATAATACATTTAAGTTACTAACTACATTGGTGCAGGGAATGCAAAATCAAGCCAAGGAGGTGGATGAGCTGAAGAAGCAAATGGGACAAATTGCGGAGTTCATGGGCCAATTCAGAGAGCATGGCAAGTTGCCAAGTTCAACCGTTGTCAACCCAAATGGAGGATTTGAATCTGCAAAAGCCATCATGTTGCGAAGTGGAAAACAAGTTGGAACAGACCCACAACCCTCCAAATCACATCCCTAAGAGGACGAGAAGTTGTTGATCGAAGAGGAGGAGCAAGACAAGGCCACCACAAGGGAGGAAACAACCTTGCCGCAACCTCCTACACTCCCTAATCCATCTAATCTGTCCACCACAGGTAAGAAAGGTTCAAATTTGATTATTTCTAACGTTATTCCTCCAAATGTACCATTTCCTTGCAGATTTATGTAATCAAAGAAGGAAGAGGATGAAAATGACAATCTGGAAACGTTTAGAAAAGTACAAGTCAATATACCGCTCTTGGATGCAATTAAACAAGTTCCAAGGTATGCCAAGTTTTTAAAAGAACTTTGCACAACTAGGAAGAGAATTTCGAACAGTGAAAACGTCTTAGCCGTCTTGCAACGTAAACTGCCCCTTAAATGCAAAGACCCGGGTAGTTTTACAATTTCTTGTGTTATTGGAAATACTCGGTTTGAACATGCCATGTTAGACTTAGGTGCATCTATTAATGTCATGCCTTATTCAATTTATGCATCTATGCACTTAGGAGAGCTGAAAAATAATAGTGTGATTATTCAATTGGCCGATCGTTCTAACGCATATCCAAAAGGAGTTTTGGAAGATGTTTTAGTACAGGTCAATCACTTAATCTTTCCGGCGAACTTCTATGTGCTTGAAATGGAAGATGCGGACCGCTCTCCTTCATTGCCAATTCTCCTTGGAAAGCCATTCATGAAAACAGCCCGCACCAAGATTGATGTGTTCAAGGGGACCTTGACAATTGAATTTGATGGGGAAGTTATTAATTTCAATCTTTCTGAATCTATCAAGTATCCTAGTGATGATCATTCTTGTTTTTCTATTGATATAATTGATTCATTGGCGCAGGAACATCTTGAACAATTGAATGAAGATGTACTTGAAACGGTCATTACGAAGAGAATGAGACTTAAAAACCAAGGGGCTGCAGCAACCCAACCCCACGACATGCTTGAACACACCTTTGCCGTGCCCCCTAAAGAAGAAGTGATTGAGATGGTGGCTGCCCTAGAATCATTGCCACTCCAAAATGGTAAGCTTTTACTCCCAATTTCAAGTTCAGTTTCGACTAATAAGTTACTTCCTTCAGTTGTGCAGCCACCTTCCCTTGAACTTAAACCATTGCCAAGCCATTTCAAGTATGTTTTCTTGGGAGACCAAGAGACTTTGCGCTTCATTATTTCAAGCACACTCACGACACAGAAGGAGGATAGATTGGTGAGGGTGTTAAAGGAGTACAAAACAGCAATTAGGTAGACATTGGCCGACATCAAGGGTATAAGTCCTACCACATACATGCATCGTATACTCTTGGAGGAAGGAGCTAAACCGTCATTGTGAAGCTCAACGCTGACTCAATCCTTCAAAGATGGAAGTCGTGAAGAAGGATTTCATCAAGCTAATTGATTGTGGAGTGATCTATCCCATCTCTAACAGCCGTTGGGTTTCACCTACCCAAGTGGTTCCAAAGAAATCTGGAGTCACTGTGGTGAAGAATGAAGAGAATGAACTTATTCCTACACGTATTCAAACCGGTTGAAGAGTTTGCATTGATTATAGGAAGCTCAACGCCACCACAAGGAATGATCACTTCCCTTTGCCATTCATTGATCAAATGCTTGAAAGGTTAGCTGGTTATGCATTTTATTGTTTTCTTGCTGGATATTCAGGTTATAATCAGATTGTAATAGCCCCGAAGGATCAAGAAAAGACTACTTTCACGTGCCCCTTTGGTACTTTTGCTTATCGTCGCATGCCATTCAGTTTATGCAATGCACCAACCACATTCCAAAGATGCATGGTAAGTATATTTTCAGATTATGTTGAAAAGATCATTGAGGTCATTATGGATGATTTTAGTGTGTTTGGTAAGTCCTTTGATGATTGCTTGGATAATCTAACTTTAATCTTGCAAAGATGCATTGAAACTAACCTTGTTTTAAATTGGGAGAAATGTCATTTTATGGTGAAACAAGGCAAGGTTTTAGGTCACATTATCTCTGAAAAAGGAATTGAGGTTGATAAGTCAAAAATAGATCTTGTACGCTACATACCCTCTCCTACTTCGGTGAGAGAGGTTCGTTCTTTTCTTGGTCATGCAGGATTCTATAGGCGATTTATCATGGATTTTTCAAAGATTGCACAGTCCCTATGCCGTCTCCTCCAAAAAGAAGTGGCCTTTGAGTTCAACGAGGAATGTGAGAAGGCTTTCAAACACCTCAAGGACATGCTTACTTCGGCCCATATCATCATTCCACCAGATTGAAGCCTTCATTTTGAACTAATGTGTGATGCATCAGATTACGCAATTGGAGCTGTTTTAGGCCAAAGGAAGAACAAGCAGCCACATGTCATCTATTATGCTTCCCGGACCTTGAACGATGCTCAATTGAATTATTCCACCACTAAAAAAGAACTTCTTGCTGTTGTGTTTGCTTTAGATAAGTTTCGTTCTTATTTAATTGGCACTAAAGTCATTGTTTTCACTGATCATGTAGCTTTGAAGTATTTGCTTACAAAGAAAGAAGCTAAACCGAGGCTTATTTGATGGATGCTTCTTCTCCAATAGTTCAATATTGAAATTAGGGACAAGAAAGGGAGTGAAAATGTGGTGGCCGACCATTTGAGCCGTTTGGTGCATGATGAGGAATCAATACCTATCCAAGACACCTTTCCTAATGAGCAATTGCTGTCCATTGAGGTAAGTGAACTATGTTATGCTAATTTGGTGAATTATTTGGTGTCTAAACAATTTCCAAACACCTTCAACAAACACCAACGTGATAAACTTCAAAAGGATACATGTTTTTATGTTTGGGATGACCCACATTTGTGGAAATATTACCCTGATCAGATTGTACGTAGGTGTGTGCATGATTCTGAGTTTAATTCAATTTTAACTTTCTGTCACACATATGCATATGGTGGTCATTTTGGCACTCAAAGGACAGCACGTAAGGTTCTAGAATGTGGATTTTATTGGCCTACTATCTTTAAAGATGCTAGAACTTGTTGCATAACATGTGATCATTGCCAAAGAAGAGAAAATATAGGTGCAAGAGACCAAATGCCGCAAACTGCCATATTCAATGTCGAAATTTTTTATGTTTGGGGCATTGATTTCATGGGTCCTTTTCCTTCTTCTTATGGTTTCACTTATATTTTGCTTGCGGTTGATTATGTATCGAAATTGGTGGAAGCAAAAGCCACCGTACTAATGATTCTCGAGTGGTTGCAGATTTTATCAAAACTAACATCTTCTCCAGATTTGGAATGCTAAGGGTTTTCATAAGTGAGGTTCTCATTTTTGCAATCGGACCATTGAGGCGTTGTTCAAGAAGTATAATGTCAAGCATAGGGTTTCGACACCTTATCACCCCCAAACAAATGGCCAAGCCGAGGTTTCAAATAGAGAAATCAAGCACATTTTGGAGAAAACCGTTAGAGCAACTAGGAAAGATTGGAGTTTGCGTTTGGATGATGCACTATGGGCATATCGTACAGCCTACAAAACACCACTTGGGATGTCTCCATCTCGGCTAATCTATGGCAAACCATGCCCTCTCCCTGTGGAACTAGAGCACAAGGCACACTGTGTAACATCCCACATCGCCCAGGGGAGTGATCCTTAAATGTATATTCCCATCCCTACCTAGCACGAGGCCTTTTGGGAGCTCACTGGCTTCGGGTTCCGTAGGAACTCCGATGTTAAGCAAGAAGGGGGCAAGAGCATTCCCAGGATGGGTGACCCATTGGGATGTTGCTCGTGAGTTCCCAGAAACAAAATCGTGAGGGAATGGTAAGCCCAAAGCGGACAATATCGTGCTTCGGTTAGTGGAGCGGGCCCGGGATGTGGTTCGTCCCGGGCCAGGGTGTGTCACACTAGGCTATCAAAACATTCAACATGGACGTAGATGCGGCTGGAATGCATAGAAAGCTCCAATTGAATGAACTTGAAGAAATTAGGAATGAAGCATATGAGAATGCTCGAATTTACAAAGAGAAGACTAAGGCATTCCATGATAAGATGATTCGTGGCAAAACATTCTCTATAGGGCAGAAAGTGTTGCTTTTCAACTCTTGCCTACGTTTGTTCCCCGGTAAGTTGCGTTCTAAATGGATTGGACCATTTGTTGTTACTAATGTTTTTCCTTATAGTGCACTCCATATTCAAAGCTTAAGGAATGGCGTAGAATTCAAAGTGAATTGGCATCGTTTGAAGCCATATTACGAGAATGTTGAGGGGTAGGTTGTGGAAGATATTCCCTTCCATGCTGTGGGCTCCAATGAAGTCTGAATGGCAGATTCGTCTGGCTCCAAGATGTTAAAGAAAGCGCTTCGTGGGAGGCATCCCATGCATTCAGTAAAGGAAGACTTAGGAATCGTTCCAAAACCAGATTTGCGATAATAAACCCTTCTCTTTACTGCCTTTATTTTTCCATGCTTATTTCGTTATTTGTTTGCTTATGTGATAATTTATGTTTGAAACATTGAGGATAATGTTTGGTTTAAGTGTGAGGGGGGGGTAAACAAGCTGTTTGCTGTTTTTGCATGAATTTCGTGGAATTTTATCACCTATCACTTCTAATGTTGTTTCTGACTATTTTTAAGTGCTTTTAGTGTGTTTTGAAGCATTTTAGTATGTTTTGAATAAAAAAATCCGAAAATTTGATAAAAATTCGAAAAAAAGTTTTGAAATATACCAAAAAGAGTCATTTTTGTGTGTTTGTGTCTTAGGTACCTTCCAACACAATGATGAGGATTTGGTTTTTAATTGCATGACTGTTAAAGAAAGTTACGAACATGGATGGAAGTTTGATATGCTCTTGGTTAATGCTTAGTTGTAGTTGTTGTTTACAAATTCAAATTTGATCACAAAAGGATAAAATCAGTTTTTGTAACATGCTTGAAGGAAGTAACTCAAACTAATGCTACATCCCTGCGACACTTGAGCCTATACTTCTTTTAGAGAGTTATTAATCTGTGATGTTTTTGTTTTCTAAAGTCGTTGCATGATCTCATTATTCTTTGCTTGGTTGCTACTTGGATTGCGTTTTCATCATTTTAGTTCCAAATGCTAGAACCCATATCCGTTTCATTCAAAGCATGACATTGAATTGCATAACACATATCAAGATGAAGTTGTTTAGTTGCCACCAAAGCCAAACAGCCGTACCCTATTTCATATGTTTTGTAGGTTTAGCCCTTTTGAGCCTTATTTAGCCTATTTTCTTTGCTAGCCACATTAACCTTACCTAGCCTAGTGTAGGACTATCCATACCCTTGTTCTTAAAGGATAGTGAAGCATGACTTAGAGGGAATTCCTTTTGATCTACAATATGTAGAAAAACAAGTGTGGGGGAAGGGATTTTTGTGTGTTAGTATGCCAAGAAAACAAATAAATAAGGCACGGGTGAAAAGAAAAAGAAAAATTCGTGGAAAAAGAAAAGAAAAAGAAGAGAAAAAGTTATGAAAAAAAAAGAAAAAGAGTCGAAAAATAAGTGAGAATGAGCTCACAAGTGTTGCTTGTTGAAGAAAGGGTCCAAAAGTTTGAATCTGGGCCTAAAAGTTGTTTGAATCTTCCCTTGTGTTTAAAGTTGATTTCTGCATTCAAAAGTGAATTCTAAGTGTGATTTCATTGCTTTGCTTGCTATTTCTTTAAGAACTCTTGTTTTTCCTTACCTTTCTTTGTTAGCTAATGCCTTTAGCCCCGTTTCAACCCTTACACTTCAATCTTGAGTGTTGTGTGTTTCAATATGTGGAGTTTGGAATTGGTATGAGCATATGGAATCCCTGGTTCTTGCATCTAAGTAGTAGCATTCCGTTCATGAGATCATATACATGTTAGATTAATAATTCCAGAAAAATGCTTTCTTTGTTATAAACATATGTGAGTAGTAGTTTTCATGTTTACATCAATCTTCTCACATATACCTAGTGTAGGGTGTGTAGTCAGAAAATCTGAGTGAAAATTGAGTGCATATCTAGTAAGGAGTTGGGGGAATTCTCTAAGGCATGTTACTACATTCAAAATGTTGTTTTAATTGATTAAATGCGAACTAGTGAATGGTGACTGTGATTAAGTATGAGTTAGAGGGTAAGGATGACTAAAATCTATGTGAGTAATGATTTTTAATTTGTCATGTTCATTGGAAATCCTTGAGGTAAATGTTGGGAGGTTTAGATTGTGTTTTGTTTGTTTTGTTTGTCTTGTTTTGCTCGAGGACTAACAAAAGCTAAGTGTGGGGGAATTTGATAGGAGCATATTTATGCGACTTAGTTAGCTTGTTTTCTTGCATTTATGTTGTTATTTCTTAGTTATTTATGTATTTTAAGCTATTTTCGTGTGTTTATAGGTCCAAAGGGCTAAAGTGACAAGAATGTGCATTTTGGAGCAGTTTTGGGGCAAGAATGGATATTACATGCTTGGAGCAAGGTGGATGGACGAAATTGAAGACCAAAAAAGGCTAGAAGTCAAGAGAAGTCATAATGGAAGCTTGGAAGACAAGGAAAAACACAATTCAACCATCCCCTACAAAGGTGGTGCCTTGTCCCCTTTGTGTTCCCTCATTGTCTCCTCCTTGTGCAGCAATTCCCTTTGCTATGTTTCCTTATTCCTAAACCATGTAAAGCCTTTCCCTTCTTCCCTAGGACACAGCAAGGCCTTTCCCTTTCCTTCTAGGATGGAGCCGCACCACCCTAAGCCATTCATCTTCCTTGCTCCGCAAGGAATGGCTATTTCCTTCCCCTTTTTGGTTTTGCTGCATATCCTATCCCTTTTCCCTTAGGATTCTAATTTTATTTCCCTTTTTCTAGTGGATTTGAATTAAATTCTGTTAACAAAAATAAGTTAGGTTTTTTATTTCCTAAAGCCCTTAAACACTCTCTGCCGCAGCCTTGGGGATTCATTCACTCACATACACATCCTAAAACACTCTCTGTCGCAGCCATCATCCAATTCCTTCAACCATTAAGCCTTCTATCCACACTCTCATATAATTCACCACTCAAACCATCAACCACACCTTGTGCCGCAGCAAAGAGGAAAAAGGAGAGACCTTGGATGTGCTTGCCATTCGAGTTAGGATTGCTGGAACGTTTTTAGGAGTAATCTTTTTTTTGTTTTCAATGTTTAAGTTTAATAATCTTTGTTTTGCAAACATGAGGAACTAAACCCCTCTTAGCTAAGGGGGAATTCGAAACCATGCTTATACTTGCAATATGATTTGATTAATTCCAATTGTGATTTCATAAAGTGTGAATGCAATTTGCTTAACTGTTTTATTCAAAACTTATTCTTGTATGTTGATTAAGGATGCATACTTAGTTTGCATGCATGAATCTGGTGCTAGAATATAAGGGAGTTTCACATAATCGTTACAAACTTATATTCACAAGTAGTGAAGGTCGCTGGTCACGATCGCGTTAAGTTAAATTCCTGGCATGAGTATCATGATGTCATAGTTACGAATGCTTTGTCAATGCTTATCATTTTCATAAAGCTTAATGATCTTTTATTGTATCTCTATTATGATGTGCATGTAGGGGACTATTGAAGAATTATTTGGGTTGAGGATGCGTATTCCATCCAATTCAATGACTTAAGGAAAATCTGAGGCTTAATTAGTGATGGCACGGCTAATCTGGGGCATTGTCATTCATGGTTTATTGAAAAAGCAACTGGAGATCAATTTGTATGCAAGTGTGTCATGTGTGGAGAAGAACCCTCTAGCTAGCCCATCATCCATCCAACTCACCAATTTCGTGCCCAAATCTGTCTAAGTCTTGAGTTTACATGTTTTACTTTAAAATTCATCGAAAGCCCAATCCCCTTTACTTTTGTGTTCCAAATTAGTTAGAATTTGTCTAACTTTGTGTTTTTAAGTGTTTTGAGTCAAGATAAAACCAATTTTCGTCCAAAATCAGTCTTAGTGTCTATTTTGAGCCAATTAGTCTGTTTTGTGCTGTTTTGAGTCAATTTAGTTGTTTTGAGTCATTAGAGTTTAGTTTTGCATTCTTTGAGTCTAGTTTAGTGTTTTATGAAGGAAAATTTGTAAAAAACATGTTCATTTGAGCAACATCTATGGCATGCAATTAACAATTAAAGGCGAAATCATGCTTGTATGCACTCAAAACAAAACATTACCCATGAAATTCAAAGCCTAGTAGTTGAGTGAACCAAGACTCAACTCAAGAACAAAGTGAGTAGAGAAATTTATACCTTTGTTGATTCCTCTTTGCATAAGCAAAGGCTAATCACCCAAGAGATAGGGCCTTCATTCCTTACTTCTTTGCTTCATGGATTTCTTGGAGGAGGATGGTAGAATGGATTCTCCAAGTTCCCAAAATAAAGAACCTCTAATTTTCCACACCAAGGAGAGCATTGATGAAGAGATGAGTGACCTAGAGGAGGTAAGATTGCTAGCTAATTTCCTCTAGGGTGGCCGGCCTCTTAGAGAGAAAAGAGAGCTTTGTGTTCTCATCTTTTCTCCAAAAGAAACCCTAAGGATGAAAATGTTATAAAGTCATTTATATAGTCCCTTCAATTAAGTGACTAAAAGAACCACAAACCCTTTCCTTCTTTATATGGCCGGCCTCCTTAAGGCTATGGGCTGTTTGGGCCCTTTTGGGTACTTAGTCAATAAGTTGTCATACAACTTATGTTAACGGGCTTGACATTCGAAGCCCATTGGGCCTTGAGGCCCAAAACTAACCTGAGGTCTAAAACAAACTTATTCGTTTGATTAATTAACATATTAATTAATCCTTGCCATAAATAATTAAACCATTTAATTATTCTTACTCATCTCCGTTGTTTCTTCAATCTCTACCTTACTCGGTGTACGATCCATTAGGTTCCTTTTAGCGAGGCAGTGGGCGATTAGAACTCTTCAAATTGATTGTGAATTGAAATTTACTTTCAATTCTCCCTTTAGTGATTATACACGTTTAGGGCTTCCACAAACCATGAGTGACACCTAGCAGTATGTCATGGTTACCCAAGCTAATCAGAAGAGGTGGAGAACCTATTCAGTTTAGGATTACAATGCAATATGGTCTTTCTCTAATACAATACTCTTGACCACATTGTTTGGCTTGATAATTTATTCATGTCTACTATCCAATGTGATTCATTGACCACCTTGAATGTGATTTGGAACGACTTCCTAAATCTCATTCATACTTTGGCCAGAGATTCTTAATCATATCATAGAGTATTCTCCCTTAACGTTTGAAGGTTAGAGATCCCTTGTTGCACATTCACTTGCCTCCATGGCTAAGTGGCTTAACCCCAACTATGCTGTGGACACCCTCTGACGAAGTGACTTTGACATAGTCAAAGATTAAGGACCTAACCACAAGACAACTATGATGCCTCAGGTCAAATGACTACTTTGCATTATCCCAACCATGAGTTCTCATGTGACATGAGTATGAGAAGTCCTCGTTGATCGCGTTCAGTGGACTCATTCTCTATTGAGCACCTACGTACTTGTCTTGGTGTCAAGCACACCAATGACTCGAGACCGGTCACTCTTCCTAAGAGAAGACATAGCACGTACTGATCTTGACAGACTGTCAATGCCCAATTGGCAATCCTATGATCAGGAACATTTAGGATATGTATACGAAAGAGAATGGTCTCATGAATCTAACTTCTTTAGATCACATTCTCCCTATTACATATTCCTTGGACTTATCGTTTAAGCATATAACATTTATATGAGACGGCTTAAAACAATAATCTTTGCCCGTTATATTAAACTAGATTAGTTTAACATGTGAAATGTCCGTAAAGTATCATCATATGATTGGTTTTAGGGCACATTTCCAACATTTTAAACTTAGTTTTACGTTTTTAAGTCAGTTTCAAGTGTTTTAGCAATCCCTCCTAATCCCCGGCCTGGAACGATCCCTACTTGCATCTTTACTACAACTGTCAACAAGAGGGTTTAATTTGTGTGCTTATATTCTTCGCATCATTAAGTTCTATGAAAATCATAAGCATTGACAAGGCATTCGTAACTATGAAAAACATGATACTCATGTGATGGATTTGCTTAACTCAATCATGACTAGTGACTTTTACCACTTGTGAATATAAGTTCATAATGATTAGGTGAAATTCCCTTATATTCTAGCATCAAATCCCTGCATGCAAACTAAGTATGCATCCTTAATCAACACACAAGAACAAGTTCTCAATAAAACAGATAAGTAAATCGCATTCATGTTTTACGAAACAATAATTGGATGTAATCAATTCATATAAAACATATGATCATGGCTTCGAATTCACCTCTAACTAAAAAGGAATTTAGTTACACATGTTCATAACAATTGAGAAGCAAATTAAAATAAACATTGAAACTAAACAAGGGAAGAAAGAACTCTGAAAACTCCAATGGTTGCAGGTAGGTTGCGGCACAATCCTCTCATTTTCCAATGGCAAGCTACGACACAAGCTCCTTGATCCAATTCATGTGGTTGAATGTATTTTTGTGTATCTCTGTGTCTCTAACCCCTTTGTTGCGACATACATATATATATAGAATGGCACGGCTGAAACTTAGGAATTGGGGCTAGGGTTTGGCAGAAATCCAAGAGGAAAAAGAATTACACAATCCTGGGGGAAAAGGATTAGGGTACAAGGCAGAGAATGTGCCTTCCAGAAATCAGGTTTTTAGAGCTTCTAGAAGAGGGAAGAGGCACCACCTTTCTAGGGATTCTAGAAATGGTGGTGCGGCACAAGGCTAGGGCAGAGGAAAGGCCTTCTAGAAGGGATACTTCTAGAAAAAGGTGCTTCTAGAACTCAGATACGGTTTTGGATAATGTTCCTTCCTTCTAGCTGATTCTTAATCTTCCTAGTCTTGAATTAATTTCTCCATCTCTTTAGCACATTCCTAGCCTCTTTTGATCTTCAAAAACTTCCATTCCTTGTACTCCATATGCAAGCATTCCATTCCAGCCCAAAACTGCTCTAAAATGCTCCAAAATGCATTTTCTTGCCAACTTTGCCATTTGGACCAACAAACATACGAAAATAGCTTAAATCACTATAATAAGCAATAACTAAGTAAGTAAATGCAAGAAAACAAACTAACTAAGTCGCATAAATATGCCCCTATCATAACTTAAGTAAATAAACACATATAGTACGCTACTAAGACGTTAAGAATGAGCTCTCAAAAGATGAAATGCTTATTTGGCCCCAAAAGTACACCATTTTTCCATTTGGTGTATATTTTCACTGTTTTAAGCATTAGTGGGATAAAACGACCGTACGTTTCACACGCTTTGAAACTTCAACAAAAAAAACACGTATAATACGCTACTTAGACGTTAAGAATGAGTTCTCAAAAGATCAAATGCTTATATGGTGTCAAAAGTACAATATTTTTCCATTTGGAGTGTATTTGCACTGTTTTAAGAATTCATCGGATAAAACGAGCGTGCGTTTGACACCCTTTGTAACTTAAGTAAATAAACACATATAATACGGTACTAAGACATTAAGAATGAGTTCTCAATAGATCAAATGCTTATTTGGTGTCAAAAGTACACTATTCTTCCATTCGGAGTGTATTTGCATTGTTTTAAGCATTTGTGGGGTGAAACGAGTGTGCGTTTGACAAGCTTTGGAACTTAAGTAAAAAAACATTTATAATATGCTACTCAGACATTAAGAATGAGTTCTCAAATGATCAAATGCTTATATGGTGTCAAGAACAATATTTTTCCATTTGGAGGGTATTTGCACTGATTTAAGCATTCGTGGGGTAAAATGAGTGTGCGTTTGACACGCTTTGTAACTTAAGTAAATAAACACACATAATACGCTACTAAGACATTAAGAATGAGTTCTCAAAAGATCAAATGCTTATTTGGTGTCAAAAGTACACTATTTTTCCATTCGGAGTGTATTTGCATTGTTTTAAGCATTTGTGGGGTAAAACGAGCATGGGTTTGACACGCTTTGGAACTTAAGTAAAAAAACACGTATAATACGCTACTCGGATGTTAAGAATGAGTTCTTAAATGATCAAATGCTTATATGGGGTCAAGAGTACAATATTTTTCCATTTGGAGTGTATTTGCACTGATTTAGCATTCGTAGGGTAAAACGAGCGTGCGTTTGACACGCTTTGTAACTTAAGTAAATAAACACACATAATATGGTACTAAGACGTTAAGAATGAGTTCTCAAAAGATCAAATGCTTATTTGGTGTCAAAAGTACACTATTTTTCCATTTGGAGTGTATTTGCATTGTTTTATGCATTTGTGGGATAAAACGATCGTGCGTTTCACATGCTGTGAAACTTAAGCAAAAAAACATGTTTAATACGCTACTTGATAGGAGCATATTTATACGACTTAGTTAGCTTGTTTCCTTGCATTTACTCAGTTAGTTTCTGTTTATTAAAGTGTTTTAAGCCATTTTCGTGTGTTTGTAGGTCCAAAGGGCTAAGGTGGCAAGAAAGTGCAATTTGGTTCATTTCGGAGCAGTTTTGGGCTTGGAATGGATAGCACATGCTTGGAGCAAGGTGGATGGATGAATTTGAAGACCAAAAGAGGATAGGAATATGCTTGAGAGATGAAAGAATTAATTCAAGAAAAAGGAAGATAAAGAACCGGCAAAAAAGAAGGAATAATAGCCAAAGTTACTTTATTTTGTCCTAATCTTTTCCTAATCCTACTTTACCTAAGTTCCAGCTGAAAAGAGGATCTCAATTTAATTTAGGACACTTAATGTAAGGCTCTAGAAGTCCTAATCCCAGCCACAAAGGGGTACCGCACCCCACTTACCCTTTCCTCTTCATTGCCGCAAAAGACTTTCCCTTTCCTTCCCTTGTGCCGCACCTTTCTTACCCTTTTCCTCTTGGATTCTGACATTTATTTACCATTTTTCTTATAGGATTTGGAATAAAAATCTGTCTCCAAAATTAATTAGGGTTTTGATTACCTTTCCCTATTAATTCTAACCCTTGCCGCACCAAAAGAGAATCATCCATCCATTCACTACCATTGATACTTTCAGCCATTCTCTCGTACAATTCATCACTCAAACTTTCACCCACACCTTGTGCCGTAGTAAAGAAGAAGAAGAAGGACACTTGGACGTGCTTGCCATTCAAGTTTGGATTGCTGGAGTGTTCTAGGTGTCTTCTACTTTTGCTTTCAATGTTTAAATTTAATTGTCTTTGTTTAATTGCGAACATGAGGAATTAAATTCGTTTTAACTAGAGGTTGATTCAAAGCCATGAACATATATGTAATATGAATTGATTTCCTCCAGTTATTATTTCATAAATCGTGAATGCAATTTACTTAACTGCTTGATTGATAACTTATTCTTGTATGTTGATTGAGGGTGCACACTTAGTTTGCATGCAGGGATTCGATGCTAAAATATAAGGGAGTTTCACCTAATAGTTACAAACTTATATTTACAAGTGTTGGAGGTCGCTAGTCACGATCGTATTAAGTGAATTCCTGGCATGAGTATCATGCAGTTCATAGTTACAAATGCCTTGTCAATGCTTATGATTTTCATAGAACTTAATGATCTTTGATATGTATCTCTATTATGCGTTCATGTAGGGAACTATTGAGGAATAATTTGGTTGCCGATGCGTTGTCCATCCAATTCAATGACTTAAGGAAAATTTGATGGTTAATTTGTGCGTTCACGGTTAACTTGGGGCATTGAGGTTCATGGTTTGTTGGAATATAACTGGAAATCAATTTGTATGCATATGTGTCATGTGTGGAGAAGAACCCTCTAGCTAGCCTTTTAACCATTCAAATCACCCAATTTTGTGTCTAACCTGTTTAGTTTATGCAATCTGTTTAGTGTAATTAATTTCGTCCAAATAACTCCCTAGTGTTTGTTTTAAGTCAATTTGCTTGTTTTGTGCTGTTTTGAGTCATTCTAGTTTGTTTCAAGTTATTTGAGTCTAGTTTTCTGTTTTTGAGTCTAGTTTAGTATTTTAGAGTTTAATTTGAGTAGATTAGCAATCCCTCTTAATCCCCGGCCTAGAACGATCCCTACTTACACATCTACTACAATTGTCAATAAGAGGGTTTAATTTGTGTGCAAGTTTATATCGCATCAACTTTGGCACCATTGCTGGTGATTAGCAAATTTGCTAATCCCCCGTGTTTTTGTTTGTGTTTTTGTTTTTACATTTTGGTTTCTGATTTTGTTTTGTTTTGTTTTCTTTATTTTAGGTACTAGTTTATGACTCGAAGTTCTCAACCTATTCAAGCACATATTTTGGAATTTGACGACGATTTTGAACGAACTTTGAGAAGGAAGAGGAAGCAGCCAGAACCTAACCCACCTAGTTCTAGCTCTGAATCTGAGTTTGACGAAGAGGAAGAGGAGGAACAAGCCATGGCTGTGGATAATCGAACAATCAAGGAACTTTCAGCTTCGGGATTAGACAATGTCGTGCCTCTATGCATTCAATATCCTAAGGCGGCTCAAGACAAGACCGATGAATTTGAATTGAAGTCTAGCTTGCTGCATCACATTCCAAAATACCATGGGCTGTCCATGGAAGATCCAAACAAGGATTTGAAGGAATTCGAAGTAGTATGTTCAAGCATGACTCCAATCAACCTGGATGGGAACATTCTAAAGATGAAAGCCTTTCCATTCTCTCTTATGGACAAGGCTAAAGATTGGCTCTATGAACTAGCACCTAGAACCGTTACTTCTTGGGAAAGCATGAAAAGAGCGTTCTTAGAGAAATTCTTCCCAACTTCGAGAGTTATTCTTTTGAGGAAGAGGATTAGTGGAATTCCACAAAACCAAGGAGAATCGTTTCCAGCATATTATAACAGTTTTAAAACGTTAGTTGCATCCTGCCCACAACATCAAATGAAGGAAGAGCTTTTGATTCAATATTTCTACGAATGACTTCTTCCAATTTAGAGACAAATGCTTGATGCTTCAGCGGGAGGTGCCTTGGTTGATAAAACACCAGTTGCTGCAAAGATCTTAATTGCAAACCGAGCCTTGAATGCACAACAATATAAAGGAGTTGGAGGAAGAGACCCTCCACGGCAGAACCAAGTGAATGAGGTAAGTGTAATTTCTGAAATTCAATCTCAATTGGCTAATCTCACTCTTCTTGTGTCACAGGTTGTTGAAAGACCCAAAGTGCAAGAAAACAAAATTTGTGGCATGTTCCCTATACAAGGACATCAATCTGAAAAATGCCCTCAATTGATAGACAATAGAGGATGGGAAAGTGCCAATGCCGTAGGTTATCAAGGCCAAAATCAGCCAAGGAATGATCCGTACTCCAACACTTACAATCCGGGCTGGAGAGATCACCCAAACTTCAAGTGGAGGGATCCTCAACAGACTCAACAACAAGGCGGATATAGACAGCCACCTCTGGGGCTTTATCAAACGCCATTTGCAATTTATCAAACGCCATTTGCACCACCACAACTTCCACCACAATCTGCCTAACCAAATTCAGATTCGTCAATGGGTGAAGTGAATAAGCAAATGGGGCAGATGGTGGAATTCATGGGGCAGTTTCGAGAAGAAAGAAAACTACCTAGCTCAACCATTGTTAATCCAAAAGGAGGTTTTGAAACTGCCAAGGCTATCATATTGAGAAGTGGTAAGGAGGTTGGAGCTGACCCACAACCATCCAAATCAAGTCAAAATGAGGACGAGAAGATGTACAACAAGGAGGGGGAAGTGGACAAAGCCACAGAAAGGGAAGAGCATCTCTTGCCGCAGCCTCACAAGCCCCTTAAGCACCCTAAGTCGTCCAACTTAACTAAGGTAGGTCCAAATTCACTTCCTTCTAATGTTATTCCACCCAATGCACCTTTTCCTAGCAGGTTCATGCAATCTAAGAAAGAAGAGAACAAGAATGACATTCTAAAGACGTTTAGGAAAGTGCAAGTCTGATGTGAGAATTAACTTGACACTCAAATTAAACCCTATTGATGACAATTGTAGTAGAGATACAAGTAGGGATCGTTCTAGACCGGGGATTAACTAAGGATGCTAATCAACACAAATAAGACTCAAAAACACTAAATTAGACTCTATTGACTCAAAACTAACTTAAGACACTAAAAACAGCAAGAAACAATAAAAAAGACTCAAATCTAGACCTAACAATTGGTTTTGACGAAAATAGAACTTAAAAGACTCAAACAACTAAAAGAAAACAGGTTTTGACTCTAAAAACAAGACTTAAGAAAAAGGGATTTTATTTTGACGAAATTGAAACTTTAAAACAGAAACTTATAAAACAACTTTGAAAAGACACGAAATTGGTGAAATAGAATGGTGAAAGGCTAGTTAAAGGGTTCCTTCTCCACACATGAAACTTATGCATACGAATCGATTTCCAGTTATTCTTTCGAAAAACCATGAATGACAATGCCCCGAATTAATTGTATTGAACTAATTAGTTCTCAGATTTCCCTAGATTCATTGAATTGAATGGATAACACATCACAACCAAATTATTCTTTATTAAGCTCCCTAAGATCATTAAGCTTTGTGAAAACCATAAGCATTGACAAGGCATTCATAACTATGAAAAGCATGTTACTCTTGCCTAGGATTTACTTAACACAATCATGACTAGTGACTTTTACTACTCATGAATATAAGTTCATAACGATTAGGTGAAATTACCTTATACTCTAGCATCAAATTCACGCATGTAAACTAAGTATGCATCCTTAATCAACACACAAGAACAACTTATCAATCAAACGGATAAGTAAACCACATCCACGATTCATGAAACAATAACTGGAGGAAATCAATTCATATAAAACATAAGTCCACGGCTTTGAATTCACAAAGATAAATAAATTTAAACATTGAAAACAAAGGATAGAATACACCTAGAAACGCTCCAACAATCCAAGGCTTTGAATGGCAGGCACGGCACTAAGGGATTCCTCTCCTTTCTCCATGCTAAGCTGTGGCACAATGAAGGCTGTTTGGTGAATGGTGTGAATTGTGGTCTGTTGGTAGAGGGTGGTGGTTTGAATGGTGTAGCAGATTGGGGTATATATAAGCCTAGGGATTACTTGGCCTAGGTTGTCAAGGAAAAGGATTTAGGACTCCAATCCAACAAGGAAAAGGCCTTCTAAAAAGGTTAGGGCGCCAGATTTTTAAGATTTCTAGAAAGGAGTGTTGTGGCATGTTTCTAGAAGGAAAAGGCCTTCTAAAAACAAGTTTTAGGTGTCCTAATATGAAAAGGAGTCCCCGTTGCAGCTGGGATTAAGGTAGGATAAAATTAGGATAGGATAAGATAAGGTTAGTTTGGATAAGATAAGGTTGGATAAGGTTTTGGATAATGTTCCTTCTTTTTAGCTGATTCCTTATCTTCAATGACTTGAATTAATTTCTTCAACTTTTTTGCACAGTCCTAGCCTCTCTTCAACTTCAAATTCGTCCATCCATCTTGCTCCATACTTGTGCTATCCACTCCAAGCCCAAAACTGCTCTAAAATGCTCCAAATTGCACTTTCTTGCCACTTTTACCATTTGAACCTGAAAACACATGAAAATTGCTTAAAACACTCTAATAAACATAAACTAACTATGTAAATGCAAGAAAACAAGCTAACTTATTCGCATAAATATGCTCCTATCAAATTCCCCCACACTTAGCCTTTGCTAGTCCTCGAGCAAAACAAAACAAACAAAACATAACCTAAACCTTCCAACGTTCGCCTCAGGGATTTCCAATGCAACATAACATGTTAAAAATCATTACTTACATAGATTTTAGTCATCCTTACTTTCGAGCTTACACTTAATTGCAATAATCACTCACTAGCTCGCATGTAATCAATTAAAACAACATTTTGAATGTAGTAACATGCCTTAGAGAATCCCTCAATTCCTGACAAGATATACACTCTATTTTCACACAGATTTTCTGACTACACTCCCTATACTAGATATATGTGAGAAGATTGATGTAAACAAGAAAACTAGTACTCATATATGTTTAAAACAAAGAAGGCATTGTTTAAAACAAAGAAGGCATTTTCTGGAATTATTAATACATGTATATGATCTCATGAACGAAATGCTACTACTTAGATGCGAGAGCCAAGGATACCATATGCTCATACCAATCCCAAACTCCACATTATTGAAACATATAACAATCAAAATAGAAGTCAAGGGTTGTAACGGGGCTAAGGGTATTGGCTAACAAAGAAAGGTAAAGGATAACAAAGGTTCTTAAAGAAATTGTAGCAAAGCAATGAAATCAACACTTAGCATTCACTTTTGATTGCAGAAATCAACTCTAAACACAAAGG
Organism: Heteromeles arbutifolia; assembly: GCA_024362995.1. Taxonomy (NCBI): domain Eukaryota; kingdom Viridiplantae; phylum Streptophyta; class Magnoliopsida; order Rosales; family Rosaceae; genus Heteromeles; species Heteromeles arbutifolia. The sequence continues at coordinate 18,344,397 of JANCRC010000013.1, read as the reverse complement.
GAAGATTCAAACATCACTTAGGGTCGGATTCAAACTTTTGGACCCATTCTTCAACAACCAATACATGTGAGCTCATTCTCACTTATTTTGAACTCTTTTTCTTTCTTTTTCACAACTTTTTCTTTTTTTTTTCTTTTTCCACGTTTTTTTTTCCTTTTTTCTTCTTTTTTCTTTTGAAACAAACTCTACCCCAAAAGAACAAATCCTTCCCCCACACTTGTTTTTCTGCATAATGTCGATCTAAATGAATTCCCTCTAAGTCATGCTTCATTATCCTTTAAGAACAAGGGTATGGATAGTCCTATACTAGGCTAGGTAAGGATAATGTGGGCTAACAAAGAAAATAGGCTAACTAAGGCTCAAAGGGGTTAAACCTACAATACAAATGCAAAGGGAGTACGACTGTTTGGCTCTGGTTTAAACTAAACAACTTCATCTTGTTATTTGTTAAGCTAATCAATTTTATGCTTTGAATGAAACGGACATGAGTTCTAGTATTTGGAACTATAATGATGAAAACACATTCTAAGTAGCAACCAAGCAAAGAATAATGAGATCATGCAACGACTTTAGAAAGCAAGAATGTCAAGATTCATAACTCTCCAAACAAAGTATAGGCTCAAGTCTCTCAAGGTTGTAGCGTTAGTTTGAGTTTCTTCCTTCAAGCAAGTTACAAAAACTGATTTTATCCTTTTGTGATTGCATGTGAATTCGTAAATGACAACTACAACTAAGCATAAACAAAAGAGCATATCAAACTTCAATCCAAGTTTGTAACTTTCTTTAACAGTCATGCAATTAAAAACCAAATCCTCATCATTGTGTTGGAAGGTACCCTAAGACACAAACACACAAAAATGACTCTTTTTGGTATTTTTCAAAACTTTTTCAAATTGTTTTCAAATTTTCATATTTTCTGTTCAAGACACATTAAAATACTTCAAAACACACTAAAAACGCTTCAAACAATGAAAAACAACTTTAGAAGTGATAGGTGATAAAATCCCACGAAAATCATGCAAAAACAGCTTGTGTACCCCCCCACACTTAAACCAAACATTGTCCTCAATGTTTCAAACATAGACTCATACACAAACAAGCAAATAACACAACTAACAAGGATAACAAAGATGGCAAAGTAAAAGAAATAAAGAGTAGGGTTTAGGAACGTAAATCTGATTGTAGGGCCGAAGCTTCCTAGTTCTTCTTTATTTGCATGGGTTGCCTCTCAAGAAGCGCTTGCTTTAACGTCTTCCAGCTGGATGATACCTTCGTTTAAACTTGAATAGGCCCCATGGCATGGAATTTATTTTTGAAGGGGAGGTGATATATGAAATGATCCGGCAATGGTTTAAATTCTAGTGTGGGTGCCTGAATCGTTAAAATCAGCAAGTTAGTAGAAAACAAAATTGAAATTGGAGAAGGTGGCTTATGATGTGAGAATTAACTTGACACTCTAATTAAACCCTATTGATGACAATTGTAGTAGAGATGCAAGTAGGGATCGTTCTAGATCAGGGATTAACTAGAGATGCTAATCTACGCAAATAAGACTCAAAAACACTAAACTAGACTCTATAGACTCAAAACAATAAAAACAGCAAGAAACAATCAAAAACACTCAAATCTAGACTTAACAATTGGTTTTGATGAAAATAGAACTTAAAAGACTCAAACAACTAAAAGAAAACAGGTTTTGACTCAATAAACTAGACTTAATGAAAAGGGATTTTATTTTGAAGAAATTGAAACTTTAAAACAGAAACTTGTAAACTAAACTCAAAAGACACGAAATTGGTGAAATAGAATGGTGAAAGGCTAGTTAGAGGGTTCCTTCTCCACACATGAAACATATGCATACGAATCGATTTCCAATTATTCTTTCAACAAACCATGAATGACAATGCCCCGAATTAATTGTATTGAACTAATTAATTCTCAGATTTCCCTAGATTCATTGAATTGAATGGATAATGCATCACAACCAAATTATTCTTTATTAAGCTCCCTAACTATGAAAAGCATGATAGAGACACGAAACAAAGATCATTAAGCTTCATGAAAACCATAAGCATTGACAAGGCATTCGTAACTATGAAAAGCATGTTACTCTTGCCTAGGATGTACTTAACACAATCGTGACTAGCGACTTTTACTACTCATGAATATAAGTTCATAACGATTAGGTGAAATTCCCCTATACTCTAGCATCAAATTCATGCATGCAAACTAAGTATGCATCCTTAATCAACACACAAGAACAAGTTCTCAATAAAACAGATAAGTAAACCACATTCACGATTCATGAAATCATAACTGGAGGAAATCAATTCATATATAACATATAATCATGGCTTCGAATTCACCTCTAACTATAAAGAAATTAGTTCCTCATGTTCGCAATTAAACAAAGATAACTTAAATTAAACGTTGAACTAAAACTAAGGATAGAATACACCTAGAAACGCTACAGCAATCCAAGGCGTGAATAGCAGGCACGGCACTAAGTTCTCTCCTCTCCTTCTTTGCACAGCTGCGGCACAATGAGTGTGTGGTGGATGGATGTAGGTGAGTTATGGTGAAAGAAGGGTGTGTGGTGGTTCAATTTATGTGGCAATATGATGTATTTATAGAGCTGAGAAGAGGCACGACCCCAAGTTGTTTTGGAGAAGAATTTAGGACTCCAAATCCTCAAGGAACAAGGCTAATTACAAGTCATAAACCAGGGAGGACAAGGAAACCTTTGTGCGACAAAAAACCTAGCTTCTAGAAGCCAAAATCCAAAGGGAACAAGGATAAAGAGGTGCGGCATCTAGAAGGACATCCTATAGGGACCAGGCGCCACTTATTTAGGGTTCTAGAAGGTCTAAAGTCAGATTTCTAGAATAAAAGGCCTAAAACATGCGGCGCCTTTGTAGGAAAGGATAAGGTGTTCTAGAAATCAGGTTTTAAGTCTCCTAAACTGAGATTAAATCCCTTTTGTAGCTGGAAACAAGGTAGGATAAGATTAGGATAAGATAAGATAAGGTTTTGATAAGATAAGGTAGTTTGGATAATGTTTTGGATAATTCTCCTTCTTTGTAGCGAAAATTTGATGTGATATAAATGTAGCACACAAATTAAACCCTATTGATGACAATTGTAATAGAGATGCAAGTAGGGATCATTCTAGACCAGGGATTAACTAGGGATGCTAATCAACACAAATAAGACTCAAAAACACTAAACTAGACTCTAATGACTCAAAACTAACAATAAAAAAGACTTAATTCTAGACCTAACAAGTGATTTTGTCGAAAATAAAACTTATAAGACTCTAATAAGTAGAAACTAACTAAATAAATGCAAGGAAACAAGCTAACTAAGTCGCATAAATATGCTCCTATCAAATTTCCCCACACTTAGCTTTTGCTAGTCCTCGAGCAAAACAAAACAAACAAAACAAACAAAACATAACCTAAACCTTCCAACGTTCGCCTCAGGGATTTCCAATGCAACATAACATGTTAAAAATCATTACTCACATAAATTTTAGCCATCCTTACTCTCAAGCACATACTTAATCATAGTCATCACTTACTAGCTCGCATTTAATCAATTAAAACAACGTTTTGAATATAGTAACATGCCTTAGAGAATCCCTCAATTCCTTACAAGATATACACTATATTTTCACACAGATTTTCTGACTACACTCCCTATACTAGGTATATATGAGAAGATTGATGTAAACAAGAAAACTAGTACTCACATATGTTATAACAAAGAAAGCACTTTATGGAATTATTAATGCATATATATATATGATCTCATGAATGGAATGCCACTACTTAGATGCGAGAACCAGGGATACCATATGCTCATACCAATCCTAAACTCCACATTATTGAAACACATAACAATCAAGATAGAAGTCTAAGGGTTGTAACGGGGCTAAGGTATTGACTAACAAAGAAAGGTAAAAGATAAACAAAAGTTCTTAAAGAAATAGTAAGCAAAGCAATGAAATCAACTTAGAATTCCCTTTTAAAATGCAGCAATCAACTTTGAACACACAGGCGAGATTCACACAACTTTTAGGGCCAAATTCAAACTTTTGGACCCTTTCTTCGACAACCAACACTTGTGAGTTCTTTCTCACTTATTTTCAACTCTTGTTCTTTCTTTTCACAACTTTTTCTTTTCTTTTCCTCTTTTTCTATGAAATTTTTTCTTTTTTTCTTTTTTTTTTCTACCAGTGCCCTTTCTATTCCTTTGGCACACAAAACCTTCCCCCACACTTGTTTTTCTGCAATTTGTAGATCAAAAGGAATCCCTCCAAGTTATGCTTTACTATCCTTTAAGAACAAGGGTATGGATAGTCCTATACTAGGCTAGGTAAAGATAATGTGGGCTAACAAAGAAAATAGGCTAATTATGGCTCAAAAGGGGTTAAACCTACAATACATATGCTAAGGGTTAAGGCTTTTTGGCTCTGGTTTTAACTAAACAACTTCATCTTGTTATTTGTTATGCTAATCAATTTTATGCTTTGAATGAAATGGGTATGAGTTCTAGTATTTGGATCTATAATGATGAAACGCATTCTAAGTAACAACCAAGCAAAGAAACAGTGAGATCATGCAACGACTTTAGAAAACAAGAATGTCAAGATTAATAACTCTCTAAATAACGTATAGGCTCAAGTCTCTCAGGGTTGTAGCGTTAGTTCGAGTTCCTTCCTTCAAGCATGTTATAAAAACTTATTTTTTCTTTTGTGATTACATGTGAATTCATGAATGTCAACTATAACCAAGCATAAACCAAAGAGCATATCAAACTTCCATCCATGTTTGTAACTTTCTTTAACAGCCATGCAATTAAAAATGAAATCGTCATCATTGTGTTGGAAGGTACCCTAAGACACAAACACACAGAAACGACTTTTTAAAACAACTCTTTTTGGCATTTTTCAAAACTTTTTTCGATTTTTTTCAAATTTTCGGATTTTCTGCTATAGGAAACAAAATTGAAATTGAAATTGAAAACAAAATTGAAATTCAAACTTTTTAAAACAACCTGTTAGTAGAAAACAAAATTGAAATTGAAGAAGATGGCTAACTTGTTTGCTCCGACAAGAACTCAAGGACGAACACCACTTCTTTGAAAGTTTCAGAGACTTTGAACTTGGCCAGATTTACTATGATGGTTATGACTTGTCCCGTGTCATCAAACTCAACTTCTTTGGGCTTTGTTGTCTCATGTACAACCTCTTTGATGCATTCTTGATATTCTCCAGCCACTTCTTCCTCTTGAATCATTCTTCTTGATGTACAAGGTTCTTTAAGAAATTCAACACATTCTGGAATTTGATTTGGTGTATCAAGAATTGGGATATCACTTTGCACCTTGGGAAGGGCTTCCACAATGTCATTTTCACTTTCCTCGTTCGTTGGAATCAAAAACCTGCGAGGGAAGGGTACATTTGGAGGAACAACATTAGATTGAACCGAATTTGAACCCAACTTACCTTGATTGGATGGCTTAGAAACACTAAGGGTCTGCGGCAAGGGTGGTTCTACCCTTGCTGTAGGTATGTCTTCTTCCTCCTCTTTGATCAGCATCATCTGTTCATCCATGTTTTGGCTTAGTTTGGACATCTTGGGTTCATCTCCAACCTCCATGCCAGTTTCCAAGGTGATAGCTTCATCGATGTCAAATTCTCCCATTGGATTTACAACGGTTGAATTCGAAAGTTCACTTTGTTCTTGCATTTGTACCACGAATTCCGTTATCTGTCCAATTTGCTTTTTCATGTCGCTCGTCTCCTTGTGTTGATTCGCTATTCGATTATTTTGATTTCGTAATTCCTGCGCTACAGAAGTTAGTAATTGAATAGCTTGATCATTATCAAATAGCGAACCTGAATGTGGTTGGGAAGATTGTGGTGGAGGCTGTGATGGTGCATATGGCCATTGATAGAACTCCTCAGATGGCTACTAATACCCTTCTTGTTGAACTTGTTGAGGTTCCGCCCACATATAATCTGAATAATCTCTCCAATCCAAATTGTAAGCGTCGGAAAACATGTTGTCCCTTGATTGGTTATGGCTTTGACAACCCCAAGCACCTCCATTTGCAGTGAATTGAGGATGTTGATGAGTTTGAGTAGTGTGCATTGTGGTTGTTGTGGCGATCTCGGACAATTGAGAAGTAAGATTCGCCAATTGATCTTGAATGTTAGCAAAATCCATGTTTAATACCTGAAACAAAAAAAACAAAACAAAACAAAACAAAATCAAAAACTAAAATGTAAAAACAAAACCACAACAGAAACAAAGGGCATTACCAAATTTGCTAATCCCCGGCAACGGCGCCAAAATTTGATGTGAGAATTAACTTATCACTCAAATTAAACCCTATTGATGACAATTGTAGTAGAGATGCAAGTAGGGATCGTTCTAGACCAGGGATTAACTAGGGATGCTAATCTACGCAAATAAGACTCAAAAACACTAAACTAGACTCTATTGACTCAAAACTGACTCAAAACAATAAAAACAGCAAGAAACAATAAAAAAAACACTCAAATCTAGACTTAACAATTGGTTTTGATGAAAATAGAACTTAAAAGACTCAAACAACTAAAAGAAAACAGGTTTTGACTCAATAAACAAGACTTAATGAAAAGGGATTTTATTTTGACGAAATTGAAACTTTAAAACAGAAACTTGCAAACTAAACTCAAAAGACACGAAATTGGTGAAATAGAATGGTGAAAGGCTAGTTAGAGGGTTCCTTCTCCACACATGAAACATATGCATACGAATCGATTTCAAGTTATTCTTTCGACAAACCATGAATGACAATGCCCTGAATTAATTGTATTGAACTAATTAATTCTCAGATTTCCCTAGATTCATTGAATTGAATGGATAACGCATCACAACCAAATTATTCTTTATTAAGCTCCCTAACTATGAAAAGCATGACAGAGACACGAAACAAATATCATTAAGCTTCATGAAAACCATAAGCATTGACAAGGCATTCATAACTATGAAAAGCATGTTACTCTTGTCTAGGATTTACTTGACATAATTGTGACTAGGGACTTTTACTACTCATGAATATAAGTTCATAACGATTAGGTACGGCGCCAAAATTTGATGTGATATAAATGTAGCATCCAAATTAAACCCTATTGATGACAATTGTAGTAGAGATGCAAGTAGGGATCGTTCTAGACCGGGGATTAACTAGGGATGCTAATCAACACAAATAAGACTCAAAAACACTAAACTAGACTCTAATGACTCAAAACTAACTTAAAACACTAAAAACAGCAAGAAACAGTAAAAAAGACTCAATTCTAGACCTAACAAGTGATTTTGATGAAAATAGAACTTAAAAGACTCTAATAAGTAGAAACTAACTAAATAAATGCAAGGAAACAAGCTAACTAAGTCGCATAAATATGCTCCTATCAGCTTACTTGCTTGCTCCGATAAGAACTCAAGGATGAACACCAATTCTTTGAAAGTTTCAAGGACTTTGAACTTGGCCAGATTTACTATGATGGTTGTGACTTGTCCCGTGTCATCAAACTCAACTTCTTTAGGCTTTGTTGTCCCATGTACAGCCTCTTTGATGCATTCTTGATATTCTCCAGCCACTTCTTCCTTTTGAATCATTCTTCTTGGTGTACAAATTTCTTTGCACGATTCAGCACAATCTGGAACTTGATTTGTTGTACCAAGAATTGGGATAGTACTTTGCACCTTTAGAAGGGCTTCCACGATGTCTTTTTCACTTTCTTTGTTCGTTGGAATCAAAAACCTGCGAGGGAATGGTACATTTGGAGGAATAACATTAGATTGAACAGAATTTGAACCCAAGTTACCTTGCTTGGATGACTTAGAAACACTAGGGGGATGCAGTAAGGGTGGTTCTACCCTTGCCGTAAGTATGTCTTCTTCCTCCTCTTTGATCAGCAGCATATGTTCATCCATGTTTTGGCTTGGTTTGGACGTCTTGGGTTCATCTCCAACCTCCATACCACTTTCTAAAGTGATAGCTTCAGCGATTGCAACATCTCCCATCGAATCGACAATAGTTGAGTTGAAGAGTTTGCTTTGTTCTTGCATTTGTGCCATGAACTCTACCATCTCTCCAAGTTGATTGTTCAGTTCACCCATTGTCTTGGTTTGGTCTTGCATATTCTGCGCTATAGTAGTTAATAATTGAACAATTTGGTCATTATCCATGAACGACCCTGAACTTGGTTGGGCCGAATATGGTTGAGGCTGTGGTGGTTCCTATGGCTTTTAATAGATCTCCTCAGATGGCTGCCAATATCCTTCTTGTTGTGAGCCCTGCGTCAAAGAGGTTAGTACGTCACGAATTTCATCATAACTCGTAGGTATACTTGAATTCGATTGGAATTGTTGTGGGGGAGGCTGTGGTGGCTGCATAGGCGTTGTATAGAACTCCTCATATAGCTACCAATATTCTCCTTGTTAAACCTCCTTAGCTTGATTTTGTGAACCCTGCGCCAAAGAATTTAATTAATCAAGAATATGATCATAATCTATTGACAATCCTGAGTTAGGTTGCGTATATTGTATATGAGGTTGTGGTGGCTGCGCAGATCTTGAATAGAACTCCTCATCTTGCTGCCAATATCCACCTTGTTGAATTTGTTGAGGTTCCTCCCACATATAATCTGAATAATCTCTCCAATCCGATGTAAACGTTGGAAAACATGTTGTCCCTTGATTGGTTATGGCTTTGATAACCCCAAGCACCTCTGTAGTGAATTGATGAGTTTGATGTCCTTGCCCATAGGGTACATTAAATGTAGGGGCAGTGTGCATTGAAGTTCTTTCGGCAATCTGGGACAATTGAGAAGTAAGATTCGCCAATTGAGCTTGAATGTTGGCAATTGCCATGTCTAGTACCTGAAACAAAGAAAACAGAACCAAAAAAAAATCAAAAACTAAAACGTAAAAACAAAAAACACAAACAGAAACACGAGGGATTAGCAATTTGCTAATCCCCTGTAACGGCGCGAAAATTTCATGCGATAATTAACTTGACACTCAAATTAAACCTTATTGATGACAATTGTAGTAGAGATGCAAGTAGGGATCGTTCTAGACCGGGGATTAACTAGGGATGCTAATCAACACAAATAAGACTCAAAAACACTAAATTAAACTCTATTGACTCAAAACTAACATAAGACACTAAAACCAGCAAGAAACAATCAAAAAGACTCAAATCTAGACCCAACAATTGGTTTTGACGAAAATAGAACTTAGATGACTCAAACAACTAAAAGTAAACAGGTTTTGACTCTAAAAACAAGACTTAAGAAAAAGGGATTTTATTTTGACGAAATTGAAACTTTAAAACAGAAACTTATCAAACAACTTAGAAAAGACACGAAATTGGTGAAATAGAATGGTGAAAGGCTAGTTAGAGGGTTCCTTCTCCACACATGAAACTTATGCATACGAATCGATTTCCAGTTATTCTTTTGACAAACCATGAATGACAATGCCCCGAATTAATTGTATTGAACTAATTAATTCTCAAATTTCCCTAGATTCATTGAATTGAATGGATAACGCATCACAACCAAATTATTCTTTATTAAGCTCCCTAACTATGAAAAGCATGTTAGAGACACGAAACAAAGATCATTAAGCTTTGTGAAAACCATAAGCATTGACAAGGCATTCATAACTATGAAAAGCATGTTACTCTTGCCTAGGATATTGCATCTCAAATAATACATCATAGATTGAGCTGGAGCATGAAGTTTGAGGAGGAAAAACAAGCAGCTGAAGTAAAGGACAAACAAAAATCATCTTGAACAAAAAAATAAGCTAGACTTGTAACATTTCAATTGTTATGAACTTTGTTGTTTAAAATTACATTGTTATAACTCACTTTTGCACATATGTTTTTTGAATGTTACATTTCTTTTTGAATCTATCCATTTCAAATATTACATAGCTTTTTCAATCTGTTTATTCATTTTCTCCATGACAGAAAATTTGTAAAATTGAGAATAGCAAGCTTCTTTCAATAACACCTTGTTATAAAAACATGAACTCAATGCTAAAATTCATTCTTCATAAATTGGGAAACCAACACTTGCAAAATACAAAAAACTGATGCGGCATACAAAACATATAACCTGATTCTGCATAAAATCAAAAACTAATTCTGTACGAAAAATAACAAAAAATTGATCTAATAACAAACTTCCAAAAAAATAATACAAAAAATCCAAAACTCAAATTAAAGCCTGACATGTCTGCTTGTTGTGGTGTGAAGTCTGATGATAACGACTACATCTGACACCTCTTGTCTTATTTTTAGACTTGTAACCATAAATACATGGTCTACCACATTATTTCCTTGTAAGAGGGGGCTTAAAAGAAGCATTTAGTAAACCAAAAGTGGGCTTGTTTAAGTAAAAAACTGGAACAATAGGAAACTGATAACTTAGCTTATAAGGAGAAACTTTCCAGTAGTCATCCACAAAATCCTCAATATCACGGTGATCATCCATAATAACTTGCAAAGCATGAGCACAAGGAAATCCTTTAAGCTTCCATTGAACACATGAACACTAGTGTTGATCCAACACAACAACAAAAGAGTTATATCCCCTGAACCTCAAATACATCATCAGATGACCTACTAATAATACAATGACTACCTTCTTGAACAAAACCTCTAAGATCATCTTCTTTTTTTCGGACATAACAAAGAAAACTACTTTTCTAAAACATGCCTCCTGTCGGACATCATGACCATCAACCTCTCCCTAATTGATTCAATCAAATCAAGAATAGGCATGCGACACTCTTTAGAAATTATTGCGTTAAATGATTCTGCAGTTGCATTACTCATTTCGCCCCATCAATTTTCCCGAAAATGTATAATAGAATAATGCTCTTCTGGAAGATTATCTAAAAATGAATCGGAAATATCTCCGCCGACACTTCTCATTTTCTCAATATTCCTATCAAAATCTTCAACACTACATGCATATGCACAATTTTTAAAATACTCACACAACTGATCCTTCAAAAACTTATTACCTGCACATCGCCTCTCTAAATTTTCCCTCAAATGTATAATGCAGAAACCATGAGAAGCAGTAGGGAAGTACTTTCGAATAGCATTCAAAAGCCCATGATGTCGGTCGGTAATGAACGTGATCTTCCTTCTTTGGTAATTTAATATCCAAGCCAAATGTTCAACAAACCACATCCAATTGTCTTCATTTTCTATGTCAACAATACCATAACACACAGGGAAAATCTCTGGATAGAAAAAAAAATTAATAATTACATCACAAAACAGGTTCAGCATATAACATTAATGATGCTGCACAGAAATAACAGATGTTGCAATTTCATAACACAAAAAACATAGAAAGAATAAACTGAATCATTAATCAGTTTGTAAAAACTGATGCTGCACAAATGCTAATCAAAAGTTGAAATTCTTAGATGTATATTAGGGGGGGTTGGGGGGGGGGGCCCAACCTCGCCACCCATAAATTGATTCATAAACCACTAATTGCTTCCTAATCCATTCCACATTAATAAAATGATGTTGCACATTATTAAAATGATGCTGCACTTTAATAAACAAATCTACACAAAAAAGAATAACCTAATTCTCTAAAATAAATAAATATTGAAATTCAAAATGATATCACAAATTTGTAATTTATAACAATTAAAAAAACTTACCATTATTTGCATTTTTAACACAACAACCAAGAAGAGTACCATTATATCTTCCCTTAAAAAACATACCATCAAAGAACAACATTGGTCTACACCATCGAAATCCTTTAACACAAGCTCCAAAAGATATGAATAACCTTTCAAACCGATTACTAGCATTATCAAGTTCTAATGCACAAAAAGATCCATCATTGGCACGCACAAACTCATCAAGGTAGCAAGGCAAATATCCAAAGGAGAATGTCTCATCACCATTAACCTCATTATATGCAATCTCTTTGCCACGCTAAGCTGCATAGTATTTAACATCAAGACCATAATTTTTAATGATAAAACAACCATTAGGCTATTGCGCAATAGCATGAACACTCCATTGACACCCCCAATAGTTTCTTTGAACAAACAGCAGTAACACGCTTCCAATCATTCATAGTGAACTTGAAAACAAAACCAACCTCAATAGAGTGTAAGTTTTCTACGAAACTCAACTGCACCATCTTCATAACTTTAACCCTCATAAGAAATATAACTCTGCCACTCATTTGTTGCATAATGGTGAGGTCCATAAGAGTCATACTTACCCAAATATTGGTTCTCATCTCCAATACTAGTAGTTTCAATTAGACAAGAAAACTACACACTACTAGTAGAAAGTTAGAAACAATAGACATCTCCTTCTTAGCATGAACATGAACATCAACAACTAGATTTGAAATCAAATTATTCACCAATAGAAGGGTCTGAATATCTTCATTGCACTCTAATAAACAGTTTGGTTCGCCTCCATATAATGAGTATTTCAACAAAAAGCCTCTTGATGACAAACTTGGAAACCTAAAAGTTAATTGCCCACACAAATCCTCATAACTAGTATATGGATAAAGCGGCACAACTATTGCACAATTTTCATATACACACTTTAACACTTTTAACAACGGACATGATATACACCCCAAAAAAAAAACATAAAGTTAAACTGATGATGCACATAAATAATTAGATATATATGCATTTTAAAATATAAATCTAATAACCAATAAAAACTGATGCTACACAAAAGGTTTCAAAATGATGAAACTCTCATAATATTCTGTAAAATTGATGCTGGACAAATGATAACAAAAAAATGTATAAACACTTATGCTGCACAAATATCTATAGCACAGATGCTACACAAAATGGCAAAAAACTGATTAAATAATCCATTAACTAGTTCCCTCCCTTACAAAAAAACTTATGCCAACTGATTCTGCATAATTCTATGAGCTGATGATGCACAAGTATTAAGTTGAAAATTATTAAATATAACACCGCCCCCCCCCCCCCAAAAAAAAAAAAAAAACTTATGCCAACTGATCCTGCATCCTTCTATGAGATGATGCTGCACAAGTATTATGATGAAAATTATTAAATGTTTATTGGGGGGTCCCCCCAACCCCACCAAAACTTATGTCAACTGATTCTGCACAATTCTATAAGTTGATGCTGCATAAATATTAATAACCTTCGCCAAATACTAAACTAATTCATAATCCATTCTATTTCTAACAAATATACATGATAACTATACTGCAAAAAACAAGAGGACCTGCGATGAAAACAAAAACAGCACAATAAAAAATCACCTTCGCCAAACACTAGATCAAATAAAAACTAAATCAAAATCTTCAAAACTAAAAAAGCGTGCCTACAAAAAACAAAAACAAACAAAAAAAACTCAATGCGAATAATAAAAAATTGAAAAATCTGAGACTCGTTTCAAAATCTAAACCGAAATAAATTCAAAAACACACAATACTTTCAAAAAATCTAAATCGGAACAGATAAACTTCAGAGATACACTTACCTTCGAAGAAAACTTGAGAGATATACTTCAGAGAGAAAGAAAAATAGCAGAGAAATGAAAATAAAAATTGAATGATTCAAATAGAAGAGAGTAAATCTTAAGCTATATTTCCATCAATCTCCGCCGATCATGTTTAATAAAAAGAGGAAGGGTAATTATGTAACTCCGTTTCTAACGGAAAAACAGGACATGATGTCATCTTACGCGGGTTTAAAAAATGTCTCTCTTTGAAATGTTTAAAAACTGTAGTCTCAATATATAATTAAGTATTGAAAGTATACTCTAAATGTAATTTTTCCTAATTTTATCATCTCTAATTAAAATAAAATAAAAAAAATAAAAAAAAACAATCTCTCTCCCTCTCTCCTCACTCCACGTTCTATCTCCTTCAATTTTAACAACAAAAGTAAAAAAATTCACACACTTTGTATGTGGGCATATACTAGTTAAAATTAAGAAAATAGTTGGTGTCTCAAGTACGTCTGTTTCTCTATATCTTTCCATTTATTTTCTTCTCTCTGGCTAGAATTAACCCACACTTTTGTTTAACCATGATAACTTGAGTTTACCAAAATAAATCAAATTTAGAATTTAGAGTTTGATACGACATTATTTATCACATCCAACTTCATCCCACACTACCACATACATGCACCCACACTTTTGGGTGGACCAATAGCCGTGACGAAAATGGTTGTTTATATATTTCTTATAAAAAATGATATTCTTACCACATATTTCTATCATCATTGGTACAATTTTTCTAATAAGTTATGATAGAAGTCACATGTCACAGCCCGTCCTGGAATTATTTTATCGAGGACGTGAAATGATGGAATTGCCCTTAAGGTTGCTAAGGTGTGTGACATTTATATTTGATTAATAAGTTATAACCCTAAGTTTTTGGAAAAATAATTGGAATTTATTGTGTTTTATTATTTTGTGTGGTTAGGGTTGTAGTGGACCACACATACTTACCTTCACTCTCCCTCTCTCTCCCGTGAGCTCTCACTCTCTCTCCCCTCTCGGTTTACCCCTCCCCGTGTACTGCTCATGTACGGACGATGTTGGAACTCGTCCATTTCTTCACAGATTGACGTCAAAAAGGTAAGATTCTTGATCCTTGCAACCTTCTGAGCATTCTGGTACCAATTTTGGAACTTGTAACCCTCGGATTAGGCGAGAAACCCTAACCCCGAAAATGTGCATTGTTCATGCACACGTAAAACCTTGCATTTCAGGGAATTTCAAGCTCACAGTGAGCTTAGGGAGGTCTTCACGAGTCTCGGGGTACTTTGTTGGTAGAGTTTGGACGTCGGAGGACCGAGATCGAAGGTTTTTAAAGTTTACCGAGCTATCGAGCTTTCTCAGGTAAAATCTAGTGATTTTCAAACCTTGAAACTTGTTTAGATGTGTTCTACATGCTTAAAGCTTCATTTTGGTGCCAATTTCATGAAAAATGGATGAAAAATTAGTGAGAAACCATAGTTGGAAAATTACCCAGAAACCGGCGAACTCACCGGCGGCCGGCGAGTCGCCGGAGAAGATGACGGAATATTCCGTCAGTTTGGACGGAATATTCCTAATGCCGTCAGTTAAATCTAACAGATGCCGTTAGCAGTTAACGAAATATTCCTGACGCCGTTTGGTCTGCCGTCAGTGTGCCTGGCACGTGACTGTGCGTGGGGGCGCGTGGCTAGTCCAAAAATTATTTTAAAAATATGGGGATGTTTGTGAGGTTGTGTAGATCACGTTGGTATATTCAAACACCCCAATTAAGCATCGTATGAGAAGTTATTTTAGATTGTTGGTTATGGGCTCTAAATAACGTTATTATAGTTGTCTTGCATATAGGTGAGACTTATCCTGAGGACGAGCACAATCAAAGGCGTCACGGGGGTTACGACCCTTCGACATACCAGTGAGTAGGCAGTTGCTTTCTTTATATACCTATATACTTACTAATTTTCCTAGAAATCGAATTTAATTGAAAGTATGTTCTAAAATGCCATGCATATAATTGATATGAGATGTATGAATTGGTATATGATGCATATGTATGAAATGATGCGGTGGACGCACAGGTAAGTATCAGGTGAGCTATATTGTGTTGATGATGTGATTGGTGATGTGAGCTCATAACCTGCACCACCGGTGTTAGTGCTTATGTTGATATTCACCTTCCGAACCGCACGCTCCCTTGGATCCAAGTAGGTGTAAGTCCTGTCGTACATACCACTTTTGTGGTTCCGACTCGTAGGTGACCTGCGATACGTCGCATAGCTGTTTGATGAGAGATGCACTAGAGCGTATTATTACACCAAGTCCTGTCGTACAGACCACTTTTGTGGTTCCGACTCATGTGCAGGCATAGGTATTGAGCTATATGATTAGCCGTACAGGACCACTGCAGGGTCTCCGGCTGATTTATTATTCTACCTGATATATATTTGCATATCCTCACTATGTTTTGATGCATATGGCATGGCATACTTTCATACTATTGATTTTGAACGATAATTTGAGAAAATGTTGAGATATATATGCTATATGCTATTTTCTGGGAAAGTATAAAGGTTTTACAGTGAGGGGTTATATATGTTGATAATGGAAATGTTTTGAAAGCTTTGTTTTACTGACCCACTCACCTTGTTTTACGCCCCTCCAGGTTATAGTTAGAAGTGTTTGGTGGCTCACAAGGATCCCCACGGCTGTTCTGACAGACTTCACACATGTAGGACTCACCCTCGGGTGTTGTAATTTAGTAATTGTCCTACTTGACTGGATTTAGAATCTTATGCTCTGATTATGTGTATTTCACACTTAAACTCTTGCTAGCATGTCTTTTGGATGGAACTGCTAGTATTCGGCTTTTAGTCTTTCATAACTCTATTATCTTATTGCTTCCGCATTGCGTTATGGTTACATCACATTAGTGATGGCCAGCACGCCCTGATTTCTAGGTTGGGGTGTGTTAGTTTGGTATCAGAGCTTCTGGGTTTGCAGTCCTGTATAAATTGTGAATTTTCTGATTATCTTTGGTGTCTTCTGTCAGAACTATGCCGCCTCGTAGGGATCCACGTTCTTCTTCTGAGCCCAATTTCCCAAATGTATCTCAGTTAGGGGAAGCCATAGCCCATGCCTATCAGACTTCATTTCGTCCTCCTCAGATAACGCCCCTGGAGACTGTTTATAATCTGAAGTTGGATTATTTCATTGGTAATGAGGGTCCTGAAGGGGCAGAAAAGTGGTTAGACTGTATTGGGAAGACCTACTAGGTGATACAGAGTCAGGGGAATCTTCCTGCTAGTAGATGGGTCGAGACTACTACGTGGTTTCTAGGAAGAGAACCCGCAGGTTGGTGGGAAAATGTGACTAAATTTATGACGCCTGAAGCAGCAACTGATTGGGAAACATTTAAAGAGACATTTAAGAGAAGATTCATTCCTCCAGAGTAGATTGATCGTAAGAAGCAAGAGTTCACTCAGTTGAAGCAAAAGAAAATGTCGGCGAATGAGTACTATAGGAAGTTTACAGACTTATCTCGCTATGATCCAGAAGTAGCTGTTAATCAGGTGGAAATGCTTCGTCGTTTTAAGTTGGGAACGAAGAAGAAATGGCGGACACTTGCCAGTGCTATTCCTTGCACCACTTATCATGAGTTTTCTGAGATTTTGGTTCGGATTGAGGACTCCGAAAACTTGCCTAGTGAAAGTGAAGAAAAGGAAGATAAGAATGGTGATAATCAGAGAAGAGATGATAGGGGTAAAGGTACTTTGACTTCGGGACCCCGTAAGATACATATGTTATATGCTATTTTCTAGGAAAGTATACAGGTTTTAAAGTGAGGGGTTATATATGTTGATAAAGGAAATGTTTTGAAAGCTTTGTTTTACTGACCCACTCAACTTTGTTTTACGCCCTTCCAGGTTGTAGTTAGGAGTGCTTGGTGGCTCACGAGGATTCCCACGGCTGTTCTGACAGACTTCACACATGTAGGACTCACCCTCGGGTGTTGTAATTTAGTAATTGTCCTACTTGACTGCATTTAGAATCTTATGCTCTGATTGTGTGTATTTCACACTTAAATTCTCGCTCGCATGTCATTTGAATTGTACTGCTAGTATTCGGCTTTTAGTCATTCATAATTCTCTTATCTTATCGCTTCCGCATTGCGTTATGGTTACGTCACATTAGTGATGGCCAGCACACCCTGATTTCCAGGTCGGGGTGTGTCAGTTTTCAACATGACAATTGCCCAAATTGTTGAAATTTGGTAATTTAGTGAGCTTTTATGTGCATTTTTGGTTTGGTTCTTATTTAAACTGAATCAAATTTGTAAGAAGTATTTTGGCATAACACAAATTTTATATGAATCCAAGTTTATCAAGAATAGTAAAGGAGAGAAGGGAGTTTGTTGTGCTTGGTGTAAAGTTAATTTGTTTGTATTCAAATATGAAGTAGAACTTTTTTCTTACGTATTAGACCGAATTGGTTTGAGCATGATTCAAGTCTCAGTACAGCTGGATATTTGTTTGCTCACACAGATTTTGTGCATACCTTGATGCAGTTTTTTTTATTTTTTATTTTTTTTTATTTTTTATTTTTTTATTTATAGAAATTACTGGATTAATTGATCCTTAATTCACTTTTGTATAATTCCACCTACATACCCATGTTGTAATGATTAACCAATGGATTTTGTTAAAAGTGCTACATGTAAAGATTGAATACATTGAGGAGTCACTCTTCTGTATTTGGTCAAGAAGAATTACAATAACTCATGAAAGTAGCCATTAGGTTTGGGGAAAATTGAATTTGTATGTTAGAATTAGCGTTCTTCTTGGTGTTCAACTACCTAGAAAGGGTTCTTGAGATTGTGTTTTGGAATTAGTGTTTTTGATTCAGAACAAAAGATCAATAATCAATATTATACCAACATACATTTAATAGCTCAAATTTATATACTACAGCTGATTTCTAATCCTGTAGCAATGCACGGGCATTGCTACCTAGTAATCTCTATACATGAAGAGATCGGGCAAATTGATTTGGAGCCATGAAACGTGGGTAATTACCAGCTGGCAAATTTCTCAAAGTTAGAATAGGAATGTATTTCCTAGTTATCTTATTCTATTTTGTTTTCTAGTTTTTAGAAAACGTTTTCTAGGAAGGATTTTCTTTTGTAGTAGTATAAATAAGGCTATTTAGCCATTAGGGTTATGGACGCATTACTTTGGAGAATTCAACTTAGAGAGCTTTTGACAATTCAAGTTTATTTACAAGGTGTTTTCTATCCAGGGTTCTTAATAATATTTTTCTTTATGCTAGTATGTAAATAATCCCTTTTACTAGGGTGAAGTACGAGCGTTAACATGAATATGTAATCTTTATTTAATTGCTTATGATATTATGCATGCCTATTATGAACTATTAATCACTGTGTTTAAACTATCTTATGTCTTCATGCTTAGCTACCATTATAATGTTTAGATCAGTAATTGGATGCAATTTATGTTGGAATGTCACCTTGAAATTGAGGAATGCTTCTTGTGGTTAATAATTGTAAGTTCACTTAGGCGAATGCCATGTCTTAAAGGTTGCATAGTTTTTCAGAGGGTTTTTATAATGCGTAATGAGTCATGAATGTTTACATTTGATCTGAATGCCACAGATGGATTGCATATTTGATATACGTTCTAGTTTGAATGCCACAAGTAGAACATGCATAAGGAAAACCTAACCTTCAAAGTTGGATGTGTAATTCATAAATAATTGGTAAAACTACATAGGATTGTTAAGGTGACGGTGGAACCTAGTACTTTTACAATTCAATTTTCGAAACCGTTTTCTCTTGTTTAACTTCTCTTGTCGTTTTCTTTACTTTCTTTTTATTTAAATTCGATTTTAATATTTTAAGTCATAAAATCAACATTTTTTCAACACTTTGTTTTAATAATTAATTAAGACTAGTGAAAGTGTTCCCGCGCGATGCTGTGGGTTTTACAATCGTATGAAACATGTGGAAAGTTATAAATGTATATACGATAAACAATATTATTTACATATATGTAGAAATCTACTTACAACCCTATTTAACAAAAAGAACAAAATGAGAAATAATTTTGGCAATACTATTTAAATGCGGTGACTTCATATTATGCAAAATCTGTGCAGACCCATTTTAAGAATAACATATGTGATTCTTCAACACTATCAATCTCTTTTTGCACATACGTACAACCAATGAACACAAACACAAATAGCCAAACTCTACTTTAAATAATATAACTGACCCAACCTTCCTTAATGAGCAATAAAAATCTGATCCTTTATTTTGTTTAGAATAATTGAGTTACTATTCAATATTCAAAAGAGTATGGTGTGCAATGCGAGTACATCACCCATCTGAAACAAAATTTACTCTTCTGTATGAGTAAATCACCCATTGGATGGAACACAATTATGTGATTTTCTATGAAATCTAAGTAATTCACAGTGAACATGTTCTGCTTAGGATCAGTGTTGTTGGAGACGGATAGAACCCTATCCCACTACATATACACAATCCCACAAAAATTGAAAAAAAAAAACTTAGAATGCAAGAAAGGCATGAAAAATCTAGAAACCCCACCCCCACCCACAAACCTAGAAAAGACCCAGAAAAATTTTCTAAAGCCCCATTACATTAAATCACAAATTTAAAACAGATTTTAACATGCAATAGGTATAGAAGGTACCTGAGGTGATGAGGAATTGTTTGATCTTTGGCCCTAAATCTACATCAGTTGAGCAATGGAGGATCAGATTCGAGTAGACGCATAAATCGTCAAGAAGCTACTGGGCAGACTTTAGAAACCTGGATCGCTTCAGTATCGATGCGTAGCAGGTGAACAGCCCAGAGAAACTGAGCTTCTAAGTTCCCTCGCTCGGAACAAAACGTCGTCATACTGGAGAAAATCTAAGAAGATGGGAAGAGAAAACTTCAACATGCAAAAGGTGAAGGAATTTCAATTGGAACGCTGTGAAGCAAAGTGGCTGCTGAAATCTAGTGAGGGGCTCCTGAAATTTGGAGCAGAAAGGTTTTCAATTAGAAAAGAAGTCGATCAGGAAGGAAGTAATCAGGGAAGAGGGGCATTTTTATCAGTGTCACAAATGTAATAACCAAAACTTACCAGGGGTAAAACAGGAAGCACACTGTGCTTATGAACAATGTTTTAGAGTGTTTTGAATTTTAGTATAGATTGAATTTGGTTTTAATATAAATTGTTTCAATAATCCCTGTGGAGAACGACCTTACTATAGCCGGCTATACTACAATTACCTTGTTTTTCTTGCAAGTGTTTGTGGTGTTTTTATCCCTACTTTTGCAGGTGGTAAAAATCCTATCACATATCTTATAAAGATTGAGATACATTAATTGCTAGATAAAATGACATATAGATTAAAGTATTATAACATATTGAAAATATGGAGAACAAACATATAACAATGTTCTAAAAATCGGTCTAGGCGGCCACCTGACGATGACCAACCACCGCGATTAACTCTTAATCGATCACAAAATCAGAAAACGATTAGGCGGACGCCTGTGCGGGATTAGGAGGAGCTATGTCGATCTAGGCAGGGCTGGGCAAAGGCAGGCGTCTGTGAATCTGTCGGAATCTGGAAAACTTTTGAATCTGGAAAAATTGTTGGAGAGCCGTGAATGAGCGAGAAATAAGATGGGCTGGTGGTCCCAACCATTTTTTTTTTCATTTTAAATGGACGTGTTGTTTTTTTGGTCCCACCAACTCTATTTTAGTAACATGGTTTCTTAGTCTCCACTAACTTTTTTTACTAATTTTATATTTTTTTTTTCTCACTTAAATCCATCTTCACTTTTTATTTTTCTATCTTTTTTAGTGTTTTATTATTCTTTTTTTTAAGGTCATATTACATTGTATTTAAATCCTAACATTACATATATATTATTTTAAAAGTAAAAGCATAATATTTATGTATTAGCAAATCTAATTAATTTTAATGATAATTTTGAACCCAATTAATTTCTCTTAATTTAATCTTACCGTATACACCCAAATATAATAAATTTACTTTAATCCGCCTAGTCCGCTTAAGCCCCGCCTAACCGCCTAGGCACTACGCCTCAGTTCGCCGCCCGACTGGCGCCTAGCATTTTTTAGAACCTTGACATATAATGAGTTCATCCAAGTACTCAACAAATCTCTTACAATTTATTGAAAAATAAAATAAAATCCAAACTGAAAGTTATCGATTTTCTATCGAAGTGAGAGTCATGACCTAGGCGAGCTAGGCAGACGCCTAAGGAGGTCTAGGTGCTCTTTCTTAATTTTCAAACACTTAGGAATTAATTGGGGCTGTAACTAGCCGCCTAGCGCCTAGAGCTAGTCAGAGATTTTTAGAACAATGCTTGCAACCCATGTATACAGATAGGTTAGATAACTCACTCTATTTAGAATTCATAACCACCCTGTCTAGTCTTGTCCATTTCACATTTTGACACAACAAACAATGGATTGGACAAGTCCATTACAATTGATCACAACATATCCAAATTTAGCTGTAGTCAATTGAAATTTTAATAGACATTTTTAGAGTCCATCCAAATTTAGATGTATTGAAAATATCAAAGATTTTGTATAATTTCATTAAGTTGTGGATTTTGTAAGATTTGAGAGCAAGAACTATATATAACCAAGAAAAAAAAATCCCACCTCACCTCTAGAATTTCACATCCAACGATTGTTTTCAATTTTTCTTTCAAGTTTTATGGCTTTGCATGTTTCACTTGTGGAAGCTTTGTCCATTTCTGTATACGAGCTTTATGCTCTCTTTTCTTCTTTCTTGAATGAAGTGCTCTTTGATCACCAAAAAAAGAAATCATCCAAAGAAGTCGATCTTCTTCTGATGCAAAATCAAATCTATGTTCTGATAGTAACCTCATTTTCCCATTTGTGCAGTCCTCAAATCTCTCCTCACCCATAAAAAGTAGACCAATTTAGATCAATTGAATATATCTCTACCACCCCAACCACAAACGTAGTGACGCAAACAAACTGACGAACACCAGTCTAGATCCAACTTCTTAAGTTCCTTTGTTCATTCAACAAAAGAATAAGCACATCTAGTTGTGACCTCATTATGTTAGACATCTCTCAAACTTAAGGGAATTAACATATTAACATACTATGGTACTTAGGGGGTTCCTAATGTCACTTTAAAACTCTTTTGACAAGACAAACAAGAACCAAAAAAATCCATCCATGGATTTGGCCTAATTTCCCCAAACTAAGGGGGCCAAATTTTATCTCCAAACCATGCTTCTAACCATTACAACATTCAAATCATAAGCTAGGAACAACTACTAGACCTAGGCTCTGATACCACTTGAAGGAAATTCTTTGAAAAACTAAGTTCATTAAGCAACATAATACATGCATTTAACGATTAAATGGCGAAAGCATGTTTCTATGCACTTCAAAACAAAACTTAAACCATGAAATTCAAAACCTAGTAATGGTGGTGAACCAAGACTCAACTCAAATTCAAAGAGAAAGAGTTGAGATTTCTTTATACCTTTGAAGTTCCTCTTTGCATAAGCAAAGACTAATTACTCATATGAGGGCCTTCATTCCTTGCATCTTTGGTTATTGGATTCTAGGATTTGGAAACTTGAATGATTCTCCAAAAGTTTCCAAAGTTGGAGACCTTTAACTTCCCAAACCAAGGATGATTATGGATCAAGATGAGTGACATAGGAAGAAGAAAATTGCTAGCTAAATCCCTCGTATGTGGCTGGCCTCCTAGAGAGAAAGAGAGAGCAAGATGTTCTATCATCTATTCTCAAAGAAAACCCTAATGAAAGAAAAGGCTATAAAGTTGCTTTTATACCTTTCTTTATTTAAGTGGCAAACTTGTAATAAGTCCAAGACCACTCTCTCTTAGCAAGGCGGCCTCCTATGATTAGTGGGCTAATTGCCCATTTTGTTTTAGTTGTTACACAACTTACACTTAATGGGCCTCACAGACCAAAACCACTTAGGGCCCCGAAACCAAAAACTAACTTAAAGCCCAATACGAACCTTTCGTATGAGTTAATTAATCCTCATATACAATTAAACTATTTAATTGTCCTTACTCATCTTACAATTAAACTATTTAATTGTCCTTACTCATCTTCGTTATATCCTTCAATCATTACCTTACACGGTGTGTGATCCATTATGTTCATTTTCACGAGGCAGTGGCCGATTAGAACTCGTATTAATCGATTGTGAATTGAAACTTAAATTCAATTCTCCCTTTAGTGTTTATACATCTTCATGGCTTCAACCAGCCATGAGTGACACCTAGCAGTATTTCATGTCTACCCAAGTTATTCACAAGATGTTTGGAGAACCGATTTAGTTTGGGATTAAAATGCAATACGATCCATTTTTAATTCAATACTCATGATCACATCGTTTGGTTTGATAGTATATTCATGTCTACTATTCAATGTGATTCTCTTGCCAATATGATTACCTTGAATGTGATTTGGAACGTCTTCCTAAATCTCATTCATACTCTGGATAAAGATTCTTAATCATATCACAGAGTATTCTCCCTCAACTGTTTGAAGGTTAGAGATTCCTTGTTGCGCATTCAACTGCCTCCATGGTTAAGTAGCTTAACCCAACTATGTCGTGGGCACCCCTATGATTGAGTGCCTTTGGCACAATCAAAGATCAAGGACCTAACTACAAGACAACTATGATGCTTCAGGTCAAAGGACTACTTTGCATTATCCTAAGTATGAGTTCTCATGTGACATGAGTACGAGAACTCCTTGTTGATTACGTTCAGTGGACTCATTCTCTATTAAGCACCTCCATATATACTTGCCTTAATATGAATCACACCAATGATTCGAGACCAGTCACTCTTCCCGAGAGAAGACATAGCATGTACTAATCTAAATGGATCATGAATGCCCAATTGGCAACCTTATGGTCAGGAACATTTAGGATATGTGTAAGAAAGAGAATGGTCTCATGAATCTAACTTCTTTAGATCGTATTCTCCTAAATACATTTTCTTTGGACTTATCGTTTAAGCATATAACATTTAATGAGAGGACTTTAAACAATAATCATTGCTCTTACATTAAAGTAGTTTAGTTTAACATGTGAAATGTCCGTAAAGTTTCATCTTATGATTGCGTTTAGGGCACATTTCCAACAAAGTTTGTCAAGTAATATTTTTCCGAATCAATGTTACCTAGGGGACTTCTAGCTTTGTCCCACGCCTAAAAGCTTGTCTGAGCCAAAGACCAACCTCATTGTATGTTCACATGCACTTTGTACATCGTTTTGATCTAGAGTTAGGTGCCAGCCTGTCCCTAAGGTTGATGTTAGGACTTGAATGTGAGCGCCTACCGGTACTAGAATGAAAACCTACACCTAGCCTGTTCATGTAGCTACTTTTTGCATGACTTGTATGTCGCTACTTTCTGCATGACTTGTGTGTCTACGTAGATTTATGAACATTATCTTTATGTTGTATACGCCTCCCATATCCTTTGATTTACTCTATGTGTCAGGTACTATATTGTATGTGTAGTAGTATTTTATTGAAAATTATACCTATTTTACAATGAGGAGTTACACCGTTTTCAAAAATGGTTTTACAAAACTCTAATTTTATTAGCCTACTCACCTTTGTTTTTATGAGGTATATAGTATGCAAATTACTGATTGCTCAACATGGTCAGTAGTTTAGACTAACAATAAATATCATTGACTATATGCAATGTAATGCATTACCTTGATTCACTGATAAATGCACTTACTATATTTCACTTATCATAAGCACCATTGTAAGTGCAGCCTTACAATGGTATTATTTGTTTTCAACAAAAACAGTAACTCAAGAAAAAATAAGTATTTATAATTGAAATAATATGTGCTATTTCAATTACAGTCATTTCTCTTATCATAATTCAATGAGTTATATCGATAATTTAGTTATATATAAGTACTTATAATAAGAGCAATATCGTATAATTAGGTAAGGTAGTGATCTAACAATTAGGCGAGTATTTCTTGCCTAGATATTAATCTTGTTCAGTAAAACAAAATGAAATTATTTCTTGAGAAATTCATTTCTCTAGTGATATATACTCATTTGACATTAGTCGTCATAATTTTTATAGCATGTTATGTAATCACATGTAGCAATGGACTGATTACAATCCATTGACTCTATGTTTGTCAGCATGGCATGGTCTAATATATTGACTTGTGGTTTCCAATATTAGTGATTCAACACCTAGGTGCCAGGTACTATATTATGCATAGTAGTATTTTATTAAAAACTACACCTAGTTTACAACGAGGGGTTACACCGTTTTCGAAAACGGTTTTACAAACTTTATTTTTATTAGCCCTTTCACCTTCGTTTTTCACTCTCCATGACCTAAAGACTGAGCTACTCGGGAGTACGAGGAAACTTTGGAATTCAGTTGACCGGGCTACGATCAAAGTAGGCTACTTTACTTTTCTGTATTATTAACCATCATTTCGAGGATCCGACGACTTTTACTTTACTACACTATGCTCTAATATTATTGTTGTGTAATATGGGTTCCAACCCCCTCACGTTGTGCACTCTTGCTTTATTTAGTTCAAGTTCAAATTTATTCGCACTTTTCACATCAATTACACTTTATAGCTTTGTCTCCCTTCATATGTCGGGTAGCACATCTCGACTTCGGTGTGCATATGGATATTCTAGGTCGGGGTGTCATAAGTTTAGCCCAAATACTTTTAACTTTGACAATTTGTCCATAGCAATACTTTTACTCCACTTGAAGAATATTGTGAGATAAATAACATGTCAAGTTTGAGTTAACAATTAAAATCATGTTTACGAAATTACATAGTAAGCAGTGTTACATTAATCTTGTACTTTAACCTTTTCACTTTAGACAGGTGTGATGCCTGTAAATGGACAAAAAAATGCAATTTTATTTATATTTGAAACTTGAATGTAGTTTGAATTTGTTGTATGCTTCCACATGAAAATAAGAGATTAGTTATCGTATTTAGAAAAGTTGTTTGGTCACTAGTAATATTTTTCTCAAGATTCCAAAAGAAGCTAGGCGCTAGTCTGGCAGTAGACTGGGGCCTAACGCCTAGGCGGTTAGGCGGACGCCTAGGCGGTTAGACGGATGCCTAGACGGACTAGGCGTACTAGGTGGATTTAAGTAAATATATTATATTTCGTGTAAATAAATATCTATTTATATTTCGGACTAGGCGTACTAGGTGTATATTTTCATCATACACTAAGAAATAAAATGACCTATATATTATGAAGTATTGGAATATAATGAAAACATAGAGAACAAGCATTTAATGTGTGTTCATTTAAGTATTCAACAAGTCTTTTACAATTTATTCGGAATTATGAAGTACTGGAATATAATGAAAACATGGGAAACAAGCATATAAAGTGTGTTCATTCAAGAGTTCCCATTGACTAATTCCCTTTGACAATTCATTCGGAGCATTTGGTCCTCTGACCGTCCCCAATCAGTGAAGAATCAACTCCATTTGAACAACATTTTTGTGCCGTGCCAAAGAAAGCTCTTTCCAATCCCTCTTTAACTGTGAACCTTTAACGAATCTTAAAAGGACTAAATGCCATATCATATAAATTTGTCTGGATAAGGAGATCAACAACCTCTAGTGGTGCTTTCTGGGTTCCACTAGGTGTAGATTTGACATGTGCCAGTGAAAGCAAATATTCTGCTGAAGTAAGCACAAACTCGTCCTCTAGTTTCTCAATATCAATATAAGATGTCCGTGTTTGAGGATAACCATCGTCGCTGGAAGCCTGTCTGTCTATTTTAAATTTAGCTATTTTACTCGGATACAGCTCATTGTGAAGAGAACTTCTCTCGAATAGAGGACCAATCCAAGCACAGGCAGGATGTATCAGATGAAGTGCATTGATGGCAGCAGAGAGCCCGTTCAGAATCTCCTTCAGTACCATTGATGTGTGCTGGTAATCTTTCAGAGTTTTTTCTGTTCTTAAACGAGCGGAAAATAGATACATGTAGCTCGCTGCTCTTCTCCAGCTATGTCGATGCATTCCAAACGCATAAAGCAACTTACATAGATTTGGCTTTGATAAAATATCTGAACTATCTGCCTGCATATTAACACAGATAAAAAATAACCGCGACATAAGAAAATGCAAGAACCTCCATTAAAATACAGTGTCTACTTGGCTCGACAACTAGACCTTACCTTTCTGGCAAGCTCTTGCTTGACCTTCTCTGTAAGACCAATTAATGGTAGCTGACCACCACAAAGCATCTGAAATATATTACAATGCAGGAAATCTAGTATTAAATAACAAAAACTGGAAAACAGAGTCTAAAGCAAACAAAGGTTAATTAGAAATTTGGACAAATACATTTATGGCACCACGTTCATAAAGAACGTTTATCAGACGCCTCAAGCAGATGTACTTGCTCTCCTCATCTGGGTTTGAAATAACCGCACAATATACATCATCATAGAGATTACGATCTAAGGTAAACTTGAAGACATTTGCCCAAAGTCGTCCTTTGATGGTAGATATTGATTCATTGCCGGAGCGTCAGACACGGTGCATTAAAAGCTTCCTCAACTTGCTCAAGCGCCGCTGCAGCAAACTCACAAGCACCTTTGCAAATATTGTATTGCTCAAATGTCTGCATAGCCCACTGATAATAATGGAGCCTCCAAGCAGAAGCTGATCCACTACCTGTGAAACCAAGATTTGGCAGCCCCACTTCCTGAGGTAAACTGAGTAAAGCCTGGGATGACCCTTTTCCAGATGAAGCTCTGAAGAAACAACGAACAGCTGCAGTGACTTTCCTCTCTTTCAACACTCCATGCAACCCACGGTGTGCCTGAGCAATGAAGCAGCATCGTAATAGATGATGAACTATGCACCATCCTACCTCTGTATCTTGGACAGTATGAGACAGATTCTCCTTTTGTAAATGTCCCTCCACAATAGTAGTGAGTAGGTGCTATGCAGAGTTTAGAAAAGTAAGAACAATAATGATAAGTACATAGTTAGATAAAAGTATTCTCAAAGAAATAAGAGTGTAAGGGCTAGAAGGAAAAGTAGAGATAGACAAATAACCTCAAGCGCATCATACTGCCCATGCCTTAGCAGGATCAACGCAAAATCTATTGCCCAGTAGGTAAAGGATTCCCTAGAGTTCCATGAATGATCCAGCTAGCAAAGTCCAGTATTGAGACGCGACTTTGGTCTCTGGAGGAAGTTCAAATATTTAGTAAGAATATAAAAGCTAGAGTGAACTCACACTTCCCAATCTTCTCGGTCCATGACATTCTTCCCATGTTCGTATCAATTTGCAAAAAAGGAAGCTGTAAGCTGAAATCTTCGATTGCAACTGATTCAGATGGCGTGGTGGCAAATAAATGTATAAGAAGCCAGTGAGAATTGATTTCTTGAATTACGGGAACCAAATCAAGAGAATTGATTTCTTGAATTAGGGGAACCAAATCAAGTTGAATTTTGGATATATCGTCATGCAGCATATGGATCTGCCCAATAATGCTCACTAGATAGCTAAGAAATACAAGAATTTCCAGTGCAGACTCAAAAATAACATTTGCAACTTGAGAAGTAGCTTGTGCCAAGATGGAAGCATTTTTCAGCATCAAATTAATGAATGAATTTTTGTGGTAGGAGAAATTTCAGATAACTTTGAATCACATTTAAAAGTCGACTTCACAAGCCAGATTTTTCGAGCAAAGCATGAAGATGTAACAACATGCCAAATGAAAACTTCCTCAAAACTATATGATCTGCCAGGCTATTCTCCAACAACACCAAGTCCAAGATCTAATATATAAGGAATTGCAACTGTTGAACTATATCCGATCTCTAAAATCTTCAACAGGCGAGTAGTAATTTCTTTGGATGATATAACTTGTGGGACACTAACAAATGACTCATAGAATGTTGTAGAAGCAGTTTTGCCCATGTATTGGCTGATATTAGCAACCATCAATGATAATTTGACGTCAATATTTTGCAACTGGAAAAGTTTATGTTCTCGCTACTACAAAAACCGGTGCAAGGTCAATTCTCCCTGTGGTTTGCTTGTTGATTCTTCCACAGATCTAAGCATTTCATCCAACATCCCAAATTCAAAAGGATCATCATATAAATTGCCAATATCATCAGAAGTAACATCAATAATCTGCTCCATATCCTCCAAACAACGAAAAAAAGATATCGAATTCTTTTTGATCAAACCAAAAGTTTCCGTGGAGGAATCAACAAGCAAACCACAGGGAGAATTGACCTTGCACCAGTTTTGGCAGTAGCGAGAACAAGCAAACCTAAACTTTTCAGTTGCAAAATATTGACGTCAAATTATCATTGATGTGTTGCTAATTTCAGCTAACACACTGCTTTTGCAACATTCTATGAGTCATTCGTTATCCGAAGAAATTACTCCTCGCCTATTGGAGATTTTAGAGACCGGATATAGTTCAATAGTTGCAATTCCTCATATATTAGATCTTAGACTTGGTGTTGCTGGAGAGAAAAGCCGAGCAGATCATAAAGTTCTGAGGAAGTTTTCGCTTGGCATGCTCTTACGTCTTCATGCTTTGCACAAAAAATCTGGCTCATGGAGTCGACTTTTAAATGTGAGTCAGAGTTATCTGAAATTTCTCCTACCACAAATTCATTCATAAATTATCACACCAATGCTTGTTATAGTTCAGCAAAGTAGATCACATAGCCATACTATGATGCACACTAGGAAGAAGCAACCTCAATAAGAAAATTGAAGATATAACTGGTACAACATCATCCTTTGAAGATGAGAAATATTGATTGTGTTGCCAAAAGAAGGTCATCCGAAGAATACTCAAAACTTTGAAACAATTGGTCTGCAACAAAGTCCTCCTACAAAGCATAAGAAATTGCATCTTCCCTGGAGGTTTAGGATTTAGACAGAAGAGAAAACAGACATAAAAAAAAAAAAGAATGAAGCTAAGTCAGGCGATTACATTGAAGGGAAAGGCATGTACTGGTAGGGTGTCAATTAGAAACCAACAAGGACAAAATTCACTTACGTATTGTCCTTTCTCACCAAGTTGGTATTGTGAAGCACCAATCTATTATTGGTCAAGATGCAAATCCTGTTAGGAAGAAATTTGACATCAACACATCCCACTTCGTCTAAAGGTATAGTACATCTAGTAAATAGCGAGAGTAAATTTAAATTGGCGTCAATATAAAAACGGATAAAAAATGAACAGATTGTGTTCGGAACTCTCTCTGCACAATACTGCGAAACGAATCCTTGTAGAACTACTGTCAACTTGACCAACCCATCATACAATTGTAGCTCCTGGAATTCTCAACCGTTTCATGTTATCACTAAAGAGCCAGCTATGATGTGAAAGATCCCATATTCGTATCTTCCCATCAGAATGAAGTGCAAATACAATTGGCACTCCACGAACAATTGTTATCGCCAAGTCTTGCACAGCCCCTACTACCATACTATCATCAATCATGTAAGCCCCTAAACGAAGAAACACATCATTCTGCAGCTCGAACATAAGACCAGGAGCTGTGGGATCAAGTATTCTGAGTTGGAAACAAGCGAGGAATCCAGCATGCAGCCCAACTACAAGGCACCCAGATGGTGTTGCTGCAGCACATGTTATTGGTCCGTACGCGCTCATATTAAACTCCACTGCTCATCCGTCCAGAAAGCGGAGCAGGATACATAAGTAGAGATGGATCTAAGTCTCAAAAGGTAAGCCACCCCAGAGACAGTCAATGGATAAAGCAAGTACGGGTGGTTGCTCCAATTACCCTCATCAATCTGTAATGTATGTATATAACAATGTATTATTTTTAGTTAGTATTACAGCAAACATCGGCGTAAAAATCACGATTTCTCTTTTACATCACTCTCTAATCTGCATTCTTCTTGATAAGTGCTTGTGTAAATTCATCGACCATTTATGACTCATTATTAACAAGAGAAATAACATTAAAGTAGAGTAGATTGTAAGAACTTAAGAATACCTCGTTTGGACATAGATGGACGGAGGCAGAAAGCGTGTGGAAAGGCGATTTGACGCCCGAATTTTGGGAGTTTTTTTGCTTCTACAGAGCTCAAGTAATTCGAGATGGCGAGGACAGTTCTTGTGAACTTTCCTGTTTTCAAACAAAAATGATTATGTAATCGAAAAAAGAAATAACAAAATGTAAATGGGGGGGGGGAGAGAACATGTAAGATGTGTAGAAGGGTCTCCGATGGTGATGGAGGAGTCGTCCGCAACGGCAGCAACACAATCGGCCGAAGCAGTGGAGGAAGGCGAAGACGAAGAAGAAGGAACTGGCGCCTCAATCCATTTCTCAGTCCATTCCAACGAATCGCTGCCAACGATCGGGACCTCCATGCCTACCAGTCTACTTCCCATCCTCTCGTCTGCAAAACCCTAAACCCTGGTCCACTCCAGTCGAAAGTAGAAGAAGAAGAATGATGAGAAATTGAAATTAGAGCAATTTTGAGTTCATTTTGGGGTGTAGTCAATTTGAGAGGATTTTAAATTTAAAATCCTAGTGCAGTCAATTAAATTATTTTAAAGAATTTTAGAATCCATTCGAACTGAAATTTAGGTATTCCCAATTTTCAAAATTGTTTGAAATATTTTCGGTATTTTGGATGGATCGGTATTGAATTTTGGGTTTTGAGTTTTTGGGTTTTTTGTCTGAAATTTGAGATTTTTGAGTCTTGGACTAAAATTTGGTGTTTTCGCCTAAAATTTTATTTTCAATTTCATACTAATTGAAATTTAGACTTTTTACCTCATAACAATTTGAGATTTCATACCAATTGAAGTATCAATTCATTCATACCAATGCAAATTGATGTTCCAAACTACTTAATTTCATACTTCTATTTCTAATATAATCTACTATCAAACTACTTAAATTCAACATTCAATATGCATGAAACCAAAATAAATATATATATATATATATATATATATATATTTGGTTTGGTTCAGGATTCCCGAACTATTAAATATGTAATCCTGATTCCCATAACAAAAGGTTCGGGATCGGTTCAGTATGAATCCCGAAAATTTTGGTATTATCGGTATGGGATAGGAATTTTTTTTATTTAGTTTGAGACTTTCTGGAAAAAATTTCCAGCCCTTTCACTTTGTGCACAGTTACTACCTCTTAACAAATAAACATGTCCATATAAAATAAAAATTAATAGTTAAACCTTAATCGCCAAATTCAAGTAGTGTTATAAAGTTAATTAGCTAGATACTAGCAATAAGTGCCCGTGCAATGATGTCGGTGTTTGAAGTGTTTTAGAAATATACCACAACAGACAGAGGTTATAGAAAGTAGATTTACATACATAAGCTCATTGTTATCAAAAGATTAGCAGTACTCAACAAAAAATAACCATGCTACGAAAGACAGATTTAATTCATATGTACATGGTTACAAAAAAGTTTGGCACCATTTATCTAGTCAATGCTCACAAAGATTTTTTATTTTTTTTGTCATCTTCGGTCTTCCTTTTTTTGTGAGTGAGAACATCTATTTATTAATCATCATGTTATTAAGGTGCAGCTACCCTTTTTTTGTTTGGTCCAGGAGTTTCCTCTTGCTTCTTGTATTTGGAATTGAGTATGTAAGTACTCAAAATAAAAATAAAAAATTTGTCATTGTAAACGCAAATGTTTGTAGGGCAAAGATTATTGTTTAAAGTTGTCTCATATCATACGCTTAAATGTTAAGTCCAAAAAATATGTAATTAGTAGAATGTGATCTAAAGAAGTTAAATTTATGAGACCATTCTCTTTCGTATACATATATCCAAAATGTTCCTGATCATATGATTGTCAATTGAGCATTGACGATCCGTTAAGATCAATACATGTTATGTCTTCTCTCCAGGAGAGTGACTGGTCTCGATTCATTGGTATGTTTGACATCAAGGGAAGTACGTAGGTGCTTCATAGAGAATGAGTCCACTGATAGAAGCATATTTATGCGACTTTGTTAGCTTGTTTCCTTGCATTTTCTTAGTTAGTTTCTACTTATTATAGTGTTTTAAGCTATTTTCGTGTGTTTGTAGGTCCAATTGGCAAAGTTGGCAAAAAGATGCATTTTGGAGCATTTTTGGGCTTGGAATGGATATCATAAGTATGGAGCAAGATGGATGGACAAATTTGAAGTTCAAGAGAGCCTAGGAATGTGCAAAAGAGTTGAAGAAATAAATTCAAGTCATTGAAGATAAGGAATCAGCTACAAAGAAGAAGAATTATCCAAAACATTATCCAAACCTTATCTTATCTTATCCTATCCTAACCTTATCCTAACTTAATTCCAGCTGGAAAAGGGATTTATTTTCAGTTTAGGAGACATAAAAACATGTTCTAGAAGAAACCTTATCCTCTCCTACATTGGTGCTGTGCCCTCCCCTTCTAGAACCCTGAAATCCAGCCGCACCTTTTGTCCCTATTCCCTTTGGTTTTTGACCTTCTATATGCCCTATTTCCTGCTGGGATTACATAACCTTTTCCCCTTTGGATTGTGAGATAAAGTGTTCTATTTTTAGAGAGAATTGGACTCCTAATCCTTCATTGCCGTGACCTTTCATCCAGCCCTATCAATACAAGTTTATGCCGCACAAATCAGACACCACCCTCTATCATTCACACTTCTTTACGCCATAATCAGCCATACATCCTTCCTGTGCCGTAGCTTTGCAAAGGAAGGAAGGAAGAAATCTGGAGCTGTGCTTTCCATTCTAGCTTGGATTGTTGGAGCGTTTCTAGCTGTTTTCTATCTTTGTTTCAATGTTTAATTTAAGTTTTCTTTTTTTAATTGTGGACATAAGGAACTAATTTCTTTATAGTTAGAGGTGAATTTGAAGCCATGATTATATGTTATATATGAATTGATTACGTCCAGTTATTGTTTCTTGAGACTAGAATGTGATTTGCTTATCTGAGTTATTAAAACTTGTTTATGTGTGTTAATTGGGGGCGACACTTAATTTGCATGCATGAATTTGATGCTAGAGTATAAGGGAGTTTCACCTAATCGTTATGAACTTATATTCACAAGTAGTAAAGGTTGCTAGTCATAATCATGATAAGTAAGTCCTAGGCAAGAGTATCATGCTGTCATAGTTACGAATGCCTCGTCAACACTTATGATTTTCAA
The DNA here is from genome assembly GCA_024362995.1 of Heteromeles arbutifolia. Taxonomy (NCBI): domain Eukaryota; kingdom Viridiplantae; phylum Streptophyta; class Magnoliopsida; order Rosales; family Rosaceae; genus Heteromeles; species Heteromeles arbutifolia. The sequence continues at coordinate 18,309,471 of JANCRC010000013.1, read as the reverse complement.
AGAACTTAATGACCTTTGATATGTTTTCTATCATGTTGTCATAGTTAGGAGACTTGATAAGGATAATTTGGTTGTAATGCATCTTTCATTCAATTCAATGAACTAAGGAAAATCTAATGGTTAATTTGTGCATTCACGGTTAACTTGGAGTGTTGTCATTCATGTCTAAAGGAATAATAACTGGAAATTGGTTCATATGCATATGTCATGTGTGGAGAAGGACCCTCTAACTAGCCTTGCACCCTTTCCAATTCACCAAATTCGTTTTTATAAAGTGCTTTATGCAAACTTTCTATTTTAAGTTTTAAATTCGTCAAAAACAATCCCCCTTTCATTAAGTCTTGTTAGTTTAATCAAAATTTGTTTTCTTTTGGTCTTTTGAGTCAAGTTTAGTTTAATTTTCGTCAAAATCAGTTGTTAGGTCTAGAATTGAGTCTTTTTGATTGTTTGTTGTTGTTTTAAGTGTTTTGAGTTTATAGAGTCTAGTTTAGTGTTTTTGAGTCTTATTTTTGTTGATTAGCATCCCTAGTTAGTCCCTGGCCTAGAACGATCCCTACTTATATCTTTAGTACAATTGTCAACAATAGGCTTTAATTTGTGTGCTACATTTATATCACATCAAATTTTGGCGACGTTGCCGGGGACTAGCAAACTTGCTAATCCCCTTGTTTCTTTTTCGTGTATTTTGTTTTAAGTTTCTGACTTTGTCTTGTTTTCTTGTTTTAGGTACTAGTTTATGACTTGAAGTTCTCAACCAGTTCATGAGCATATCTTGGAGTTTGACGACGATTTTGAACGAACATTGAGAAGGAAGATGAGGTATCCAGAACCTAGTGAACCTAGTTCAAGTTTAGTGGCCGAATCTGAATTTGAAGGAGAAGAAGAAGTCATGGCAGCGAACAATCGTACAATCAAAGAACTTTCAGCCTCGGGGTTGGCCAATGCCGCACCCCTTTGCATTCAATACCCCACGGCTACCCAAGGAAAGACCGATGAGTTCGAATTGAAGTCAAGCTTGTTGCACCATATTCCAAAATACCATGGGCTGTCCATGGAAAATCCAAACAAGCATCTTAAGGAGTTTGAAGTAGTATGCTCAAGCATGACACCCATTAATGTGGATGAGAGTATTCTGAAGATGAAAGCTTTTCCATTCTCTCTTGTGGAAAAGGCGAAGGATTGGTTATACGAATTGGCACCTGGGACCGTCACTTCTTAGGAAAGCATGAAAAGAGCGTTCTTAGAAAAGTTTTTCCCAACTTCGCAGGTAATCCTTTTGAGGAAGAAAATCAGTGGCATCCAACAAAGCCAAGGAGAATCCTTTCCGGCATACTACGAGTGTTTCAAGGCCTTAGTTGTATGTTGTCCACAACAAATGAAGGAAGAACTCCTAATTCAACAAAAGGGGTGCCTTGGTTGACAAAACACCGGTGGCTGCTAAGATCTTAATTGCGAACGGAGGTTGGGAAAGTGCAAACGCCATTGGTTTTCAAGGTCAAAATCAACAAAGAAGTGATCCATATTCAAACACGTACAATCCGGGTTGGAGAAATCACCCTAACTTCAAGTGGAGGGAGCCATAACAACCTCAACAACAAAGCCAATTTTGATAGCCCCCTGGGTTCCTCCAAAAGCCATTCGTGCCATCTCAAGCCTATCCACAAGCTACCTAACAAACTTCAGGTTCGTTCCTTGAAAGTGCTAAAATTCTTGAGTTACTAACCTCTATGTCGCAGGGAATGCAAAACCAAAACAAAGAGATGCAAACTCAAGCACAAGTAGTGGCGAATCATCAAAAGGAGATAGGTGAGATGAAGAATCAATTGGGACAAATTTATGAGTTTTTGGGGCAGATTAGAGAGCAATGGAGACTTCCAAGTTCAACCACTGTCAATCCAAAATGAGGCTTTGAAACTGCCAAGGCCATTACATTGAGAAGTGGTAAGGAACTTGGAGACCATTCGAAAGTATCCCAACAAGGCCACCAAGAGGATAACAAACTAATGCAAGAAGAAGAAAGGAATGAGGAGGCCACGACAAGGAAGAAGGAAACAATGTCGCAGCCTCCAATTGCACATTTGCCATGTCCTACACCCAAGGTAAGTAATAATTCGACCCATTCAAGTTCTATTCCACTAAACGTGCCATTTCCTAGTAGGTTTAAGCAATCAAGGAAAGAAGAGAACGAGAAGGACATTCTGGAGACCTTTAGGAAAGTACAAGTCAATATCCCGCTCCTTGATGCAATTAAGCAAGTTCTGAAGTATGCCAAATTTTTGAAAGAGCTTTGCACAACAAGGAAAAGGATTTCAAATAAAGAGGTGGTCCAGGTAAGTGAGAATGTTTATGCGGTGTTACAAAGGAAATTACCACCTAAATGCAAAGATCCGGGTTGTTTTACAATTCCTTGTATTATTGGAAATAATAAGTTTGAACATGCCATGTTAGACTTAGGAGCTTCAATTAACGTCATGCCTTATTCAATATATGCATCTATGAACTTAGGAGAGTTTAAAAACGATGGTGTGATTATTCAATTGGCCGATCGTTCTAATGCATATCCGAAAGGAGTTGTGGAAGATGTTTTGGTGCAGGTTAACAATTTGATCTTTCCAGCGGACTTTTACATGCTAGACATGGAAGATGCAGCCCATTCTACCCCATTGCCGATCCTCCTTGGAAGACCTTTAATGAAAATGGCCCGCACCAAGATAGATATGTTCAAAGGGACGTTAACGATGGAATTTGATGGGGAAGTTATTGATTTCAATATTTCTGAAACTATTAAATATCCTAAGGATGATCATTCTTGTTTTTCTATTGATGTATTTGATTCATTGGCACAGGACTTTCTCGATTCATTAGACAAAGATCCCCTTGAAACAACAATTGCCAAGGGATTGGGCCTAAAACCCAATCTGGCTATGCCTAGTGAAAAAGTTGGCGAGATGGTGGCTGCCCTAGGGGCATTGCCACAATATCATGGTAAGTCTCCAATCTCGATTTCAATTCCCGTTTCTACTAATAAGTTATTACCTTCAGTGATTCAGGCTCCGATTCTTGAACTTAAACCATTGCCAAGTCATTTGAAGTACGCCTATTTGGGAGACAAAGAAACGTTGCCGGTCATAATCTCTTCAACACTCACGGCATTAGAGGAAGAAAAACTGATTCAGGTGTTGAAAGAGCACAACACAGCCACAGGGTAGACCTTGGCCGACATTAAAGGTATTAGCCTTACAACTTGCATGCATCCCATACTTCTAGAGAAGGGGGCTAAACCAACTCGAGAGGCTCAATGCCGACTCAACCCTCCAATGATGGAAGTTGTGAAGAAGGAGATTGTCAAGCTTCTTGATTGTGGAGTGATTTATCCTATCTTGGATAGCCGTTGGGTTTCACCGATTCAAGTTGTGCCAAAGAAATTTGGAGTGACAGTGGTGAAGAATGTCGAGAATGAGCTTGTGCCAACCCGTATCCAAACAGGTTGGAAAGTATGCATCGATTATAGGAAGCTCAACGCCACCACAAGAAAAGACCACTTCCCTTTACCATTCATTGATCAAATGCTTGAAAGGTTAGCCGGTCATTCTTTTTATTACTTTCTTGATGGTTATTCAGGATATAATCAGATTGTCATAGCTCCGGATGACCAAGAAAAAACCACTTTCACGTGCCCTTTTGGTACCTTTGCTTATCGTCGCATGCCATTCGGTTTATGCAATGCACCTGCCACATTTCAACGATGTATGGTAAGTATCTTTTCAGATTTCGTAGAGAAGATTATTGAGGTATTCATGGATGATTTTAGTGTATTTGGTGATTTGTTTGATAATTGTTTGGATAACCTTACATTTATCTTGAAACGATGTGTTGAAACTAACCTTGTTTTAAATTGGGAGAAATGTCATTTTATGGTAGAACAAGGTATAGTTTTAGGTCATATTGTTTCAGAAAGGGGAATTGAGGTTGATAAGTCAAAAATAGATCTTGTACGCTACTTACCTTTTCCTACTTTGGTGAGAGAGGTTCGTTCTTTTCTTGGTCATGCAGGATTCCATAGGCGATTCATCAAGGATTTTTCAAAGATTTCTCAACCTTTGTGCTGTCTCCTTCAAAAGGAAGTAGCTTTCAAGTTTGACAAGGAATGTGAGAAGGTTTTCAACCAACTCAAAGAGATGCTAACCACGGCACCAATCATTATACCACCAGATTGGAGTCTTCCATTTGAGCTAATGTACGATGCTTCCGACTATGCATTAGGAGCTGTGTTAGGACAAAGGAAGGACAAGAATCTGCACGTCATCTACTATGCCTCAAGGACCTTGAACGACACTTAATTGAACTACTCTACGACAGAAAAAGAACTTCTTGCCGTCGTCTTTGCTGTAGATAAGTTTCGTTCATATTTACTTGGTACTAAAGTCATTATTTACTCTGATCATGCAGCTTTGAAATACTTACTTATGAAGAAGGAGGCTAAACCAAGGCTTATTCGATGGATGCTCCTACTTCAAGAGTTCGATATCGAAATCCGGGACAAGAAAGGAGTTGAAAACGTAGTGGCTGACCACCTAAGAAAATTAGTGCATGAAGAGGACCCAATTCCCATCCCTGAGACGTTCCCAGATGAGCAGCTGCTATCCATTAAGGTAAGTGCACCTTGGTATGCTGATTTAGTCAATTATTTAGTGTCTAAAGTGATTCCAAGTGAGCTAAACAAAAACCAACATGATAAACTCAAACAAACATGATGCACAAAATTATGTGTGGGATGATCCTTATTTGTGCAAATATTGCTCTGATCAAATCATTCGTAGGTGTGTGCATGATTATGAAATTCAGTTGATTTTAAATTTTTGTCACACTTATGCATGTGGAGGTCACTTTGGCACTCAAAGGACTGCACGTAAAGTACTTGAATGTGGTTTTTATTGGCTTACTATCTTTAAGGATGCTAGAATTTTTTTCATAACATGTGATCATTGTCAAAGAACCGGAAACATAGGACCAAAAAACCAAATGTCGCAGGTCCCTATCTTTGGTGTCCAAATTTTTGATGTTTGGGGCATTGATTTCATGGGTCTTTTTCCTTCATCTCATGGTTTTGTTTACATTCTACTTGCGGTTGATTATGTTTCGAAATGGGTGGAAGCAAAAGCCACCCGTACTAATGATTCTAAAGTGGTTGTAGATTTTGTAAGAACTAACATATTTGCTAGATTTGGAATGCCAAGAGCTCTTATCAGTGATGGGGGTTCACACTTTTGCAATCGAACCATTGAGGCGCTACTCAAGAAATATAATGTCACGCATAAGGTGGCAACACCTTATCATAGGTTTCAAATAGAGAAATCAAGCATATTTTGGAGAAAACAGTAGGGCCAAACCGTAAAGATTGGAGATTGCACTTAAATGATGCATTGTGGGCGTATCGTATGGCCTACAAAACACCAATTGGAATGTCCCCATTTCGGCTCATCTATGGGAAACCATGCCATCTTCCCGTTGAATTGGAGAACAAGGCGTATTGGGCAGTCAAGACCTGTAATATGGACATAGATGCTGCAGGAATCCATAGAAAGCTTCAATTGAACGAGCTTGAAGAGATTAGGAATGAAGCTTACGAGAACGCTCGAATTTACGAAGAGAAGACGAAGGCCTTTCATGACAAGATGATTCGCACCAAGACGTTCTCCAAGGGGCAGAAAGTGTTACTTTTCAATTCTCACCTTCGTCTATTTACAGGTAAGTTACGTTCTCAGTGGATTGGTCCGTTTATTGTTACTAATGTATTTCGTCATGGTGCAGTCCAAATTCAAAGTTTAAAGACGAGACAAGAATTCAAAGTGAATGGACAACGTTTGAAGCCTTACTATGAGCACTTTGAAGAACATGTCGCGGAGGACACATCCTTCCATGCCGTGGGCCCCATTGAAGAGTAGAAGGAAGGTTCGTCCGGCTGGAAGACGTTAAAGCAAGCTCTTCTTGGGAGGCAACCCATGCAAATAAAGAAAACCTAGGAACTCTCCGGCATCACAACCAGATTTGAGCTCCTAAACCCTACTCTTTATTGCTTTTACTTTGCCATGCGTGTCATGTTTGTTAGTTGTGATTGTTTGCTTGCTTATGTGTGAGTCTATGCTTGAAAACATTGAGGACAATGTTTGGTTTAAGTGTTGGGGGGGGGGGGGTAAACAAAGTGTTTTTGTTGAAAATTCGTGGGTTTTTACCACCTAGCATTTCTAAAGTTGTTTTCACTATTTTTGATTGTTTTTATTGTGTCTTTATATGTCTTTAAAAGAAAATACGGAAATTCAAGAAAAAATTTGAAACAGTTTTGAAAAAAAAACCCAAAAAGAGTCATTTTTGTGTGTTTGTGTCTTAGGGTACCTTCCAACACAATGATGAGGATTTGGTTTTTAATTGCATGACTATTAAAGAAAGTTACAAACATGGATTGAAGTTTGATATGCTCTTTGGTTTATGCTTGGTTATAGTTGACATTCATGAATTCATATGTAATCACAAAAAGAAAAAAAATCAGTTTTTGTAACATGCATGAAGGAAGTAACTCAAACTAATGCTACAACCTTGAGAGACTTGAGCCTATACATTCTTTGGAGAGTTATTAATCTTGACATTCTTGTTTTCTAAAGTCGTTGCATGATCTCACTGTTTCTTTGCTTGGTTGCTACTTAGAATGCGTTTCATCATTATAGATCCAAATACTAGAACTCATACCCATTTCATTCAAGGCATAAAATTGATTAGCATAACAAATAACAAGATGAAGTTGTTTAGTTAAAACCAGAGCCAAAAAGCCTTAACCCTTAGCATATGTATTGTAGGTTTAACCCCTTTGAGCCTTAATTAGCCTATTTTCTTTGTTAGCCCACATTATCCTTACCTAGCCTAGTATAGGATAATCCATATCCTTGTTTTTAAAGGATAGTGAAGCATGACTTAAAGGGAATTCCTTTTGATCGACATTATGCAGAAAAACAAGTGCGGGGGAAGGTTTTGTGTGCCACAGAAAAAGAAGAAGAAAAAAAAATCGTAGAAAAAGAGACAAAAAAGAAAAAGTGTGAAAAAGAAAGAAAAAGAGTTGAAAAATAAGTGAGGATGAGCTCACAAGCATTGGTTGCTGAAGAAAGGGTTCAAAAGTTTGAATCTGGCCCTAAAAGTTGTTTGAATCTTCCCTTTGTGTTCAAAGTTGGTTTTTGCATTCAAAAGTGAATTCTAAGTGTTGATTTCATTGCTTTGCTTACTATTTCTTTAAGAACTTTTGTTTATCTTTTACCTTTCTTTGTTAGCCAATACCTTAGCCCCGTTACAACCTTTTGACTTCTATCTTGATTGTTATGTGTTTCAATATGTGGAGGAGTTTTGGGATTGGTATGAGCATATGGTATCACTGGTTCTCGCGTCTAAGTAATTGCATTCCATTCATGAGATCATATATATACATGCATTAATAATTCCAGAAAATGCCTTCTTTGTTAATACATATGTGAGTGCTAGTTTTCATGTTTACATCAATCTTCTCACATATACCTAGTGTAGGGAGTGTAGTCAGAAAATCTGTGTGAAAATAAGAGTGTGTCCGGTGAGAAATTGAGGGATTCTCTAAGGCATGTTACTACATTCAAAAAGTTGTTTTAATTGATTAGGTGCGAGTTAGTGAGTGGTAACTGTGATGAAGTATGTGCTCGAGGGTAAGGATGGCAAAAAATTTATGTAAGTAATGATTTTTAACATGTCATGTTTCATTGGAAATCCCTGAGGCGAACGTTGGAAGGTTTAGGTTATGTTTCGTTTGTTTGTTTTGCTCGAGGACTAGCAAAAGCTAAGTGTGGGGGAATTTGATAGGAGCATATTTATGCGACTTTGTTAGCTTGTTTCCTTGCATTTTCTTAGTTAGTTTCTACTTATTATAGTGTTTTAAGCTATTTTCGTGTGTTTGTAGGTCCAATTGGCAAAGTTGGCAAAAAGATGCATTTCGGAGCATTTTTGGGCTTGGCATGGATATCACCAGTATGGAGCAAAATAGATGGGCGAATTTGAAGTTCATGAGAGGCTAGGAATGTGCAAAAGAGATGAAGAAATTAATTCAAGTCATTGAAGATAAGGAATCAGCTACAAAGAAGGAGAATTATCCAAAACATTATCCAAACCTTATCTTATCTTATCCTATCCTAACCTTATCCTAACTTAATTCCAGCTGCAAAAGGGATTTATTTTCAGTTTAGGAGACATAAAAACATGTTCTAGAAGAAACCTTATCCTCTCCTACATTGGTGTCGTGCCCTCCCCTTCTAGAACCCTGAAATATAGCCGCACCTTTTGTCCCTATTCCCTTTGGTTTTTGACCTTCTATATGCCCTATTTCTTGCTAGGATTACATAACCTTTTCCCCTTTGGATTGTGAGATAAAGTGTTTTATTTTTAGAGAGAATTGGACTCCTAATCCTTCATTGCCATGACCTTTCATCCAGCCCTATAAATACAAGTTTATGCCGCACAAATCAGACACAACCCTCTATCATTCACACTTCTCTACGCCATAATCAGCCATACATCCTTCTTGTTCCGCAGCTTTGCAAAGGAAGGAAGGAAGAAATTTGGAGCTGTGTTTTCAATTCTAGCTTGGATTGTTGGAGCTTTTCTAGGTGTTTTCTATCTTTGTTTGAATGTTTAATTTAAGTTTTCTTTGTTTAATTGTGGACATGAGTAACTAATTTCTTTATAGTTAGAGGTGAATTTGAAGCCATGATTATATGTTATATATGAATTGATTACGTCCTTTTATTGTTTCTTGAGACTAGAATGTGATTTGCTTATCTGAGTTATTAAAACTTTTTTATGTGTGTTAATTGGGGGTCAACACTTTAATTTGCATGCATGAATTTGATGCTAGAGTATAAGGGAGTTTCACCTAATCGTTATAAACTTATATTCACAAGTAGTAAAGGTTGCTAGTCACAATCATGATAAGTAAGTCCTAGGGAAGAGTATCATGCTGTCATAGTTACGAATGTCTCGTCAACACTTATGATTTTCAAAGAACTTAATGACCTTTGATATGTTTTCTATCATGCTGTCATAGTTAGGAGACTTGATAAGGATAATTTGGTTGTAATGCATCTTTCATTCAATTCAATGAACTAAGGAAAATCTAATGGTTAATTTGTGCATTCACGGTTAACTTGGAGTGTTGTCATTCATGTCTAAAGGAATAATAATTGGAAATTGGTTCATATGCATATGTCATGTGTGGAGAAGGACCCTCTAACTAGCCTTTCACCCTTTCCAATTCACCAAATTCGTTTTTATAAAGTGTTTTATGCAAAGTTTCTGTTTTAAGTTTTAAATTCGTCAAAAACAATCCCCCTTTCATTAAGTCTTGTTAGTTGAGTCAAAATTTGCTTTCTTTTGGTCTTTTGAGTCAAGTTTAGTTTAATTTTCGTCAAAATCACTTGTTAGGTCTAGAATTGAGTCTTTTTGATTGTTTGTTGTTGTTTTCAGTGTTTTGAGTCAGTTTTGAGTTTATAGAGTCTAGTTTAGTGTTTTTGAGTCCTATTTGTGTTGATTAGCATCCCTAGTTAGTCCCTGGCCTAGAACGATCCCTACTTATATCTTTACTACAATTGTCAACAATAGGCTTTAATTTGTGTGCTACATTTATATCACATCATCCACTGAACACGTTCAACGAGGAATTCTCATACTCATGTCACATGAGAACTCATGGTTGGGATAATGCAAATTAGTCATTTGACCTGAGACATCATAGTTGTGTTGTAGTTAGGTTCTTGATCTTTGACTATGTCAAAGACACTCCCTCAGAGGGTGTCCATGACATAACTGAGGTTAAGCTACTTAACCGTGGAGGCAGGTGTATGTGTAACAAGGGATCTTTAACCTTCAAACCGTTGAGGGAGAATACTTTATGGTATGATTAAGAATCTATGACCATGGTATGAATGAGATTTAGGTAATCATATATACAAGAGAATCACATTGGATAATAGACATGAGTAAACTATCATACCAAACAATGTGAACAATAGTATTGTGTTGCATTTGTAATCCCAAACTAAATAGGTTCTCCAACCTCTTCTGATTAGCTTAGGTAGCCACGACATACTGCTAGGTGTCACTCATGGCTAGTGGAAGTCCTAAAGGTGTATAATCACTAAAGGGAGAACTGAAAGTAAGTTTCAATTCACAATTGATTTAGAATGAGTTGTAATCAATCACTACCTACTTAAAAGGAATCTACACACCGTGTAAGGTAATAATTGAAGGAAATAACGAAGATGAGTAAGGACAATTAAATAGTTTAATTGTATAAGGCAATGATGAATTAATATGTTATTAATTATACAAAAGGTTCGTATTGGGCTTTTATGTTAGTTTTGGGGTTTTGGGACCCAAAAGGGTTTTGGTCCCCAAGGCCCGTTGTGTTTAAATTGTATGACAACTAAACTTAAATGAAAATTAATCCACAATTAAAGAGTGGTGATGGATTTATTACAAGTTTACCACTCATTTAGAAAGAGGTATAAAGGCAATTTTATAGCCTTAACCTCTTTAGGGTTTTCTTTGAGGAAAGATGAGCGGAACTTTGCTCTCTCTTTCTCTCTAGGAGGTATTAGCTAGCAATCTCTTCCTCCCATATCACTCATCTTCATCCCTCATTCATCATTGGGTCGAAACTTGGAGGTCCTCACTTTGGGGGCACTTGGAGAATCTGTTTTTTTTTTTTTTTTCCATAGCCTAGGTCTAGTAGTTGGTGAATCCTTTTGGGTTTTGTTGTTCATAGTTTTTGATTTGAATGTTGTAATGGTTACAAGCTTTATTCTTGCTTTTTTTAATCTAAATTTAGCTTGAAAATTTGCCATCTCAAATGTTGCAAATGTAGTTCATATGAGCATAAATTTTGGAGCTAAAATTTAGTGCCTTTTGTTTGGGGAAATTCGACCAAATCCATGGGTGGATTTTTTGGGTTCTTATTTGTCTTGTTAAAAGTATTTTAAAGTGATAGTAGGAACTTCTAAGTACATAGTATGTTAATATGTTATTTCACTTAATTTTAAGAGATTTTGAGGTGTCTTTGGGTGAAAAATTGTTCATAGAGCTCTTATGGGTTTTCATGGATGTTCTTCAATGTTCTTGTTTTGTTCTTCATGTTCATAACATGGACATAAAGTGTGGGTGTCTGATTCCAAATTGTTTTGATTTTGATTTAAATTTTTTTTCATTTAAAAATTTGTTTGTAGTAGTTGATGTGGTATGTGATAGTTGATGTGTGTTAATTGGTACAATTCAATCAACAACTTACCAATCACTTTATCAATTTTGAAACTTACAAAAGTTTTTGACACCATTCCTCTCCACAAAACAGGCCACTCCTATAAATGGGGGTACTTTTGGGGTTTTTATGCAATTACATAAAGTTTTGATACTTTGTGTATTTGCACTTTGAGCCGAAAGTTTACGTTTTTACGTCAGGGCTCAAAATCACTAAAGGACAAATTTTTTTAGCTCCTTTAATGAAGTTTTTGTAATTGTTGAAATTTTTGGGTTCGAGTTGTGATTCCATGAAGTAGTAGACTCTTATGTTTTACAAAGTGACCCCAAAAGTTTGTGTTTTGCATTATAGCCCAAAAGTTGAGGTCATTGCATTTTGGACCAAATTAGGTTGAGAACAAAACAGTTTTCTCTCTTTAAATGAGAATTGAATTTTCATGTCATTTAGCTCCATTTAAATCAATTCTATGGATACAATAACCAAATGACATTGTTGCATTCTAGTTTAATTATATAAAGTGTTAACTAATTAAAGAAAGTGTGATTATGATAATTGAGCTATGCGACAGGCTATCTTTCAAATTTGCTTGAGTGATGGGAATGTGTAGATTAGATTTTACTTGTAATTTGATTTGATCAAATGTTGTATTACAAGAAATTACCATTTGCCCGCCAAAATTTAGCCCGACGAACAAATTTTCGTCGGTTCAAGATACGTTACTCGACAAAATAAAAATTTGGTCGAGCAAACCTAGTCAACGTTGAGGTTTTTGTCAAAGGCTTTGCACGATGAAAAAAATTTGGAAGGAAAGTAAATTTCTTCAGGTAAAGTTTTTGTGCCAAGGGAAAAAATTTGCGCGTATTGTGTCACCTTTTGCCCCATGAAAACTCAGTTCATTAGCTTTATGGAACGATGCCCGACGAAAAATGTCGAGCTAAGATTCATGATGACCTGTCAAAAAACCACTTACGCTTCTTTCGCTCAACGACCTTGTTAACTTTTGCCTGACCAACCAACTCTAAAATTGGTACGAGGCAGATTACCCTACAATAAAAACTTTGAAACCAACAATATTGACTAGTCAAACATAGTAGTCAACTAAGTACAGAATGTTAGGTGCACACAAGCAAATAAACCAAGCAAACTTATAATGCTAAAACAAGACAAAGGGATCTTGAGTTATGTTTTAGCCTTAATTCTTGAGTTATGTTTACTTGGTTAACAAAGTGTCAATACTAGCAAACCCTACAATGTTTATCTCTAACAGTGGTTATTTGGTCATAAACAATGCTTTGTAAAGTATTGAACTCAAGGAAGTTTTTTGCCAGAAAAACCCACCTCTGGTTTTAAAAACTGGGGACTCTCCGCTGAGTCCAATCCACTAGTGTAAACAAGGTTCATACAAATACCACAGAAGCTCAATTCCTAGATCCCTATCTATGGAGCAGCTTTACCTTTGTGCAACCTTACCTTTAGATAAGATGAACTCCTTTAGTCTTCACGAAGTGGCAGCTCATCTTGAGCTCTTCACCTTGTGGCACCGAGATCAACACGATCAATGATATGTTGTTAGGATATGCTTATGAACTAAGTATTCAAAAAACCAGTCAGGTCCTCCAGACAAACAGTTAAAGGAAAACCTAACATGAATTCAAAAGATTGGTCTATGAAGGATGTGAAACTTAAAGTTTAGACCAACAACTTAATACAAAACCTTGAATACAATGCAACGCTAATATGCATTGATTGGGCATTTGTGCATGAGATGGTTTTGTGGCTAAGGTTTCAGTTTATAAGCTTAAGAGGTAGCTCAAGGCTAAATGCACTCTTTTTCTTGAATTGTAAATAACCTAACAAAAAAACAAATGAAAGCTTGAAACCTGTTTTAATGGAAGGGCTGGATGTTTCATACAAGAGGAACAAGGAGACACGTGTCGAAAGCCAATGAGAGCTTTTCAGATCAAGGGTGAAAAATCCACGCACGGGAAAAGGTGTCAGTTGGCACATGTGGGCTGTCTTAATTTGCGTGCTTAGACAGCTGGACAACAGAAGGAATTTCTGACTAGACAACTACGCTAAACAAAAAAAACTGGAAAAATAAGCTTGATATGCATATGCAAATGTATGAATCAAACCTTTTGTAGTGAAGATGACTGGTGCTTTGACAAATTCAATTCCAGCAGTAATCCCAGATTAGCATTGTACCCTAACTCTAAATTATGAGCATGTGTGGTAACGTTTACAATTTTTAACATGGAACACCAAACATTAAACCTCATACTTAACAATCTCCCCCTTTGTCTTTCCTTGACAAAATAACCCCAAACCTATAACTAAATTCACACATCACCCACACTCAAGAAACTATCCAGTGACGAGAAGAGCAAGTAACAACTCCTGCAGCAACACACATTTCTCGGCAAAAGACAAGTGAGATTCATCAAGGGTTACTATAACATTAATAAGCTCATCTTATAAGTGATTCCAACAAGTGCATGATCTTTAAATGAATATTCGAGTAACACATTTACACATTTAAACTTTTCTCCCCTATTTTGCCATGGTAAGACAAAGGAAGAAAGTGATAAACAAGTAAGCACAACAAATAGCAAGGACTAAACAATGAAGCATAACAAATATCAAAGAAGAACAATGCATTTAGGAATACCAAAACAGCCTAAAAGTACAATTCTTGGTACCAAAAAAAATCAAACACTAAACAATTTAAACCCAACTGTTAAAAAAATTCAAGATAAAACCAAACTAAGAGTAGCAAGGTTAGTTACATCATGAACCAAAAAGAAATGGAGTTTCAACTTCAATAAACACTTTTCAAGACTTAACAGAAAATAACTCCCTCAGAAAACTTGCTCTCCTAATAAACTAAAAACCCCTAAAAGTACTCCCCCATCATCCTAGAACTCATTCGATTGTGATGAGTCATCTGACCAATCAGGAGATCTAGCAGTAATGGTTTCTTCAACAAAGGCATTTCCAGGGCATGCAACACTACCAAAACCTTCTTCATCTTCATCATCAGAAAAGGAAAACCTGATGTGCTTGCCCTTCGAAATAGGATGTGATGAAAAATGCTGACGAACATTGATGGATATACCCTTCCCTTTAGCAGCATAGATTGCGGCCATCTTGGCAGCAATGACACTCGAGTGACTAGATGAGGGCAGTAGTGTGACAAGACAAAGAAGATGGATCCAAGGGATGTTGAGGGACACGTTTTGGACAACGTAGAGGGGGCTCGGGGACAAAAGATGGAAGATTCAGGGGGGTTTGGCTCTCAGACAGTGCAGAAAACGAGTGACTGATATGAGGAGAAGACATTGATTGACTAAGCAAAGACTTAAATCAACTAATTGTTTCCTAAGAGAGTTGAGCTCTGACTCAAGGTATATTATTTTTCTTTCTTCGTAAACATTGGGTGAAGTGACTGATCTAAGATCACCGTGAACAACAACACTCATTACATTTCTCAAGTTCATCAGATTTTTGTCAAGATCCTTAATGGACCGAGGACAAATATCACTGGGACGTTTTTGGACTCCAGCACACTCACATAACTGAGTGAGCAGACAAGGATGGATTGTATAGCCCCTCTGGTGGGTTCCAGAACTATTATACTTAGACAAAATAGACTTAAAAATAAGAAACCCAGAAGGAACATCACACTGGATCAACATAGTGAACAACACTTTGGCAGACTCTAGGGTGGGATTACCATTATTTGAAGTCCCTAACACATTTCTACGCAGAAAATCAGACCAACTTCTATATAAAGGTTTGAGATGAGACTTGGACACTTGACCTTTAACCAGCGGAATAGATGAATCAACATAAGCCTGACGATAGTAGGCTTTCATGTCATACTGACATGTAGCTAAGTTATAGCTAGGTAAAACAGAGGTAGATGATGGGTCAAGTTCAAGAATCGTACAGATGAAGAAGGGGTCAAAGGGTACCAAAATACCATGAAAATAAACAACCCCACCAGATTCAGGAAAATTTAACGGAATATTAGAATAAAATTCTTGAACCATAGTCAGATTGACATTCGGAGGAGGAGAGTTTACCCTACGAAGCTTGTACTTTTCGATGAGGCAATCAGAGCGGATAACATTAGCCAAAGGGAGGTCATCCTAGATGATTCTTCATTCACCTTCCGAGCAGCCACCGTAGTGAAAAAATTCTTGGCTCCAGTGGAAGAAAAGGTCGGAGCATGGTTACCAGTTGCAGCTTCAGAGGTGTTCCTTGCAGTCTGAGACCGAGTGGAATGACGGAAGGATTAAGAACATGAAGTAGTTGTGTTTCCAGCCATAAATGAGCAACCTTTCCGACAAGATAGTTTAAGAGTTTGAGAAAAGAGGAAAGGAAATCAACCAAGGCAAACGACACAAAGTGAGGTATGGTAAAAACCTAGATGGGTTAGAGAAAGTTAAAAACCTAGGACACTATGAAGAAGTCTGAGCCGTACGATGAAAACCAACGGATGAGACGGTGCAAAGACAGGAATACCCTTAATAAACCTCACCTTATTGATTAGAACACTTGACTAGACGAAATATTAAAATTAATCACAACTAAACTAGTTTAGTGCCACAAGATGCAACCAAGGGAAAAGACAGCACACAAATAAGAAAAAACAAACTCTAGTTAAAACCTAGTACCATTTGAGCTACAGCCAACTGGGAAATTCACAAAGAAAATCCAAGTATGAACAGATTCAATAAACAACATAGATTAACACTTGTTCATACCACATCCATGGTGTGTCAAGGTATGGTAAAGGGATTGGTGATAGCCATCTTAAAATCAAGGTTCCATGTAACTAAGCAAGGAATTAATTCAAAAGCTAATCAAACTTTTAATAACCCATTGAGATTAAGACATAACCCTTGCAACATAAATTGAGCCAATATCTAAACACAAAACTACTCACAATGAAGAACCCATCCCAATAGAACTTTTAAGTTGGCAAAGGTGATATGGAGAACATGACCATTGATAAGATTGGTGAGAATTGCATTTGGACAATCCAAGACACATTTTGAGTCCTTGTTGAGACAAGGAGAATTGAATTGAATGTTCATGACATTGCATGAGATAATACTTTTGAGAATTTTGGAATTTTCCCTTCTCCCTTTTTTGAAATTTTGAGAACTTTGCTCATGAATGAAGAGATTGAAACTCAGACAAATGATTTTACTTTTGAGAGGGTCTGAGCACAATGAAAGAAACGCTAGGTGGTGTATTGCATTGGAAAAGACACTTAGCCTAATTTATAGAGAAGAATTGTCACTACATCTCAATCAAGACCAAAGTAAGTCTAACCCTTAAATCAACAAGTGCTTTTGTCAAACGAGACAAATATTTTTCATAAGCTATTAGCCATAATAGGGAGAACCTTTGACATTATAGATAGAGAATTAATCAAGATTAATTTACAAAGTGCCAACATGTGTGATAGTTAAGAAATGCACAAAGTGACAAACAGACTTAACTAATGAGTTGACTGACAAGACACATAAAAGCAGAAAGAGAAACGTGCAAAAAAAAAAAAAAATGGAAACAAGGCTACTCAACCTGTTCTGTCAAAGGCACAAAAGTCAATAGACCATCGAAGATTTTTCCGTCTTCGATTTTCCAAAAGACTTATAAAATACACAGCTAAATGTTCCTTACATGGCCTCAAGTTTATATCAAAAACATTTCTTTGCAAAAACCTCCAACTTCATCCAAACAACAAATACATAAGCTTGACCATAATGCAAATCAAGGACTAAATTAAAGTTATCAAATTGAAGGACAAACCACAACACGAGGATGTAATCAAACAAGGCATATGAAGGATTCACATTCATAAGTGAGAGGAAAGCATACATTTGCTTTGTAATATGTCTAACAATCAATATGATGGGCGGCTCACCACGAGACAACATTAGGGATTGAATGTTTAGAATTCCATTCTCTGGACAATAAGCTTTGGTAAAATTAGAGCAATACTTCCTTGTGTGAGATATGACAGGATGCCTTCCTAAGATACAAGGTTCACACAAGTAGCATTCAGAGATGAAGACTTGTAACTATCAACATTGGACCATTTGTTCACCAAGACCAGTGTTCCAAACTGAGTAATCATCACACCCTGATGTAACAATTGTATAGCAATTTTCCTTTGATCTTGGAACCACCAACATGTTCTTTCTTTGTTTATCAACAACTCTGCAACACATCTTGGAAAAGCAAACTTCATTAGCAACATCATCACAGAGTTGACCAATGCTAAGAAGACTAGTTGACAACCTAGTCACATAACAAACATCTTTAAGCATAGGGAGTCCAAGAAATTTGGCCACTCATTTTCCAACAATCACTACCTTATCTCTTCCACCAAACTCAATCAAATCACCTTTGAATGGTATAAGAGACAAGAAAACATCTTTGTCACCAGTGATGTAGTGAGAGCAACCACTGTTAAGATGCTAGACGTCTGGCTTACAAACAGATGTTGAACTTTGACCAATCAAGCATTTATCAAAGTCACGCTGAAAACCACTTGAACTTGACTTGACATTTCTTAAGCTTGATGAATTGACAATTTTGGACATTCTGTTGACCTCTACAATTAGACGATCCACTTGTTCCCTTAGATCATTCTTTCTTTCCATGTGTAGTTTTCTACACCTAGGTCTAATATGGCTAAGATCACCTCAATGATGACATTTGGGAACAAATCTAGTCCTTGAAGGAGAGTCAACCAAAGAAGATACATAAGGTAGTTCCTCTAAAGCATGCAAGTTGACACCCATGGAACTTGAACTACTTTCATCACAAGCAAGCACATCTTTACCTCCAAACTGATTTCCAACAATCATTACTTTTTTCAATGAGTAAGCACTAATAGACAGGTAGTTTAACTTGTGCGTAGCCTTACTCAATTCAAATGAAAGCTTCAAATTAGCTTCCCGATATAATTCATTGTTTTCCCTCAATAAATGAATTTGTTGAAGCAGACTTTCATGCCCTATCATTAAACTCTGAACATGATCTTCAAGGGAGGCAATTAAGTCATCCATTTCATCATCATCACCATAAATTGAGCCTCCCCCTTTCTTAATTGGATTGAGCCGTGGTAAGGAAACCTACCACGTGAGAACTTTCAAATTCAGAGAAACCTTGGAATTAAAAATGGGCAACCCTGAGCCAAATCCTATTTTATGAAAATAAACAAGGGTTTCATAAACCGAAAATAAAAAAGAATAGGTGCAGAGACTCAATGGAAGCTATTGTAACAAATAGAGTTGTCCGTTTGTTCTTAAGGGTAATTGTATTTTATTTATTTTGATTGAGTTATTTTCAAATGAACAATTTGAAGACCTATGGATTCTAACAACCGATTGCAGAGTTGATCATTTGGGACCTTTCAATTCATAGATGTGGATCTTGGACCTATGAATGGGGATATTCCCAAAACTCACAAAGAAAAAAGTAAGTGAGTTAGACAAAAAGAGAAGAAACTTGCACAAAAAGAGAAGAAACTTGGACAAAAAGAAAGGAAGTGACTTAGACAAATCTTTTTTGTTGATAACCTCAGGCCATTCAAAATCAATATCCATCGATTATTTGATTAACATGTAATCGATCGAACACTACTTGAAAATGAAAACGACTCTTCTACTCAGAAATGAAATGTTCAAAATGTTCCTATAAATTCTTGCTCTCATTGGACCATTTGTATCTATATGCATTAGGATCCCAATTCATGGATCTCTCGGTTCGAGAAATAAAAATAAAAGTATCGAAAGGAATGGGGGCCTGCACATATGGTTGAGCATGTGGTTTAATTCGATGCAAAGTGAAAAACCTTACCAGGGCTTGACATGCCACGAATCCTCTTGAAAGAGAGGATGATCTAGAATTAAGAAATAGGATTGGGATTTTCAGGATAAGGAATAAACAAACCATGGATAAATCCAAGCAATATTTTCATAGGCGTTTGCCTCCGATCCAATCAGGGGATCAAATTGATTATAGAAACATGAGTTTAATTAGTCGACTTATTAGCAAACAAGGAAAAATATTATCTAAACGGATGAATAGATTGACCTTAAAACAATAACGATTAATTATTATTGCTATAAAACACTTGAGTTGATTGAACTAATATATGTATTTAAATAACCATATGTATATATAGAATATTAGAAATTATAAATAAAGTAATAATAAGAACCTTTTTTTGTAACGTCATTCACAAAATGAAACTCTCTTTGAATCACTGTGAAATAAAATTGGAATCTTGGGTCCCAGAAGTGCATGATAATATCGCCAAAGTCCAATACTGCCGAAAAAAAATTTCAGGATCAATGATTGGACCATGCAAACTAAAAATAACTTTCTTGGAACCCTCGTGTTTAGTTGCCACCGTTGAGTTTGGAACCCTGAGTTGACTACTAGTGATAAGCCGGAGGAAGGTACACCTTGTACTTTTGAATGTACGAATTCTGTAGAAAAGCTAGTACCTTATTAGCTTTGCAACAACACTTTGAGAGAGCAAAATATTCCGCGTTCTCCGGTCGACATATTTTATTATAAGAATAAATCCTACTACTTCTGGTCCTAGGGTTCCTGCACGTTAAAAAAAAAAACTTGGGTCTGTTTCTTCCGTATTTTGGACCTTAGCTCCATGGAACAATATACTAACTACTGTTGAAACATGAGTGGTCTTAAAAAGCCACCTATAGATGCTAACTATGATGAATGTGCTAACTATGGATAAGATGCCAGAAATAGACCAATTATATATCACCTTTCAATTGAATTAGCAAAAGCAATGTCTCCTTGCATAATATGGATTCTAAACATTCGCGATCTGGATGTGAATGTTACAAATCGAGTAGCACATTTTGATGAGAGATACGAACAAGAGGCTTTGAGAAAACTAGTCTTTTTTGAATTATATGAAGCCAGTAAGCAAATAGTGAATCCTTGGGTATTTGAGCCTGAGTAATGATTCGAAAGGTTTATGTTTGGTTAAGAAAGGGATCGTGGATGTTTTGAAATGAATGGAAAGATAATCTACTTTCATTAAGTGATTTATTAGATAATCAAAAACAAAGAATCTTGAAGACTAATAGAAATTCAGAAGAGCTACGCAAGGGGGCCCTAGACCTGCTTGAAAAAGCTCGGGCCAACTTACGGAGTAACTTTGCTCTAATCAACAAATAAAATACAATTAATGAAATAAAAAAAAAAAGAATTGTATATAGCCTTGTATAACCTTTTTGTATAAGGCTTTCCTATTAGAACAAGTTGTTCAAAAGGATCTCCCATTCTTCCATCAAATATTCTGCTTTTTCTTGGATACTTAGGTTCAAATATCCATGGATTCGCAGCCCGTGCTACTAAATTAGTTGCTATATTTCTGGTACCAACAATTAAGAATTTATAAATTATTGATTCATCTAGTATCTAAATATATGATTCATTACAAGTTTACTAGGTCGAAACTTTCTGACATTCAAAAATTTATAGGAAATATTGAAAGAATTGATCGTAAATTATAAGATTTTACGATTTCTATTGCCTCAAAGGAAGATCCTAATCGCAGGGAAAACGGAATTTCCACAATGACTACAAATCCCTCCGACATCATTTGAGAATACAAATTTTTGTTGTACCAAAAAAATTGATTTTGGTTAGAATCATTAGCGTAATACTTATCATGATGATTAAATTCTTTGAAAATGGGTACACGGACAAACGATGGACAAAGTTTCATTGTAGAAGTTGTGACAAATATTTGGATGGGATCGACACATTTACTGAATTTGGAAGAAACCATGTCAGTGCTCATAATCGTATCAGGTGTCTGTGATTGAATTGTAACAATTGCATTTGGATGACATTGGACGAAGTCCGATATCTTGTAAGCGAATAGAATGGTACACACTTACTTAACATCTTTTGGAACTATGACACTTAGGCCATGATGATTATGACCGAGTCATGGGCATATTGAACGATGCTTTCCCTAATGTTGCGCTCAGTATGGACGATGAATCGTCCACACACCTTGAGAAGTATGATAGATTTTTGAAAGAAGCTTAGTGAGAATTGTACTCCGGTTGTCAAGATTTCTCCTTCCTAACATCCATTGTGGAGTAGAAGCACTTAAAAGTAGAGTGTAATATGATCAATCAGAACTTAGATTAAACCACACAATGAAACAAGAATCAAGTTAAGTTCCAATGGGTCAAAGTGCAACCGAGTATATAATTGCCATCCAATCCCCCCAGCCCATTATATATGGAGTAGTGCTACATTAACCAAAATTTTCATACTACATTTGTATCACTCTTCTAATACAGATAGAGCTCACTAATACAAGTGAATCCCACCTCTATTAGAGAAATAGTACAAAAAGTGTTATTAAAAATGTGGTAAGCAATAACATTTTTGAAAGTAAAAATAAATTATTTTCTTCCACTAGTAATATAGACTATTAAAAAAAGGTAACATGTCAGAATCATTTTAATAACTAATTACTTTTGAAAGAGATAACATAAAACTTAAACTAACAGAATTAAATAGATATGTCACTCAAAATTGGTAATAAAAAAAAAAGGAAAAAAAAACCTAGTCAACGTTTAGGTTTTTGTCAAAGGTTTTGCACGATGAAATTTTTTTTGCAGGAAAGTAAATTTTTGCAAGCAAAGTTTTTGCGCCATGGGAAAAATTGGCGAAAATTGTGTCACCTTTTACCTGACGAAAACTCAGTTCATCGACTTATGGAACAGTGGCTGATGAAAAATTGTGTCGGGCAAAGACTCACTATGACTTGTGAAAAAACCACCTACACTTTTTTTGCTCGATGCCCTGGTTAACTTTACCCGAAAAACTCGTTGGGCAAAACCTAGTTCATTAAAACAGGCCATGCGACCTTCTCTTTCTCCTTCTCCTTTCATTCTTCTTCCTCGCCGCGTTGCTCTTTGTCTTAAGCCTCCACAAAATATGCTCTCTCTCTCTCACTGACACCCATCTTACAACAATTAATTTAAGGTTTGTGATTGAATTGGAACAAAATTAAAGGAAAGGTATGCATTTGTCTCTCAATTTAATTTTTTAAAAAATTTTAATTTATTTAATTGTGATATATATGTATGTATGTTAAAATTGTGGGTTATGTGAAATGTTGAGTGTGTGTGTTACTGAAACAAATGTAGCTTAGGCGAATTTAATTAATGTACCGTCAGCCTAGGAAATCGCGATGTGAAATTCGTTAAAATTTCATAACTTTTTATACAAAATTAATTATGTTGATTAACTTCGTGTTTAAGGTTTGCAGTGAACGTGGATAAGTTTCAATTGTGAAAAATTCGGTTGTATCCTCTTAATGTTCTTCGAGTGCATACTAGATATTTGTTTATAATATCTATGCCATGCACTTGGGAACCTTAGAGAGATGTTGCCGAATTTTTTACGATAAAAAAAGTCACGTGAATCGCAAACCACAGCATAGAAAGTGCATTTTCGAATGGGATAGTGTTACAACCCGTACCCTAAAATATTGTATTTGATTCCTAGACATGTGAAACTATTTTGCCCCTGAGTGGGTGTCTTAATTAATTTCTCGAGCCTCAACTCGAGAATTATATCCTCGTACTTTCTTATGTTCCATAACCTTACTTTTCATATGTTAGTTCAACGTTAAAATTGAATTATGAATCGAGACCTTGAGGGTCTATTTGTAATTAAATACAATTGGAGGGCAACTTCTCAATTTTACTTAACATGGTTTAAGTGGGATTACCCCACTTTCGTTCCCTCTCTTTCTCTCATTTCATAGAGTCACACTTTTTCTCTAACTTTTAGCTCTATCTCTATTTCTCCATTCTCTCTAGCACCGAAAGACAACACCATCACCTTCGCTATTCTCCTTCACTAAATCGCACCCCAAACCTTCATTTCCTGCATTACCATTGCTTATGGATTCTAATGGTACCCTTGCATGTGTGATCAGCGACGGGGAAAGGTTTGAACTCCTGAGCTTTGAGAGCCCGAGCTTTTTAAGGTGAATCGCAGGTAATATTTTGACCTATTTTCGCGTTGGTTGAGTTTTAACTTGCTTGGGATGAAGTTTACGTTGATTTCTAACTCAAAAACAAGGGATTTAACCCCTCTGCATGTTCTGTGCATTTTTCTAGATTCTGGTGGTTTTCCCTGACCAAACTCCGGCGAGTTTGTGATTGGGAGTGCACAAACTTCTCTGAAAAACATCTCAGGTGACTAATGCTTTTCTTGCATGTGGCTTTTAGTTAGAAATTACTAGGAACTAACATGCATGTCCCCTGCTTGTCGATTCCAGAATCCGGCACAAACTTTGGTGAGTTCGAGGTCTATCTATCCCCAAAACCTACTGCAGTGTGTCTAGGTGAGTTCTTGTATATGTTTGTGAGGATTTAGTGTTGGAAATTCAGGAAACCTCTTTTTTTGATGCATACAAGTCCCCATACTTCTCTGCAGTTCTTGGTGAGACTTTCCAAGCAAAGGCGATTGAATTCGAGCTAGATTTGATTTCTCCTCTTCTAAATCTGTTTGTGGTGAGTTCTTGATCACTTGGGATGAATTTTCATAGTGTTTTGAGGTTTAAATTGTCAAATTGGGACCAAAAGCTTGGCCGCCATAGTCTGGGTTTTCTACATATTTCGGCGACGGTCAACTGTAGTCATCGTTAGATTTGACGACGGCAGCACCAATTCTATTAAATTTGACAGAATCACGTAATGGAAAAGGTATATTTTGTTATCCCTGTTTTAACCTCACCACCAGCGCGTGGCATCGGCGACGGATAGTGTGACGTCTACTTGCAGAATTACGATGGCGAGTACAACGGCGTGTTCGTTGGCAATAGCAGCCCCTGACGGCGCGTGTTTCTGGTACGTGACACCACTATAAAGTCTAGTCTTAAGTGTTTGGCTTTCTTTGTCAAATATTGTATTTGTGTACCACATGCTTAATTTAGTTTTAGACTACATTCTCTTAATATGGGATGCTACTGCTAGGTTTAATCGTTCAAGGACGTGGCTCACTTCACTTTAAAAGGTTTGGTCATGCACGTGCATTTCACGTCTATATTCTTGGTGCATTTTGTTTAGTGTTGTTGTATAGTCAGAATTGCTCGTTGATTTCCAGCTGGCTGGGCACGCAAATTAAGAACTGCCCACATGGGCTTCCTGACAGCTTTCTACTGATGGTCAGATCTCAGCCCTTAATCTTTTATGATCAGTTTGTTGTACGACAAGTGTCCTTGTTAGGTGAAAAACAAACTGATGCTTTTGGGGTTAAGATCCACACCTAGGGTTCTTTGTTTTTTGGGGGTTTTCAGGTTCAAATCTGTCTAGAGAGAAGTTAGAGAGAGAAAGAGCATTTATGAGAGAAGTTAGAGAGAGAAAGAGCATTTATGTTTCTACCTACTGCTTCCTCTTCATTTATGAAATCCTAGTTGCAAAACCAAGTTCATGCATAAAACACCCAGTCATTGTATATTAGGGTTGCATTTTTTTTAATGTTTTGCATTAAAGTCTCGGTCTGGTTTTAAGCATTAAATCCAGTTTTAGACCAAGCTTTTGGATTCAAGTTAGATTCTTCCTTCAACTGTTTGACTGGAGAATTTGACTGGTCGTTTGAATTCAGATTTTATATGCATATCATAACATCATATCATGTTGATCTTGGTGCCACAAGGTGAAGAGCTCATAAGGAGCTGCCATTTCGTGAAGACCGAAGGAGTTCATCTTGTGAAAGGCAAGGTTGCTCAAAGGTAAAGTTGCTCCTTAGATAGAGATCTAGGAATTGAGCTTGTGTGGTCTTTGTATGAACCTTGTTTGCAGTAGTGGATTGGATTCAGTGGAGAGTCCTCGGTTTTTTTACCTAGAGGTGGGTCTTTCCGGCCAAAAATATCTTGTGTTCAAAGTCATTTATATTGTGTCACACATTTCACATACTGATGTGATATAAACTAGCACACAAATTAAACCCTCTTATTGACAATTGTAGTAAAGATGTAAGTAGGGATCGTTAGGAGAGATTGCTAATCTACTCAAATTAAACTCTAAAACACTAAACTAGACTCAAAAACAAAAAACTGGACTCTAAAAACTTAAAACAAACTAGAATGACTCAAAACAGCACGAAACAAGCAAATTAACTCAAAACAGGAACTAAAAGGTGATTTGGATGAAAATTGAAGTAAATAGACTTAAAAGACTAACGAGGAACAAGTTTGGACATATTCTAACTAATTTGACACAACAAAGTAAAGGGAATTGGGTTTTTCACGAATGTAAAGTAAAGACAAGTAAATTAAAGACTTAAACAAGTTTGGCATGAAATTGAGGTGAATTGATGGGTGATAAGCTAGCTAGAGGGTTTTTCTCCACACATGGCACACTTGTATACAAATTGATTTCCAGTTGCTTTTCCAATAAACCATGAACCTCAACACCCCAGATTAACCGTGAACAACACTAATATTCTTCAATAGTTCCCTACATGAACAGCATAATAGGAATACAATCAAAGATCATTAAGTTCTATGAAAATCATAAGCATTGACAAAGCATTCGTAATTATGAACAACATGATACTTCTGCCAGGAATTTACTTAACGCGATCGTGACTAGCAACCTCCACTACTTGTGAATATAAGTTTGTAACTATTAGGTGAAACTCCCTTATATTTTAGCATCAAATCCCTGCATACAAACTAAGTGTGCACCCTTAATCGACATACAAGAATAAGTTCTGAATCAAACAGTTAAGTAAATTGCATTCACGATTTACGAAATCACAACTGGATGTAATCAATTCATATTGCAAATATGTTCATGGCTTTGAAATTCCCCCTAGCTAAAATGAGTTTAGATTCTCATGTTCGCAAAACAAAGACAATTGAATTTAAACATTGAAAACAAAAGATTGAATGCACCTAGAAACGCTCCAGCAATCCAAGCTTGAATGGCAAGCAAGTTCAAGAGTCTTCCTTTTTCTTCTTTGCTGAAGCACAAGGTATGGGTGAAGGTTTAAGTGATGAATTGTATGAAAAAATGGCTGAAAGTATGAATGGTTGTGAATGGATGGATGTAGGTAAGTTATGGTGAAGGATGGATGGATGGTGATGCGGCAGGAACATATATTTATAGGCTAGGGAGAGGACCACGACCTAATTAAATTTTGAGAAGGATTTGTACACCAAATCCTCAAGTAAAAAGGGTAATTAAATTCAGAATCCAAAGGGAAAAAGAGAAGGTAAGGTGCGGCAGGGAAAAGAGGAAAGGGAAAGTCTTGCAAGGCAAGGAAAAGTTGTTTTCTATAAGGAATAGGTGCGGCACCCTTTAGGAATGGGATTAGGCCTTATAGAAACATTTATTTAAGTGTCCTAAAATAATTAGAGATCCTTCTTTCAGCTGGAAATAAAGTAATATAGGATTAGGACAAAATCAGGAAACTTGGCTCCTTCTTTCTTGCTAATTCCTTGTCTTCCTTTTTCTTGAATTAATTTCTCCAGATTTGTAGCACATTCCTAGCCTCATTTGGTCTTCAAATTCGTCCATCGACCTTGCTCCATGCATGTGCTATCCATTCAAAGTCCAAAACTGCTCCAAAATGCACTAAAATGGACTTTCTTGCCACTTTAGCTCTTTGGACCTACAAACACACGAAAATAGCTTAAAATACTAAAATAACTAAGAACTAACAACATAAATGCAAGAAAACAAGCTAACTAACTCGCATAAATATGCTCCTATCAAATTCCCCCTCACTTAGCTTTTGCTAGTCCTCGAGCAAAACAAAACAAACAAAACATAACCTAGACCTTCCAACATTTGCCTCAGGGATTTCCAATGAAACATGACATGTTAAAAATCACTAGTTACATAGATTTTAGTCTTCCCTACCCTCTAATTCATACTTAATCGCATTCGCCACTCACTAGCTCGCATTTAATCAATTAAAACAACATTTTGAATGTAGTAACATGCCTTAGAGAATTCACTCAATTCCTTACCAGATATACACTCTATTTTCACACAGATTTTCTGACTACACTCCCTACACTAGGTATATATGAGAAGATTGATGTAAACATATAGACTAGCACTCACATATGTTATAACAAAGAAAGCACTTTCTGGAATTATTAATGCAACATGTATATGATCTCATGAACGAAATGCTACTACTTAGAAGCGAGAACCAGGGATTCCATATGCTCGTACCATTCCAACCTCCACATATTGAACACACAACACTCAAGATTGAAGTTTAAGGGTTGAAACGGGGCTAGGGGTATTGGCTAACAAAGAAAGGTTAAGGATAAACAAAAGTTCTTAAAGAAATAGTAAGAAAAGCAATGAAATCAACACATAGAATTCACTTTTGAATGCAGAAACCAACTTTAAACACAAAGGGAAGTTTCATACAACTCTGAGGGTCAAATTCAAACTTTTGGACCCTTTCTCCAACAACCAATACTTGTAAGCTCATTCTCACTTATTTATCAACTCTTTTTCTTTCTTTCTTTTTCACGTTTTTTTTTCTTTTTTTTTTTAAAGCCGTGCCCTATTTCTTTGGCACACAAAACACACACTTCGAAAACCCTTCCCCCACACTTGTTTTTCTGCATATTGTAGATCAAAAGAAATTCCCTCTAAGTCATGCTTCACTATCCTTTAAGAACAAGGGTATGGATAGTCCTATACTCGGCTAGGTAAGGATAATGTGGGCTAACAAAGAAAATAGGCTAAATAAAGCTCAAAGGAGTTAAACCTACAATACAAATGCAAAAGGGGGGGTATGGTTGCTTGGCTTTAGTTTAACTAAACAACTTCATCTTGTTTATGTGTTATGGAATTCAATGTCATGCTTTGAATGAAATGGGTATGAGTTCTAGTATTTGGATCTATAATGATGAAAACGCATTCTAAGTAGCAACCAAGCAAAGAAATAATGAGATCATGCAACGACTTTAGAAAACAAAAACATCACAGATTAATAACTCTCCAAAAGAAGTATAGGCTCAAGTCTCTCAGGGTTGTAGCATTAGTTTGAGTTTCATCCTTCAAGCATGTTACAAAAACTGATTTTTTTCCTTTGTGATTACATATGAATTCGTAAACAACAACTACAACTAAGCATAAACCAAAGAGCATATCAAACTTCCATCCATGTTTGTAACTTTCTTTAACAGTCATGCAATTAAAAACCAAATCCTCATCATTGTGTTGGAAGGTACCCTAAGACACAAATAAAAATACAAAAACAACTCTTTTTGGCTTTTTCAAAACTGGTTTCGATTTGTTTTTTCAAATTTTCGTATTTTTCTTTCAAAGAACATTAAAACACTTCAAAACATACTAAAAACACTTAAAAACAGTGAGAAACAACTCTGGAGTGATAGGTAATAAAATCCCATGAAAATCAATGAAAAATACTTGGTTTACCCCCCCCCCCCCCCAAAATACTTAAACCAAACATTGTCCTCAATGTTTCAAACATAGACTCACACACAAGCAAACAAATAACAAAACTAACAAATCAAGGCAAAATAAATGCAGTAAAGAGAAGGGTTTAGGAACTCAAATCTGGTTGTGGAGCGATTCCTAGATCTTCCTTATTTGAATGCATGGGTTACCTCCCAAGAAGCGCTTGCTTTAACATCTTCCAGCCGGACGATACCTCCTTTTAAGCTTCATCGGAGCCCACGGCATGGAAGGGTACATCCTTCACTTCATGCTCCTCAAAACTTCCATGAATTGGCTATATGAATGGAATGGGATAATGATTCTTCCTGATTATGGCGTTGAACTTCCTAAAGTCAATGTAAACTCTCCCACCACCTTGGATTCGATTAGGTACCTGCACCAAAGAAGGTAACAACCTATTAGTTGAAATGGGAATTGGATTTGGAATAGGTGGCTTACCAATGTACTGCAATGAAATGGCAGCACTGTCAACAAATTCACTAGGAGTGCTCTCGACCAGATTGGGTATTTTGAGGGTAATGGCGTGTCCCTTGTGATTCACTCCAATTCCCTCATCATTGGTGGTTCGAAATGCATCCTCCTTACTTAGTGCTGAACGTTCCTGCCCTATATTTTTAATTTCACCTATGGCAAAACAAGAACGAACGTTATTGGGATTCCCAATAGATTCAGAAACCTTAAAATTAATCATATCACCACCAAACTCCATAGTTAATGCTCCCTTGGCCACATCAATCTTGGTGTGGGCTGTTTTCCTGAAAGGTTGTCCAAGTAAGATTGGCGATGGTGGAGAGTGGACTGAGTCCTCCATGTCAAGCACATAGACATCCGCCGGAAAAATCAAATGATCTACCTGCACCAAACCATCTTCCAAAACTCCTTTCGGATATGCATTAGATCGATCGGCTAATTGAAGAATAACACCATCATTTTTAAGCTCTCCTAGATTTATAGATGCATAAACAGAATATGGCATGACATTAATGGAAGCACCTAAATCTAGCATAGCATGTTCAAACCTTGTATTACCAATTACACAAGGGATAGTGAAACTACCTAGATCTTTGCATTTAGGTGGCAGCTTTCTTTGCAACTTTGCAGAGACATTTTCACTTACATGTACCACCTCTTTCTCCCAAATTCGTTTCTTTGTTGTACAAAGCTTCTTAAAAAACTTGGCATACTTCGGAATTTGCTTTATTGCATCAGGGAGTGGAATATTGACTTGCACCTTCCTAAACGTCTCTAGGATGTCTTTTTCATCTTCTTCATTCCTAGCTTGCATAAATCTGCGAGGGAAAGGCAAATTTGGTGGAATAAGGTTAGAATGAGTCGAATTTGGAACAACTTTACCTGAGTTTGGTGGTGTTGAAGCCTTGGGAGGCTGCGGCAAGGGTTGTTCCACCTTTGCCGTGGCTTTGACATCCTCATCTTCTTCGAGCAGCAGCTTGTCGTCGTCTTTTTGACTTGATTTGGACGTGTTTGGCTTGGTTTCAACCTCCTTACCACTTCTCAATATGATAGCCTTCCTTTTGGATTGACAATGGTTGAGCTAGGTAGTTTGCCTTCTTCTCGAAACTGTCTCCTGAATTCTGCCATCTGCCCCATTTGCTTCTTCAATTCACCCATCTCATTGGCTTGATTTTGTAATCCCTAAGTCAAAGAGGTTAGTACTTGAAGAATTTTATCATTATCCAAAGAGGAACCTGAATTTGGTTGGGCAGATTATGGTTGATGTTGAGTTGGTACGAATGGCCTTGGATAAAAGCCTGAAGGTTGCTGTCTAAATCTACCTGGTTGTTGAGGTTGTTGAGGCTTCCTCCACTTGAAGTTTGGGTAATCTCTCCAGCCCGGATTGTAAGTGTTGGAGTATGGATCATTCCTTGGCTGATTTTGGCCTTGATACCCAATGGCGTTAGCACTTTCCCATCCTCCATTCTCAATCAATTGAGGGCATTTTTCAGATTGATGTCCTTGTATAGAGCACACGCCACATATTGTGTTTTCTTGCACTTTGGGTCTTTCAACAACCTGTGACACAAGAAGAGTGAGATTAGCCAATTAAGATTGAATTTCAGATATTGCACTTACCTTATTCACATGTTGCTTCCGTGGGGGATCTCTCTGTCCAACTCCTTCATATTGTTGTGCATTTAAGGCTCGATTGGCAATTAGGGTCTTGGCATCAACGGGTGTTTTGTCAACCAAAGCTCATCCCGCTAAGGCATCTAGCATTTCTCTTTTAATTGGAAGAAGCCCTTCGTAGAAATATTGAAGGAGAAGCTCTTCTTTCATTTGATGTTGAGGACATGACGCAACGAGAGTCTTGAAACGCTCATAATACGCCAGAAAAGATTCTCCTTAATTTTGTTGAATGTCACTAATCCTCTTCCTCAAAAGAATGACTCTTGACGTTGGAAAGAACTTCTCTAAGAATGCTCTCTTCATGTTCTCCCGAGAAGTGACGGTTCCAGGTGCCAATTCGTATAACCAATCCTTACCCTTTTCCAAAAGAGAGAATGGAAGAGCCTTCATCTTCAGAATGTTGCCATCCACGTTGATTGGTGTCATGCTTGAACACACCACTTCAAATTCCTTCAAATGCTTGTTTGGATCCTCCATGGATAGCCCATGGTACTTTAAAATGTGATGCAGCAAACTGGACTTCAACTTCAACTCTTCAGTCTTGCCTTGAGCTGCCGTGGGATATTGAATGCATAGGGGCATGACATTGTCCAATCCCGAGGCTGAAAGTTCGTTGATTGTTCGATTATCCACAGCCATGGCTTGTTCTTCCTCTTCCTTTTCGTCAAACTCAGATTCAGAGCTAGAACTAGGTGGATTAAGTTATGGCTCCTTCCTTTTCCTTCTCAAAGTTCGCTGAAAATCGTTGTCAAACTCCAAGATATGTGCTTGAATAGGTTGAGAACTTCGAGTCATAAACTAGTACCTAAAAACAAGAAAACAAAACAAAGTCAGAAACTAAAACAAAATATACGAAAAAGAAATAAGGGGGATTAGCAAAGTTGCTAATCCCCGGCAACTTAGCAAAAATTTGATGTGATATAAACTAGCACACAAATTAAACCCTCTTATTGACAATTGTAGTAAAGATGTAAGTAGGGATCTAGGCCGGGGATTAGGAGAGATTGCTAATCTACTCAAATTAAACTCTAAAACACTAAACTAGACTCAAAAACAGAAAACTAGACTCTAAAAACTTAAAACAAACTAGAATGACTCAAAACAGAACGAAACAAGCAAATTGACTCAAAACAGGAACTAAAAGGTGATTTGGACGAAAATTGAAGTAAATAGACAGAAAAGACTAACGAGGAACAAGTTTGGACAGATTCTAACTAATTTGACACAACCAAGTAAAGGGAATTGGGTTTTTGACGAATTTAAAGTAAAGACAAGTAAATTAAAGACTTAAACAAGTTTGGCACGAAATTGAGGTGAATTGATGGGTGATAAGCTAGCAAGAGGGTTCTTCTCCACACATGACACACTTGTATACAAATTGATTTCCAGTTGTTTTTGCAATAAACCATGAACCTCAACACCCCAGATTAACCGTGAACAACACTAATTAACCCTCAGATTTTCCTTAAGTCATTAAATTGGATGGATAACGCATCGGCGACCAAATTATTCTTCAACGGTTCCCTACGTGGACAGCATAATAGGATTACAATAAAAGATCATTAAGTTCTATGAAAATCATAAGCATTGACAAAGCATTCGTAACTATGAACAACATGATACTCTTGCCAGGAATTTACTTAACGTGATCGTGACTATCAACCTCCACTACTTGTGAATATAAGTTTGTAACTATTAGGAGAAACTCCCTTATATTTTAGCATCAAATCCCTACATGCAAACTAAGTGTGCACCCTTAATCGACATACAAGAATAAGTTCTGAATCAAACAGTTAAGTAAATTGCATTCACGATTTATGAAATCACAACTGGATGTAATCAATTCATATTGCAAATATGTTCATGGCTTTGAAATTCCCCCTAGCTAAAACGAGTTTAGCTCCTCATGTTCGCAAAACAAAGACAATTGAATTTAAACATTGAAAACAAAAGATTGAATAAACCCAGAAACGCTCCAGCAATCCAAGCTTGAATGGCAAGCACGTCCAAGAGTCTTCTTTCTTCTTCTTTGTTGCGGCATAAGGTATGGGTGAAGGTTTGAGTGATGAATTGTATGAAAGAATGGCTGAAAGTATGAATGGTTGTGAATGGATGGATGTAGGTGAGTTATGGTGAAGGATTGATGGATGGTGATGCGGTAGGAACATATATTTATAGGCTAGGGAGAGGACCATGACCTAATTAAATTTTGAGAAGGATTTGTACACCAAATCCTCAAGTAAAAAGGGTAATTAAATTCAGAATCCAAAGGGAAAAAGAGAAGGTAAGATGAGGCAAGGAAAAGAGGAAAGGGAAAGTCTTGCAAGGCAAGGAAAAGTTGTTTTCTAGAAGGAATAGGTGCGACACCCTTTAGGAATGGGATTAGGCCTTCTAGAAACATTTATTTAAGTGTCCTAAAATAATTAGAGATCCTTCTTTTAGCTAGAAATAAAGTAATATAGAATTAGGACAAAATCAGGAAACTTGGCTAACGTTCATTCTTTCTTGCTGATTCCTTATCTTCCTTTTGTTTGAATTAATTTCTCCATATTTGTAGCACATTCCTAGCCTCTTTTTTTTTCTTCAAATTGGTCCATCCACCTTGCTCCATGCATGTGCTATCCATTCCAAGCCCAAAACTGCTCCGAAATGCACTAAAATGCACTTTCTTGCCACTTTAGCTCTTTGGACCTACAAACACACGAAAATAGCTTAAAATACTAAAATAACTAAGAACTAACAACATAAATGCAAGAAAACAAGCTAACTAACTCGCATAAATATGCTCCTATCACATACACATACATGGTACATTTATCTCTTGAACATGTAAATTGTTTGTGCTCACAGTCATCCTCACTTGACACATTAAGAACTTGCAATGAACTGAGGCCTTGCTGACTAGGATAGTTTTTGGGAATTGAAATTGGTGATTGAATCTTTGATTTATTAACTAACAAATCTATCTTAGTTGACTAGTGGGCTTGACTAGTCAGTCCAACGGAATATAATTTTTATATATAGGATGGTATCAGAGCCTTGCTCTAGATATACATAAGGTTATCTCTAGGATTTGCTGGTATTGGGTGGAATCTCACCATGTATTGTGATCGTGTTGGTGGCTAGTGTAATACACCTCCATTCTTTGATGGCACAAATTACGCTGCTTGGAATGAGAAGTTTCAAATCTTTCTTAAGGATCAAGATCTTACAGCTGTTGATTATCTCACCCTTGAGTGGAAGGCTCCATCGTGGCTAGTCAATGGAGAGTCTGTGGTTAAGCCAAAAGGTGAATGGAAGGGGAAATTGCTTCAGCCATGGCCAATAGGAAAGTAAAGAATGCTATTATTTCTGCCATTATGTCTAATCAGTTTGCTCATGCTTGATATTGCACAACTGCCAAGCAAGCTTGGGAAAACTCCAAATTCTTCATAGGGGGATAAAGAAGTGAGACATCTAAAGCTCCAAATGACCTTTTCAAAATTTAAGGATTTGAGAATGCTCGAATTTGAGACCTTCTCAGTTTTCTATGAGAAGGTTGAAATGTTGACAAATGATGCCTTAGGGTTAGGAAAGCCTATTGATGAAACAACCATTGTTAAAAAGATTTTGAGATCTTTACCCAAGAGATTTCATGTAAATAAGGCTTCCATTCAAGAGTTTCAGGACCTAAATGAAATCAAGCTTGAAAAATTGGTTGGGAAGCTCATCACTTATGAGATGGAGCTTGATATAGATGAAAGTGGCCCCAAAAGTGTTGAGAATAGTGAAGTTGGAAGTGAATTATGTGGACAATCCATTGTTGATGATCTTACACTGTTTGTCAAGCATTTCAAAAGAATTCTCAAAAACAAAGGGAATGTTTCTAAGTGGTTTGGTGAATCATCAACCAGTCGGGAGAAACTAGCTACACGAATGAAACACAAAAGTCTTGGTAAGAGAAGTGGCAAAAAGTGGTCAAAGATATCTGGTCCCTGTTTTGCTTGTGGAGGAAGTGGGCATCATGCTGCTTGTGCTAACACCAAACTCCTTGGTCAAAAACACGAAAATGCAATGATGGTTACTTGGAGTGATAACAATGATCAAGGTTCTGAGCATTCTGATGAGTCATCAAAAGATGAAGAAAAAGTTGTTGCTTTTGTCGCTCCAATTAAGGAAGTGTCTCTAAGTGATAACGATTCTGTATTGAATAGCAATGAGGAGATGACTTATGATGAATTGTGCACTAAGTATGATACTGTCTTTGATGAGACTTGTTTTACAAAAGTGGAGAAGATTGAGCTGACTAAAAAGGTTGCTAAGTTACAGAAAGAAAACAAGTCTCTTCATCTAGTCAGAACTGAACTGGATAAAAAGATTGGTTATCTTGAGGCCCATGTTGAGGAGTTGAATGAGAAGGTATCTAATTGCAATGGCAAAGTTGAAAAAGATGATGTTATTACTACTCTTGAAGCTCAGGTTCAAAACTTGCTAGAATCTCAAGAAAACTTGATGAATCAAATTCATATGTTGAAGGTAATAATGTGATGTATCATACATTTATTCATCTTACTATTGGGACTGAAAATTTGACAAGATGCCGAGTATTGGGAAACTAGACGATGACAAAAGTGGTCTTGGGTATGTAGAAAATGGCTCAAATTCTATCCCACCAAAAACAAAATTTCTGAGAGAATCTAGGCTTATATCTCATAAAGTCAAACCATGTCCAAACACAAGATATGTTCCTACATGTCATAACTATGGTGAAGGGTCAGGTGGATTGTCTGATCATCGAAGTCAACATAATTACTTAGCTTGTTCATTCTTCTTCATCTTGAAATATTAAGCAAAGTTTAAAGTGGGTTCAGAAGGTCTCAAACAGGTGCCTTGTTGTTTTAAATGATCTATCTGTTACCAAACCAAATGTGTGGTATCTTGATAGTGGTGCTCTCGTCACATGACTGGAGGCAAAGAGGCTTTCTTACGTCTTGCTCCTTTTATTGGTGGTGGTGTTGTGTTTGGTAGTAGGGACAAGTCTCATATCACAAAAAAAAGTGATGTCAAGATCCCTAGATTACCTAGGCTTGAAAATGTTAGCTATGTTGATGGGTTATAGTCAAATCTCATTAGCATTAGCCAGTTGTGTGATGATGTGGCTGATGAAGTGTGCTTTTCAAAAGAGAGGTTCCCGGATTGTGGATGAACATGGAAAGAACTTGCTTGTACTCTCGAAATCAGGAGACAATTGCTACATTCTTGATGTTTCTAAAGTTGCTGAATACTCCAAGTGCCACAAGGCTATTGATGAAACTAGTGTATTATGGCATAAGAGACTTGGGCATGTGAACTTCAAAGACCTCAAGAAGTTGTCCAACCATGAGGTTTTGAGGGGGCTACCACCTCTTTCTATTCCTGACTCCTATGTTTACGAATCATGTCAATTGGGAAAGCAATCTAGGGTGGCTTATAAGAAAGTGACTGACAATGGAACAACTAAGCCTCTTCAATCGACACTCAAATCACCATTTAATGGAATGTGTGCTTTGTGAAAGCAGGGACACCCTTAATATAGTGATTATGATTCCTCCAATCTCGCCTATTATAGTAGTTGAAGGAATATACCAAATCACCCTTTAATCTGAATGTTGTCCCACCAAGGGATGTACGATATGTTTTACTTAATTAGGGTTTTAATTAGTCAACTAATATATCTTGGTTCCATGATTTTTGCTAACAAATATTGAATCACGTTAAAAGTCAAATATCTTGATCAAGTTATTTGCCTTTTAAGTAATTCGATTCATAATAATTGACAACTTAACAAGAGTGTTGCTTTCTCTCACTTTGAGTGTCAATACTAACAGTTTGATTGTAACAAGAATCACAGTGATCATTGAACCAAAGATACAACAGTTATCCCTCAAAAGACAACTATTACTCAAACTGAATGTAGAACTATAGAAATCCAAATGCATATCTTTTTCCATTTGTGCTTTATAACCACATGCACATTCAATCTAAGAATACAGTTGTAGACTATGCCATGGTGTCTGAAACTGATGCACCGAATATCAGTTTCACTAAACAAAATGAACTTTAGCATGAGTTCCTTAAACGAATTTCTATAAATTTAAACAATCTGATATAATAACAAAACAACAAGTAAAATACAACATATATTGTTTACAAAATTAGGATTTCTCATTAAAAATTATGAACAAAAGTTTAAACAAAATTACTCTTAAAGTATCAACCACTCACACTTCAATCTTTCAAAACAAAATGCAAGGCAAGGCAAGCTTTTACTCCCACTGACCAAAAGAGTTAGATACTTCGATTTTTCAAAAACAAAAGGTAAGATTTTAGTCCAACTGATCAAAAGAGAAATTTTTTTATAAGCGCCTACACAATGGAACAAATACCTTTTTAAATAACTTTTCAAACCTTATCTTTATGCCAGATAACTACAAGTAGTGGTAGATCTATATATGGACCTGGAAGGTCCCAGGACCCATTGGCGACCTTGAATCTTTGCTTGAAATTTTCTGAGGACCCCTCGTACTGGAAGAAGAAGGCTTGTGCAAGCTGCAGCGGTAGCGTCTTCACGGAGAAGACGACTGCACGAAGAAGAAAGAAATGTTCCTTTTTTCAACCCTGGCCCAAAATGCTCATTTTGGCAATTTGTTTTAATTTGTTAAAAAACGTAAAGATTAAAACAATTGGCAAAACATTGCCTTTAGTCCCTTTTTTGTTTTAATTCCCTAGGCCCCCAGCACGTCCCCTATAGTCCCATCCTACTTTCAGCATCCTGATGCCCCTATTTTTACATGTTCACCCAATCTCCCTTTCCCCAAAATTCTCAAAACCCTAAAATTCTAAATCACACCCAATATTTTTATTTATTCTCCAATATCATACCTCAATTTGTTTCATATCTCCAAACCATCACCATTTGGTTCAAAATTCAAGTTTGTTTTTTGGTATTCTAATCTAATCTCAATTAAATTATATTAGATATTGATGGAGATTTATAGCTATTATTGATAGCTTTATGTTTGCGTACTCATTTGATTATTGGAGTTCTGTTTATTGGTTAATTGGTATGTGTTTCTATGTTTTTTTATTTATTAATAGTGTATTGTAGAAATAAGAAAATGGGAGATCAATGGTTGAGTAATAGCTTAGTCGTTTACATTGAGAAAATGTTTTATCATGTACTGGTAATGAAGCTATCATGGAATATTTTTAGACCATGAAATCTCATCGTGGACGCTTGAATTAGGATTTTATAGCTTGTAATGTTGTTGTGCGTATGATCTATTAATGAAATGTATTATAATTTAAATTTTAAATGTTATTTTTGCCTATAATTTTTTTTTACTTTTACTATTAGGACCGCCCAAGTTTAAAATCCTGGATCCGCCACTGACAACAAAAGTCGTTCTTGTGACTAAAAACTATACAAACAATTAGAAAACTTTGGTCATCAAGCATTTGACATAAATAGAAAACTTGAACTAAATGTTTTCTAATTGCAACAATAACATATAACACCAAAATCATCTTTGGACGGAAACTGATTACATTAGGTTTGCATAGTCGTAACATAAAGTACAAGGGAAAACGTATATAACTTCAACATTTTTTAGCAGATGAAGTATATATAATCTTGTCAATTGCATGGTTTAGTATACATTGATTTATAGTTGGATTGAACAAGAAAACACTTTTGAGCAAATTAATTATCCATCAATTTCTTGAAAAACAACCAAGAATTAATAAGTAAAACATTTTTGAGCAGAATGTACCTATTGATCCTTCTTGAATATGAATCTGGTTGTATTTTATTTATCTGTTCAATATTGATAAATAATGATAGTGATTCAAGCTAAAATTTCTTGCAAGGTTAATTGCATATAACAAATAAAATATAAACAAATATGATGATGTACATTTTATCTATAGATGCAAAATTGATGAGTGTGAAGCCCATGATATATTATTTCTCTCACTTGGGCAAACACTCCTCAAATTTGCAAGATTCATAAATAAAAAAATTTAAATATTAATCACAATTTTATTTATTTATTTCTGTATTTGAGAAGACATAAATATGTGAATACTAAAAAAAAATTAGGTCAAAAATTAAAATGAAACACAATAAGAGAATCCAAACTCAAATTTATGTTTTAGTTCTAAAAATGAGAAAACATGGTTATTCAGTTATTCGATAGGGACCAAAATGAGAAATTAGTAAACGGATGCCACTTTCCAATTTTGTCTCAAAAGACAATGGTCATCATAATTAGAATTGATGACCAAACAAAACATTGGTTTGAGCTAAATAAATCAATACATCATCAATTAGAATTTAATCAGTGTTACTTAATAAAAGTTATTAGTATTGAGAATTTGCATAGAGAATAAGGACATAATCGAGCAAATAAACATGTCAAGGAATTAGTACCTTTAGATGTGCACAAATAAGTGAAAACAATGTTTTAGAAGACAACCAATTGTTTGAAGTCCAAATATTTAGCAATATGTACCACCTTAGTTTGCAAATTCACTAAAAATTCAATTCTAGTTAGATTGTCATGAAAATTTTCAGATGTGAACTAGACATATATGGCTACTTTTTCGCAAAAATTTATGATTTTTAAAGTTTTACAAGTGAGTACAAAAATTAATTCGAAAAGAGATGTGCTGCATAAACTTCATAAAATCTGCAGTACCAACCTGAAATTAAAAATTCACTAAATATTCATTTTTTATTCAAGGAGAATAAAAATTTCCAGACACAAAATAGACATACAAAGTTTCTATTTCCCAAAATTTCCCAAAATAGACATCAATGTATATTGTCGATGCCAATTTTCGCCTTCTTTTGATTGACGAAACTGCACCTGCAAAACAATCAACACCTTTGGTCAAAGATCAAAACCCTCATGCGCCTACGATGGGGGAAGGTTTGGTCAAAGGACCTTCGATGGGGCAGACTGCCATTCCGATTAATGTTGACAGACTCACTATCACTATAAAAAAGATCTCCAAACAAAGTTTCAATTTTAGGTTCTAGACGCTTAGCAAATTGCCTCGGTGATCACGATATCACATGAAAACTTAAGAAAGAAGGAAATAAAGTAACAATAAAAGTAAAACTAAAACTAAAAATAAACTAAAACCAAAGCAAATAACAACGAAAAATAGAAATAAATGGAGGAGAAAAATTATGAGCTCCTCACCAAATCGCTCCCTTAGCAACGGCGCCAAAAATTGCTTGCTAAACCCAAATGCAGGTGTCGCGTCACAATATAAACTCGAAGTCCAAGTGTCGTATTCCTCAGAGAGTGTTGAAAAAGAATGAAAAATTATTGAGACTGAAACAAAGAACAATATCAAATGAGATGTGACTTATAGTAGAAAAGTTCAACAATTAAAAACACTAAAGCATCAGGGTTCCACCCGCATACAACTATGCAATTTCACTATTTCGTTCCTTTTTATAACTCAACTGAGTTCCAAAGTGCTCTCCACCAGAAAATATAGCAATTAAATTTTCCTCATATAAGACTACTTGAAAAGTTATTTTCATTATAGATATTCAAAACAAAACGCCCATTCAATTTCTTATAGAAATAATCTCAAATATAATTTGTACCTACAACAACAAAATACTAAGAAATTACTATGTCGAAATCGTACCAATCTACTAATTTATTCAATCCACTAGAAGAATGAATGTGAAACAAAACTATAGGAAAAACATGATGAAACCTATGAATCATAACCATCATTCATCAATTCGAAAATAGAATAAATCAGAAATTCCGTTGAACATCCACAATGTAAAATTGACACTGAACTTCGAAATGGAAATCGAAATAATAAAACTACATAATTGTAATATAGGTTTCCCTCAGTCTTAGCTAGGGAGATTAGTTCTCCATAAACTAGAATATAAAAATAAGAAAAAATAAAAAATTATGAAAGAACCAGCCACCTTTGGAAAACAATCAAATGGAGATTATATGAGCTGCTGCCGCAGCCAACCTCCCTTCATATTCTTCCTGAACAATGGTCATTTATGAACCCATTATGAATATGTTAATGCCAATCCCAATTATAACTTAGCCGTTCCTTTTTCTTTGCCTTCTCATGTGTGCTTCATTTCCTTTCCGTAGCCGACAAAAGCTTAATCACCAATTTATTGTCTTGTGCCTCATCCTTTAATTCCCTTGCATCATTCTCATAGTCTTGCAAATTAAAATTAATATAACATAAGTCAAAATTAAAACAAATTCGAAATAAAACCTATTTTACCAGAAATTTGATAAATTACTAGAGAAAAACATGTAATGGAAATAATCAAAGCGCATTAGACATGCACTTTTGAGCAATTATCAGCCTTGCAAAAGGGCTTACATCGGTCGGTTGAGCGCGAGAGGAAACAATTTAGTGCGGTTGGGCTCAGTAGTAAGGCGATTCAAGCCATCTTCTCCGCCTGCTGGGGATCAAGAATGATGTATTCGGCGTCCTCTTCTAGCTTCCATCCTTTTTATTTTGTCAGAATGTCCTCATGAACGCCATCATCTTGATCAGCCTGCTGTGGTTGCTATTTGGTAGTAGGCTTGTCCTTCGGAACCTCAGTAGCTTCTACAGGGGTGAAGGACTTCTTCTTTGACTTTTTCAGCATTTGCATCGGTCATCGTCAGGATGCGGCCTGGTCTAACTTAATCTCTCTGACTCCTTCTCCCGGGATGAGAATCATATTTTCTAGTATTCGAGGGATGTTACGGTGCCTAGTTTGACTAGCCTGGGCCTTCCCAGAATCCTGTTATAGGGAGACAGGTAGCTGCCTATTGTGAACGTCTGCATTGAGACACTAGTGGTGTTCTCAGATCGAGTGTTATGTTGCCAATAGAAGTTAAGGTGTATTCGTTGAAGCTGGTGAATACCTTTGCTCGGCGCATTATTGTGCTCTGCAGGCCCATCTTCTAAATGATAGATAACTGAAATGGATTCACTGCTCTACCGTTATCTACCATCACTTTGCCAACTATAGCATATGCCTGTTGAATGGACACTAACAGAGCATCGTCGTGTGGGAAGTCAACTACCTTAGCATCCTGCTAGGTGAAACCAATGATAGGCCTAGGTTTGACATCGACTGCCTGAACCTGGGAAACTGTTATAGCTTGCTGGATTTTCCTATTCTTGGAGTTTTTTTATGGCCCCTAAGTATTTGGGCTCAGCAAAGATGCTGTTGATTCTGATGGTTTTGGTAGGCGGTTCCTCGTCTGTGTGTTCCTCCTAGGCTACCTAGCTAGCTTGTCCAGGTATCTTTCATATTTTCCATCTTTCCTAAGCTTCTCTAGGTATAGAAGTCGTCGATTGTGTGATCGGGACCTCGGTGGAACGCGCAGTACTTGGTGTGATCTAGCTTGAAGGTGTCTCATCTGGATTGTCTTAGCAGCTTGAACCAAGGCTTACTTTTGAAGTCACAGAGGATTTGGTTGATTGGGATCGAGAACTTGGTATAGTTCATAGTAGCATGACTTCCTCTTGATGGGGACTAGTCTCTGTGCTTGGCCCCTAGCCTATATCTGTCGTTAGATTTCTTTTTGTCTATCTTATTCTAAGATGTGTCAAACTTCTTCTAAGGCTACTCAGATGCCTTGTTTGCTCGTCAGGCCTCATCCCAAAATGCATGCTTCTCTGCTAGAGTGAATGAGTCTATTAGGAATCTCATTTGGAAAGCCGCATTGGTAATCAAGTCGTTGCATCCGACTATCTTCGCCTTCTCCGTCTTGAACCTCTTTAAATAGTCGCGGAGCAACTCCTTCAGATTATTCCTTATGTTGAAGAGATAATCGGACTTCTTCTTGATCGAGTGGTAGGATGATTATTCCTTAGTGAAAACTATAGAAAGCTCATCGAAACTTCAGATGGACTGTGCGGTAGGGTATAGAACCAATCTTGCATCTCAACCTACAGAGTAGTGGCGAATATCTTGCACATTAAAGTTGCGTTGGCCCTGTAAAGGATCACGCATTGCGGAAGTGTTTCAAGTGCCTTTCTAGGTCCCTGTCTCTCTTAAATAAGGTGAAATATGGCGTATTAAACTTACGCAGGAGCTCCGTCTGCTCGATCTCGTCTATGAAATATGATCAGCCCATGTGAG
Organism: Heteromeles arbutifolia; assembly: GCA_024362995.1. Classification (NCBI taxonomy): domain Eukaryota; kingdom Viridiplantae; phylum Streptophyta; class Magnoliopsida; order Rosales; family Rosaceae; genus Heteromeles; species Heteromeles arbutifolia. Next base: position 18,266,285 of record JANCRC010000013.1, on the reverse strand, counting down.
GTGCATCCTTGTGGAGGGCCTCGTCCGTGATCTTAATGTGTTGGAATTCGCGTAATTGCTCAGTTAGGAGCCTCTTTATTTCTTCCTGAATTTGCTTCCGCTGGTGCACCGGCAGATCAATGTTGCTCTTCCTTGTGTTTGGCTTGTCTGTGTCGCAGTAACGGTGCACGTGGTCAATTCCGGGTAAACGAGCAAGATGCTTATGGCTACTCAGAGTGTAAACTACCAGTTAAATTCAGTCATAAATGTGTGGCTGTTTCTTTCCATCTGCTATGATGCCTACTCTGAGGTGAAGTGGAAAATGATACTTGCAGGCTTAGCCGCTAATTGACGCTTCGCTTAAAGTGGAAGATGCTCCTTGTTGCTCTTCCCTGTGTTTGGCTCGTCTGTGTCATGCTAGCAGTGCACGTGGTCTGTTCCTGGCAGGCGAGTGAGATGCTCATGGCTACTCAGAGCTCAAACTGCTAGTTGAACTCAAGCCTAACTGTGTAGCTATTTCTCTCCATCCACTGTGTGCCTACTTTAAGGTGAAGTGGAAGATGCTTCTTGCTGGCCTAACCGCTAATGGACATTTCGCCTGGAATATCGCCTTATCATTTTCATAAGAGCTTGGACTTAACCGTGAGTGCACACTTGCTCGTGAGCCTAAGCAAGAATGAGCGCTCATCTGTGTACTAAGGCAGAAGAAGGCATTTTTCCAAGAGCCCAGGCAAGAGTGCACACTGCCTAATTGCTTGGTGCGTGGTTGGTGAAGTGGTTGCTTGCCAGGACGCTGTTGGAGAGAAAACATCATCACTTGTCCTTGTCCTACTTTGGGACACCTCGTCTAGGGAACGTTGCATCTTTGTGCGCTACAAAAGCTGATTCACCAAGGTAGTCTGCTGCTCAATTCAGCAACCTATCGGGATCGGTGTTGTTCACCATTTGGAGTGGAAGAGCTGGGACAGTAAGCGTTGCTTGAGTAGTTGATGTGTCATGGACTTCGGGTACAAAGCTTGAGCTAGGATGGTTAGATCTGCAGAAATATAAGGTGAAAATACCCTTGGTTCAACCGTTAGGCTCGGAATCTAGATCTGGGCTGGTTGAACTGATCTGGGACCTTGTTGGACCGTCTGGAGGGCTACGGGAGCAGGTCGGGTGGAGGCGCGTTGGGCGCTGGGCTGCCTCAGTTTGTCCTGTTTATCCTTAACTTGGAGGCGCGTTGGGCTCGTGTTGGGCTGCAGTTTACGTCGCAGTTAGCGCAGCTTAGGCTGCCTCGATCTAAGCAGCTCGCATCCAAGTGAAGGTGTTAGACGCCAGGGGTTGCTACGGAAGACAAGCAGTTGCTTGGGCCTGCGCCTGATGGCTGCTTACGCCATGGACCTCTAGCTCTATGGTTTCCCTACCATAAGTGAGAGTTGCCCCGTGGGCTACTACAGTGACAGTTGTTGCTGCTGGCATGGCCATGGTACCCTATGGAGGCAAAGAAGCGGTCCTTGCTATGGTAAACCTCGAGGAGTGACAGCGTGGAGCCACATCATGATCTCCATCGTTTGGTCCATGTCCTTCAACGTAAAGGGTCTCATTGGTTGTAGTTTTTGAATTTCCTGCCATCGTAAACGTGGATCTAGGAGCGACAAGTTGATAAAACAAGTATTCTTTGAGTCTTTAAATCAAAGCTCTCAATGAAAACACCAATTTGTCGATGCAAATTTTCGCTTTCCTTTGATTAACGAAACTGCACCTGTAAAATAATCAACAACTTTGGTCAAAGACCAAAAGCCTCACACACCCACAATAAGTTGGGGGGGGGGGAAGGGGGTTTGGTCATATGACCTCCAATGCTTAAGTCAGAAAGTTTGAGAAAATGAGTGTTTGGTTTTTTTATATGGCAAATGCTTACTGAATTTTGGAGATAAAATGGGTATTCATAGGACAGGAGATGAGTAGGGGCCGACCCTCTAGGGTTTGTGGATGTTCAGCCCTAGGGTTGTGTTTAAGTGGGAATATTCCAAGATATTGTGTAAATAATATCTTGGAATAATTAAATTAATATCGTAAATAATTAGGATTACTTACTTGAGATATGTGTTCTTTGATTAGGAATGTATTTAGGATAGGAATAAGAAATTATTTTATCATAAATACCTTTGACCTTTCCTACGGGCAGGGGTGCCTTGAGCAGTCATGATTCCCTGCTTGCTCTACCTCAATTGCGCGTGGTGAATGAAAATGCTCCCCTACTCATTTAATAGGGGCAGTCTTGTCCTTTTGGGAAATTATCCACGTGTCGCTCCATGATTTTTGGAAACAAATAGGACATATTGCAAGGTAAGCAAAACTTCAATATTTTCCAAGCTCTACCAAAATTTCGGTTTTATTCATCATTTAAATAAAGCCAATTTACAAATACCCTTTAATGTAAGATCCCACATCGCCCAGGGAAGTGGATTCTGTGAGCCTCATATGTATATTCCCATCTCTACCCAGCGCGTGGCCTTTTGGGAGCTCACTGGCTTCAAGGTTCCATCGAAACTCCGAAGTTAAGCGAGTAGCGCGTGAGAGCACTCCCATGATGGGTGACCCACTAGGAAGTTCTCGTGTGGGTTCCCAGAAACAAAACTATGAGGGTGTGGTAGGGGCCTAAAATGGACAATATCGTGCTACGGTGGAGGAGTGCTCGGGAAGTGGTCGAGCCTGGGCCGGGATGTGACAATTTGGTATCAGAGCCTAACCCTGGCCGCGTGTGTGCCGACGAGGACGTCGGGCCCCTAAGGTGGGTGGATTGTAAGATCCCACATCGCCTAGGGGAGTGGATCCTGTGAGCCTTATATGTATATTCCCATCTCTACCTAACCCGAGGCCTTTTGGGAACTCACTGGCTTCGGGTTCCATCGGAACTCCGAAGTTAAGTGAGTAGTGCGCTAGAGCACTCCCATGATGGGTGACCCACTGGGAAGTTCTCGTGTGAGTTCCCAGAAATAAAACTGTGAGGGTATGGTTGGGGCCCAAAATGGACAATATCATGCTACGGTGGAGGCGTGCTCGGGAAGTGGTCGACCCTTGGCCGGGATGTGACAATTTGGTATCAGAGCCTAACCCTGGTCGTGTGTGTGCCGACGAGGACGTCGGGCCCCTAAGGGGGGTGGATTGTAGGATCCCACATCACCTAGGGGAGTGGATCCTGTGAGCCTTCTATGTATATTCCCATCTCTACCTAGCGCGAGGTGTAACAATCCGTTACAAGTTAATTAATATGTAATGACGATTTTACCCTTGTGGGAGTGAGATGATGTGTGAATAAGGATTAATGTTTATAGGTAGGGGTACCTATATATTTATTTTATTGTATTTTTGGTTAATTTTGTGTGGATAAGGTTGGATGAGGAAATATATACACACACACTTGCACAACACGTGTGCAGCACCTACCCTCCCCGTTACTTCTCCATTCTCCCTTCTCCCTTCTCGAACTCTCTATCTTCTCCCCTGCAACTGTACGGACGAACCCTTGTTCCTGGTGTTTTGGTTACAGATCAAGGTCCTAAATAGCATATTTAGAACCCTTATAACTTGGTGATTCCAACCGTACTGTTTGTGTAGCTTAAAACGGTCGAGAACCCTAGAACCCGTGTGGTACCAAAAGTGGTAATGTTCATACACTCCAAATCTACGGGGTTTTAGCTCATTTGGAGATCATAGGAGGGTTTAGAATCTTCTTGGGATGCTCGGAGGACAAAATTGAAGGAGTTTGGACGTCGGGATCGCCGGTTCGGAAGTTGGCTGGAACTGGTGAAATTTCTCCTGCGAGATTCACGTGGATTTTGGGTTCAAAACAGGTATAAATCTCTTCTCCTTGTCCTAAGGATCATTTTGGTGAAAATTTCGTGAAATTTGGTTGAACAATGAGTTAGAAATCGAAGGTAGAAAAATTACCCAGTTTCCGGCGACACAGCGGCGCCAGCGCCGGTAGCCAGCGACCGAGGTTGAAGGTGACGGAATATTCCGTCAAAGTTGATGGAATATTGCTAACGGAGGTTAACGGCGTCAGTTAACTTTAACGGAATATTCCTTAACGGCGTTAAGGTTTCCGTCAGTGTGCACGGCGCGTGTTGCCGTGCCTTGGCCGGCGTGTGAGGGCGCGTGAGGCTTCCAAAAATTAATTTAAAAATATGGGGGTGTTCGTGGGATTGAGTAGAGCATGCTGGTATATTCAAACACCCCAATTGAGCAATGTATGAGGAGTTATTACTTGATTTGGGTTATGTGCGTAATTAACAGTTATATAGTTGTTTCACATATAGGTGAGACGTATCCTGAGGACGAGCACAGCCACGGGAGGCTCGGGGGCTACGATCCGTCTACCTATCAGTGAGTGGGCTTTTGTTTTCCTATTTATACCGGAACGAATGGTTATCTTGATTCATTAGAAATTGGACAGGTAAGGAAATTTCTTGTTGAGTTACGTACTTACTTAAAAACGAATAAACCTCAGTTTCAAGAAATAATATCTTCTACCAAGGCATTTACCGACGAAGCAGAAGCCCTTTTGAAAGAAGCTATTCAGGAACAGATGGAACGTTTTCTACTTCAGGAACAAGTATAAACAAAGTAATTACTATATATATATATATATATAAAATTGATTGATTTAAAATGGTTTTATGAAATTTAATGCCTTGTCGAATGCCATATATATTTTTATGTTTATATGATTGTATATTGATGCACCGCGGGCGCCAGGTAAGTCAGGTAAGTGTATGCTTGTGATATGATGGTTATGGTGATATCGATGAGATTAGACTAGGAGATATTTAAGCAGCTGTTCCATAAGAGATTCATTACTCCTGCGTACATCGACAACAAGAAACAGGAGTTTACAACCCTGAAGCAGAAGAAGATGTCTGCTAACAAGTATTACAGGAAGTTTACAGACTTGTCCAGATATCACCCTAAGGTGGCGATGAATTCATCGGAGATGCTTCGTCGATTCAAGTTGGGTACTCGTAAGAAGTGGCGTACTTTGGCTACCGGGATTCCTTGTTTGACTTATCATGAGTTTTATGAGATTTTGCTGCAGATTGAGGATTTTGAGAACTTGCCTAGCGACAGTGATGAGGAAGAGAAAGATGATTCGAAGAAGAATGATAAAGGCAAGGGTATTGTAGCACAGGGGCCCAGAAAGACTAAAGTTTTAAGAAGAGTGGGACTAGTTGGAGTTCATCCAGTGGAGGATTTAGTTCCACAGGCCAGCGTAGAGGTGGTAGATTTGCTGGTGGGTCGCGTTTTCAGAGGCAGCGAGATGTTAGTGGTTCTGGTGGTTCAAGAGTTCATTTTTGTGGGAGATGTAATAGCTGACATGCAGGCGAGTGTAGGCAGGGTATTCCAGGATGTTTTACTTGTGGACAGTTTGGTCATCGTGCAGCTAATTGTCCACAGACTCAGCAGAGGCCACATATGCCTTCTTTTCCAGCACCAGTGCAGAGGCAGCAAGTTCCAGCGTCGAATGGTTATGGTCAGCCGAGTCGGGGGAGCACTTATCATTATCAGGGTGATGTGGTGCCCTATCCAGCAGCGTCGTATCCTTATTCTCAGGATCCCTATTATTCTAGTGGCTATCAGAGTGGGTATCCTCAGTATTCAGGAGAGTATGCTCCGTATCCATCTTATTCAGCAGGGGATCACAGTGGTATCCAGGTGTGCAGCCGCAGCAAGGTGAGGTTACCTCGAGCAGCGCGGGAACCTCAAGGCAGCCTAGTCAGTTGGGGCAGAGTCGTGGTACATCCGGGCGTAATGGCCAGTCTAGCAGAGGTTGAGGATGACGTCAGCAGACCCAGGGACGTATTCATAATGTTTTAGTTCAGGACGCTCAGAACAACCTCGATTTGATAATGGGTGCGTTAAATGTTCTTGGACATTTTGCTAAAGTATTGATTGACTGTGGTGCTACCCATTCGATTATTTCTCATGCATTTGCTCAATTGATGCAACCTAATCCCACACCTCTTGGTTATGAGATAGAGTTTTCTATGCCTAGAGGTGAGACGTGCCAGGTAGGGTGGATGTATCCAAGGTGCCCTGTGTTGGTGGAGGATGTAGTTATGCCCACTAACCTTATTCCATTAGACCTTGTTGAATTTGATGTTATTCTGGGCACTGATTGGTTACATTATAATCGAGCTAGCATCTATTGTTATGATAAGATGGTTACGTTTCTACGACCGGGTTTACCAGTGGTTACATTTGTTGGTGAGCCTAGTGGCGTCAGGTATGGTATTATCTCAGCTGTGAGAGCCAATAAGTTGTTGCAGAAGGGTTGTCAGGGGTATCTAGCACATGTGGTGTTGAATGATGAGGTGGCCAGCAGAGTGGAGGATGTTAGAGTGGTCAAACCTTTTCCAGATGTTTTTCCTGATGATTTGCCAAGGTTGCCGCCAGATCGAGATGTTGAGTTCACCATTGATTTATTGCCAGGTACTGACCCTATATTTCTGACTCCTTATCGAATGGCTCCTGCAGAATTAAAGGAATTGAAAATTCAGCTACAAGAATTATTAGATAAAGGTTTTATTCAGCCTAGTACTTCACCCTGGGGAGCTCCAGTTTTATTTGTGAGGAAGAAGGATGGTACTTTGAGGCTGTGTATAGATTATCGGCAGCTGAATCGGGTGACGATTAAAAATCGTTACCTATTGCCGCGTATTGACGATTTGTTTGATCAGCTGCGAGGAGCTTGTGTATTTTTGAAAATTGACTTGAGGTTTGGGTATTACCAGCTGAAGATTAGGAAAGATGATGTTCCTAAGAAGGCGTTTCGAAGACGTTATGGTCATTATGAGTTTTTGGTAATGCCATTTGGGTTGACTAACGCACCTGCTGCTTTTATGGATATGATGAACAGGGTGTTTAAGCAGTATTTAGACCGTTTTGTCATTGTTTTTATTGATGACATCTTGGTTTATTCTAAATCTAAAGCGGAGCATGTGCGACATCTCAGTTTGGTGCTAAAAAGGTTGAGGGAGTGTAGGCTTTATGCCAAGTTTAGTAAATGCCAATTCTGGTTGAATCAGGTGGCATTTTTGGGGCATATCATTTTAGCTCAGGGTATTCGAGTGGATCCCCAGAAAGTGGGAGCAATAGGGAATTGGGAGCAGCCGCGAACCGTCTTGGAGGTACGCAGTTTCTTGGGTTTAGCAGGGTATTGTAGACGGTTTGTTCGGGATTTTTCCGAGATTGCGTTGCCACTTACTAAGTGAACAAGGAAGAATGTTAAATTTGAGTGGGATGATAGTTGTGATCGGAGTTTCCAACAGCTGAAATATTGTCTCACTTAGGCACCAATGTTGGCACTTCCTGACGACAGTGGTAATTTTGAGATTTACAGCTATGCTTCATTAAATGGTTTGGGATGTGTGTTGATGCAGCATGGCAGGGTGATTGCATATGCCTCTAGATAATTAAAACAGCATAAAAGGAATTATCCTACTCATGATTTGGAATTAGCGGCGATTGTTTTTGCATTGAAAATTTGGAGGCATTATCTTTATGGTGAGAAATGTAAGATCTTCACTGACCATAAAAGTCTTCAGTATTTGTTTACTCAGAGGGATTTGAATCTTCGCCAATGGAGGTGGATTGAGTTGCTGAGCGACTATGATTGCACGATTGAATACCATCCTGGTCGCGCAAATGTGGTAGCTGATGCACTTAGCAGGAAATCTCTGGGCAGAATTAATGCTATTCACGTGAGCCGTGTTCCTCTTCTGGCAGAATTAAGGTCGAATGGAGTAAAGCTAATCATGGAAGAATTAGAGGATAATGATCAGGAAACCGCTTTACTTGCTCATTTTCAGGTCAGGCCAATCTTGATTGATCAGATACTTAAGGCGCAGATGGAGGATGACGAGGTTCAAGAATTAATTCGGTTAAGGAATGATGGGAAAAAGAAAGATCTTCGGATTCGGGAGACTGATGGCATGCTTATGCAGGAAGGCAGGATGTACGTGCCGAATAATGCGGAGTTAAAGAAAGCTATTCTTGATGAGGCGCACATCTCAGCTTATGCTATGCATCCTGGAAGCACGAAGATGTATCATACCATTCGACAATTTTATTATTGGCCAGGTATGAAAAGAGAAATTGCTGAATACGTGAGTCGATGTATTGTTTGTCAGCAAGTTAAAGCCGAGATGAAGAAGCCATTTGGACGGATGCAGCCTCTTCCTATTCCACAGTGGGAGTGGGAAGACATTACCATGGATTTTGTGTATAAGCTTCCTCATACAAGAATGGTTATGATGGAGTTTGGGTGATTGTGGATCGACTTACTAAATCAGCACATTTCATCCCAGTTCGAGAGAAGTTTTCTTTAAATAGGCTAGCTGAACTTTTTATCACGAAGATTGTTAAGTATCATGGCGTGCCACTTAGCATTGTATCAGATCGAGACCTGAGGTTTACTTCTAAATTCTGGACGGCATTTCAAGAAGCTTTGGGTTCAAGGTTATTGTATAGTACCGCATATCATCCTCAAATTGACGGATAGTCTGAGAGGACGATTCAGACGTTAGAGGATATGTTGAGGTCTTATGTTTTGCAGTTCGGTGATTCATGGCATACGCGTTTGGATCTGATGGAATTTGCCTATAATAACAGTTATCACTCGAGCATTGGTATGTCACCATTTGAGGCTTTGTATGGTAAAGCTTGCCGGACACCTTTATGTTGGTCAGAGGTTGGAGAAAGAGTTTTAGAAGGTCGAGAGATAGTGGACGAGACTACAAGGAATATTCAGGTAATTAAATCTAACCTGAAAGCGGCTCAAGATCGTCAGAAAAGTTTAGCTGATCGACACGCTACTGATCGGACTTATAAAGTGGGCGATTGGGTTTTCTTGAAGTTATCACCATGGAAAGGTGTTGTGAGGTTCGGTAAGAAGGGGAAATTGAGTCTCAGGTATATCGGGCCATATCAGATTTTTGAGCGGATTGGTGAAGTGGCTTATAGACTCAAGTTGCCTCAAGAGCTGTCTAGGGTGCATAATGTGTTTCATGTGTCGATGCTTCGCCATTATATTTCAGACCCATCACATGTTTTGCCTCCACAGCAATTAGAGATTAATCTTGATTTGTATTACGAAGAAGAGCCGGTCACTATACTGGATTGGAAGGATAAGGTGTTGAGGAACAAGACAGTGCGACTAGTGAAGGTTTAATGGAAGAATCACTCGGTGGAGGAGGCAACCTGGGAGACGGAAGAAAGGATGAAAGAGTTGTACCCATGGTTGTTTTATGAAGTTTAAGGGGTTGTATGTGTTAAGTAAATTTCGAGGACGAAATTTAATTAAGGTGGGTAGATTGTAACAGTCCGTTCTGAGTTAATGAATATGTAATGACGATTTTACCCTTGCGGGAGTGAGAGGATGTGTGAATAAGGATTAATGTTTATAGCTCCACCTATATATTTATTTTATTGTATTTTTGGTTGATTTTCTGTGGATGGGGTTGGATGAGGAAATATATACACACACACTTGCACAACACGTGTGCAGCACCAACCCTCCTCGTCACTTCTCCCTTCTCCCTTCTCGAACTCTCTATCCTCTCCCCTGCAACCGTACGGACGAACCCTTGTTCCTGGTGTTTTGGTCACAGATCAAGGTCCTAAATAGCATATTTAGAACCTTTATAACCTGGTGATTCCAACCGTACTGTTTGTGTAGCTTGAAACGGTCGAGAACCCTACACCCGTGTGGTACCAAAAGTGGTATTGTTCATACACTCGAAATCTACGGGGTTTTAGCTCATTTCGAGATCATAGGAGGGTTTAGAATCTTCTTGGGATGCTCGGAGGACAAAATTGAAGGAGTTTGGATGTCGGGATCGCAGGTTTGGAAGTTGGCCGGAATTGGTGAAATTTCTCCAGTGAGATTCACGTGGATTTTGGGTTCAAAACAGGTATAAATCTCTTCTGCTTGTCCTAAGGATGATTTTGGTGAAAATTTCATGAAATTTGGTTGAAAAATGAGTTAGAAATCGAAGGTAGAAAAATTACCCAGTTTCCGGCGACACAGCGGCGCCGGCGTTGGTCGCCGGCGACCGAGGTTGAAGGTGACGGAATATTCCATCAAAGTTGACTGAATATTCCTAACGGAGGTTAACGGCGTCAGTTAACTTTAACAGAATATTCCTTAATGGCGTTAGGGTTTCCGTCAGTGTGCACGGCGCGTGGCCGGCGCGTGTTGCCGTGCCTTGGCCGGCGCGTGAGGCTTCCAAAAATTATTTTAAAAATATGGGGGTGTTCGTGGGATTGAGTAGAGCATGCTGGTATATTCAAACACCCCAATTGAGCAATGTATGAGGAGTTATTACTTGATTTGGGTTATGTGCGTAATTAACGGTTATATAGTTGTTTCACATATAGGTGAGACGTATCCTGAGGACGAGCGCAGCCACGCGAGGCTCGGGGGCTACGACCCGTCTACCTATTAGTGAGTGGGCTTTTGTTTTCAGTATGTATATATATATATATATATATATATATATATATATATATATAAAATTGATTGATTTCCCAGAAATGCGTTTTAAAATGCTTTTATGAAATTTAATGCCATGTCGAATGCCATATATATTTTTATGTTTATATGATTGTATATTGATGCACCGCGGGCGCCAGGTAAGTAGGTAAGTGTATGTTTGTGATATGATGGTTATGGTGATATCGATGAGATTAGACTATGGCTCATTTACCTGCACATCGGGGTTTGTGCCACCAGAGTAGGGCTTAGCTTTCATGTGATCATTCACCTCCCGCACCGTGCGCTCACCTTGGATCCAAGGCAGGTGCCAGCCTGTCGTACAGACCACACTAGGTGGTTTCGACTCGTAGGTGACTTGCAAGACGTCGCCAGCCTTCACGTGATCGTAGCACAGAGCATTATACCCAGCTTGACGTACAGACCACATTAGGTGGTTCCGTCATGGGTGTAGGTTATTGATTGAGAGATGAATTGAGGATGTGGTTGAGGAGCCATAGATTCAGCCGTACAGGTCACTAGAGGTGACTCCGGCTGATTTACATATATATTGCCGGCATGATTTGAGTTGGGATATCACCTGATTGATTGATGATATTTGATACATGCTTATTACGGATTATGGTTCATTCGATCATGGCATTTATTGATTGATTGATTGATTGGTTGATCGATGGTTTTCAGTACTAGTACGTATATATATATTTTCTGGGAAGTATACATGTTTTACAGAGAAGGGTTACAACTTTTCTATCGAAGTGATTTTGGTAAAGCTTTGTTTTTGCCCACTCACACTTTTGTTTTGCGCCCCTCCAAGTACTAGGTAATTTGGTGGCAAACGAGGCATCAAAGGCATATCTGACAGTACACCATCCATGTAAATATTTTGCTTTCTTGCTTATGTCTTTTGGACTGCACCTAGAATGCTCGAACTCTGTACTTTATGTTATTAACTTCCTCACTCTTTTATATGCCTGTATCACTGGTAATGATACTCTAGTACTTATTGTCTATATTTATTCTTCCGCACTGCGCACATGGCCTTGTCACGCTCACGTGACGGCCAGCACGTCCCGATGTCCAGTGGGGGTGTGTCACGAGGCCTTTTGGGAGCTCACTGGCTTCGGGTTCCATCGGAACTCCGAAGTTAAGCGAGTAGCGCTCGAGAGCACTCCCATGAGTGGTGACCCACTGGGAAGTTCTCATGTGAGTTCCCAGAAACAAAACCATGAGGGTGTGGTAAGGGCCTAAAGCGGACAATATCGTGCTACGGTGGAGGCGTGCCCCGGAAGAGGTCGAGCCCGGGCCAGGATGTGACATTTAATATACTCAAGACATCAAAATTTCTTAATTAGTAAATTAAAGGTTCATTATATTAGATAAATGATATACTGATAAATTTGTTGAGTCACAAAATGACTAGTTTGAGCAAAATAAACCAATATGTATGTATCAAAAATAGGCTTATCATATATTGAAATAAGGAACAATATCTCAACAATATTAATCGATCTCAACCATTAGTCATAAAATCCAAAAGAAATCACAAACTTTGAGCGTGCATAATATCCGAAAATGTACTTTCATTTCTTAATCAATAAGATTACACACTGAGGTATTTACATACAAAACACACTTGTATTGACAGCTCACCTAACTAACCAAATACACATATATAACTGAAATAACAAAACTTAACAATGCTAAATTTTGTCCTTTACAATATTACCCTAATATCCCCCTTCAAACTAAACTGAGGTAATCTAAGTGAAAGTTTGTCTCTAAGAAGAAGAAATCGGGCTTTAGACAGAGCTTTGGTACAAATGTCTGCTATTTGATCTTGAGTGCAGATAAAATGAACAAAGACTTCCTTGGAAAGAACTTTCTCTCGAATGTAATGGTAATCGATTTCCACATGTTTGGTAATTGGTTTCTTTGCTAGAGATATAGCAGAGATGTTGTCACACCAAAGCTTAGGAGGACAAGGCAGAAGTAACCAAACATCAGTTAGTAACTTGCGAATCAAAGTAATTTCAGCAACAGTGTTAGCTAGAGACGTGTGCTCAGCTTCAGTTGATGATTGTGCAACTATTGGTTGTTTCTTGGCACTCCAGCTTAGGATAGAATCTCCCAGAAAAATGCAAAAATCACTAGTGGATCTTCTATCTATATGACATCCTACCCAATCTGCATCTGAGAAAGCATTGATACTAAGAGGCTTTGAACACTTAGGAAACCAAAGACTAAGATCAAGAGTACCCTTTAGGTACCTGAGAATCTTTTTAACTGCTTTAAAATGTGATTATCTGGGATGTTGCATGAATTGACAAACCAAATTAACTGCAAATAACAAAACTTAACAATACTAAGTTTTGTCCTTTACAATATTACCCCTAATACATAATACATATCCAAATTGAAAATTAAAATATGGAAACATGAAATCCAAATCACGTAACTCCTTCTTAATTCTAAAAGATTCTTTATAATAGATTTTATTAGTAAATGAATGAATCAATTCAAATCAATACAAACGGGTAATTCAATCGCAATATTAATCTTAGCATAAACTACCATGTAGTTGTATTGTGATGCATAACCCAAATTCAAGAAGACTACTAATTTGTCCTTTTTAGAAAAGGTATCGACATAATTTCTCTTTGTGGCAATATCAATATAATAAGTATGAAAAAAAAACTTTTAATCTCACTATAAAAAAATTAGTGGAATATATTTTAATTTTAGAATCGTCTTCAACTTAGATGATAATTATCAATTAATTTTAAAATCAATTCACAAAAGGGAAGCAACATCCAACACCAAATAAATTACTCAACATTGAATTAAATTGATTTGGAGATTGCTAACATAATCGAAAAAGATCGCCACTCACGTTACGTAAATCATCTTGAGATAACATAGAACAATCATGTATAAACAAAGACAATGGAAGCTTGTACAATCAAAAGCCCACAACGAAATCTTGAAATTTTAATTTGTGAAAATTAATACGCCTCAGGATCACAAGATTTTGAAATTCGAAAAAAGTTCTTTATTCTTCTGTAGGGTAAAATATGGATGTAATTGAGAATAAACATAGCCGGATTTAATTCTTCTTAATTCTTCCTATTTCTTTTGTTTTCACTATGTAATTTACTCAAGTCTATATATATACATGCATATATATATACATACATATATATATATATATGTATGTATATATATGAACAAGTGGGAGTCCATCGCTGTGACATCCCACATCGTCCAGGGGAGTGATCCTTAAATGTATATTCTCATCCCTACCTAGCACGAGGCCTTTTGGGAGCTCATTGGCTTCGGGTTCTGTAGAAACTCCGAAGTTAAGCGAGTAGTGCGTGAGAGCAATCCCAAGATGGGTGACCCATTGGGAAGTTCTCGTGTGAGTTCCCAGAAACAAAACCGTGAGGGTGTGGGGAAGGCCCAAAGCGGACAATATCGTGCTACGGTGGAGTCGAGCCTAAGAGGTGGCTGCGCCCGGGCGGGGATGTGACAATTTGGTATCAGAGCCTAACCCTGGCCGCGTGTGTGCCGACGAGGACGTTGGGCCCCTAAGGGGGGTGGATTGTGACATCCCACATCGCCCATGGGAGTGATCCTTAAATATATATTCTCATCCCTACCTAGCACGAGGCCTTTTGGGAGCTCACTGGCTTCGGGTTCCGTAGGAACTCCGAAGTTAAGCGAGTAGCGCGCGAGAGCACTCCCAGGACGGGTGACCCATTGGGAAGTTCTCGTGTGAGTTCCCAAAAACAAAACTGTGAGGGCGTGGGGAAGGCCCAAAGCGGACAATATCGTGCTACGGTGGAGTCGAGCTCAGGAGGTGGTTGCGCCCGGGCCGGGATGTGACAATCGCCCAATTTTTTATTCGGACTCCATGGGATAAACAAAAGGCACACTAAAAGTGATACAAAAATGAGGAAATAATAACCAACCAAACGATAAACAAATTCTATTTTAGCGTGGAATCATCTTTGATAAACAAATTTGTTTATACCTAAATACGGACCCTAAGCTTGTTGCTTGGCCCTAATACCACGTGTAAGAAATTTTTGAAATCATAAGAATAACAAAAAGACATTAGGATCACGAATTTGATAAGCCAAAATTACAATAAATCAATTACAATTTACTTATCTTTGGAACACGAAAGACATGACTATTGCGGATGACAAAAGAGTCTTCTACTTTCAACAAGCGGAAGTGTCCCCACAATAATAGGGTTTGCTCGGAATGGAACGTGCATTTTGTGAAAGCAGGGACACCCTTAATGTAGTGATTAAGGTTCCTTCAATCCCGCCTATTATAGTAATTGGTGGAATACACCAAATCACCATTTAATCTTAATGTTGTCCCACCAAGGCATGTACATATGTCTTACTTAATTAGGGTATTGTTGTAGCCTAGTTTATTTGACAAGGAGAAGGGGGCCAGGGCAAGGGTAGATACATAGGAGAGATGTATTTGTAGAATTGTAGAGGAATTGTGTATTGAGGATATGTTATCCCCCCTACGTAGTGCCTTTATTTATAGTAGTAAAAGGAGAGAAGAAATCGTTCATCCCCAAGGAATACAAGTCCATATAGGAAAAAATAACTAGAATAAAATCTAATCCAGGATTTACACAATCACACTTAAACTAGGAAAGTTCACAACACTTCCCCTTGAGTGTGTAAATACTCATGGTAGATTCAGCTTCATGCAAAAGTTGAGGAAGTCGACTCGTCACACTGATTCTAAGGAACAATGCTTATTCTCAATAAGGTAGGAACTTGCATAAAGTAGTAAGTCTCATTAAAAAACCCTAAGGCTATGGCAAAAACCCGAGTAGGGACAAAATCCATAGTCTAAGAAAAAATGCGTGAGAAATGCAAAGTCAAAAGAAACATCTCAGGACGTCATCAGGGATATGACCAGCCTAAGGTGGGTGCCTCATTAAAACCTAGTTAGGTAGCAAAAATCCAGTGGGAATAATGCTCATAATCATAGGGAAAAAGAGTACATTAAGATCAAGCAAGTATTCTTCAGGATACTCCCCCTGAGTTTGACACGATTCCAAAGAGAAATAGCAATGTTACAACTCAGAAAGTTTACGCATACCAATTCCTTGAACAAGCTTCTGAAATATCGCCTTTGATAGTGATTTGTTGAAGAGGTCGGCCAGATTGTCTTGTGAACGGATTTGCGTGACTTCAATCTTCTGATGCTCTTGTTGTTGATGTGAAAAGAAGAACTTCGGCGCAATGTGCTTGGTGCTGTCTCCTTTGATGTAACCTTTCTTGAGCTGTTCGATGCATGCTATGTTGCCTTCAAAGATCATCGTAGGGACATCTACGGCAGGGTAGAGATCGCAGGAGCTTCGAATATGGCCCACTACTGCTCTCAACCAAAAGCATTCCCGAGTTGCTTCATGTAAGGCGAGAATTTAGCATGATTAGATGAAGTGGCAACTAAGGTTTGTTTTGTTAACCTCTAAGAGATTGTGGTGCCTCCAATGGTAAAGACATAACCCATTTGAGAATGCGCCTTATGCGGATCAGATAAGTATCATGTGTCGGCATAACCAACAAGGTGAGAATCGACTCAAGAAGTAGAGGGTGCGGCATCACTCGAGGATCCGTAGGGATAAAATAAGCCCAAATTCGTGTCTTTCAAGCCAGTCCTGTGTCTGCGTGTTGGTGCATGACTGTATCTTGCCAAAAGATTAACAGCGAAGAAGATGTCGGGTCTAGTGCATTGAGCTAAGTACAATAATGCGCCTATTGAACTTAGATAAGGAACTTCATGCTCCAAAATCTCTTCATCATCCTCTTTCGGACGGAAGGGATCTCGTTTTGCATCTAGCGATCAAACGACCATAAGAGTACTTGAAGGGTTCGCTTTATCCTCGCTAAAGCGGCGTAACACCTTTTGGGTGTAGTTCATTTGATGTACTAGGATTCCATCTGAACGGTGCTTTATCTTGAAACCGAGACAGTATAGAGTCTTACTGAGATCTTTCATCTCAAATTCTGACTTTAGGTGCGCGGCAATTCTCGCGAGCTCTTCAGGAGTTTCGATAAGGTTCATGTCATCGACATATACTACAACTATCGCAAAATCGGAATGTGACTTTTTAATGAACACACAATGACATAATTCGTTGTTCACATATCTCTGACTAGTCAAATACTTACTAAGACGGTTATACCGGATTCTTCCGGATTTCTTTAAACCGTAAAGTGAATGCCTCAGCCGAATTGAGATCTTGTTCTAGGGTTTGGAAATATTTGATCCAGTCAATTTAAGTCCTTCCATATCAATATCCCCATAGAGATACGCAGTTACTATGTCCAGTTAATTAAAAACTTAATATCCAAAAAATGAATCACCAACAAATAATCCAAACATAAAGGAAAATTGTTCAAAATTTAACCAAAAACAAAAGGAGGGGTTCGGCCATTACTGTGGAATTCGGCTCCATGGTCTTATTTCAACTAAAAAATAAGTCTATGTCTAAGATTCTAGTCTTTCATAGGTGTGATAGCTTCTTGAAAGTCAGAAACCTCCATCTTTGTACTCTCTGGATTGTCCACTTGCACAAAGTTTGATTCAAACTTCTTACGACGAGAATGATATTTAGCTACAACCGTCTGGGGAGCTCGGCAAACACGGGACCAATAGTCCTTTGAACCACAGCGATAGCACATGTCCGCATCTATGGTTTCAGGTGCTTTGCCCTTATTCTTGAAGTTTGAGGCCTTGGGAGTGAGGTTTGGGCGCTTCTGGGCTTTGTTTCCTCCCTTGGATAGGCCTTGACTCTGTTGACCTTGGTGGGATGGCTTCTGGCCGCCCCTACCATGCCTCTTTTGGCGTTTTGGGGGTTGGTTTGTGTTATAGTGTGCTTTAGGCACAACAGTTATCCAGTATGATTCTTCATCAACAGCTGGTTCTGCTTTTCAACGAGAAGTAAAACAGAGATCAAATTCGAGAACATAGTGAACTTCTGGGCTCTATATTATTGCTGCAGGACAATATTAGTAGCAAAGAAGGTCAAATAGGTCTTCTCCAGGAGATCCTCTTCGGTCAAAGTTTCATTACAAAAATTGAGAAGTGATCGGATTCGACAAACTTCAGAATTATATTCATTCATAGACTTAAAGTCTTGGAAGCGCAAATGCTGCCAGTCATGTCTCAGGTAAGAAGATGTCATTTTGGTGATCAAAACGATCAACCAAAGCGACCCATAGTGCTCATGGATCCTTCTCAACAAGATATTGAGTAAGCAAGGCGTCGTGGATATGTCTTCAGATGAAGATCATAGCAGTGGCTTTCTCAGCTTTGCCAACAGGGTTGTCCATCTCATCTTCAATGGCGGGACGCAAATTCTTTGTAGTGAGGTGGAGCTTCACATCTTGGACCCGCTTGAGGTAGTTCTTTCCAATGACCTCCAAAGGGGTGAAGTCGAGTTTGTTCAAATTCGACATGTTCTTATCACAAAATAAAGGACAAGATGTGATTAGTGAAATGGAGAAAAAAAATCAATCCATTCACATAGGAGTACAACATACATGTTCTAATAGACATGTATTGGTTAATATTTGCATGAAAAAGCTTCGGGTTTTCATGGGTGATGTTTTTAAGTGAAAAACTTAAGGTTTTCAAACAAGGCATGTTTATAGAAGCTTTAGGTTTCAAAATAATTATGAATTTCAGGTTCATATGTTCATGCAGACAAACGTAAATATATACAAAGAAATATGCAACAAGAAAATATGCAAATAGAACTTCAAGTCTACAATTATAATTGAATTAATTATTTGGACTTTGGGCCAAATTTAAAATGTGGGTGAAAAAATATAAAACCCATTGGGCCTAAAAATAAATAGCCAATGAAACTCGGGGCTTAAAATAAGGCCTAAGCCCATGGGTGGGCTGAGTGGTGTGAAATATGAGGCTCAGGCCCAAAAATTGGGCTTGAATGGGCACGGGCTGATCAGGCCCGAATATTCATAGTGGGTTGCAGGCCCAATATTAGTAAACCGGTTGCACAAAAGGAGCCGGGCCCTAAAGGATGGCCTAGATGGGGGTCGGTTCATGTGTGATGCGACACGGGGGAACACAGATACATAAGTGGGGCTGGGATGTAGTGCGGCACACATCGCCAGAACACCGTGGCCCTTCGAGCCAGTGTTGGGTCGAGCCAAGTATTGGGCTGCATCTACGAGCCCGTTCTAGAAGAAAAAAAAATACCTTCAAATATTGGGCTTAGGGTTTCAACCAAGAACACCCCAGTCAGAGCTGGGTGCAGTCACCAGGGACGAAGGCTTGCGCCGCCGCTGTAAGCAGCCGTGTTTTGGAAGAAATTTCTAGGTGCAAGGTCATGGATTTTAATAACTGAAATACAGGTGTTGAATATTGATTTGTTAGAATGTAATAAGGAGAGATATAGAGGATTGCCACATAGGCAAATTAGTTAGAAATGTGGTATTATGAAAGCTGTTGTAAAATGTTTGCTATTCATTCAATACAGTTAGCTATCACTTTTTCCGCTGCTTATCTTCTTTCTATCTCTCTCTCTCTAACCTTTCTCTTTTAAGCTTTCTTGAATTCTTCGATCTTCATTTTTCTAAGAGTTCTTGGAGTCATTTATTTCTATTATCGTGGTATCAAGAGCCAAAGATCGTGTGTGGGTTGGTGTTCGTCAGAATCATTGATGGAAGTATGATGGTTTGCAGATTTTTCTGGTGATTTGGGTAATTTTTGTTGGCGATTTGGAAGATTCTTGTGGCGATTTGGGGATTTCTATAGGCCATCAAGGTGGAATCTGAAGAAATTTCAGATTTTTCTGGTGTTTTGGGGAATTTTTCATGGAGATTTGGAAGATTCTTGTGGCGATTTGGGGATTTCTATAGGCAATCAAGGTGGAATCTACAGAAATTTCAGGTTATATGTTTACAGTGCTTCAATATATTGTTTTTTTCTTGAAATGTTGTTAGGCTATTATGGTTTGTTTACGTAGATTGTGTTTAATAATTTTGTTTGATCTGGGAAGGTAGTAGTTTGTTTATGAAGTTTTGAAGGCTAATGCCATTACTCTGTGCTAAGAAGGAATCTGAAGGTCAATGCCATTGATTCAAGAGGTCTAATTTAGTTATAAGTTTTGATTCAAGAAGTCTGATTTAGGTAGAAGTTTTGATTCAAGAAAATTGTCTTTCTAGGAAGTATTCAAAGATTTGTCAAAAGGTTGATTCTTGAAATATATAGTAGATATGGCCTCGTCTGTGAAAATTAAGGGATTGTTGGGTATGTTGACTATTCCACTTAGTGAGCACAATTATGCCAAATGGTCTTTTCAATTCAAGTCTGTGTTAAAAAGGTACAAATTGTTCGATCATTTTGATGGTTCAGCTCCTTGTCCATCGAAATTTGTGGTTAGTGCAGAAACTAGGGTTACCAAAGAACTGACTGTTGCCTTTCAAGATTGGGATACCACATATTTGTCACTATTAAGTTTGTTGATAGCAACGCTGACTGATGATGCTATAGAGTATGTTATAGGATGTAAAACTGTTGCTGAAGCTTGGACAAATCTTGAAGAAAGGTATGCATCTGTGTCTCTGATTTAGGTAGAAGTTTTGATTCAAGAAAATTGTCTTTCTAGGAAGTATTCAAAGATTTGTTAAAGGGTTGATTCTTGAAATATATAGTAGATATGGCCTCGTCTTTGAAAATTAAGGGATTGTTGGGTATGTTGACTATTCCACTTGGTGAGCACAATTATGCCAAATGGTCTTTTCAATTCAAGTATGTGTTAAAAAGGTACAAATTGTTCAATCATTTTGATGGTTCAGCTCCTTGTCCATCGAAATTTGTGGTTAGTGCAGAAACTGGGGTTACCAAAGAACTGACTGTTGCCTTTCAAGATTGGGATACCACAGATTTGTCACTATTAAGTTTGTTGATAGCAACGCTGACTGATGATGCTATAAAGTATGTTATAGGATGTAAGACTGTTGCTGAAGCTTGGACAAATCTTGAAGAAAGGTATGCATCTGTGTCTAGGACAGGTGTTAATCACTTGAAAACGGAATTACAGGCTGGTTTGGTATTGCTGTACTTTAAAAAAAAGCTGCTTCTGTTGTGCTGTGAGAATAAGTAGCTGTGAAATAAAGCAGCATAGTGTTTGGTAAACTTTTTTTTAGAAGTGCTTTTGAAAAAAAAAAAGCGGTATGATAGTGTTTGGTAAACTTTTATGTAAAACAGCTGTGACTGTGTGAAATGACCAAAAGGGTATAATACTAGATGTGCTATTAATTTAATTTTCTTAACAAATAATGGTAAATTACTAAATATACTTTATTTTAAAAAGAAAAATATTTATAAACTTTATCTTAAATATTAATTAGTATGACAAACTACTTCAATTGAAATATTTAAGATTGAATAGCTAGGATTCAGTAGTACAATATCGTTAATGTACTTGAAAGTAGTCTAATTAGATGCATTCATCAAATGCTATTGTAAACTTTTCATAGCATTTTCCAAATGTTGTTATAGCTTTTTATAGCATTCTTGTACAATCCATAGCATCTGGTAGCATATAGGAAACAACTATAGCAATTATGGAATCATTGTACAACCACATATCACTTCGAAACGCTAACTAAACCAAAAAAATTTTTTATTCCAAATTTCCAATGTCATATCACCATTGAATCATTTACAACTATATGATCGCTCTATTTTTTATGCAAAGAGAACTGAACTAAGCAAATACAACCATATACTCAAATTTTCATCTCTGCTCTTTTAACCACAGCAGCAGCTTCACTTTCATTTCTCACTCATTGTAACAATAGAAATCACAAGTCACTCACTGATGAAAATCCTTCATAATAGACCACATATTATCAGCATAAGCATCCTTAGGTGGAGATCAAATCGAACCCTGTACACCAAGTAACCTCAATAGGAAAACTAGTCTTTTCGAATGGACTATTTTCAAAACAATGGATTGACAGATAAGACAAGCTTTGCGGAGAGGAGGAGCACTGTAAGAATGGAAACAACGAAAGACAAAAAAGTAAACTTTAAAACAAAGGACTCAGTTGAGACAAAATAAACTTCAGACTTCAATGTGAAAATACATACACTTAGATCATGCATCGTACGGTTCAGAACCATAGTCAAGCAAAGTTCTGGATGCTAGACTAGGATATCACTCATCTGTTTTATGCTATGAAAGACACCCTAGATTTTTTGACCGTGCCAATGCAAATGACACCCCCCTAAATGGAGCCAATTTAATGCTGAGTTTCATTGAGCCTCATGCCATCAAATAACTAAAAACCCCACTCAGCAAACATCTCTACATAAAGAGAGAACACTGATAATACTAATTATGCCTCACCCCCTACCGTACTCGTCTCCAACAAAAGTTCTATCACTAAAATGCTGCCATAAAATAGAAGCCCCACCCCACCAAGACACTTACCATATGGAAGTTTACACCAGAACACGAAAAAAAAACCGTGATCATTAATTAGGCATCAAGCTCATTGCTTAAGGAACAACATATGTCGAAGAAAACTCAAACTTTGCAAGCATGACAACTAAATTTTCATTGAATTTCCCAACTCATTGCACATCAAAATTCTTCGAAGAGCTATGAATTGAACAAAGCATAGCACATAGAACAAGGCACATGTAAATCCACTTCAAATATCAATATTATCAACACTGAATACTAAATTAAGCAGCACAAAATTTACTAATCTGAAAACAAATTCGGCTCTAAAACTTGTTATTCTCAAATACGATTCATATAAACGCACTGCCGGAAGTTTCAGTAATTCAATCTACTTTCAATATCTCAAATCAAAACACAACCCCTAAAGATTATTGTAATCCCAAATCGAATTTTACTAAACCCTAGAAAATTACGGAACGGGTGCAAAAGAAAGATATCGTGGTTCACTATATCTCCACAGATAATCAAGTTGCATATATTCTTACTAAAGGACTTCACAGTCCTGTGTTTGTTAAGCACTGCATCAATCTGAGCCTTGGTCTCCCTAGCTGCGATTGAGGGGGGTAATAACTGAAATACAGGTGTTGAATATTGATTAGTTAGAATGGAATAAGGAGAGATGTAGAGGATTGCCACATAGGCAAATTAGTTAGAAATGTGGTATTATAAAATCTGTTGTAAAATGTTTGCTATTCATTCAATACAATTAGCTATTACTTTTTCCGCTGCTTATCTTCTTTCTCTCTCTCTAACCTTTCTCTTTTAAGCTTTCTTGAATTCTTCGATCTTTATTTTTCTAAGAGTTGTTGGAGTCATTTGTTTCTGTTATCAGGTTTGACGATGAGAAA
The DNA here is from genome assembly GCA_024362995.1 of Heteromeles arbutifolia. NCBI lineage: Eukaryota > Viridiplantae > Streptophyta > Magnoliopsida > Rosales > Rosaceae > Heteromeles > Heteromeles arbutifolia. Next base: position 18,243,373 of record JANCRC010000013.1, on the reverse strand, counting down.
TTTCCTAGGGATGAAGGGAATACCTCGACATCGGGGGAAAAAAGGAAACCTAAGAAATTCAAACCGGAATTTCACCCAAATTCGATGAAATTCTTCAGGAATTTCAATGATATTGGATCAAAAATCACGACACTATGTCGGATTTAGGTAGAAAATTACACGACAAGGCCATGATCTCGCTTCAGTCGATGTGGGTTTTCTGGGTTTAGACACCATAGGCGTTGGGTTCCAAAGGAGCTTGAAGCTCCATGCTTTACCCGGGGTTCAAAGAACCCAGATGGCGATTTCAATGTTTTTTTATTTTTTTATTTTCAATTCAATTAATAGCATATTCAATTTAATAATATAATGCATGTACATATATTTGATGCAATTCATGGCAAATATCAAATTCACATAATTCAACAATTATGAATATAATGCATACACAATTTATGTAGAATCTAAAATTCGAAAAACATAAAGTTGGATCATGCATTATGGTTACTATTCATGCTATCAGGGCTACAAAAATATTGCGATAAAAATCGTTGTTTTGAAAGAACCTAATTGCGTGATGATATGGATGAACTGGTTTGATGCAGAAAAATCTTCAACGTCAGATTCCTAAGCGCAGCGGTAGAAGCATGCTGATAACGTGTTGTAGCCTATTTTATTTGAGAATGAGAAGGGGACCGGCGACAAGGATAGAGAGAGCGAGGAGATATGTGCTTGTAGAATCCTAGGGGAATTGTGTATTGAGGATATGTTATCCCCCCTACGTAGTGCCTTTATTTATAGTAGTAAAAGGAGAGAAGAAATCCTTAATCCCCAAGGAATACAAGTCCATATAGGAAAGAATAACTAGAATCAAATCTAATCTAGGATTTACACAATCACACTTAAACTAGGAAAGTTCACAACAGGTTTCAATTAGTCAACTAATATATTTGGGTTCCATGATTCTTGCTAACCAATATTGAATCACATTACAAGTCAAATACCTTGAAGATCAAGTTTTTTGCCTTTTAAGTAATGCGATTCATAATAATTAACAACTCAACATGAGTCTTACAGGGATTCCTTGCAAAGGCTGAAAATGTAAGGAGAAAGCGGGTCACCTTGCCTAATATATCTCTTCGCGTAGAAATAACCATGATGAGTTTCGTTAATCAAAATCGAGAAGGAAGTAGACGTGACACATTCCATAATTAAACTCATCAACATTTCCTCAAAACCAAATTTTAAATGCACATACCTAATATACTCCCTATTTAGAAAATCGTACGCTTTTTCTAGATCTAATTTGATCCCTAGAGCCCCCATTCTGCCCTTTTTTGTTTTACAAATAGAAAAAAATTCATGAGCAATTAATATATTATCATGAATAGACCGTCCTGGGAGGGCATAACACACCCCGACCGAAATCGAAGCGTGCTGGCCGTCACGTGAGGGTGACGTAACTATGTGCGCATTGCGGAAGCGAAAAGATATAGAGAAATAGGAATAAATTAAAACCAAACCACTAGCAGTACTAACTAAGATAATGTGCTAGTGCGAGATTAAGAGTGAATCCTAATAATTCAGAGCATAAGTAACCTAGTGCATTCTAGCAGGACAATTATTAATAATACAGCTTCCGAAGATGATCCTACATGGAAGGTGAACTGTCAGAACTTCCATCAAGCCCTCGTAAGCCACCAGCGAACAATCTTACCTAAAACCTGGAGGGGCGCAAAACAAAAAGCGTGAGTGGGCAAAAACAAGATTTTACAAAAATCATATCATTTTCAAAAGCTCTAACCCCACGCTGTAAAACCTGTATAATTTCCCAGAAAATAGTATACATACGTATATAACTCAAAACCATGCTCAATATATCCAAAACCACAAATATGTACGCCATGCATATGTCATGTCCAATTTCACAATATAACTACTGTAAGCCAGGTGATGCAATTCAATATAAATCATCTGTTAGCTGGAGTCACCTAACGTGATCTGCATGGTGAAATCTAGAGCTCATCTCAATCACATCTCAATCATATATCTTATCAAGTATATACATATCTCAATGTCATACCTGATCATGTATATACATCTGCACACGAGTCAGAACCACCTTACATGGTCTGTCCGACAGGACTGGGTGTAAAATAATACACCCTAGTGCTACGATTATGTGAAGACTGTACGAATAATCGCGGGTCACCTATGAGTCGAACCCACTGAAAGTGGTCTATACGACAGGACTGTGCACCTAACTTGGATCAAATATGAGCGTGTGGTACGGGAGGTGAACATCACGTGAAGGACTATACCCTTAAATTTGGGTGGGAGCACTAACACCGGGGTGCAGATTAATGAGCTTAATATACATCTCAACATCACCATCTATCTCATAACCATTACCAGCATAATATACTCACCTGTAGCTTACCTGGGCCTCCACAACACCATGCAACATTAAGCATAAATATGATAATGCATACACTAAAATATGAGGCAAGTATGATAATGCATGCACATTTCTTTTAAATATGTTTTCTGGGAAAAACGTCAAGTATATATATACATACTGAAAACAAAAGCCCACTCACTGATATGTAGACGGGTCGTAACCCCCGTGCCTAGCCTGGTTACGCTCGTCCTTCGGATAGGCCTCATCTATATGAGAAATAACAATTTCAAGTTCCAATGACCGATGGATCTCACCGGAGAACCCTTGAAATTCCGGCCAGCTGTGCAACTTGTCAGTTCTACGTTTTTCGACGTCCAAAACCACCCAACAAGACACCCCAAGCTTCGTAAGGACCTTCTTAAGCTTCCTATAAGCTTGAAATTTCCAAAAAACCAAAGTTTAACGATTGCATGAACAATACTTGACACACCCCGTCCCAAGGAGGGCGTGCTGGCCGTCACGTGAGAGTGACGTAATCATGTACATAGCGCAGAAGCTAATAAGATAAATTTAAATACACATTCAGAGCAAAAGGAACGTCTAGTTGCAGTCAAGGACAATTGCTAAAATATAACACCCGAAGGTGAATCCTACTTTTGTGAATTCTGTCAGAACTCCGTTTCTTCCCTCGTGGCCACCAAAACTCTGCTACCTAGAACCTAGAGGGGCGAAACAACAAAGTTGAGTAGGTCAGAAACAAATCCTTTTCAAAACCTTTTCTTTTCTCAAAAGTTATAAACCCTCGCCGTAAAACCTGTAATAATTTCCCATAAAGAAATATGTATACATATATACTCATCTCAAAACCATGCTCAGAAGTGGTGATATGCAAGGTATATGCCATGCCAAATATATCTCATCAAATTATATATCTATATCAGGTGCAAACTCATCATATCTCATAACATGTTCACCGAGTGGTCAGCTCGGCTGAACTATAGCTCATAATCAATCTCATCATCACATATAAAAATATATCCTGCACACGAGTCGGAACCACCTCACGTGGTCTCACCGACAAGACTGGGTGTAAATAAATACGCTCTAGTGATTGAGCACCTAACTTGGATCCAAGGTGAGCATATGGTGCGAGAGGTGAACATCACATGAAGGACTGAGCCCTGGCCCTGGGCGGGAGCACTAACACCGTGGTGCAGGTTTATGAGCTTTCAATACATCTCACATAATCATCAAATCATATAATCATTCTCTATCATCAATATATACTCACCTGATACTTACATGTGCGTCCACAACACCAATTACCATTATATGCAACTACTAATGCATGAATAAATAGATATATATACTTTGCATGGCATATCATATCGCATTTCATATCACATTTAGTTTAATTGATTTTCTAGGAAAAATCTCATTTATATAGGTATATACGGAAAACAACTGCCCACTCACAGATATGTCGAAGCGTCGCAACCCCCGAGCCTCGATTGATGGCGTTCATCCTCAGGATAGGTCTCACCTATATGCGTAATAACCGAAAAACGTTATTTAACGCACATAACCAACAATAGGTAATAACTTCTCATATATTGCTCAATTTGGGTATATGAATATACCACAATGATCAACACAATCTCAGGATCATCCCCATAATTTTAAAATAATATTCTGACCCCTCACACGCCGCCACGTGCCAGTAAGTGCACGGCCACACGCGCGGCCACGTGCAGGGAACCCTGACGGAAACAGTAAACGGCGTTAGGAATATTCCGTTAAAACTAATGGTGTTACTTGACGCTGTTAGGAATATTCTGTCAACTTTGATGGAATATTCTCTCTTCTTCTTCGGTGGACCTTGCCGGTGGCCGTCGTCCGTCACCGTCAGCGCCCCCGTCTGAACTTTGAATTCCGCCGGTTTCTGGAAAATTTTCAAATCTTCATATCTTCTTCATTTCTCAACCAAAATTCATGAAATTTATACCAAAATGAAGATCTCACAAAGATGAACACAACCATACCTGACTCGACCCCCAACTCACCGGGGATTTGTCGAAAAAAGCCTTAATAATTTCGGCCAATTTTCAAACTTGTCGATCTCCACTTCCCGACGTCTAAATCACTTGGTTTTTCTTCGCCGAGCTTCGTAAGGATGATCTAAAGCTCCTATGGCTTTAGAATCTTCTAAAAACCTCGCATTTACGTGTGCATGAACAGTGCCTCAAATTCTGGGTTACGGGTTCTAGGGTTTCGAAGGTCTCGGGTTCTGAAAATGGTACCAATCGACTCGTGAGGTCACAAGGAACAAGATGGTGACCTTTAATCCTTCGATTTGTGAAGATTGGGCTTAGTTTTGGTGTTGTCCGTATGGTTGTACGAAAAATGGGAGAGATCGAGAGAGAGAAGGCACGGGAGAGAGGGGAGAGTTTGTGTGTGTGTGTGGTCCACGTGGGTCACCAACCAAAACAATTATACCAAAACATATCACGCACACACATCATTCAACGTCCAAGGGTATTTTCATCTTTTGACATCCACTGTACAAATTTTTCGGGACGGGCTGTTACAGTACTCAATTCGGAGATCATGGTTTCTACGTGAAATTGAAGGTATTCTTACCTGGAATTGGTACCACTTTACTCGTATGGTCCTCAGGAACACATTGGTGCACTCAAAACCTTTGATCTACCAAGTTTAGGAGGATTTTGGGTGTTTACCGTACAAAAATGAGAGAGAGAGAGAGATAGAGAAAAAGCACAGGAGTGAGAGAGAGAGAGAGAGAGAGAGAGAGAGAGAGAGAGAGAGAGAGAAAGGGTATGGTGTGTGTGTGTGTGGTCCAGCTGGTCACCAACCAAAGACAACTAAGAAAATGTCTTCCTCCTATTAGGTCCAAACTAGTTGGATTTAAAATGAATGACACAAAAATAAGGCTTAAACCACACCACACAATTAAACGTCCAAACGCAAATTAGTCTTTTCACATTATCGATACGAAAATTCCAGGACGGGCTGTTACAATTTACCCACCTTAATAAAATTTTGTCCCAAAATTTCATACAACAAGTACAACACTAGTATCCATAAAACAACCTCGGATACATCTCTCTCATCCAGTCTTCCGTCCCACTGAGTGATTCATCCACAACACTTTCACTAAGCGTACAGTCATGTTCCTCAGCACTTTATCCTTCCAATCTAGTACCGTCACCGTCTCCTCATCGTAAGTCAAATCCGGATTAATTTCCAAGGGTTAAAGAGGTATCACATGTGACGGATCTGAAACATAGTGACGAAGCATCGAAACATGGAACACATCGTGCACTTTACACAGCTCTGACGGCAACTCAAGTCTGTAACCAACTTCACCGACTCTTTCGGTGATCTGATAAGGTCCAATGTACCTAGGACATAGCTTGTCTATCTTCCCAAACCGTACCACACCTCGCCACGACGATAGTTTCAAAAATACACAATCACCAACATTATACACTCGATCAGTGGCACGCATGTCCGCTAAGCTTTTATGGCGATCCTGTGCTGCTTTCAGGTTAGACTTAATAACCTGATCATTTTGAGTAGTCTCCTCTACTATCTCAGGGCCCACTAAAACTCTTTCGCCGACTTCTGACCAACATAAAGGTGTATGATAAAGGCTACCATAAAGTGCCTCGAATGGTGACATACCAATACTCAAATGAAAGCTGTTGTTGTAGGCGAACTCCATCAAATCTAACCGCTTATGCCAAGTGTCGCCAAACTACAAAACCGAAGATCTGAGCATATCCTCCAAGGTCTGAATCGTCCTCTCTGACTGACCTTCTGTCTGAGGGTGATATGTCGTACTGTAGAATAATTTCGAACCAAGAGCTTCCTGGAATGCTGTCCAGAACTTAGAAGTAAATCTAGAATCACAATCCGAGATAATACTAACTGGAACACCATGGTACTTCACGATCTTCAATAAGAACAACTCAGCTAATCGGCTTAAGGAATACTTTTCCCTCACAGGAAAGAAATGCGCTGACTTAGTAAGCCGATCAACGATCACCCAAATTCCATCATAGCCATTCTGAGTAGGAGGAAGCTTGTACACAAAATCCATAGTGATATTTACCCATTTCCACTGTGGAACGGGAAGTGGCTACATCAATCCAAACGGCTTCTTCCTTTCAGCTTTAACTTGCTGACATATGGCACACCTAATCACATACTCGGCAACTTCTCTTTTCATACCCGGTCAATAATAAAATGGTCGAATGGTATGATACATCTTAGTACCTTCTGGATGCAACGCATAAGCTGAACAGTGCGCTTCGTCCAAAATTACTTTCCTCAACTCTCCATTATTCGGCACATAAATCCTACCCTCTTGCATAAGCATGCCGTCTGATTCTTTGATTCGAAAATCTTTATTCTTTCCTTCATTTCTTAACTGAATAAGTTCTTGAGTTTCTTCATCATTAATCTGTGCCTCGAGCACTCTATCAATCAAAACTGGCCTGACCTGGAAACTAGCAAGCAAGGCTTCTTCATGATTTTCCACTCCCAATTCCACTCCAGTGGACCTCAAGTATGGAAGCAGTGGAACATGGCTCACGTATAAGGCATTAATTCAGCCTTGGGATTTTCTACTAAGTGCATCAGCCACCATATTTGCACGACCTGGGTTATACTCAATCGTGCAATCATAATCACTTAGTAATTCAATCCACCTTCGCTGCCGAAGATTCAATTCCTTCTTAGTGAAAAGATACTGGAGACCCTTATGACCTGTGAAGATCCTACATTTCTCGCCATAAAGATATTGTCTCCAAATCTTTAAAGAGAAAATAATAGCTGCCAACTCCAAATCATGAGTAAGGTAATTCTTCTCGTGAGGTTTCAACTGTCGCGAAGCATAAGCAATTACCCTATCATGCTGCATCAACACGCAACGCAGACAAATCAAATAAGCGTTACAATAGATCTCGAAGTTACCGTTATCATCTAGAAGTGCGAACACAAGTGCATGAGTGAGATAGTATTTCAACTACTGAAAACTTTGCTCACATTTAGCATCCCACTCAAACTTAACATCTTTCCTCGTTAATCTCAAAAAGGGTAAAGCAATAATCGAGAAATCCTTAACAAACCATCGATAATATCCCGCTAAACCAAGGAAACTCCGAACCTCGGTGATGGTTCATGGCTGCTCCTAATTCTTTACAGCTGCTATCTTCTGAGGATCTGCAAGAATACCTTGAGCAGATATGATATGCCCCAGAAATGCCACTTGATCTAACCAGACCTAGCATTTGCTGAACTTAGCATATAACTGATGTTCCCTCAGCTTCTTCAACACCAATTTAAGATGTCTAGCATACTCTGCCTCAGACTTAGAGTATACCAGAATATCATCGATGAACACAATGACAAACCTGTCTAGATATTGTTGGAATACTCGGTTCATCAAACCCATGAAAGCTGCTGGCGCATTAGTTAACCCGAACAACATCACGAGAAACTCATAATGACCATAATGAGTCCTAAAAGCAATTTTAGGAACATCCTCGCTCTTAATCTTCAGTTGATAATAGCCAGACCTCAAATCAATCTTGGAAAACACACAGGCACCTCGATATTGATCAAAGAGGTCATCAATACGCGGCAATGGATAATGGTTTTTAATCGTCACTCGATTCAATTGCCTGTAATCAATGCAAAGTCTCAAAGTATTGTCTTTCTTTCGAACAAATAAGATTGGGGCTCCCCAAGGTGAGGTACTAAACTGAATAAAACCCTTATCAACCAATTCCTTTAACTGGATCTTCAATTCTCTTAACTCAGCAGGAGCCATCCGATAAGGAGTTAAAGAGATTTGATTAGTACCTGGAAGTAAATCAATAGCGAACTCCACATCGCGATCTGGCGGCAATCCAGGCAAATCCTGAAGAAAGACGTCAAAAAAAATGTCGGACTACCCGACCATTCTCCATGCTAACAAGAGTATCATCATTCAGCACTGCATGAGCTAAATATCCCTAGCAACCTTTTTCGAGTAACTTTTTAGCCCTCACAGCTGAAATAACTCCATGTCTCACCCCACTACGTTCTCTAACAAAAGTAACCTCAGGTAATCCCAGACGATGGAAGGTTACCATTTTCCCATAGCAGTCAATCTTGGCACAATTGTAATGTAACCAATTCGTGCCTAAAATCACATCGAAATCAACGATATCCAACGGAGTGAGGTTAGCTGGCATAACCACGTCCTCCACCACTACATGACATCCTGGGTATACCTAATCTACATAACACCTCTCCCCTCTAGGCATTGCAAACTCTAACTCATACCCAAGGGGTAAAGATTGAGGTTGTGTCAACTGAGCAAATGTATGAGAAATTACTGAATGCGTAGCACCATAATCAATCAACACTTTAGCATAATGACCAAAAATATTTAACGTACTCATGATTAGATCAGGATTACTCTGGGCATCTTGCTGCGAAAGGTTATGGATACGTCCCTGAGCTTGCTATCTTCTTCCTCGGCCTCTGCCGGCATGAATACCTTGGCCTTGAGCACCGCGTCCCTGACCAGACTGGCTGAGCTGTCTCGACGACCCAGCGCTACTAGTAGCAACATCAACCTGTTGAGGCTATCCTCCAGAATTCCACTATGATCCACCAGCTGAATACTGCTGCTGAGGCATGTATCCTCCTGAATACTGACCGTAGCCACCCTGCTGATAAGGATCCTGAGGGTACTGATACTGTCTTGAAGGATAAGGAACATGATCTCCTTGGTAATGGTAAGCACCGCCATGACCTGCTTGAGCGTAACCACTCTGTCCTTAAAACTCCTGAAAACTACTAGTTCTAAGGACAATGCTTAGCCAGATGTCCCATCTGACCACAGGTATAACATCCATTACTACCGCGTCGACACTCTCCAAAATGTCGGTTATTGTACCTGCTTCATAAATGAGCATTACCTCTACCAGAATCTCCCTGCCTCTGGAATCTAGGACCTCCTGAGAATCTACCACCTCTCCTCGGACCAGTGGCACTTAAAATCCCACTAGAAGAACTAGAACTAGCTCCACTCCTCTTAAAATTCTGGGTTTGGCGAGGTCCCCAAGATATTTGGCCTTTACCTTTGTTATCTTTCTTCTTCCTCGCTCTCACTGGGCATTTTCTCAAAGTCCTCTATCTTCAAAAATATCTTATAGAACTCTTGATAAGTCTCACAGGGATAGATAGTCACCATAGAACGCCATTTCTTCTTTGTACCTTGCTTACAACGTCGAAGCATCTCAACTGAATTAGCACCAACTTCTAGATCGCAGTGAGACAAATCAGTGAACTTCCTGTAATACTCATTAGCAGTCAATTTCCCTTGTTTCAAACCTGTAATCTCCTGCTTCTTACGGTCTAAATATGCCAAAGGTATGAATCTCTTATAAAATGACCACTTAAAATTCTCCCAGTCTGCAATCTCCTCGGGTGTCCACCCGTACGTTTCCTGTCTCCATCAGGATGTAGGTTCTTCATCCAAAAACCAAGTAGTGGTCTCTACCCACTTATCATCGGGAAGACTTCCTTGACTCTATATCACACGATACGTCTTCTCAATTTGATTAAGCCAACGCTCAGACCTTTCATGGGCTTTATTACCCTTAAAATTACGTAACTTAAGATTATACATTGATTCCAGAAGAGTCCACTGAGGAAGGCGAATTACAGACTGAATGGCACTAGCAATAGCTTCCCCTAACTGAGCAATGTCAGGGAAATTAGGCTCAGAAGAACGACGTGGCTCTCGACGAGGCGACATAGTTCTGACAGAAGACACCAACACAATTAGAATATTCACGAAGATACAGGATTGCTCAACCTAGTGCTCTGATACCAAACTGACACACCCCGACCGAAATCGAAGCGTGCTGGCCGTCACGTGAGGGTGACATAACCATGTGCACATTGCGGAAGCGGAGAGATATAGAGAAATAGGAATAAATTAAAACCAAACCACTACCAGTACTAACTAAGATAATGTGCGAGTGCAAGATTAAGAGTGAATCCCAATAATTCAGAGCATAAGTAACCTAGTGCAGTCTAGCAGGACAATTATTAATAATACAGCATCCGAAGATGATCCTACATGGAATGTGAACTGTCAGAACTTCCGTCAAGCCCTCGTAAGCCACCAGCGAACAATCTTACCTAAAACCTGGAGGGGCGCAAAACAAAAAGCGTGAGTGGGCAAAATAAGGTTTTACAAAAATCATATCATTTTCAAAAGCTCTAAACCCTCGCTGTAAAAGTTGTATAATTTCCTAGAAAATAGTATACATACGTATATATCTCAAAACCATGCTCAATATATCCAAAACCACAAATATGTATGCCATGTCCAATATCACAATATAACTACTGTAAGCCAGGTGATGCAATTCAATATAAATCATCTGTCAGCTGGAGTCACCTAACGTGATTTGCATGGTGAAATCTAGAGCTCATCTCAATCACATCTCAATCATATATCTTATCAAGTATATACATATCTCAATCTTATATCTCATAATGTATATACATCTGCACACAAGTCAGAACCACCTCATGTGGTCTGTCCGATAGGACTGGGTGTAAAATAATACGCTCTAGTGCTACAATCACATGAAGACTGTGCGAATAATCGTTGGTCACCTACGAGTCGAATGCACTGAAAGTGGTCTATACGACAGGACTGTGCACCTAACTTGGATTCAAGATAAGCATGTGGTACGGGAGGTGAACATCACGTGAAGGACTATGCCCCTAAGTCTGGGCGGGAACACTGACATCGGGGTGCAGATCAATGAGCTCAATATACATCTCAACATCACCATCTAACTCATAACCATTACCAGCGTAATATACTCACCTGTAGCTTACTTGGGCCTCCCCAGCACCATGCAACATTATGCATAAATATGATAATGCATACACTAAAATATGAGGCAAGTATGACATGGCATTTAAATCACATTCCTTTTAAATACGTTTTCTGGGAAAAACGTCAAGTATATATATATATATATATATATATATATACTGAAAACAAAAGCGCACTCACTGATATGTAGACGGGTCGTAACCCCCGTGCCTAGCCTGGCTACACTCGTCCTCCGGATAGGCCTTGCCTATATGAGAAATAACAATTTCGAGTTCCAATGATCGCTGGATCTTGCCGGAGAACCCTCGAAATTCCAGCCACCTTTGCAACTTCTCAGTTCTACGTTTTTCGACATCCAAAACCACCCAACGAGACACCCGAAGCTTCATAAGGACCTTCTTAAGCTTCCTATGAGCTTGAAATTTCCAAAAAACCAAAGTTTAACGACTGCATGAACAGTACTCAATTCGGAGATCATGGTTTCTACGTGAAATCGAAGGTATTCTTACCTGGAATTGGTACCACTTTACTCGTATGGTCCTTAGGAACACACTGGTGTGCTCAAAACCTTCGATCTACCAAGTTTAGGAGGATTTTGGGTGCTTGCCGTACAAAACATGGGGGAGAGAGAGAGAGAGAGCACGGGAGAGAGAGAGAGAGAGAGAGAGAGAGAGAGAGAGAGAGAGGGTATGGTGTGTGTGTGTGTGTGGTCCAGCTGGTCACCAATCGAAAACAACTAAGAAAATATCTTCCTCCTATTGGGTCCAAACTAGTTGGATTTAAAATGATTGACCCAAAAATAAGGCTGAAACCACACCACACAATTAAACGTCCAAGGGCAAATTTGTCTTTTCACATTATCGATACGAAAATTCCGGGACAGGCTGTTACAGGGCAAAGGCACCTTGGTTATAAGAAATTCAAACATCTCAAAGAGGCTTTAGTCCCATGATTATGTTCTTAGTAATTATCTTATAGCTAACATTGCACAGATTTAGAGGTCTATAATTTTTCGCAATCTCTGGGTTATCCACTTTTGGGATTAACACAATATTTATATAGTTAATGAGTCTTAGGGTTGAATTATTCTAGAAGAATTCCTTAATCATTGGAATTACTGTAACTTTATTCTCAACCCAACATTTATGGTAGAAGACCTCACTTAACCCGTCAGGACCAGGGGCATTTCAGGCTCTAATGCTCTTAAGTGCAACCAAATTTCTTCATTCGTTACTGGTTTAAGAAATTGCAAATTATGTTGATTATTAATATATGGGGTAACAATATCCACCAAAGCAGCCATATTATCATGTGTAGGGGGACTATTACCGGAGAAACGCAGCTTAAATTCTTGCACAAAAAGCTTGTTTATGTCTCTCCCCATACTTCCATAAAAAAACCATTAGTATCCTTAATTTTATCAATTGCATTTCTCTTTTTTTTTTTCGGATAGTTGCAACCATTTGAAAATACTTTGTATTTTTGTCCCCCAATTGCAACAACTTGAATTTGACTTTGAGCCCACATGGTTTCCTCTTCCCTTAACACCCTACTTATAATTTTAAAAGCCATATTAGAATTTTTTAAATATTACATATACTAAAAAATTTTGTAGGAATTATTTATTTTTAGGAATATTACATTATTTTAAAAAAAGAATCATAGATGTACTCATCGCGCATTTCCTGCATAAGACAAGGGAGGATCCGGATCATTAATGATGTTAGAAGTATGCCCACAAAGCCGCTCATTTGGTGTAATAGCTTTTGGAATACTTATAATGTTAAACTCTTGTAAAGTTTAATGAAAGGGCATTGTTCATTGACAATCACTATTTAATGTATTATGTGTTTAATCAATAACAAAAAAAATCCAAGGAATGTAATCCACCTAAGAGGAAAGTGATATAAGTGTTAGATCAACAAGACCTTTCTCTTATGTTCATTCCTAAAACGTTCCTAACCATAGGTTTGTCAATTGGGCATTGACAATTCGTTAAGGTTAGTATGTGTCATGTCAACTTAATTAGGAGTATGACTAGTCTCAAAGTCATTAGTGTTTGGACACTAAGACAAACACATAGGTGCTCCAAAGGTTGATGAGTACACTGAACAACGATCAACGGAGAGTTCTGTCATACATGTGATGTAAGAACTCATTGGTTGCATAATGCAAAGTAGTCATTTGACCTGAGGCATCATAGTTGTCTAATGGTTAGGTCTTTGATCTTTGACTATGTCAAAGGCATTCCACTGAGAGTATCCACGACATTGTTGGGACCAAGCTATCTTGTCATGTAGGCATGTGAATGCACAACAAGGGATCTCTAACCTTCCATGGTGGAAGGAGAATACTCTGAAATATGATTCAAAAGTCTTTGGCCAACGCATATGAATATGACTTAGGAAGTGTGTTCCAAATCATATTCAATAGAATCATATAGAGAAGTATCACATTGGATAGTAAACATGAAATAGACTATCAACCAAACAATGTGATCATGAGTATTGCATTAGAGAATGACCGTATTGCATTGTAGTTGTAACTGAGTAGGTTCTCCAACCACTTCCACTTAGCTTGGGTAGCCATGATATACTGCTAGGTGTCACTCATGGTTTGTGGAAGCCCTGAAGATTAAAAATCACTAGTCTTCATCATATGGGGAATTGGCAGTGAGTTTCAATTCCCAATCGATTAGTAAGAGTACGATCGCCCACTGCCTTGCTAATAGGAACCTAATGGAACGTACACTGTGTAAGGATAAGTGTGAAGAAATATCAATGAGATGGATAAGCAATTAAATAGTTTAATTGATAACATCAAATATTAACTAATTTGTTAATAATTATACGAAAGCACTAGTAGGAAAAACTATTTGCGAGACAAAGCAAAATCCATCGCGCAAGGACGTTTTGCGCAAGGTTAGTGAACTTTGCGTGACGGAGAACTTCATTGCGCAACAATGTTTGGACGATGAAAAAATGATGTTTGTCGAGCAAAGCCAGTAAGAAAACCGCATGTGATTTTTTTTGGCATGAAAATAAATGAGCGACGAAGAATTTCCCACCGAACCTTTGTGCGACAAAGTCTTCATCTCGCAAAGCTCATTCAATTTTTGGAGCGGAGCATTCAACGCATGGGAATCAGAGGAACATTTGCGCGACAAAAGCTTCATCGCATAAGTTACTGTCAGTTTTGAGTCAGAGCATTCAGTGCACGTGAATCAAAGGAATCTACACTGTATTTAGTGTGGGTCTTTGTGCGCCTAAGCCTTCGCCATGCAAAGGCCCTAACCTTCCTATAAGTATGCGCTTCCACTCTTGTTATTCTTTATAATTATGTTCTCCTTATTCTTCACAATTTTGTTTGTGCTGGAATGGAGGATAAAAACAAGGATCAGAGCATGCCCACCAACCTGTATGATTTGAGGCAACATGTAGAGTTCGCGCATGCGATTGGTGTAGCCATGCGTTATAATTGTCCTACAGCTAAGTGGCGTTCTTGGAAATATGAATGTGAAGAGGGCGGTGATAGATGAATTATTAGTAAGTATACTGTTGATGGATCAATAATTAATTTTGTGAAATTTTTTGTTAGATGTTGGAATTAATTATTTGCATATATGTAAAACAGTGTAAGTATACTCTTGATGATGATACGAACAAAGAGTTCATGAAGTTGATGGAGGTGGCGTTGAAGGGAGGTTACAAGCGGTGACGTTCTGACGTTGAGCTGAATGGAGGACCATCGAAATGGTAGTTTTAAATTTATGTTTTTTAGGACAATATTTAAATTTAAGGTTTTTTTATAAGTTATGTATTTGGACTTCATTAGGCTTTAATTCCTGTTTGGTTTTTTAAATAATCGAATGGAATATAATATCAATTTATTTGAGGTTTTAATTATTTTTTGAATAAATATTATAACTGAAAATTTGTTTGTAATTACGAAGTTTACGTAAACATAGATATCTATGTTTACGTAAACTTCATAATTCCAATCGATCACGTTCGTCGCTAAAACGTTTGCGCGAAAAAGGCTGTCGCTGTGCAAAATCTTGAGTGACAAAGCCTTTGGCGTGCAAATGGTGTTCAGTTTTAGGTCAGCGTAATTGGTGCATCTGAATCAGAGAAATCAATACCGTATTTAGTACAGATGTTTGTGCAACAAAGTCTTCGTCGCGCAATGTGCTTCTGCACTCCTTATTCTTCACAATTCATTTTGGAAACGTTTACCAAGTCTGTAGATTATAATCAGTTCGTTCTTTGACTGTTGGTACGATGGCCGACAATGGTGCGCGTTCGTCAAAGACAACGAATGGCGACAGTTCCGAAGAAGGTTTGCGTTGTAAATTTTGCATTTTGTATCAATTTTTTATTTAGCTTCAGTATTATGAAATTATATTTTGTGGATAGGCAAGAAGAAATTTGTTGCGATACGAGTCCGACAGACTTATGGTCGCAACTGTTACCGAATCACTGCTGACGAAGTAATAGGGATTGTGAAGTCAGAATAGCGCGCCAGCTTTTGGTTCGACATTGGAGCATTGGTGAGTACCAAATGTGCTGCGGAGTGGGAGTCTTGGAGAGCCATCCCTGAAGAGCTAAAGATGCACATGATTGATCAGTTAGCTGTATGTGTTAATTTTATTAGTTAAATAATAATTTTTGTTAAATATAATATAGTAGTGAGCTTTTAATTTATTAATTTTTTCATGATAGCCCAATTGTGACATTGACAAAAGTGACCCAAATTTGATGAAGGCTATCGGCAACATGTTCAAGTTGCGTTTCTAGGAGTGGAAGTTTGATAATTAACGCGTCGCAGAACTATGGCAAGAACCAGAACTATCGGCGGATGAGTAGAATAGGATTTTTTATTTTAATTTTACTGCTTATTTAATAATTAGATCTGAATTTTAAGTTTTTTTAGTATGAAGAGTTTAATTAAATATGTACTTAATGTTTATTATGAATAAAATTAATGCATTTTAATAAATATGTATATTAATTAATTATGCACAAATGATATAATGAAATAAGTTCTTGATTTATTAAGTATTTATGTGGTTTGAAAAAATTTGAAGAGTGAATGAAAAAATAAATTTTTCATTTCAAAAAACGAACGTTAAAAAAAATAATAAAATAAGGAGGTAATGCACGACGAACTATGGTTCGTCGCGTAATGTGTTATTTAAACACGGCAAAGCGTAGTTGGATGGCGCCAAAAAGTTGAAGTGCAAGGTTTTGCACGATGAAAGCAACAATCTTTCACTTTACTGAACTTAACCAGAATACAGGAAGGTAGAAGCTGCAAAACATTTGCAGTAGCTGCCTTCCCCTGCTGGAATTTCCAGCCGTCGGGATTGTCGTTAGTCTGGAAGGTATAATTATTCTTAACTAACTTATTTTATTTCTATTCATTTAAATTGTGTTGTATGTAGTTTATAGGTGTTGTGAGTTTATGTATTTGTATGCAAACATTTTTGTATGGATGTACAAAAAATGGTTTGCAATGTTCGTATGAGCTTAGTTTCTCGATTGAGAATTAGTTAGATTTTGCGAATCGATGCGAAAGCATGACTGCGATCCAATTAATTCTTGAATTATCCCAAAAAATTGGACAATTTGAGAATGCACACTTACATGTTGTATTTTGCGGTTCATGCATTAGAATTTGAACGTGGGAAATGTGGTAGCATTTCTTTGCGTTCTTCGGGTGCATCGTAGCTTTTTGTATCTACGTCGTGCACTTGAAGAACTACAAGGAGATGCTACCAAAATTTTCCCACGATCGAACTCTAATGTGTTGGAATCGTAAATTACAGCACGTAACTATGCATTCTCAAATGAGATAGAACATATACCAGAGGCATAAGGTGGCATGTCATAATTGAGGTTGTTGTAACCCTTGTAAATTTTTTTTGTTTGCAAGTGAAATGGATAAACAGTGGATAAATAATTCTAACAGATGTGCTGATGATTATTTGGATGGAATAAATCAGTTCATTGATTTTGCAATTGCAATCAGCTGTGGTTCAACTCAAATTCGATGTCTTTGTAGAAAGTGTAACAACTTAATGATTGAATATTTTGAAACTGTTCGATACCATTTGGTCAGAAATGGGACGATGGAAACCTACACTACGTGGAATCATCACGGAGAACAAATACAATATGCTTCATCTTCCCACATTACCCGAGCAGTGGATACATTTGAATCTGTTGTGGACCCAAATGACAAAATTATGGACATTATCAATGATGTTTTTCCAACCGCTAGTTCAAATACAAATGAGGAAGTAGAAGATGATGTCCCTCCCATCATGGATAGTGAAGCATTCGAAAAATATGAAAAACTATTGAAAAGTGCCAAGCAATAATTATACCCCGGTTGCAAAGGATTTTCGGTGCTCACGGCCATTGTTGAGTTGATGCATGGCAAAATAAAGTTTCGTATGTCAAACCAGTGTTTTGATTACATTCTGGGGGTTTCCAAGAGGATTCTTCCAAAGGACAATTGCCTTCCTAAAGATCATAAAACTGCAAAGAAGGTGCTAAGTGGTCTTGGATTGGGATATGAAAAAATTCACGCATGTAAAAATAATTTCATTTTATTCTACAAAGAGAATAAAGCTTTGGATAAATGCCTTATATGTAATGACTCGCAGTTTAAAATGACCTCTCAGAATAGAACAACGAAGACTCCACAAAAAGTTACGCGTTATCTCCCAATAAAGCCCAGGCTGCAGCGATTGTATATGTCGACGCACACTGTAAGCGACATGAGGTGGCATAAGGACAGACGAGTGGATGACGATGTTATGAGACCATCCTGCAGACAGAAAGGCCTGGAAAGAGTTTGATCGGCTGTACCACACTTTTGCATGTGAGCCCCGGAACGTTAAATTGAGACTTGCGATAGACGGGTTTAATCTGTTCGGGGTTCTAAACCAAAACCACAGCACTTGGCCAATCTTCGCAATTTCGTATAATTTGCCGCCTTGGAAGTGCATGAAAAAAGAATATATGATGATGACGTTGTTGACAACCGAAGATCCGGGCACGTCTGTTGATGTGTATGTACAACCGTTGGTCGATGAACTAAAAGAATTATGGGAAAACGGTCTTCTCACGTACAATAAATCTATCGGGAAGATGTTCACTTTGAGAGCAACCGTGATGTGGACTATAAACAATTTTCCTGCGTACGTTATGATGTCTGGGTGCAGCACTAAGGGCTATTACGTATGCCCAGTTTGCAAAGAAAACACAACGTCTAGTTGGCACGTGGGAAAAGTTTATCACCTAGGGCATCGTAGATGGTTGCTGTGGGACCATGAGTGGCGTTAGAACGAGACTACCTTCTTCAATAGCACAGAGCTTTGGCTAAGACCCAGAGAATGGTTCGGAGATGAAATTTTGGCTCATGTGAATTAGTTCGATTTTGCTTCGTTAGGCAAATCTGTAAATAGGACAAGATTGGACACACATCTAAACTGGACACACAAGATGAGGTTGTTCGAGCTCCCGTACTGGTCCAAATTAAAATTGAGACACAACATTGATGTAATGCATGTTGAGAAACATGTGTTTTATACTGGTCGGAACTATACTAGATATTAAGGGAAAAATAAAAGACACAATAAAAACTCGGACCTATCCGGAAAAAATGGGCATTAGGCCAGGTTTATGGATGACAGGGGACAGAGACATTGCTAGAAAGAGGCTCGCATCGTTTTCGGTGAAACCGGATAAGAGGAAAGAGTTTTTGTAGTTTCTATCTTCTGTAAAGTTTCCAGATAGGTATGCTTCAAACATCGGTCGTTGTGCAAACATGGATGGAGGTAAATGTTCCCGCCTCAAGAGTCATAATTGTCATGTCATACCTCAACGCCTTTTCCTAGTGGGAATTCGACACCTCTTGCCCGAAGACGTGGTGAAGCCGATTATGTTGTTGGCGATATATTTTTCTCAATTAACTGCAAGATCTTTGCGCAAGTTTGATGTTAAACAGTTGTATGACGATATTATTAAAGTGCTATGCAAGTTTGAACAAACATTTCCTCCAAGTTTCTTCACAAGCATGATCCATGTCATGATTCACTTACCGTAGGAGGCATTTCTAACCGAACCCCTCAACTATCGATGGATGTATCCGATAGAAAGGTTTATAATCGCCATAAATACTTTAGTTCATGATGTATGTACGATTTCACTAATTTTATACGATATTTTGTTTATTGATCCAGACTACTAGGTGAATTAAAAAAGAGTGTACTGAACAGGGCAAAACCCGAAGGATCAATCGTGGAGGCATGGGTCCCATTTAAGTTGCTTTCATTTTGTGCAATGTACCTACAAGACATTAAGACTACGTTCAACCGACAACAACGCAACAATGACGGTGCTGTGAGAAGTGAAAAACTTTCTATTTCTGCCCAAATTGCACGACCCTTTGGCGAACCAATCAGAGGGGAGTCGTTTAACAAAATGGACATGGAGGTAGCATATTGGTTTGTACTTAACAATTGTGATGAGACAATTACCTACCAAGATGAGCATGAAGAGTTGATGAAGTAGGAACATCCTTCAGATTTATATGCCAAAAAGCATCGTGAATTGATTCCTCGATGGTTTCGTGAAAATGTAAGTTGTTCGTGTTTTGGGTTATTTGCATAATTGTAAATGTTAAACTAAGACGGCAACTTTTTCTCATTTATTTAGGTGAAGAAATTGAAGGAAATGAATTCACCCGTTTACACAGAAGAATTGTACAACTTGGCTATTGGGCCCCTAAGTGCAGAATTGTACTCCGGTTGTCACGTAACTGGCATCAAGTTTTTAGCAGCTGATCACAATGACAAGCTTTGTACGCAAAATAGTGGGTTACATGTCCCAGGTGCGAGCGACATTGCAGACATTGATTTCTATGGAAAACTGACAAGTGTTGTCCAATTACATTACAAAGACCGCTGTCAAGTTTTCATGTTTAAGTGTCGCTGGTTTGATACAAACCTATGTAGGGTTGGAGGTGTTAAGCGAGATGATGGTTTGCTATTGGTCAACACTAACAGATGTTGGTATAATGACGACCCCTACATTTTGGCAAAGATGGCCAAACAAATTTTCTATATAGATGACCCTAAGGGCAGGAGGGGATGGAAAGTAGTTCAGAAGAATGAGCATAGAGGGTTGTATGATATTTTGGACCGAAATCCTAATGTCGATGACTATTTTGGTGACGTTGCTAACCAACAATTGGAGACTTCAACGAAACTTAGTGCAGATACACTGTGGGATATGACTATTGTACAAGAACTGTATTAGGTAGCAGGAGGTATTAAAATTGAAATACCGATCGACTCCATTATGATTGACCTTGGGGATCTACCGTGAAACAATGCACCCGAGCGCGTGAATGACGATGTTGACGTGCCTACAGACAATGAGGAATGGGAGTTTGAATTTGACGATAGTGATCATATTTATTCTAGTTCAGACGAGGGTTAATGAAAAATTATGATGTAAATGTAATGATATTTATTGAATGGTATTTATTTTGTAGACAAACAAAAGTTTCCTTTAAAATTTGTAACAAAATTAATTAAACAAAAAGAAAATTATTTATTTATTTAAACCAAAGAATAAATTAAATTTACAAATATGCGCTATGACGTTTTTGAAATGTTTGTGGCGTAAATGTTTAAAAATTCATTTTTAAAAAAAAAAACTGGTGGTGCAATGAAAATTTAAGCACCTTCGTCACGCAAACATGTAAAAATTTGATTTTTTTTTTGCCAAAATTGGGCGCGTTTTTATTTCGGCGCCTTCACTTTATCTCTTTCTCTATCTCAGACTCACTCTATCTCTCTCTCATTCTCTGCATGCGAAAACCTCAATCTCAGACTCATTCTATCTCTCTCTCGATTATGTCCGAACTCACTCTTTTTCTCTCTCTCTCTCTCAATTCTTTAAGGCTCCTCGCTCTCATCACTCACTATCTCAGTGTCTCCCTCTCTCACACTCTCTCTATTTCTCTGTCTCTGTGTCACTCTCCCTCTCGCATCTACTGCACTCCAACGCCACCCTCTCCCGCCACCGCAGCAATACTAGGTAGGCACCCAGTCTCCCTTAATTCAATTATTTATAAGTACAATTTTCTCAATTTTTTTGTTGAATTATTTTAATTACAACATTTAGGGATTTAGGGTTGGAATTGGGAATCCTGGGTTAGGAATTTAGGGTTGGGATTTGGAATCCTGGGTTAGGTTTTTTGAATTGTTGGGAATCTTGGGTTAGGGTTTTCGAATTGAGATGATATTTCGACCTTCCTTTCTCTTGGAAACGGAATGGAACTTTTGCTCTCGTAAGGGGAGATATATCTTAGCAATATTTCCCTACCCCTTTCCCATTGTCTTGTTATTAGGGAAATGCAATAATAATATAACTTACAATATTATGTATTTCTTATTTGGAATTTCATAGAAATTATGTTCGTAAGATTAATCTAACATGGACATACTAAAAGTTTTATGAACTAAAGTGGACTGAATAGTTCTTGTTTCTTTGACAACATAATTAAGTGGCTTAATTATTTCCTTTTCTTAAAAAGGTTAATGAACCCTAAACCCGAATATATATATATATATATATATATATACGAGAAATTTTCGAGTGTATATATGCGGTGCATTGAAAGGATGGTAAAATTAACAAACACGTGGAGTTCGAAGCGAAGTTAATCAAACAAACCTAAGATTGACATGTTTGTTTGTGAGCCTTGGATTCATTGCATCTTGCATATGGAATCATAAGTTCTTAGGTGCATATAGCTAGCACTTGGTTGTCATTCCTTTGTCATTGTTTTTCCATGAAACATTATAACAATATGGTAACAATTACGTTGTTGGGATTATCCTTAATTAGAGCAAACAAAGTAAGTATTCATCTTCTTGTCCAACCTAAAGGTCAATCAGGTCCAAACTGATAATGAAGACGCTTTAAAAATATATGACCAAAAAAAAGAGGTTTTGAAAATATTTAGAATTATGCTTCAAGTCAACTATTACTTTGCAACCCTGAAGACAAATTGCAATTTTCTAGTCGAGTCATTTCTGATATCTAAATTACTGTAGTAGTAACTATCCATTAGTGCTAGGATATTCTAGGGATTCTTCACAAAATTTCTAGTTGGAAGCCATATCATTTAAAAACCTGGAGTAGCTCTCTATCTTGGGCCCTTTGAACTTGTGAGTAGGCTAGTGACTTGTAACAAGTGTTTCAGAATCATGATTCATTTTTTTCCCAGTAAATTTTTATTTATTTTCATTTATACCGTTTTTCCTAAGTGTTACAGGGGATTTGAAGGAAGTTCAGTGAAACTAACCATTCAGAGTGGACCTAAAATAAAGCACCTGGATCTAATGTAGGTTTAGTTCTTCATTCACTTCTGCAGAAATACCGTAATATCAGTCTAAGGAATTATCCATTCTATTTTTTCTTTAGGGATAAAAATGTTGTATGCCCAAAAGTGTTTGAAGATTATTGATTTGATACTATGTTGGTTTTAACTTTGTCATGGCATGCATTTGATAATTAGTTGGAATTAATTTCATCATGTCATTTTAAGAATGCCTTTGCTCTAAGTTCTCATTTTATTTGGTGACTGGCAATTGAGCTCCGTGTTTAACCACAGTCATCCCATTCGCTAAGACATTGAACTACTATATCACACATTCTAGCCTTATTCACATTTGCATTACACATGTTAGGGATCCAACAAGTTTTGTAATTGTCATGTAACTGTCATGGTACCAGTTGTTGTCAGTTTGTTCAAGTTTTGTAATTGTCTTCCATTCATAATTTGTACAAGTTTTGTAACTTAGGAATGTATTTGGAACATTGTTTACGATTTTATTTATTTATTTCCTATTTGATCGTTAAGACCTTCTAGGGTTCATGACAAACGTGAGTTTTCTCTCAATTATTCTTAGTGGATTCTAGGGTTTGGTAATGGATTCTACCTTGAGGTTATTGTTTGATTTCCCTTCAATATATTTGTTGCATCATATATGTTATTGTAGATGGGTCAATTTGTTTGTTTGTTTTTATGAATAAACTTGTTCCTTGCAATACTCTTTTCTATTCTTATCTCATGTTTTCATTCACCTTATATATGTGAAATGAAATGCATATAATAAGATGATATCTAAACAGATTCATGATTGTTTTTTTCTTTCTCGAACTTTGTCTACAACTACTGAAAAAAACTTGATTCATATGTGGAGATGTGGGTTGTCCGCCTCTCCCTTTGTGCAAGTCATGAATATGATACATAAGTACACACACACACACACACACACACACACACACACACACACACATTCATCCTTACCTTCAGCCAGAATAAGTACATGCTTGCCCTCTTCAATCATTCATCAATTCCTTGCAAGTTGCATTATCTTGCAAACTGTTTTGTCCTTTTAACTTTTCTTTTTCATGTTTATCATATAGGTTTGCATAACGCATGTAAATAGGTTTTACATATAGGCATGTGGGATACTATAAATGCTCCTATAGTGCATGAATATATATTTTGCGGTTGTATGGGTAATTTGATAATTCGATTCCTTCTTTAATGGTATTAATGAAATTAAAGTTATATCTTATTTTGCTTCAAGGTTATGATATTTTTTACTATATCCAAACTAGATTAAAGTAGTGGAATGTAACTTTTTTATTAATTGTTTTTGTACATGTCGAACTTAATATCAAACCGGCGGGCAGCTAGTAGGGGCAGTCAGACACCTTCTCCAGGAGATAGTGCTGCTGTCACCTCCACACCTAATATAGGCACGATGGGTGTCCCTCTGGTCACGCTTTTGGGGCCAACGGTGTCTACAGCTCCTGCATCATCGACTTCTTCAGTGACGCATCATGTACTAAGCGCCCGGCGGACTCATCGACGACCCTGAAGTTCTGAGGAGGCTCAGCAGTCTAGTGAGGCTTCCTCTTTCCATGGAGAGGGGTCCCAGGCAAGTAAGCTTGCTCTGTTGATTGATAAGCTTGCTTTTGGTTTCATGATGGCCAAAGCAACATTGACATTAGTCTGTAGGCATGCTTGAACCTTCAAAATTGTCACATTCCCATTAATTAGAACGAACTTACTAAGAACTTCGCTTTGAGTATTTTGCCTCTATTGTTGTCAGTTCGTGTAATCCCACAAACAGATGCTCTCTATATTAGTGGAACCACTACTGTAAATGATTTAAGTTGGCACACCTAGCCTTGGAAGCCAAAACTTGTTGTAGACTCACAGTGTGAAGTCATATCATCAAGTTGGTATAAACTGTTTGAATTGTTGGGTGGAAGAGTTGTTTTTGTTGTTATATTGTCTGTAGGTTTTAAGAAATGTTATGGTTTTAGGGGAGACTCTGCCGAATTTTTGGTAGAAAATAGAATTCGTCTAATGTGTACTTTGTTTATTTGGTAGTTCAAACAAAGACCGGGGGTCCTTGCAGATTACTTAAGATGTCATAGACCACTCACAACACGATTGAGAAGATCACTATTACGTGGGATCCTCGACATCGTGCGACCGCAACAAAGGACCAGGACAATGCGTTGGCCACCGACATTGGCTCGGTTATCAGGAACTATTGCCCCCTCATATGTGAGTCATGGAAAGCTATCCCACATGAAGTCAAGGAAGCTGTTCTTCATGAATTATCGGTAAGTATTTTCAACCTTAAATACTAAATTTTTATTAAAGTATACAAAGATTTTAAATTTTAACTACTATTTATTTGTTGAGTTTTGTAGCATCACTATAAGCTCTCCAACCTCGATGCCAATCAAATGCAGTACATCAATGACCTTTACTCTGGTAGGTTCACTGAATGGAAGAGCGACCTCCACAAGCATTATGAGCTATATGACGGTCCAAAGGTCACTCGAGCAGTTAGGTGCCTTATAGAGTTGGTGGATCGCCGTGATGAATGGGAGTGGCTCTGTGGCCATTTTAAAGACGAGAAATACCTCGTAAGTATAATATATTAATAAAAAAATTTACAATTTTAAATAAAATTTTCATGTTTTCATTCATTTGTTATAAATATCTAAACTAATACCTTTTTTTTTAATTCAATAGAAAAATGTGAAGGCAAACTCGATCAATCGGTCGAAGAAGAAACTTCTACACCGATTCGGCTCACAACGATTCTCTTATAGGTTGGAAGAGCAACATAAGGTAACCGTATATTTATTTTAAGTTTTCAATCTTTTTACTCTTTATTACACAATTGGTAATCTATGGTAACACTTTTTAAATTTTTTCAAGGGGGTCAAAGTTTCTTGAAATTAACATGTTTAAGGAGGTGTACGTTCGGCCCGGGGATGAGTTGATGGAGCAGCTTCATGTAAGTTATTTCAATGTTTTAATATTCAATTAGTATTAATATTAATTACATGTATTTTTAGTTTTGTTTTAAATTGTTTTCAAATTTAAAAATACTTTTTTCCATTATATGTACATTTTCAATAATTTTTTAATTCAATATTCTTCTTCACATTTTTTATTTTTAATTTCATTAAATTAATTTTTACATAAAACAATATTAACAACATTTAAAAGGAAAAAGAAATTAAATAAATAATAAATTATTTAAAAAAAAAACTAATTTTAAAATCTTACTGCGACGGCCTCTATATCCATTGCACAAGAGTTTGTGGGTCAAACCTCTATGTCCGTCGCGCAGGAGTTTGGGGGTCGAACATCTACGTCCGTCCCGCAAGAGTTTGGGGGTCGAACCCCAGTTTCGTTGCTCGGTACGCTCGCAATCTTCATTTTGCATGACGAAAAGCTTTCCTCCATCGCGCAATGCCTGACGTCACGAGTTTTGCGCAATAGAATTTGCGCGACGCTCTCTTCACCGTCCAATGTTTCCGGTGACGGTATTGGCCTTTGCTCAACACTTTCCCCTTTGTCGCCTAAGCAGTTATTCTTAGTAGTGAAGGTTCGTATTGAGTTTCAAGTTAGTTTCGGGTTTCGGGGCCCAAAAACATTTTGGTCCATATAGCTCATTAAGCTTAAGATCATATGACAACTTAAATTAAATGGGGCAAACCGGCCATTGACTTTAGACGGCTGGCCAAACAAGGGAAAAGTTCTTAATTTCCATCATGCCACTCAAATTTGAGTGGGTATAAAAGGGAAGTTATAACTCAAACCTTATTAGGGTTGTAAGAAAGGAAATTTGGAGGAGCAACATTCTCCCTTTCCTCTCCTTATAGCCGGTCACCTTAGAGAGATTTCACTAGCATCAAATCTCTCCTAGGTCATTCATCTCACCTTCACATCTCCATCTTTGGTGTGGTGAGTTTGAAGTTCCATTCTTTTGGAACTTGGAGAATCTTTTCACAAGAAGCAAAGGAGCCAAATGCATGGAGCATATGAAGAGGAATGAAGTCCCTCACATGGGTGATAACCTTGTGAAAACAAGGAAGAGTTTCAATGGTATGAATGCTCAAAACTTACATCTTACCTTTAGTGAAAAAAGTCTTGGTTCACCACTCACTAGGCCTTAAATTTCAATTGACGTAGATTTGTTTTTGAGTTCATGCTTTACTTTTAATTGTTAATAAATGCATGTGTTGCTCAAATAATCTCTACATAGTCAACATTTTTCCTTCAAGTGGTATCAGAGCCTAGTTCGAGTGTTTGGGGAATCCTTTTGGGTTTTGTATTTGCATAGTTTATGATTTGAATGTTGTAATTGTTACAAGCTTTATTCTGGCTTCTTTGAATGTAAATTTTGTTAGAAAATTTGTCATCTCAAATGTTGTAGACGTAGTTCATTTAAGAATGAATTTTGGAGCTAAAATTTGATGACACGTTTATGGCATTACAAGAAAACAAGGCTTTAGTGACCATGGCAGGCACTACAAGAAAACAAGGCTTTATTGACCATGGCAAAGCATCACAAAATACTAAAAATTCATCACATAATGGTCACCTAGAGTATGTTTAACGAATTTGTAATTCATCACATGTTCTCAGTATGCGTGACGCCCAATTCCACACATATTTTCAAGCCCAATGTCAATTCTAAGTCAGTTTGTGACGCGTCACAAATCTTGAAATTATGTGATGAATTAGATATATCGTCACATATTTCTTTAAAGATTTTGTATTTTATTTTTACTCATTTATTCTTTTACATTTTATCGTTTGAGTAATTAAACCAGCATTTCAATTTCCTGTAAATGGAAAGCACAGTAAATACTATGAAATTGAGTGAAAAAAAATACTCTTATAATTCAAATATAGGTAGTTTTTACATCAACATGTCCAAGGGTAACCGAATACAATACATCCCAATTACAGCTAAAAAAAGATAATATCATAACTAAAAATATTGAATTGGAGTTGTCTGCTACAATATCTGTAGTATCAATAACAAGGCAACCTAGAAGAAACTAGCCATTTGAATAAGTTCAATCTTTACAGCTCCAGCTGCATCAACAAATATGTTCAAGCTTTATAGCTCCAGCTGCATCATCACTTTTCATTTTGTAATCCATTCCAGCATACCTATCAAAAACTGTTTCACTTGATGTGAGAATTACTTGACACTCAAATTAAAACCCTATCGACGTAGTATATGAAAGTAGGGATCGTTTAAGGCCGGGGATTAGAAGGGATGCTAATCTATACAAATTAAACTCAAAAACACTAAAACTGGACTCTAGACAATGAAAACAGGTACTATGGGTCAATCTGAACGAATTTTAACTTCAAACAACTTAAATCAACCTAACTTGACTCAAATAACACAAAACAAACTTAAAACAACAAATAAAACTCAACTAGGCAGATTCTAGACACTAGAGACTCAAAACAGGCTAAATAGACTCAAAACAACCAAACTAACTTAAACAGACTCAAAACAGGTTCTAAGGGGTGAATTGGATGACTTTTGGACTAGTTAGACTCAAAACACTAAAAGGAGACAGATTTGGACGAATTTAAACAAAACTAAGCAGATTTAAGCAAACAAAGTAAATTGAAAGAGATAAAGGTGAATTCAGGGGTGAAAACTAGTTAGAGGGTTCTTCTCCACACATGAACATATGCATACGAATTGATTTCCAGTTATTCTTTCGATAAACCATGAATGACAATGCTCCAAATTAATTGTATAGAACTAATTAATTCTCAGATTTCCCTAAGTTCATTGAATTGAATGGATAACGCATCACAACCAAATTATTCTTATCAAGTCCCCTAACTATGGAATATGCATGATAGAGATACATATCAAAGATCATTAAGTTCCATGGAAATCATAAACATTGACAAGGCATTCATAACTATGGAATACGCATGTTACTCTTGCCTAGGATTTACTTAACACAATTGTGACTAGCAATCTTTACTACTTGTGAATATAAGTTCCTAACGATTAGGTGAAATTCCATTATATCCTAGCATCAAATTCATGCATGTAAACTAAGTAGGCCTCCTTAATCAACACACAAGAACAAGTTCTTCATAAAACAGATAAGTAAATCACATTCACAATTTATGAAACAATAACTGAAGGTAATCAATTCATATCAAACATATGTCCATGGCTTTGAATCCACCTCTAACTAAAACGAAATTAGTTCCACATGTTCAACATAATTGAAAAGCAAGTTAAATTAAACATGAAACGAAACAAGAGAAGAAAGAACTCCTCCTTCTCCAATGGAAGCCACGGCAAGGCCTTGTCTTCCCTTCTCTGCAGCAAAATATGGATTTCTGAAGGTGTGGTGGTGTAGAATTCGTATGGATGGGTGGTGGTATGGCAAAGGGTTGATTAGTATATATATAGGCACCAAAAACCCTAGGTGAATCAGATTAGGACTTCTAGAAAGCCAAATCCATCCAGAAATAGGCTCAAAACAATCAGATTTCCAATGGGAAAGGGCCTAAGGTGCGGCAGATTTGGATAAGGAGGGATAAGGCTTCTAGAAACTCAATTTAAATGTCCCCCAATCAGAAAATAAACCCTCATTCTACCAGGAATTGAATTAGAAATGGATTAGGATAGGATAAGGTTTGTTAAGATAGGATAAGGATTGGGTAAGATAAGATAAGATAAGGTTGTTTTGGATAATGTTTTGGATAATTCTCCTTCTTTTGAGCTGATTCCTTATCTTCAATGATTTGAATTTATTTCTCCAACCTTGAAACATATTCCCAACTCCATTTAAACTCCAAATTCGTCCATCTTCATGCCCATTGCTTGTGCTATCCATTCCAAGCCCAGATTTGCTCTAAAATGCTCCAAAATGCATCTTTTTGCCAACTTTGCTTCTAGGACCTAAAAACACACGAAAATGACTTTAAACACCATACTAAGCAACAAATAGCTAAGCAAATGCAAGAAAACACACTAACTAAGTAGCATAAATATGCTCCTATCATCACTCAATAAAAAAGATTAGGTAACCCAAATGTTGTTCAAATGCATATATAAGTTTATAACTTACAAAAAAACATTATAACAAGAAAAAAAAAGTGCTGATACATTTCCTACAATACACTTAAAGGTGGGCATATTAACACTTATTTAAGTTATTAAATCACTTAACCTGTATATATTTGTCACTGCACTTGGAAATATAGGTGGTGATCTAACGAATAGCATGATCATTCTACAAAGGACAGAAATGGATTCACAAAAGTTATTTGCTGCCCAGGCTATTTGGATCATTTTTTCCATATTAGTGTACCTAACCGTACAGGACGAGACCATTCCTAAAAAAACAGTCAAACCCAAAATACTCAATCCCATTTAGACTTTAGTGAAATAAGAACTTCAACGAAAATTTCAAACAAAAGTCCATCACGACAAAGAGAATACAGCACGCACCCAATTCCTCATATGAGCTAATAAAAGGGTTTGAAGTCAAGCAACCAAGTACCAACCTGTAATTGAAAATTAATATAAAAAAATGAATTAACCAAACATTCAGAAAGATCCAAATGTAGAAGCCTAAAAACACAAAAAAGAAAAAAATATTGAAGTGTATTACAAACTATGGATTAGATAGTGATCCCAAAAACCAAATATAACCAATAAGCACAAGTTCCATCATTAGTAAAAACCGATCGATTCATTGATTTTTGTATGAGTGATACAAGTATTGGTATACACAATCAACATAAGGAGATAAGCCTCCAGGACGTGTAGGATTACAATGCAGAGCAACTAAAAGATAAACATTACAATTGAGAGCATTAATATCCTAATATCAAATAAACAGTAGCTTATGTTTTTAACTTTTAAAACTACTCAAGTACAGAGCACTCACTGCTCCGGATTCAAAGAGAACCTCACATAAGAAAATCGCTTCTCCATAAAACATAAATGATAGCTCTTGGAATTGACTGCAGAGTATAAAGTGGCAGCTTAAACAATTATGTATGGTTCAATTTCATAGCGTCTACAAGGCCCAGAAATACTAAACCTTCTTTTCTTATTAATTTGTAAAAGCAACAAGCCAGAAAGATTTTACCTTTAAACATCAAGAAAAACAGAAGCCTCCCAGAAAAATAATTTCATCCTACAAATTCACAGCAAAAAGAAAAATACTGAAAAATAAAAAGCAAATGAAAGTTGATTAAAAAAATCCTCCATATGTAATAATAAATCAAGTTAAAAAATCCCCAATCATAGAATAATAAAGTCAGGCACAAATACATATAGATTTAGAAAAATCAAAACCAAATTTACCCAAATTAGAGGTTGCAGAGTGCGAATGTGCAGGTGGAAGGGCTGCTGGAGGAAAGTACCTGTAAATTCAAAACCAAATTTACATAAAAATAAAATAAAATTTTGAAAAAGAAAACTTCAACCTTAGAACATTGGGAGAAAAACGGCGGTCTCGTGTGTCTGGGAGAGGAAGATTTATGTATTGATTTGAGTTTTGGCGGAATAGATATCCTGGGTGCTTGAATTTTAGGTGGAGGACAGCAAGTGGCGTCGAGATGAGGCCATGGACCGCGACAAAGTGATGGAGAGAGGGGTTTGTTGTCGGGGTAAATAAATATGGGTATGACATGCACGCCAGAAAGGAGACTGCCTTCCTGTTGGGTCACGGTGGTGTGAAAGAAATGAGCCATTTGAGGGTGTCTTTTGTTTGGCCTCACTAACATTCACTAGACTAGATTGGATTAGCTATTAGGGAAATCCCATGTTTGTTGCGTGCACAGACTAAAGTTATTGAGACTAAAGGGGATTCACTCCGACTATCTCCCTCATTATGAGGTCTTAGCGAGAGCCCCCCAAGAGCATAGGACTGCTAAGCCATTCGTCTGGTCTGTCATCGTTTCCTCTCATCCACTATCTGCTCTCTATTTTCTTTAGCATCGACAACCACCATCACACCACCACTCCCAACTTTAGCGAGATACATCGCTAGCCCAACACCATTCTCTCCCTCTCACCTCGAACCCAGAATTTTGAACAAGGAAAATCCCGCTTTCTCCGTCGTCTGTCCCGCTCTAGCAGTCCTCTGATTCACCTCCGAGGAATATCTCGCTCTAACACTCCTTGATTCAATTCCTCCGAGTTTCTGGAGGTTAATTCTTTGATTTCCTGTAATAAAATTTGGCGGGGTTTAATTTTGTATGGTTGGTAGGAAAGCTGAGAAATTGGTTTCTATTGAGATCCAAGGAAAGCAAGCATCCTTGGCAATTTTTGGTAGAATTGCAGAGGAAGAAGAAACAAAACGAAAAGGCTTGAATTTGTTGTAGGCATTGATGGACAAAAAAGGGAAAATCGGTGGTCTAGGATTTATTTTGGGGAAATCTGGAGATCATGCAATTTATGGAACTCTCTAGATTGAGTCAGTGAAAATATCTGAATCAAAAGTAATAAAACATTAATAAAATAATTAAAAAGGAGTAAAAACGTATATTGAGATTCTAAAAATAATTTAGTTCGTGACTTAGTTCGACACTGCACCAAACGTTTCACTATTCTTGTCCTGCATAATCCATGCCAAGCTAGTCCAATTTAATCCCTTTAGCTAGTCCAGTCCGAGATTGTTCAGTGTAACAAATGCACCTTGAAAGGCAGAGAGAAAGAAAGGGGAAAGTGAAGTGGAATGGTCTAGAATTTCACTTCTTTGATATTTCATTATGGGGCTATAATTTCCCGTTGTGCATTTTTTTGTAAAAGATCTGAAAAGTTTATATGACGCAAATGTTGTGGTAACATGTTTCGAGAATACGTGATGAATCTACTTGCCACTAGCTCATTTTTAAGTTAGATATCTAACGGATAGATATATGTGATGCAAATGAATAATTCCTCACGGATTCTTATAATATGTGATGAATTTTTAGGCGTCACAATCAATTCCATCACCTAATCTCTGTTTTCTTGTAGTGTGGGGAAATTCGGCCAAATCCAAATGGTGAATTTTTGGGTTCTTGTTTTTCTTGTTAAAAGTGTTTTAAAGTGACATTAGGAACCCCTAAGTACCCTAGTATGCTAGTATGTTTTTTTCCTTAAGTTTGAGGGGTTTTGGGGTGTCTTTAGGTGAAAAATATTCATGGAGTTCTTATGGGTTTTCGTTGATGTTCTTCATTGTTCTTGATGTGTTCTTCCTGTTCATAATAAGAACATAAAGTTTTGGGTGGTTGATTCAAAATTGTTTTCGAATTTTTTTAAATTTTTGTTTGTAATAGTTGATGTGAGATGATTTACTCTATTCACATTACTACTATTCATATCAAAACTTTTTCCATGTTTCATTGACTTCACCTTCTGGTTTTTTTTTTTTTGAAATCTACAAAAGTTTTTTACACCATCACTCTCCCCAAAAATGGCCACCCTACAAGTAGGGTACTTTTAGGGTTTTTATGCAAGTATATAAAGTTTTGATACTTTTGTGTATTTGCAGTTTGACTCAAAAGCTTATGTTTTTACATAAAGGCCCAAAATCACTAAAAGACAAACTGTTTTAATCCTTTAATGAAAGTTTTATAATTGTTAAAAATTTTGGGTTCTAAGTTGTAATTACATGAAGTTGTGGACTTTTGTGTTTTTACAAAGCGACCCTAAAAGTTTGTGTTTTGCATAATAGCCCAATAGTTGAGGGTTATTGCATTCAGGTCCAAATTAGCTAGAGCACAAATAGTTTTGTCCTTTTAATGAGAATTTGATTTTCATTTCATTTAAATCAATTCTATGAATCCGAAAACCAATTGTTTAACTTGCTTTCTTAGTTAATGTGGTTGATTAATTATGAACCAAAGGCCTCAACAATTGAGCTATGTGATTGGCAGCTTTACATTTTGAATGTTTGGGTTAAGTAGTTTAGATTTGAATGTAATTTGATTAGTTCAAATGTGTTGTAAACGGGCATAAGCCCTTCTCTTTATTTCATGTATTCCTTTTTGTTTAATTGGATGCAAATTGGAATAGTTGGGTCCAACGCCTAATAGGAAATAACGGTTTAATTAGATTAAAAGCGTAACGAAACTCAACAACTACCCATCTTAGACCCAAGGTCCAACACAAGGCTCGTGTTGGATCAAATCAAACAGTTCATAATCAACCTAAGACCTAAAATGACTATATAGTCCATATAAGGATGTTGCGCATTCGTTAGTAGGAGTATTATATACTACTAAATCACCTAAACGCAATGGTTGTAATAGGCCCAAGTCCCTTTTAATGCGATTAAATTGAATTGATGTAGCCCGACATAACTCCCTTAAATAACAAGCATATTAAGTTGAGAAACAAAGGGTGCTTTAAACACTCTTTCATGGCCTTCTGCCATTGTACTCTCTCTTCGAATGTACACAAGTGTACCGCGCTTTAACTCTACATTACAGGGGGCGCAAAGCATACGTTTACATTTAAGAAAAGTATTCAATACATTCGATGTTGTGAAGATTGGCAACGAGTGTGACCAATAAAAAGACATTATGAGGTCATGCTTGAACCCCTATACGAACAAGCATGGTGGGTATAACTTAACGAAGTGAATGAAATGCCAATAAGAAGATATTATGAGGCAAAGATTCTCTAGAGGCCAAACTAGATGGGTAATCACATCAGATGTGAATGGGTAGATGCAAAATTTGTTCCCTATCATTATTATTTTAGCTAGCCAATAATCAGACATGATGAGGTGGGCTTGGTAATAGTGACCCTCCCATGGCCCGCTAAGAGTTCAACATAACTCTTGGATTCCATTGAGGGATGTGGAATTTGCCAAAAATAGTGGGGATACTATTTGATTTAAAGACCCTAAATCAATTAGTTTTACCAAATAATCTAATTTGATTTCCGTTATGTTATGTGGATATCGACATGCTTAATAACCCACATACCCTAATACTTGACAAAATGAGCCTTAGAGGCCAACGTTTCCTTGTTTGGTACCGTCACATTGAGAATGTCAAAGGTGAATGGCCTAGCATATATGCTTAAGTAATCCCCTCCTCATGTACCTCCTATGAAACTAGCTTCAAAGGAAGAGTGTAAAAGTTACACTAGATACTATGAGGATGACTCACAGGCCAAATGCTTAATCCTCACTTCACTTAGTGAGGAGCTTAAGAAGCAACTTAAGCACATGGACACTTTATGTGCCATGGTTGAAGGTCTACAAAAGATTCATGACATAGAGACTAGTAATGTACGTTTCTTAAATGTCTGTGGTCTATTGAATTCCAAAATGACAAATGGGACATCGATCCAAGAACATGGACAAAAGATGGATAAGATCTTTAGAGACCTTGAGAGTTTAGGAACCTCCATTTATGGGAAATTGGCCCGAGACTTTTTCCTTGCATCTCTCTCGGATGATTTCACTCAGTTTTTAAAGTGAATAGATTCGATCATTCTCATTCAAGATGATTGACATTTGCTGTGAGTTTGAACAAATTTTCAAAAGAAACAGTGGGAGCAAGAATGCAATATTCGGGAAAAGGTTGCATAAGAAAAAGGCAAGATACTCCAAAGGGACATGCTTTCATTACGGTAATGATGATTGTTGAAAGAGGAAATACAGGGTCCACCTTGCGAGCCTCGCAAACAGAACTGATGAAGGAACTATTTCTATGATAGAGAGTGCTTTTACAGTTAGCTCTTCAGCCTAGATATTTGATTCAGGCGATAGTCAACATATCTACAATTCATTACAAAGGTTGCTAAAAAACAGGACACTACGCAAGGGAGAGATGGTTGTGCGAGTTAGGAATGGCACAAAGATCTCTGCAAAAGTAATAGGCATTTATTGTCTTGAACTACCAAACGGAGAGGTCTTGCAACTTAAAGATTGCCTTTACTTTCCTTCATGCATAAAGAACTTAATCTCCATCTCTAAGCTTTTGAAAGATGGGCATTCAGTCTTGTTCGACAATCTGAGTTATACTTTATCATTGAACGATCATGTTATCTCTTATGGTAGCATGATCGAAGGACTTTTTCATCTCAATATGAATGGTAGTTTAAACTGTATTACCAGCGGAGATACCTCAAAACCCAAAAGGTTACGGGATGGTGCTAACAAAGTAACATTGTGGCACCTTAAACTTGGACATATAAACAAGGACAAGATCCGGAAGATGTCCAGAGATGGATACTTTGAGACATTAAGTAATGACCTAATGCTTACATGTGAGTATTGTCTAAAGGGTCAGATGTCTAAATCTCAATTCACTGGGAAAGGTGAGTGAGTCACGGAGTTACTAGGGTTAATCCACACTAATGTTTATGGACCCATGTCCATGAGGTCGCTAGAATGCTTCTCCTACTTTATCACATTCACTGATGATCACTCTCGGTTAGGCTATGTATTTAATGATAAACAAGTCTGAGTCATTTGAAAAGTTCAAAGAATTTAAGAATGAAGTAGAGAAGCAAACTGGGAAACAGATAAAGATCCTAAGATCAGATCGAGCGGATGAGTATCTGAGTAACGAGTTCCTAGACTACCTCAAAAAGTGGAATTGTATCACAGTGAACTCCATCTGGAACTCCTCAACTTAATGGAGTTTCAGAATGGAGGAACCGAACCTTGATGAACATGGTTCATTCGACGATGAGCTTCACTAATTTACCTATATCCTTCTGGGAATATGTACCCCTTACCATTGCTTATATACTAAATAGAGTGCCTTCCAAATCTGTTCCGAAAACACCAAATAAGATATGGAACAATAGAAAGACAAGTCTTAATTATCTTAATATCTGGGGTTGTCCAGCATATGTTAAGAAGCATGAAAGTAACAAGCTTGATGCGAGATCTGTAAAGTGCTATTTTATGGGGTATCCCAGAGAAAGTTTGGGATACTATTTCTATTACCCTGATGACCAGAAAATCTTTGTCGCCAGAAATGCAACATTTCTAGAAGAAGAGTTCATTCTAGATGTTACAAATGAAAGGACAATAAAACTTATGGAAATCCTTGATGAACCACAAACTAGTACTCAACAGATAACGACCCAGTCCCTGAGCCCCAATCTCCACGTAGATCTGAAAGGGTCAGCAAGCCACCTCAGAGGTATGGCATGGATGATAACTTTGGAGAATTGCACCTTCTAGGTGACAATAACACAAAGAAGGACCCTACAAGCTACATTGAAGCAATGCCAGACATTGACTCAAAGAAATGGCAGGAAGCCATGAAATCCGAGATGGATTCCATGTGTCAAAATCAAGTCTGGACTCTTATAGACCGCCAGATGGTATAGTACCAGTCAAGAACAAATGGGTCTTCAAAAGGAAGATAGGCGCTGATGGAAACGTGGAAACTTATAAGGCAAAATTAGTTGCCAAGGGTTACAAACAATGAGAAGGGATTGACCATGAAGAAACCTTTTCTCATGTAGCCATGTTTAAGTCCATTTGGATTTTTCTTGCTATAGTTGCGTACCATGATTATGAGATATGGCAAATGGACGTGAAGACAAGCTTTCTGAATGGCTACCTAAAGAAAGAGCTCTATATGACTTAACCTGAAGGCTTCGTGTCCAAGTTTAAAAGGACTAAGGTATGCAAGCTTCAGAGATCCATCTATAAACTCAAGTAAGCTTCGAGGAGTTGGAATATTCGTTTTGACACTGAAATCAAATCGTTTGGTTTCACACAAAATGAAGACTACAATTGTGTTTATCAAAAGGTCATCGGAAGTGTAGTAGCGTTCCTTGTGTTGTATACAGATGACATACTACTCTTTGAAAATGATACTACAGCGCTTTCTTCTGTAAAAGTGTGGTTGTCCAAGACCTTCCACAAGAAAGATTTGGGAGATGTATCTTATGTACTTGGGATTAATTGGATTATCCCAATCTATGTACATAGATAAGGTGCTAAGTAAGTTCAATATAGAGGAATCTAAGAAAGGTTATCTTCCTGTAAGACATGGAATGCACCTTTCTAAATCCACGGGACCTAAGACTCCTGAAGAAGTGCAGCAAATGAGTAAAATTCCTTATGCTTCTGCAATAGGAAGTCTCATTTATGCTATGATATGCACAAGGCCTGATGTCGCATATGTTGTGAGCATTACAAGTCGATATCAATCTAACCCAGGATCATAACACTGGGCAGTTGTCAAGAATATCCTAAAGTATCTGAAAAGCACTAAAGATATGTTCCTCGTATATGGAGGAGATTCAGAGTTGCGAGTGGAAGCCTATACAGATGCAAATTTTCAATCTGACATTGATGATAGAAGTTCTAACTTCGTATTTGTATTCACTCTAAATGGTGGGGCAGTCGGTTAGAAAAGCAAGAAATAAGATGTCATTACTAATTCCACAGCTGAGGCAGAATATGTCGCTGCGGCTGAAGCTAGCAAAAAAAGGTTCTGGATAAAGAAGTTCATTACTGAACTTGGTGTGGTTCCCACCATCGAATCACCAGTAACTTTGTACTGTCATAACAATTGGGCGATAGCTCAAGCTAGGGAACCCATAGCTCATCAAAAGAACAAGCATTTTGACAGACGCTTCAACATCATTAGACAATATGCCTCCGAAGGGAAACTCAATATTCTCAAGATTACATCAGTAGATAACATAGCGGATTCACTGACCAAGCCAATGTCTCAAGTCCAACTTGACCGTCACAAGAAAAGATGGGCATTAGATACATGAGAAGAATGATTTGAGTGCAAGTGGGAGATTGTTAGAAGTATGCCCACAAAGCCACTCATTTGATGTAATAGCTTTTGGAATACTTTTAATGCTAAACTCTTGTTAAGTTTAATGGAAGGGCATTTTTCATTAATAATCACTATTTAATGTATTATGTGTTTAATCAATAACAAAAATCAAAGGAATGTAATCCACCTAAGAGGAAAGTGATATAAGTGTTAGATCAACGAGGCCTTTCTCTTATGTTCATTCCTAAAACATTCCTAGCCATAGGTTTGTCATTTGGGCATTGACAGTCTAGAAAGGTTAGTATGTGTTATGTCAGCTCAAGTAGGAGTATGACTAGTCTCAAAGTTATTAGTGTTTGGACATAAAGGAAAACATATAGGTGCTCCAAAGGTTGATGGGTACACTGAACAATGATCAATGGAGAGTTCTGAAGGAAATATTTGTGAAAACTAGTTCATTTGAGCAACATCTATGCATGCAATTAACAATTAAAAGGCGGAATCATGCTTCTATGCACTCAAAACAAAACTTTACCCATGAAATTCAAGGCCTATTAATTGTGGTGAACCAAGACTCAACTTAAATCTTAAAGAAAAGAGTTGAGAAACTTTTATACCTTTGAAGCACCTCATTGCTTAGCAAAGGATATTCAACCGTGTGAGGGCCTTCTTTCCTTAGTCTCCTTGCTCCTTGGCTCCATGGATCTGGATGGAGAAACTTTGCTTTTTGCCTCCATAACTTCATGGATATGGATGAAAGAATGGATTCTCCAAGTTCCCAAAATAGGGAACCTCCAAGTCTCCACACCAAGGAGAGCATTGAGGAAGAGATGAGTGACCTAGAGGAAGAAAGATTGCTAGCTATTTTCCTCTAGGGTGGCTGGCCTCTTAGAGAGAAAATGAGAGCTTGTGTTCTCTCTAATTTCCTCAAAGAAACCCCTAATGATGAAATGGCTATAAAGATGCATTTATACCACCTCACATTTGAGTGGCAAACTTGCAATTAAGCCAAGTTCACTACCCCTCACTCTTATGGCCAACCTTGATGGGTTTATTGGGCTTTAAAGCCCTTTGTGTTTTCAAGTTGTCATACAACTTGAGTTATTGGACTTGACATTCAAATCCCATTGGACCTTGAGGCCCAAAACTAACCCAAGGTTTAATATGAACTTATTCGTTTGATTAATTAAAATATTAATTAATCCTAGCCATAAATAATTAAACCATTCATAAATAATTAAACCATTTAATTATCCTTACTCATCTCCGTTGTTTCTTCAATCTCTACCTTACACGGTGTACGATCCATTAAGTTCCTTTTAGAGAGGCAGTGGCCGATTAGAACTCTTCAAATCGATTGTGAATTGAAACATACTTTCAATTCTCCCTTTAGTGACTATACACCTTTAGGACTTCCACAAACCATGAGTGATACCTAGCAGTATGTCATGGCTACCCAAGCTAATCTGAAGAGGTGGAGAACCTATTCAGTTTAGGATTACAATGCAATACAGTCTTTCTCTAATACAATACTCTTGACCACATTGTTTAATTTGATAGTTTATTCATGTCTACTATCCAATGTGATTCTTTTACTTATATGATTACCTTGAATGTGATTTGGAACGACTTCCTAAATCTCATTCATACTCTAGCCAGATATTCTTAATCATATCATAGAGTATTCTCCCTCAAACAGTTTGAAGGTTAGAGATCCATTGTTTTGCATTCACTTGCGTCCATGGCTAGGTGGCATAACCCCAACTATGCCGTAGACACCCTTTGACAGAGTCACTTTGATATAGTCAAAGATCAAGAACCTAACCACAAGACAACTATGATGCCTCAGGTCAAATGACTACTTTGCATTATCCCAATGATGTGAGAATTACTTGACACACAAATTAAACCCTCTTCTTGACAGTTGTAGTATATGTATAAGTAGGGATCGTTCTGGACCGGGGATTAGGAGGGATTGCTAAACACTTGAATCTGACTCAAAAACGTAAAAACAAAGTTTAAAACACTAAACTAGACTCAAAGAATGCAAGACTAAATTCTAAAACACTAAAACAACTCAAAAGACTCAAAACAGCACAAAAACACTCAAAACTGCCTAAAAACACAAACTGGGCAGTTTTGAACTCTAAACACTACTTTGGACGAAAATAGATTTTAACTTCACTCAAGACACTTAAAAACACAAATCAAAACAGATTTTAACTATTCTAACACTTCAAAATAAAGGGGGATTTGTTTTTGAACGAATTTAAACTTAAACAAACAAAATTGTAAAGACAACTTAAAAAGGCACGAAATTGGTGATTTGAATGGGTGAATGGCTAGTTAGAGGGATCCTTATCCACACATAAACATATGCATACAACTTGATTCCCAGTTACTCTTTCGATAAACCATGAATGACAATGTTCCGAATTAATTGTATTGAACTAATTAATTCCCAGATTTCCCTAAGTTCATTGAATTGAATGGATAACGCATCACAACCAAATTATTCTTATCAAGTTCCCTAACTATGGAATACGCATGATAGAGATACATATCAAAGATCATTAAGTTCCATGGAAATCATAAACATTGACAAGGCATTCATAACTATGGAATACGCATGTTAATCCAGCCTAGGGTTTACTTAACATGATTGTGACTAGCAACCTTTACTACTTGTGAATATAAGTTCATAACGATTAGGTGAAATTCCCTTATATCCTAGCATCAAATTCATGCATGTAAACTAAGTATGCATCCTTAATCAACACACAAGAACAAGTTCTTAATAAAACAGTTAAGCAAACCACATTCACAATTTATGAAATCATAACTGGAGTGAATCAAATCATAAGAAACATATATTCATGGCTTCAAATTCCCCCTCTAACTAATAGGGGTTTAGTTCCTCATGACAGCAATTAAACAAAGAATACTGAATTGAAACATTGAAAACAAAGATAGACAACACCTAAGAACGCTCCAGCAGTAGTCACGACTTAGAGTGGCACCTTCTCCTTCCTTCCTTGAATAGCTGCGGCACAAGAGGGGTTTTCTGGGTTTGTGTG
Source organism: Heteromeles arbutifolia (assembly GCA_024362995.1). Classification (NCBI taxonomy): domain Eukaryota; kingdom Viridiplantae; phylum Streptophyta; class Magnoliopsida; order Rosales; family Rosaceae; genus Heteromeles; species Heteromeles arbutifolia. The sequence goes on along the minus strand of JANCRC010000013.1, from coordinate 18,201,792 downwards.
GATGATATGGCACGGTAGGGGGTAGGGGATGATTTCTGGCGTGATTGGTTGTGTATGGGGGGTGGTGTGTACGGCAAAGGATTGATTTGTATATATATAGGCACCAAAACCCTAGGTGAATCAGATTGGGACTTCTAGAAAGCCAAATCCATTCAGAAATAGGCTCAAAACAATCAGATTTCCAATGGGAAAGGGCCTAAGGTGCGGCACAATAGGATAAGGTGGGATAAGGCTTCTAGAAAGCCTTGCAAGGCAAGGAAACCAAGTTTTCTGAAAAGCTAAGTGCGGCAAGGCTTAGAGTTTCTAGAAACTCAATTTAAATGTCCCCCAATCAGAAAATAAACCCTCATTGTACCAGGAATTGAATTAGAAAAGGATTAGGATAGGATAAGGTTTGTTAAGATAAGATAAGGATTGGATAAGATAAGATAAGATAAGGTTGTTTGGATAATGTTTTGGATAATCCTCCTTCTTTTGAGCTGATTCCTTATCTTCAATGTTTTGAATTTATTTCTCCAACCTTGAAACATATTCCCAACTCCATTTAAACTCCAAATTCGTCCATCTTCATGCCCATTGCTTGTGCTATCCCTTCCAAGCCCAGATTTGCTCTAAAATGCTCCAAAATGCATCTTTTTGCCAACTTTGCTTCTTGGACCTAAAAACACACGAAAATGACTTTAAACACTATACTAAGCAACAAATAGCTAAGCAAATGCAAGGAAACACACTAACTAAGTAGCATAAATATGCTCCTATCAAATTCCCCCACACTTAGCTTTTGCTAGTCCTCAAGCAAAACAAAACAAACAAAACGTAACCTAAACCTTCCAACGTTCACCTCAGGGATCTTCAATGATACATAACATGCCAAAGATCATTACTCCCACAGATTTTAGTTATCCCTACCCTTGAGCACATACTTAATCAAAGTTACCACACATTAGCTCGCATTTAATCAATTAAAACAACATTTTGAATGTAGTAACATGCCTTAGAGAATCCCTCAATTCCTTACTAGATATGCACTCAATCACACAGATTTTCTGACTACACTCCCTACACTAGTTATATGTGAGAAGATTGATGTAAATATGAAACTAATACTCACATATATGTTTATGACAAAGAAAGCAATTTCTGGAATGCATGTATAAATATGATCTCATGAACGGAATGCTACTACTTAGATGCGAGAACCAGGGACACCATATGCTCATACCAATCCCAAACTCCACATATTGAAACACATAACACTCAAGATTGAAGTATAGGGTTATAACGGGGCTAGGGGGTATTGGCTAACAAAGAAAGGTAAGGAAAACAAACGTTCTTAAAGCAATAGCAAGCAAAGCAATGAATATGACACTTAGAACTCCCTTTCTTGAATGCAGCCGTACACTTTGAACACAAAGGGACAGAAAACACATATTTTTAGGGCCAATTTCAACGTTTTGGACCCCTTCTTCAACAATCAACACTTGTGAGCTTCAATCTCACTTATTTTGAACACTTTTCATACTTTTTCACAACTTTTCTTCTTCTTTTCTTTTTCACACGAATTTTTCTCTTTTTTTTTTTTTTTTTTTTTTCTTTTTTCTTTCTTTCTTCTTCTACCCGTGCCCTCTTAATACTTTGTTGGCACACAATCAGACACATCAATCCCTTCCCCCACACTTGTTTGCTGCCCAAATAACGAACAAAGGGAATTCATTCTTAGGTCATGCTTAGCTACGCCTTAAGAACAAGGGTAAGGATGGTCCTAATCTAGGCTAGGTAAGGATAATGTGGGTAAACAAAGAACATAGGCTAAACAAGGCTCAAAAGGGTTAAACCTACAATACATATGCAAAGGGTTAGGCTTTTTGGCTCTGGTTTTAAACTAAACAACTTCATCTTGATTATGTGTTATGCTAATCAATTTCATGCTTTGAATGAAACGGGTATGAGTTCTAGTATTTGGAACTAAATGATGAAACGCCTTCTAAGTAGCAACCAAGCAAAGAATAATGAGATCATGCAACGACTTTAGAAAACAAAGAATGCACAGATTTTTAACTCTCCAAAGAACGTTAAAGGCTCAAGTCTCTCAGGGTTGTAGCGTTAGTTTGAGTTACTTCCTTCAAGCATGTTACAAAAACTGATTTTATCCTTTTTGTGATTACATGTGAATTCATGAATGTCAACTACAACCAAGCATAAACCAAAGAGCAATTCAAACTTTCATCCATGTTTGTAACTTTCTTTAACAGTTATGCAATTAAAAACCAAATCCTCATCATTGTGTTGGAAGGTACCCTAAGACACAAACAAACACACAAAAACAACTCTTTTTGGCTTTTTCAAAACAATTTTTCAAATTTTTATGGTATTTTCGGATTTTCTTTTCAAAACACACTAAAACACACCAAAACAGCTTAAAAACACTTAAAAACACTGAAAACAACATTCAAAGTGATAGGTGATAAAAACCCACGAATTTCATGCAAAAAACACTTTGTTACCCCCCCACACTTAAACCAAACATTGTCCTCAATGTTTCAAACATATACTCACAGAAAGCAAACAGCAAGCAACACAACTAACTAACATAACAAGATGGCAAAGGAAAAGCAATAAAGAGTAGGGTTTAGAAACGCAAATCTGGTTATGGAGCCGGAGAGTTCCTAGGTCGTCTTTATTTGCATGGGTTGCCTCCCAAGAAGCGCTTGCTTTAACGTCTTCCAGCCGGACGAACCTTCCCTCTATTCTTCAATGGGGCCCACGGCATTAAGGGATATATCCTCCGTAATGTGCTCTTCAAAGTGCTCATAATATGGCTTCAATCGATGTCCATTCACTTTGAATTCTTGTTGCGTTTTTAAACTTTGAATTTGGACTGCACCATGAGGAAAAACATTAGTAACCACAAAAGGACCAATCCACTTAGAACGCAACTTACCTGGAAATAGACGAAGGCGAGAATTGAAAAGTAACACTTTCTGCCCTATAGAGAACAGCTTGCTACGAATCATCTTGTCATGGAATGCCTTTGTTTTCGCCTTGTAGATCCGTGCATTCTCATAAGCTTCATTCCTAATTTCTTCTAACTCATTCAATTGAAGCTTTCTATGAAGACCTGCGGCATCAATGTCCATGTTGAATGTTTTGACAGCCCAATGTGCACGATGTTCTAACTCGACGGGAAGATGACATGGTTTCCCATAGACTAGCCGAAATGGGGACATTCCAATTGGGGTTTTATAGGCAGTGCGATATGCCCACAATGCATCATTCAAACGCAAACTCCAATCCTTCCGAGTTGGCCCTACAGTTTTCTCCAAAATCTGCTTGATTTCTCTATTTGAAACCTCGGCTTGCCCACTGGTTTGAGGGTGATAAGGTGTTGAAACCTTATGCGTGACATTATACTTCTTAAGCAGCGCCTCAATGGTTCGATTGCAAAAATGGGAACCCCCATCACTGATTAGGACTCTTGGCATTCCAAATCTAGCAAATATGTTAGTTCTAACAAAATCTGCAACCACTTTAGAATCATTAGTTCGGGTGGCTTTTGCTTCCACCCATTTCGACACATAATCCACAGCAAGCAAAATATAAAGGAAACCATGTGAGGAAGGGAAAGGACCCATGAAATCAATACCCCAAACATCAAAGATTTCAACACTAAATATGGGGTGTTGCGGCATTTGTTGTTTAGGACCTATATTGCCCGTTCTTTGACATCTATCACAAGTCATACAAAAAGTTCTAGCATCTCTAAAGATAGTAGGCCAATAAAATCCACATTCTAAAACTTTATGTGCTGTTCTTTGAGTACCAAAGTGACCTCCACATGCATAGGTGTGACAAAAAGTTAAAATTGAATTAAACTCGGAATCATGCACACACCTACGTAGAACCTGATCAAGGCAATATTTCCACAAGTATGGGTCATCCCAAACATAAGAACGTGCATCCTTTTTAAGTTTATCACTTTGGTGCTTGTTTAGCTCTCTTGGAATGTGTTTAGACACCAAATAATTTACTACATCAGCATACCATGGCTCACTTACCTTGATGGACAGCAGCTGCTCATCTGGGAATGTCTCTTGGATAGGCACGGCATCCTCCTCATGCACCATACGGCTCAAGTGATCAGCCACCACGTTTTCACTCCCCTTCTTGTCCCGGATTTCAATATCGAACTCTTGGAGAAGAAGCATCCAGCGAATGAGTCTTGGTTTGGCCTCTTTCTTGGTGAACAAATACTTCAAAGCTGCATGGTCAGTGTAAATAATAACTTTAGTACCAAGTAAATAAGAACGAAACTTATCTAAAGCAAACACAACAGCAAGAAGTTCTTTTTCAGTGGTAGAGTAATTCAATTGTGCATCATTCAAGGTCCGAGACGCATAATAGATGACATGGGGCTTCTTGTCCTTCCTTTGTCCCAAAACAGCTCCTAATGCATAATCCGAAGCATCACACATAAGCTCAAAAGGAAGGCTCCAATCTGGTGGGACTATGATGGGGGCCGAAGTTAGCATCTCTTTGAGGTGTTTGAATGCCTTCTCACATTCCTCGTTGAAGTCAAAAGCTACATCTTTCTGGAGGAGACGGCAAAGAGGGTTTGAAATCTTTGAAAAGTCCTTGATGAATCGCCTATAGAATCCTGCATGTCCAAGAAAAGAACGAACCTCTCTAACCGAAGTAGGAGAGGGTAAGTAGCGTACAAGATCTATTTTTGATTTATCAACCTCAATTCCTCTTTCTGAAATGATATGACCTAAAACTATGCCTTGTTTTACCATAAAGTGACATTTTTCCCAATTCAAAACAAGGTTAGTTTCAATGCAACGTTTTAGAATCAAAGTGAGATTATCTAAGCACCCATCAAACGAATCCCCAAAAACACTAAAATCATCCATGAATACCTCAATAATTTTCTCCACAAAATCTGAAAAGATACTTACCATGCATCTTTGAAAGGTGGCAGGTGCATTGCATAAACCGAATGGCATGCGACGATAGGCAAAGGTACCAAAGGGGCACGTGAAAGTGGTCTTTTCTTGGTCATCCGGAGCTATAACAATCTGATTATATCCAGAGTACCCATCAAGAAAACAATAAAAAGAATGACCGGCTAACCTTTCAAGCATTTGATCAATGAACGGCAAAGGGAAGTGGTCCTTCCTCGTGGTGGCGTTTAGCTTCCTATAGTCAATGCACACTCTCCAACCTGTTTGGATACGTGTGGGCACAAGTTCATTCTCGGCATTCTTCACCACAGTGACTCCGGATTTCTTTGGAACACATTGCACTGGTGAAACCCAACGGCTATCTGAGATTGGATAAATTACTCCACAATCAAGAAGCTTTATAATCTCCTTCTTCACAACTTCCATCATTGGAGGGTTGAGTCGGCGTTGAGCCTCTCGAGTTGGTTTAGCCCCCTCCTCTAGAAGTATGCGATGCATGCATGTTGTAGGGCTAATCCCCCTAATATCGGCCAATGTCCATCCAATGGCTGTTTTGTGCTCTTTCAACACCTGAATTAACTTTCCTTCCTCTGTTGCCGTGAGTGTGGAGGATACAATGACGGGCAATGTCTCGTTATCTCCCAAAAAGACGTACTTCAAATGATCCGGCAATGGTTTAAGCTCAAGTACGGGTGCCTGAATCACTGAGGGTAACAACTTGTTAGTAGAAATTGGAATTGAAATTGGTTTTGAAGGCTTACCATGGTGCTGAGGTAGTGACTCTAGGGCAGCCACCATCTCGGCCTCTTCTTCACTTATAGGCACGGCAATATTGGGTTTTTGCCCAATTCCTTGTGCAATTGTTGATTCAAGGGGGTCCCTATCCAAGGAATCAAGGTAATCCTGCGCCAATTCATCGAATATATCAATAGCAAAACAAGAATGATTTTCTTTAGGAAATTTAATAGTTTCAGCAAGATTGAAATCAATAACTTCCCCATCAAATTCCATTGTCAACGTCCCTTTGAACACATCGATCTTGGTGCGGGCTGTTTTCATGAAAGGTCTCCCAAGGAGGATCGGCAAAGGGGTAGAATGGGGTGTATCCTCCATGTCAAGCACATAAAAATCCGCTGGAAAAATCAGATTTCCAACCTGCACCAAAACATCTTCCAAAACTCCTTTTGGATATGCATTAGAACGATCGGCTAATTGGATAATAACACCATCGTTTTTAAGCTCACCTAAGTTCATAGATGCATAAATAGAGTATGGCATGACATTAATTGAAGCTCCTAAGTCTAACATAGCATGTTCAAACTTAGTACTACCAATAACGCAAGGAATTGTAAAACTACCCGGATCTTTGCATTTAGGGGGTAATTTCCTTTGTAGAACAGCAGAGACATTCTCACTTACTTGAACCACTTCTTTGTTAGAAATCCTTCTCCTTGTTGTACAAAGCTCTTTCAAAAACTTAGCATACCTTGGGACTTGCTTTATTGCATCAAGGAGTGGGATATTGACTTGAACTTTCCGGAATGTCTCTAGAATGTCTTTTTCAGCATCTTCTTTCTTTGATTGCCGCAACCTGCCAGGAAAGGGCACAATTAGTGGAGTAGAGCTTGAAGAATTCATATTGGAACTTACCTTGATGGTTGAGGACGGTTTTGAAGTGGGGATTGGCTGCGGCAAGGATTGTGCATTCCTTGCCGTGGGTTTGGGTGCTTCATCCTCCTCCAATTGCAGCTTCTTGTCCTCTTCTTGACTTGATCTAGATGGTTGTGAATCAGTTCCAACCTGCTTACCACTTCTCAACGTGATTGCTTGGGCAGTTTCAAATCCTCCCTTAGGATTAACAATGGTTGAACTAGGCAATCTGCCTTGTTCTCGGAATTGGCCCATGAATTCAGCCATTTGACCCATTTGTTTCTTCAATTCATCCACCTCTTTAACTTGATTTTTTATGCTCTGCATGTCCTGCGTCAAAGAGGTTAGTGCTTGAAGAATTTTATCATTATTTAACGACGAACCTGAATTGGTTTGGGCCGAAGTTGGGTGAGGTTGTGGGGCTGCATACGGCCTTGGAAACATCCCAGGGGGCTGTCTAAATCCGCTTTGTGGCTGTGCTTGCTGAGAATCCCTCCACTTGAAGTTTGGATGATCTCTCCATCCCGGATTGTATGTGTTTGAGTAGGGGTCGTGTCTTTGTTGGGTTTGGCCTTGGAAACCCACGGCTTGGGCAGTTTCCCACCCCCCATTCTCAATCAATTGAGGGCATTGATCGTTGAGATGTCCCTGCATAGAACACACTCCACATATGGCCGGCCCTTGTGCTTTGTTTCCATCCACAACCTGTGACAAAAGAAGAGTGAGATTAGCCATTTGAGATTGTAATTCTGAAATTGCATTTACCTCATTCACTTGTTGTTGCCGTGGCCCTTCTCTCTGTCCAACTCCTTCGTATTGTTGCGCATTCAAGGCTCGATTTGCAAATAGAGTCTTGGCAGCCACGGGTGTTTTGTCAACCAAAGCTCCTCCCGCTGAAGCATCAAGCATTTGTCTCTCAATGGGGAGAAGTCCTTCATAGAAATATTGGAGGAGAAGCTCTTCCTTCATTTGATGTTGTGGACAAGAAGCAACAAGCGCCTTGAAACGCTCATAATAGGCTGGAAACGATTCCCCTTGGTTTTGTTGAATGCCACTTATCTTTTTCCTCAAGAGAATGACTCTTGAAGTTGGGAAAAATTTCTCTAAGAATGCGCGCTTCATGCTTTCCCACGAAGTAACGGTTCCAGGTGCTAGTTCATAGAGCCAATCCTTAGCCTTTTCCAAAAGAGAGAATGGAAAGGCTTTCATCTTCAATATACTCTCATCAACATTGACAGGGGTCATGCTTGAACAAACCACTTCAAATTCCTTCAAGTGCTTGTTTGGATCTTCCATGGACAACCCGTGGAATTTGGGGATGTGGTGCAACAAGCTAGACTTCAATTCAAACTCATCAGTTTTGCCTTGAGCCGCCCTAGGATATTGAATGCATAAAGGGGTCGCATTGTCCAATCCCGAGGCTGAAAGTTCTTTGATTGTTCGGTTATCTGCAGCCATGTCGTGCTCCTCTTCCAAATCCTCTTCAATTTCAACTTCAGATTCGGAATTAGAACTTGAACTAAGTAGATCAGGTTCTGGGTGCTTCCTCTTCCTTCTCAAATCTCGCTCAAAATCGTCGTTAAACTCCAAGATATGTGCGTGAACGGGTTGAGAACTTCGAGTCATACACTAGTACCTAAAACAAAGAAAACAAAACAAATCAGAAAACTAAGCAAAACAAAAACAAAAACAAGTTAAAATACACGGCAGAAACTAGGGAGATTAGCAAGTTTGCTAATCCCCGGCAACGGCGCCAAAATTTGATGTGAGAATTACTTGACACACAAATTAAACCCTCTTCTTGACAGTTGTAGTATATGTATAAGTAGGGATCGTTCTGGACCGGGGATTAGGAGGGATTGCTAAACACTTGAATCTGACTCAAAAACGTAAAAACAAAGTTTAAAACACTAAACTAGACTCAAAGAATGCAAGACTAAATTCTAAAACACTAAAACAACTCAAAAGACTCAAAACAGCACAAAAACACTCAAAACTGCCTAAAAACACAAACTGGGCAGTTTTGAACTCTAAACACTACTTTGGACGAAAATAGATTTTAACTTGACTCAAGACACTTAAAAACACAAATCAAAACAGATTTTAACTATTCTAACACTTCAAAATAAAGGGGGATTTGTTTTTGAACGAATTTAAACTTAAACAAACAAAATTGTAAAGACAACTTAAAAAGGCACGAAATTGGTGATTTGAATGGGTGAATGGCTAGTTAGAGGGATCCTTATCCACACATAAACATATGCATACAACTTGATTCCTAGTTACTCTTTCGATAAACCATGAATGACAATGTTCCGAATTAATTGTATTGAACTAATTAATTCCCAGATTTCCCTAAGTTCATTGAATGGAATGGATAACGCATCACAACCAAATTATTCTTATCAAGTTCCCTAACTATGGAATACGCATGATAGAGATACATATCAAAGATCATTAAGTTCCATGGAAATCATAAACATTGACAAGGCATTCATAACTATGGAATACGCATGTTAATCCAGCCTAGGGTTTACTTAACATGATTGTGACTAGCAACCTTTACTACTTGTGAATATAAGTTCATAACGATTAGGTGAAATTCCCTTATATCCTAGCATCAAATTCATGCATGTAAACTAAGTATGCATCCTTAATCAACACACAAGAACAAGTTCTTAATAAAACAGTTAAGCAAACCACATTCACAATTTATGAAATCATAACTGGAGTGAATCAAATCATAAGAAACATATATTCATGGCTTCAAATTCCCCCTCTAACTAATAGGGGTTTAGTTCCTCATGACAGCAATTAAACAAAGAATACTGAATTGAAACATTGAAAACAAAGATAGACAACACCTAAGAACGCTCCAGCAGTAGTCACGACTTAGAGTGGCACCTTCTCCTTCCTTCCTTGAATAGCTGCGGCACAAGAGGGGTTTTCTGGGTTTGTGTGGATGATATGGCACGGCAGGGGGTAGGGGATGATTTCTGGCGTGATTGGTTGTGTATGGGGGGTGGTGTGTACGGCAAAGGATTGATTTGTATATATATAGGCACCAAAACCCTAGGTGAATCAGATTGGGACTTCTAGAAAGCCAAATCCATTCAGAAATAGGCTCAAAACAATCAGATTTCCAATGGGAAAGGGCCTAAGGTGCGGCACAATAGGATAAGGTGGGATAAGGCTTCTAGAAAGCCTTGCAAGGCAAGGAAACCAAGTTTTCTGAAAAGCTAAGTGCGGCAAGGCTTAGAGTTTCTAGAAACTCAATTTAAATGTCCCCCAATCAGAAAATAAACCCTCATTGTACCAGGAATTGAATTAGAAAAGGATTAGGATAGGATAAGGTTTGTTAAGATAAGATAAGGATTGGATAAGATAAGATAAGATAAGGTTGTTTGGATAATGTTTTGGATAATCCTCCTTCTTTTGAGCTGATTCCTTATCTTCAATGTTTTGAATTTATTTCTCCAACCTTGAAACATATTCCCAACTCCATTTAAACTCCAAATTCGTCCATCTTCATGCCCATTGCTTGTGCTATCCCTTCCAAGCCCAGATTTGCTCTAAAATGCTCCAAAATGCATCTTTTTGCCAACTTTGCTTCTTGGACCTAAAAACACACGAAAATGACTTTAAACACTATACTAAGCAACAAATAGCTAAGCAAATGCAAGGAAACACACTAACTAAGTAGCATAAATATGCTCCTATCACCCAACCATGAGTTCTCATGTGACATGAGTATGAGAACTCCTTGTTGATCATGTTCAGTGGACTCATTCTCTATTGAGCACCTACATGCTTGTATTGGTGTCAATCAAACCAATGACTCGAGACCAGTCACTCTCTCTAACAGAAGACATAGCATGTACTGATCTTAACGAACTGTCAATCCCAATTGGCAATCCTATGATCAGGAACGTTTAGGATATGTATACAAAAGAGAATGGTCTCATGAATCTAGCTTCTTTAGATCACATTCTCCTAATCACATATTCCTTGGACTTATCGTTTAAGCATATAATATTTATATGAGACGGCTTTAAACAACAATCTTTGCCCTTTATATTAAACTAGATTAGTTTAACATGTGAAATGTCCGTAAAATATCATCATGTGATTGGCTTTAGGGCATATTTCCAACAATCTCCCACTTGCATTAGAGCCAATCAGCTTGGTCATCAGTGATGATACCTTTTCTAAATTCATTTCAAAAATGGCTGAGTAGTAGGCTTAGACAATGGATATCTATATGTTATCCATAAAAGCAACCTTGAGAATAACGACTTCACCATTATACATGATTCTCAATTATGTGGTTCAGCCTCTCATTTGAGTTCAGATCTTGATGAGACCTTAAGTCCCTGGCTTGAGCTATCGCCCTATTAGTGTCGTAGTGTCAGTACACTAGAGACACTTTCTGGTTGGAACCGAATAGAGAGTTCATAAATGAACTTTCCCATCCAAACAACATTGTTGTAAGCTTCTATATGGCGATATATTTTGCATGATGGAACACACTAAAGTCATTACTTATAATGGTTCCACCTAAATATCTCTTTAGTCATAATAAAGAGATATCCAATTATCTCTTCATTCATAATGAAGAAACATCCAATGATGGATACGATATTAGATTCATAATCTAATACATTTATGTTTCCATTGCATTACTTTAATTCTTCCTCATTCTTGAGCAATCTATCCTTTAGTATTTCTTAAATACTTAAGGACTCACTTGATAGTTGCCATGGTTTTGATCCTGGGCTTGCACTGATATCGTCTTGTACTGATCTTCGTACAACTCATATCAACATTTTTCATACAATATGAAATACGTAAATCACCTTTCTGTGTATGCATAAAGGATTCTATTTACGCATTATGCTTCTTTGGGAGTCAAAAGGGTACATTCCCTTTTAGAAGAGCAAATTCCCAGTCTGACCGCAATTGTCATTTCATTTGAAGTTTATCATTCGAGAAACTTCCTACATCTATCGTCTATTATTAGGGATTGAGATAATCCAATTATATCTTGAAATCTATCATCATGGATTTCCATCCCATGTATATAGACTATGTCTCCCATATACATTCTATCGTTATAGAATGTTTAAAGTCATAACTTTAACGAAGAAGAATTCCTTTCATTTCCAAAATTAATATATCATATACATGTTCAAATTTTAGGAATATGATTAACTCCCACTAATCTTTTGTAAACCTAGTAAACAAAAGATTTCATTTACATCTTTATGAGAAATCAAACGATTTGATCTTTCTCTCATAAGACGCTTATAGCTCCCACTGCCTTGCTAAGATTCATAACGGATAGATCTCGACAACTTACATGTCTTGTGATTCCTAGTCTTAGACATATATTATCAAGACTATCTTGATAATGGTTTCGCAAACCCATATTATATCCAAACATTGAATCACCGTTTAGTTGTAGCTAGTAGTCTTCGAATTAATAGAAACCAAGACTACGTCAAAGATGGTTTCTTCCAAGTCAACCAATCTCGTTGATTTTAGTCACCTTAAGCTACCAATTAGCTATGAATGTTTCACTATTTCGGGTGAAATGGTACTATACAATTTCCTTGAATATATGCCGTATATACACTCAATGTAGTGATAAGGATTTTCATTCTTATTTCTTTCGAATTAAGAGGTGTAACTCTATGACATAGTCATAAAGTTCAAACCATTCAACTGAGACGGTTTATAGATCCTTCTCGACTACCTTGGAGCTATTGGTGTAAGAACTAGGATGTTGTATTTGTTGATTATCATCTTGTCTCTCAAATAACCCATTCTTTGAGTTCTATTTCTCGTTCATTTGCTCTATCTTAGGCAAATTCTATTGTAGGATTACAATGAACTACCCAACAAATAACATTTGTTAGTTGGTTTATAGATATGATATCCAAAGGTTAATTTAAGGATATCCCCCAAGATTGTTCTCAAACAAATACTGCTTATTTGCACACAACCCCAAATCTTAACACGATTAAGACTTGCCTTTCTTTCCAACTACATCCTATGAAGTCATGAAAATTTTGGAAGATCTTCTAATTGACAATCATATTGTCTTTGAAGTATATATATATCCTATATATTGGTAATTGATAACATCCAACGAACTACATCTTATTCGAGTTCGTTCTTCTCCCAATGGAGAAATCCATTATCTTATGATGCTACTTTCCTTCATATCTTTCATGGAAACTCTTCTAAAGTGTTCATTTTTCCTTGGATCAAATCTAAGGAGGTAAATACTTTAGACGTCTTACTCATCAATTTACATTCTTGAATTCTTTGAAACCTTTTGCAAAGTATTCGGACTTGTGTTTATTCAAAATAAACGATAGTCCAACCGAGAGTGATCTTTGGTGAATGTCATACAACATGAGCAGTATTATGTTGTGGACAAGTGCCAATAACATCTAAGTGAATTAACCTCAACAACTTTGTGATTCTTTCTTCTTTTCAAAAGAATAAAGATTCGAATATTTCGCCTCTACACAATTTTAACAAGAAGGCATTGGATCCGGATCTAACGATACAAAACATCCATCTATGACCAACTTGTAATTTATGTTTTAGAGGTGTCACAACTCAGTGGGATTAGTCACTACCTTGTAACCTTTTGGGTTTTAAGCATCGCTATATTCTAAACAGTTAATACTACCATATCATCTTTACTATAAAGATAATCAATCAGATTACAATAATCCAATCATTCATTAATAAAGAACAATGTTTTGTCAAACAAAACATTCATCCATCTCTTATAGTGACGAAATTAAGTTCCTTATTCAAATTGGAATGTAAAGACAATCTTTGTTTTTCCAATTTCTTTGGTAGTTCATATGAGGAAGTAAGTACTATCTGCTTTCGCAGAGATCTATATTTTATTCACGTTCTGAATGTGAAGTACTTTTTCTTCTCTTGTTAATCTTCTACTTCTTATTAGCTACACTTTTACAACGATTGTAAAACATAGTTACTAATACGGAACCAAGCATTCAAGTAGAAGAACCAACTGTTTTGAATGTTATTCAAGAACAATTTGCAACACCTTCAAAAGGTGTGTTCTTGACACTTGCAAGATTTTCTTGCAAATACCCCTTCCAATGTCCATCCTTTCATAAAGAAAGTTTGTTCCCTTGGAGTTATTTCGCCTTCTTCATTTGACTTCTCCATTGACTACAATAGTCATGGTCCCTAAACTCCCACTATCTCTCTTGAAACTTATTTCAATTGTGTTATACACATCAAACGATTTGGAGAGCATGCGGTTATTGTTCACAATATAGTTTACAATAAACTTAGTGAACCATTTAGATAGGGACTCAAAGGTGAAGTCCTTGCCTAGTTTCCGTCTCCTGAAGTGGTTTAACACTTCAACACTCAATGATTCAAAATCATCATACGTCCATGATATGATGTTGACTAGCATTAATAATAATGAGAGAGTACGCTTACTTATTTACATCTCATGTAAGTACCCATCTTATTTGGCCTCTAGAGAATAATGCCTCACAATGATATGATGTTGGCTCCATTGCACTTAGTTAAGTCATTCCCACCATGCAAGTTAGGGTAGGGGTTCAAGAACAACCTCACAATGATATGATGTTGATCATTCTCATTGCCTACCTTCACAACATCATGTATGCGTATAGAACTCCTCCTGAGTGTAAGCACATACTTTGTACTCCCCCATGATAGGGTGAAGTCGGTGTATGAGTCTCAAACGATTGGAGCCTACCACGTTGGAAGGCCATGAAAGAGTGTTCAAAGAACTCTCATGCTTGTCAACTTAACAACGTTTTGGTTGAGGGTTTTTAGGTCTCATCACATATAAGCATGCATTTTAATCTCATTAAAACAATTTGGTCCTATTACAACTATTGGTCCATGTGATTGATTTAATAGTATATGATACTCCCACTATGCTTGTAAAACAATTATTTAAAGCAAGAGTATATGGTACAACTTACATAAACTTTGCATTCATTAATGGACTAAATAGTTGCCTTAGGGCCTTAGGATGACTATGAATCTTTGTTTTGATCCAACACGAGCCTAGTGTTGGATCTCGGTCTAGGGAAGGTGATTGATTTTAGTTACGCATTTAATCACATTAAGGTGTGTTTTCTTATTGGGCATTGGACCCTACTACTCCAATTTCATGCATATCAAATAAAAACAAGAAAGGAGTACTTCAAAGTAAAGAACAGCTTATGCACTTTTACAACATTTGAACAAATCAAATTACTTTAAAGTAAAGAAGAGCTTATGCTCTTTCACAACATTTGATCATATCAAATTACAACCAAAACCTAATCTACACATTCCCATGGTTCAAACAAATTTGAGAGACGGTCTTTCACATAGCTCAATTATCGTAGGCTTAGGTTCATAATCACCCTTTCTTTAATTAATTAACACTTTAACTAATTAAACTTGAATGCAACATTGTCATTTGGTTTTTGTATCCATAGAATTGATTTAGATGGAGCTAAATGAAATGAAAATCCAATTCTCATTTAAAGATACAAAACTATTTTGTTCTCAACTAATTTGGGCTAAAATGCACCAACCTCAACTTTTGGGCTATATTGCAAAACACAAACTTTTGAGGTCACTTTGTAAAAACACAAAAGCCCACTACTTCATGTAATTACAACTAGAACCCAAAAAATTCAACAAATGCAAAAACTTTATTAAAGGAGCAAAACAATTTGTCCTTTAGTGATTTTGGGCCTTTACGTAAAAACGTAAACTTTCGGGTCAAAGTGCAAATACACAAAAGTATCAAAACTTTATGTAATTGCATAAAAGCTCCAAAAGTACCCCCATTATAGGGGTGGCCGGTCATGGTAGTGTGAGTGATGGTGTGTGTGAGTTGATTTGTGTGTTTGAAAGGTGATTGAAAGTTGTAAGTGATTGGTATGGTGTGAATAGTAAAAAAGGTATAGGTGTTGTTTGAAAAATCATACCATCCATCACTTAACATAAACAAATAAACAACCAAACACATTTTATCAAAACAACAAACTTTTTGTTCTCGGTATGAACAACAAGAACAAAGCAAGAACATTGAAGAACATCCATGAAAACCCATACGAGCTCCATGAATGTTTTCACTCAATAAAACTCAAATTTTCACTACTCAAAAGAGGGTTAACATCCTAGGGTACTTAGGGGTTCCAAAAGTCACTTTAAAACACTTTTAACAAGACAAACATGAACCCAAAAATCCACCCTTTGGATTTGGCCGAATTTCCCCATAAACATGGCACCAAATTTTAGCTCCAAAATTCATGCTTATAAGATTACAATGCAATACGGTCTTTCTCTAATACAATACTCTTGACCGCATTGTTTAGTTTGATAGCTTATTCATGTCTACTATCCAATGTGATTCTTTTATGATTACCTTGAACGTGATTTGGAACGACTTCATAAATCTCATTCATACTCTGCCTAGAGATTCTTAATCATATCATAGAGTATTCTCCCTCAAATGGTTTGAAGGTTAGAGATCCTTTGTTGTGCATTCACTTGCCTCCATGGCTAAGTGGCTTAACCCCAACTCTGTCGTGGACACCCTTTGGCGGAATGACTTTGATATAGTTAAAGATCAAAGACCTAACCACAAGACAACTATGATGCCTCAGGTCAAAGGACTACTTTGCACTATCCCAACCATGAGTTCTCATGTGACATAAGTATGAGAACTCCTTGTTGTTCGCATTCAGTAGACTCATTCGGTCATATCCCGGCCCGGGCCCAGCCACCTCCCGGGCTCGACTCCACCGTAGCACGATATTGTCCGCTTTGGGCCTTCCCAACGCCCTCACGGTTTTGTTTCTGGGAACTCACACGAGAACTTCCCAGTGGGTCACCCATCCTAGTAGTGCTATCGCTTGCTACTCGCTTAACTTCGGAGTTCCGATAGAACCTGAAGCCAGTAAGTTCCCAAAAGGCCTCATGCTAGGAAGATGTGGGAATATACATATAAGGATCACTCCCTTGGGTGATGTGGGATGTTACAATGCACCCCCCTTAAGGGGCCTGACGTCCTCGTCGGCACACACGCAGCCAGGGATAGGCTCTGATACCAAATTGTCACATCCCGACCCGGGCAGGACCATTTCCCGGCCCAACTCCACCGTAGCACGATATTGTCCGCTTTCGGCCCCGACCACGCCCTCACGGTTTTGTTTCTGGGAACTCATGAGCAACTTCCCAGTGGGTTACCCGTCTTTGGAGTCCTCAAGCCCCCTTCTCGCTTAACTTCAGAGTTCCTACGGAATCCGAAGCCAGTGAGCTCCCAAAAATAAAACCGTGAGGGCTTGGTCGGGGCCCAAAGCCAACAACATCGTACTACGGTGGAGTCGGGCCCGGGAAGTGGTCCCACCCAGGTCGGGATGTGACATTTTGGTATCAGAGCCTAACCCTGGCCGCGTGTGTGCCGACGAGGACGTAGGGCCCCTTAAGGGGGGGTGGATTATAACATCCCACATCGCCCAGGGGAGTGATCCGTATATGTATATTCCCATCTCTTCCTAGCATGAGGCATTTTGGGAGCTTACTGGCGTCAGGTTCTATCGGAACTCCGAATTTAAGCGAGTAGTGCGTGAAAGCACTCCCAGGATGGGTGACCCACTGGGAAGTTCTCGTGTGAGTTCCCAGAAACAAAACCGTGAGGGCATGGGGAAGGCCCAAAGTGGACAATATCGTGCTACGGTGGAGTCGAGCCCGGGAGATGGTTAAGCTTGGGCCGAGATGTGACAATTTGGTATCAGAGCCTATCATTGGCTGAAAGTGTGTCGACGAGGATGTCGGGCCCCTAAAGGGGGTGGATTGTAACATCCCACATCGCCCAGGGAAGCGATCCTTAAATGTATATTCTCATCCCTACCTAGCACGAGCCTTTTTGGGAGCTCACTGGCTTCGGGTTCCGTAGGAACTTCGAAGTTAAGCGAGAAGAGAGCCAAAGCACTCCCAAGATGGGTGACCCACTAGGAAGTTGCTTGTGAGTTCCCAGAAACAAAACCGTGAGGGCGTGATCGGCGCCCAAAGCGGACAATATCGTGCAACGGTGGTGGAGCGAGCCCGGGAAGTGATCCACCCCAGGTCGAGATGTGACATTCTTTATTGAGCACCTACATGCTTGAGTTCATGCTTTCCTTTTAATTGTTAATATAGGCATATGTTGCTCAAATAATGTCTATATAGGCAACATTTTTCCTTCTTATGACCCACGACATATGCATTTGGACGTCCACATCTACATGCGGTTGATTTCCAAGATAGGAGTCAACATCCGCAACAACTACCCCCAGGAAAGCCTCTATATAAAAGAATCTCGGCCTTGAGTTGAAGGAGGTGATGATGGCATCACTCTAGGTAAATATCTTCTTTTTTCTAATTTAATATTTTTATTATACTTACTTATTTAGTGTATTTTTTTTCAATTAACACTTGTTTTTTTATTTATTTTAGGAAAACTTCGAGATTGACTTGGAAGAGTCAAGTATGTCCGACTACATAACCCGGTTGTGGTCACCTCAGTTCAAGGAGCAGATGCACCAGCTGCATAACTACTACTAGACTTTTACATCTTATGATGAAGCTCAGATCTATCCACACTTGGATTATGGCAAAGGATAGACGAGTGGCACTGTCTCTGCAGTCGGTGTCAAAGCTTGTAATCTCTATAAATGGATGTCTTCCTGACTAAAGCAATTCGACATGAACTAAGAGAAAATAACTCACCGAGATTAATTTTTTTTCATTTTTAATATAATTGTACGAACATTTCAGTTTAATGTATTTCAATAAAAAAATTTATATTGTGATATCTTTTCATAATAGTATAATATAATTTAAATTAATTTAATATAAATTAAAGGTTTAAATGTTAAACTGGTCCCATTGGGTTAATTTAGTCTCCGTGTTTTCAGTTTGGCCAATTTGGTCCTTGTGTTTATCTCCATTAGTCGATTTAAGACATTTCCATTTAATTTCTATAAAAAAAAATTATGAACTTATTTATAAAATTATTTATTTGATTTAAAATATTTAAAAATTAAAAGAAAAATTATTCTCCTCCCAACTCCCCGACCTCCTCCCTAAGATTACCCCATCTCTTTTCTATGTCACAACCTTAATCATTTTTCAAATTGAAAGTTTTATCTCTTCTATGTGTTATTTCTCATTGATTTGCATTTTTCTGTCAAGAAAAAGGGTAATTATATCTCATGTAATTTTTCTTATGAATTTTTTAAAAAAGATTAAATGAAATGTCCTTAATTGGCTAACAGAGACAAACGCGAGGACTAAATGTGAGATCCCACATCGCCCAGGAGAGTGGATCCTGTGAGCCTTATATGTACATTCCCACCTCCAATTAGAGCGAGGCCTTTTGGGAGTGGATCCCATGAAAGCCTTTATATAAAAGAATCTCGGCCTTGAGTTGAAGGACGCGATGATAACCCCGTTGTGGTAAATATCTTCTTTTTTTTAATTTAATATTTTTATTATACTTACTTATTTAGTGTATTTTTTTCGATTAACACTTGTTTTTTTATTTATTTTAGGAAAACTTCGAGATTGACTTGGAAGAGTCGAGTATGTTCGACTACATAACCCCGTTGTGGTCACCTCAGTTCAAGGAGCAGATGCACCAGCTGCATAACTACTACTAGACTTTTACATCTTGTGATGAAGCTCATATCTATCCACACCTGGATTATGGCAAAGGATAGACGAGTGGCACTGTCTCTGCAGTCGTTGTCAAAGCTTGTAATCTCTATAGATGGATGTCTTCCTGACTAAGCAATTTGACATGAACTAAGAGAAAATAACTCACCGAGATTAAATGAAATGTCCTTAATTGGCTAACAGAGACAAACCCGAGGACTAAATGTGAGATCCCACATCGCCCAGGGGAGTGGATCCTGTGAGCCTTATATGTACATTCCCACCTCCAATTAGCACGAGGCCTTTTGGGAGCTCACTGGCTTCGGGTTCCATTGGAACTCCGAAGTTAAGCAAGTAGCGCGCGAGAGCAATCCCATGATGGGTGACCCACTAGGAAGTTCTACTGTGAGTTCCCAAAAACAAAACCGTGAGGGCGTGGTTGGGGCCCAAAGCAGACGATATTGTGCTATGGCTGAGTCAAGCCCGGGATGTGGTGGAGCCTGGGTCGGGATGTGACAATTTGGTATCAGAGCTTAATCCTGGCCACGTGTGTGCCGACAAGGACGTCGGGCCCCTAAGGGGGGGTGGATTGTGAGATCCCACATCGCCCAAAGGAGTGGATCATGTGAGCCTTATATGTACATTCCCATGATGGGTGACCGACTGGGAAGTTCTTATGTGAGTTCCCATAAACAAAACCGTGAGGACGTGGTCGAGGCCCAAAGCGGACAATATCGCGCTACGGCTGAGTCGAGCCCGAGATGTGGTGGAGCCCGGGTCGGGACGTGATACTAAATTAGCCAAATTGAAAACACAGGGACCATTTTTCATTTAAGCCTAAATTAAATATAATTAAAAATAATGAATGTAAGTTAAATATAATTTTATATTACACAAATAAAAAGTTTACCCATCAAGCTTGTAGTTTGTGTTTTTTTTTTTTATATATTATTTGCCTGCCGAAAATTTTGTCGGGCAAACATTTTTTTTAATGCTTCTGTAAATACACCGTTGATCGACGAAAAATTATCATCGGGACAAGTTGGTTAATGTACTTTGCTCGACAAAATTGTCATCGGTAATATCGTCGAGCAAAAACTTTTTGCCCGACAGATTTTGAAAGATTGACCCGCAAGAATAATTGATAGATTTCAAACAAAGGAAAATCTGATAGGATTAAATACCATCCTCGCCTACCCCGAACACAAAACTTGAATATTGTTAGAGTATATTGGATAGCTATAGATTATGACGCTCGTAAATAGAATAGAGAGTTGGTTAGTTAGGTTGTTAGAGATAGCTAGTAATGTGGCTTCTCTATAGATAGTATGTTGCAATTACTTACTCATTAAGAAAAGAAATAGAAAGAACAACAAAAAAGACCTTTGAGCTTCCAATCTTCTTCCT
The DNA here is from genome assembly GCA_024362995.1 of Heteromeles arbutifolia. Lineage (NCBI taxonomy): Eukaryota > Viridiplantae > Streptophyta > Magnoliopsida > Rosales > Rosaceae > Heteromeles > Heteromeles arbutifolia. Next base: position 18,181,042 of record JANCRC010000013.1, on the reverse strand, counting down.
CAGTTTCTCTCTCTCTCTAACCTTTGTGCTCAGTGTATAGCTTGACATGGTTGCGCGTTCTTCTCCGATCCTTCGGTTGCTTCCGCTTCTCAAATTTCAAGTTACTGACTCAAGATTTTCTTCGATCTCTTCGATTCTTGACGGTTCGTGGTTCTTGATCCAAATTATAGGGTTTTAGCGATTGTCATCTTCTCTTCTCTGTTATATGGAAGTTCATGCACATCCGTGTTTGTGTTATTGCTTCTTGCTTATGTACTGTTCAGTTTGATATCTACAATTATGGTAACTGCATCTCAACTTCATATTCTTCAATCTCCAATAACTGCTCTCATCTTTATTATTTCAACTTATGTGAATGTTAAGCTTGATGATTCCAATTATCTGAATTGGCAATTTAAATGCAATTACTATTAGCAGGTCATGGAATTATGGGATTTGTTGATGGATCTAATCTTTGTCCTGCTCGTTTTATCACTCAATCTGGTGACTCAAGTATTGAGAATGGTAGTTCTAATTCCTCTTCTTAAGTTGAGAATGATGCATATATTGTTAGGAAATTGCACAATCATGCTCTTATGCGGTTAATTATTGCCACTTTATCAGCTGTTATCATTTCATGTGCAATCGGTAGTACTAATGCTCATGATCTTTGAACTAGGCTTAAGGAGCAGTTCTCTACTGTCTCTGGGGCCAGTATCATTCAAATGAAGTATACTATTTAGACAATTAAAAAGGGTTCAGATATTGTCTCTCAATACTTACAAAAAATCAAAAAGCTAGGGATTATCTTTCAACTGCTGGAGTGTATTTTGCTAGTAAAGATATTGCAATCCGTGCCATTAATGGATTACCTCAAATGTATACTACCTTCATGTGTGATTAGAGGTCGTGAAACTGTTATTCCTTCAAAGATTTTAGATCTCAGCTGCTTGCTGAAGAGTTAATTGTTGAAAACAATGCTACCTCTCCATTCCTCTCTGCCATGGTGGCAAATAACTTTGCATGTTCTCCTAAAGGGTCTAACTTTTAGCCTCAGTCTTTTTCCAACAATTATGGATCATCTTCTAGTCAGTCTAGTCTTGTTTCAGGAAGGTCTAAGCCTTTTAATTAGGCTAAGCCAAAAAAGCAAAGGTAAATTTAACCAAGGGTCAAGGTTTCTTAGGCAGTCTTACAATGTTCTTCCTACACCTAATTCAAGTGTCCAAGGACATTCTCCATCTTCGTACTACGACAGTTCCTCATCCACTTCTTACTTGCCAACAGTGCAATTCCTATGGATATACTGCACCATTATGCTTCTCTAAACCTCTTGAGAGACAAGGTTGTCAAATTTGTGAGAAGTACAATCATACTACCTGGTTTTGTTTCTACAATAAAAAAGTTCATGCCTATATTGGTACACCACAGTCTCAGCATTCTCATGCTCCCTATGCACCTTCTGCTCATATGTCAGGATATTCCTATCCTTCACAATCATCCATTTTCTTAGCCACCATTGCAAGCTATGAACATTGTGGTTTCTCAGCCATCTCAAGCTTCTTCATCACAGAATCATCCTCAAATTATGGCCCGCTGATTTAGGGGCAACTAATAACATGACAGCTGAACTCATCAATTCTACTTGGGCATCTCCTTATGAAATGGATACCAGGCGGATTACCCTACAATAAAAACTTTGAAACCAACTGTACTGACTAGTCAAATGTACTAGTCAACTGAGTACAGATTGTTAGGTACTTACAAGCATATAAACCAAGCAAACTTATAATGCTAAAACAAGATAGTGTGATCTTCAGTTATGTATTAGCCTTAATTCTTGAGTTATGTTTACTTGGTTAAACCCTACAATGTTTATCTTTACCAATGGTTATTTCGTCATAAAGGATGCTTTGTAAAGTAGTGAACACAAGGAAGTTTTTTGCCCGAAAAACCCACCTCTGGGTTAAAAAAACCGGGGACTCTCTCAAGTGAGTCCAATCCACTAGTGTAAACAAGGTTCTTACGAATACCACACAAGCTCAATTCCTAGATCCCTATCTATGGAGCAGCTTTACCTTTGTGTAACCTTGCCTTACACAAGATGGACTCCTTCGGTCTTCACGAAGTGGTAGCTCCTCCTCCGCTCATCACCTTGTGGCACCGAGATCAACATGATCAATAATATGATGTTATGATATGCATATGAAATCTGGATTCAAATGACCAGTCAGGTTCTCCAGTCAAACAATTGAAGAAGAACCCAACATGAATCCAAAAGATAGGTCTATGAAGGATATAGAACTCAAGGTTTAGACCAAAAGCTTAGTGCAAAACCATTAAAACAATGCAACCCTAATATTCAGTGATTGGGTGTTTGTGCATGAGATGGTTTTGTGGCTAGGGTTTCGGTTTGGAAACTTAAGTGGTAGCTCTAGGCTAAATGCACTATTCTTCTTGAAATGTGAATAACCTAGCCAAAAAACAAATGAATCCTTGAAAACCGTTTTAATGGGAGAGATGAATGTTTCAGGTAAGGGGAACAAGGGGACACATGTCACAAGCCAAAGAAACCTTTTCAGATCAACGGTGAGAAATCCACACACGGAAAAAGGTGTCAGATGGCCCATGTGGGCTATCTTAATTTGCGTGCCTAGACAACTGGACAAGAGACGAAATTTCTGACTAGACAATTGCACTAAACAAAAGGAATCTAGAAAAATAATGTTGATATGCAAATGCAAATGTATGATTCAAACCTTTTGTAGTGTAGAAGGCTGGTGCTTTGACAAGTACAATCCCAATAGAAATCCCAGATCGGCAGTGTACCCTTACTCTAAATTATGAGCATGTGTGGTAACATTTACAATTTTTGACAAGGGAAGCCAAACATTAAACCTAGTACTTAACAATCTCCCCATTCGGCTTTTCTTGACAAAATAACCCCAAACCTATAACTAAAATCACACTTCACCCACACTCAAGAAATCAGCAGTGACAATAGAAGAGCCGGTAACAACTCCTGCAGCAACACACATTTCTCAGTAAGAGACAAGTGAGATTTATCATGAGTTATGACAACATAAGCTCATCTTAAAATGACGCCACAAATTGCATGATTAACATGGGTTATTCCAGTACCACAGTTAAAACACATGTAAAAATTTTCTCCCCCATTTTGTCATGGTAAGACAAAGGAAGAAGGTGATAACCAAGTAAGCACAACAAATAGCAAGGAATAAACAATGAAGAATAACAAGAACTAAGAAGGGTCAATGCATCTAGGAAAAATAAAACAGCCCACAATGGTGCAGATTTTTGGAACCAAAAAGATAATTATCCAACAATTTAAGCTCAAGGGTCACGAGATTCAAGATAAAACCAAACTAAGAGTAGCAAGATTAATTACGACAAAATCCAAAAGGAAATGGATTTTCAACTTTAACAATCACTGTTCAAGATTTAAAAACCCTACAAGAACGCCCCTATAATCCTAGAACTCATCCGATTGTGATGAATCATCTAAGCCGACAAGAGACGAGTGACTGACATGATAAGAAGACGTTGATTGACTAATCGAAGACTTAAAATCAACAAACTGTTTCCTAAGAGAGTTAAGCTTTGACTCAAGGTATGGTATTTTTCTTTCTTGGGAAACATTTGGCGGAAGGGCCAGTCTAGAATCACCCTGAGCAATAGCACACATTACATTGCTCAAGTTCAGCAGATTTTTGTTAAGATCCTTAGTGGATCAAGGACCCACTATTATCAGGACGCTTTTGGACTCCAGCACACTCATATAACTAAGTGATCAGACAAGGATGGATTGTAGAGCCCCTTCGGTGAGTTCCAGAATGTTTAGACTTAGACAAAATGACTTGAAAATCAAAAACCCAAATGGAACACCACACTAGGTCAACATAGCAAACAACACTTTCGTAGACTCTAGGGTAGGATTACCATTGTTCAAAGTACCTAAGACATTTCTACGGAGAAAATCAGACCAACTTTTACAGAAGGGTTTGAGACGAGACTTGGACACTTGACCGTTAACCAGTAGAATAGACGAATCAACATAAGCCTCACGATGGTAGGCTATCATGTCATATTGACATGTTGATAAGTTATAGCTTGGTAAAACAGAGGCAAAGAACGGGTCAAGTTCAAGAACCATATAAATGATGGACGGGTCAAAGGGTACCAAAATACCACAAACATAAACAACCCCACCAGACTTAGGAAAATTTGACGTATGAGATGCAATAGTTAAAATAGATGGTGCAAAGATAGGAATACCCTTAATGAACCTCACCTTTCTGATTAGAACACTTGACTGGTCAAAATGTTGAAATTAATCCCAACTAAACAAGTTTGGTGCAACAAGTTGTAACTAAGGGAGTAGACAGCACACAAACAAGAGAAAACAAACTACAGTTACAAACCTAGTACCATTTGAGCTACAACCAACTGGGAAATTCACAAAGAAGATCCAAGTACAAACAGATTCATTAACTAAGCTTCCAAGACAAATTTAAATTTTGTTTTTGACAAAGTAAGTACATTTGAAAATAAACATGCAATGCAATACTTCAAGAACAAATCTTTAGGGTCACACAAGTATAGCACAACATAGATTAACACTCGTTCATACCATAGCCATCATGTTTCAAGGTATGGGAAAGGGATTGGTGATAGCCAGCTTAAAATCAAAGTTTCATACAACTAGCAAAGAATTAATTCAAAGGCTAACCAAACTTTTAATAACCCATTGAGATTAAGACACAATCCTTGCAACATAATTGAGCCAATATCTAAACACACAACTACTCACAATGAAGAGCCCAGCCCAATATAACTTCTAAGTTGGCAAAGGTGATATGGAGCACATGACCATTGATAAGATTGGTGAGAATTGCATTTAGACAATCCAAGACACATTTTGAGTTCTTAAGACAGGTATAAATGAATTGAATGTTCATGACATTGCATGAGATAATAGTTTTGAGAATTTTGGAATTTTCCCTTCTCCCCTTTTTGAATTTTTGAGAACTTTGCTCATGAATGTAGATATTAAAGCTCAGATATATGATTTTACTTTTGAGAGGCTCTGAGCACATTAAAAGACAAACTAGGTGGTGTTTTGCACTGGAAAAGGCACTTAGCCCAAATGAGACAAAGATTTTTCAGAAGCTATTAGCCATAACTGGGAGAACCTTTGACATCGCAGAGAAAGAATTAATCAAGGTTAATCTACAAAATGCCAACATGTGAGACAGTTAAGAAATGCACAAAGTGATAAACAGACTTAATTGATAAGTTGATTGACAAAACAGACACAAGAACAGGAAAAGAAACGTGCAGAAGAATAACAAAATGGAACTAAGGCTATTCAACCTATTCAATCAAAGGCACAGAAGTTAAAAGACCATCAAAGATTTTTGCATCTTCGATTTTCCCAAAGACTTATGAAATACACAGCTAGCTGTTCCTCACATGGCACCAAGTTTATATCAAAAAAATTTCTTTGCAAAAACCTTCTAAGAGCAAGATATTTGTTTCCAAGGCACTTGGAGGTTAAATACTGGACAACATTCATCCAAACAACAAATGCACAAGCTTGACCATAATGCAAATCAAGGACCAAACAAGGCATATGAAGAATTCGCATTCACAAGTGAGAGGGAACCATACCTTTGCTTTGTAATACATCTAACAATCAATATGATGGGTAGCTCACCACAAATCAACATTAGGGATTGAATGTTTAGCATTCCATTCTCTGGACAAGAAACTTTGGCAAATTCAGAGCAATACTCCCTTGTGTGAGATATGACAGGATGCCTTCCCAAGACGCAAGGTTCACACAAGTAGCATTCAGAGACAAGAAATTGTAACTGTCCACATTGGATCATTTGTTAACCAAGATCAATGTTCCAAAATGATTAATCATCACACCTAGAGGCAACAATTGTATAGCAATTTTCCTTTAATCTTGGAACCACCAACATGTAATTCCTATGTTCATCAACAACTCTACAACATGTCTTGGAAAAACAAACTTCATTGGCAACATCACAGAGTTAACCGATGTTAAGGAGATTAGTTGACAACCCAGTCACATAACAAACATCTTCAAGTATAGGAAGTTGAGGAATCTTGACCACTCATTTTCCAACAATCTCTCCTTTGTCTCCTCCACCGAACTCAATTAAATCACCTTCGAAAGGTACAAGTAACAGAAAAACCTCTTTGTCACCAGTCATGCGGTGAGAGCAACCACTGTCAAGATGTCAGGTGTCTAGCTCACAGATAGATGTTGAACTTTGAGCAATCAAGCACTTATCAAGGCCATGTTGAAAACCACTTGACCTTGACTTGACATTGCTTGACCTCGATGAATTGACAATTTTGGACATTCTATTTACCTCTACAGTTAGACAATCTACTTATTCCTTTAGATCATTCTTTATTTCCAAGTCTAGCTTTCTACACCTAGGTTTAATATGGCCAAAATCCGCACATTGATGACATTTAGGAACAATTCTAGTCCTTGAATGAGAGAACCAAAGAAGATACAGAAGTTAGTAAAGCATGCGAGTTGACACACATGGAACTTGAATTACTTTCATTACCAGCAATCACATTTTTACCTCCAAACTGATTTTCAATAGCCAGTACTCTTTTTTATGAGTCAGAACCAATAGACAAATAGTTTAACTTGTATGTAGCCTCATTCAATTCAGAAGAAAACTTCAAATTAGCTTCCCAATACAATTCGTTGTTTTCTCGTAGCAAATAGATTTGTTGAAGCAGACTTTCATGCAATATCATTAAACTCTGAACATGAGCTTCAAGGGAGGCAATTAAGTCATCCTTTACATCATTATTACCATAAATTGAGCCTTATTCATTCAGCACACGAGAATCAACCTCGAGCAACATGATTTTGTTACTCAATTATGTTCTGACTAATCGGAAAGACTCAACCTCTTCTTGTAACTCAAACACCTTTTTGGTAAGCTCAGTATTGTCCAATACTGTAACACAAGTCTTATCAAACAGAGAATCATACATGCTTGACAACTCCTAAAATGATGTCACATTAGTATCATCTAACACTTCATCATTTCCACTAGTAGATGCTTCGTCAACAGATGTAACAAATGCAACAACCTTTTCTTCATCATCTGATGACTTGCCTGATGATACAAAATCCTGAACATCGATATCACTCCAAGTAGCCATCATAGCCTTTTTCACGTTTCTGACGGAGAAGTGTGGTGTTGGCACATTCAACAGCATGGTGCCCACTTCCACCACATGCAAAGAAAGGGCCAGAAACTTTGGATAGACTTTTATCTCTTTTCAGAATGATCACTAGATTTCTCACCAAAGAATTGTTTTTCATGATTGTTTGATGACCCCTCAGACCACTTGACATTTCTTCCTTTGTTTTTGAGACCTCTTCTGAATTGCTTAACAAATAGGGCAGATCATCCTCTGAGAACTGTTCACACGTGTCACTTGTATCTTTGCTTTTCTCAACACTTTGAAAAGTGACATCTTTTCCTTTTTTGGAGACACCTTCATCCATGTCAAGCTCCATCTCATAGGTAATGAGTTTCCTAATTAACTTTCTACGCTTGATCTCACTTAAATCTTGAAACTCTTGGATGGCAACCTTCTTTGTTTGAAACCTCTTGGGTAAAGATCTCAAGATCTTTTGAACGATTATTGTTTCACTGATAGGCTTCCCCAATCCCAAAGCTTCAGTCGTCAACATTTCAACTTTCTCATAGAAGGCTGAGAATGTTTCAAACTCAAGCATTCGTAAATCCTCAAACTTTGAGAGGATCATTTGGAGCTTTAAATCCCTCACTTGTTTGTCACCTTCATGAAGGATTTCGAGTTTATCCCGAGCTTGCTTGGCAGTTGTACAATAACAGACGTGAGCAAACTGAGTTTATGATATGACAGATACAATGGCATTTCTTGCCTTTCTGTTAGCCATGGCAAATATCACTTTACCAGAGGTCCACTCACTTTTAGGCTTGATCACAGATTCCTTATCAATAGTTTTAGAGGGGGCCTTCCACTCGAGGGTAAGGTAATCAACTACAATAAAGTCTTATGCCTCAAGAAATATTTGAAATTTCTCACTCCAAGCCGCATAGTTCATGCCATGAAAGAATGGATGAGAGTTACATGATGAGGATCCACCCAATGTTGGAGATAAGCCCTGAAAGTCAATCTTTGGAAGAAACCTTTCAGGACAATGTCTATATGTATAGATATCTCTAATACATCAAAAGGGCTAAGTCACTCATTAGGACTATCTCAAATAAATGATATACATCCTAAATAGTGAATCCATGGACAATGGATCGATGGAAGAAGTAATCTAATGATGTTAGATTGCAGAAACCTTCTTCACATAACCATGATGTCCAAAAAGGTTCCTGGTCATAGGATTGTCAGAGGGACACTGACAATACATAAACCAGTACATACTATGTCCCCTTCCAAGGTAGAAGGATGGCAAGTCTCATGCCATTCATGTAATGACACTAAGACAAGTATGTAGGTGCTCATTAAGGGAATGAGTTCACTGAATACAATCAAATGAGAGTACTTGCATGGATGTCTACTCACACGTCATGCAAGTAACTCTACTGGTTGGAATAATGTAAGTAATCCTTTGACCTGAGACATCATATTTGTCTTGGAGATACGTTGCTGATCATTTGATAATGAGATGTGATCACATCTCATCTTGGATGTGTTCTATGCATTGTTGGGGTCAGTGATTTATTCTCAGAGGCATGTAAATGATCAACAAGGGATCTCTAATCTTCGTTATGAGAGGAAGAATACTCTAAGATATGATTCGGGAATCTTCGGCCGAAGTATCAAGCGTAATGATGGAAAGCGTTCCTATACGACTCAATAGAATCATATAACTTGATATGATCACATTAGGGGTTTGACATTAAGTATCCATACCCTAGTAATGTGATATATATATATATATATATATATATATCACTTCAGTTGAAATTGATCCGCTAAACTATTTTTTTGGTAAATTAACCTCTTGAACTATTAAAATCAGTTAATTAACCCCTTACCATTAGAGTGCGGAATCAATTCCGTCAAATTCAAGGGGCAAATTAGTCATTTCATCATTAATTGTTACTTGTCAGCTATAACCACCAATAAAATTTTGACATATGGACACAAAATAATTCAAAAATATATAGCATAATGAGAAAACATAATAAACCAAATGTTTACATAACGAACCATCTCACATTGTCATTGCACATTATTTTGTTTTCATGTCATATTTACATTGTTGGTTATAGTTGACAAATGAGAATTGATAATAAGAAAGACTAATTTTCCTTTGAATTTGACGAAATAATGGATGGAATCTACCGATAAGGGGTCAATTGGCTTATTTCAAATAGTTCAAGAAGTCAATTTCAACTGGAGTAATAGTTCAAAGAATCAAATAGCAGTTTACCCATATATATATATATATATATATATATATGTATGCCAGCAAATTAAAAGACTCTTCGATACAGATTACGATTGTCAAGATTAAACATTGGTATTGGCTTAAAGAAATGAGGTCATTGGATAGATCGTGAAGAAAGTGACATTGTTTAATTAATTATATGATGAAATATATTCACAAATTCAAACCTTATACTGAGTTGACTATTTGCAGGCTTCCAAGTTTCCAACACTTAATTTTTTTTTTTCTTCAAATAGTTTAGTATTAACACGATAATAAAGTTTAGCTAGTAATCTAAAAGATGTCATGTAACATCCCACATCGTCCATGGGAGTGATCCTTAAATATATATTCTCATCTCTACCTAGCACGAGGCCTTTTGGGAGCTCACTGGCTTCAGGTTCCATCGGAACTCCGAAGTTAAGCGAGTAGCGCGCGAGAGCACTCCCATGATGGGTGACCCACTGGGAAGTTCTCATGTGAGTTCCTAAAACAAAACCGTGAGGGCGTGGTCGAGGCCCAAAGCAGACAATATCGTGCTACGGTGGTGGAGCGGGCCCGGGAAGTGGTCCGCCCCAGGCTGGGATGTGACACGTCAAACTATGTGTATGGAAAAATAAATCAACGCATACGTAAAGAAATGTTTCTCTTGCAAATAACTGACGATTAAGTGAAATCAAATTCCTCTATCTTGCTAACAATACAACATGTCACATCCAAAACCTTAATGAAATATGAGACACAAGGCCGGCCTGAGGGTAGTCGAAGCAGGTGCCGGCTTAGGCCCCCAAATTTAAAATACAAAAAAAATATATATATGTATATATATATATATATGTGTGTGTGTGTGTCTGTGTGTGTACAATTAAAAAATATCAAAAAAAATAAAATTATAGGCAATAATATAATTTTCTACCAAAAAAATTTACATTTTTTTCTTTTTCCTCACCCACATGTAAAAAGAAATTACTATCCTCTTCACTCTAGAATTTTCCCCATGCAATTTTCCCCATGCATCAAATGCAATCCCAGTAACCCAACCATTCACTCATTTGCTAACCTTAATAGGTAACTTGTACCAATAAACAATAAAAAAGATTGGAATTTGGCGTACTGGGTAGCGAGTCTAGCGACTTCTCTTTCGGTCGAATTGGGCCGACTTCGTGGCAACTGACAAGCAAGCCTGGCGAGGCGATACCCTTCCCCACTTACATGTCAGGTCAATGCTTCTTTTTTTTCCTGTAATTTAATTTGTAAGCTTGTTTGTAAATTGAATTAGGATTTTCGAGTCCATGCTCCCTCTAGGGATTTAGGATTTGAAAGTTTTTGGAATTTAGAGATTCAATCTTTTAGGGGTTCCCGGATTCAATTTTAGGGTCTTACCGTTTTGCACATCAAATTCTGTAAAATATGCCTTGCTTTGTTGTTTGATTTGCTTTTGAAATATTGTTAAATTGGAACCGTATAAAAAACCCATGATTATCATTGTCAATGCCATGATCCATTCGCAGACTGAATGGGTTAGCTAATTTGTCAATTGAAAAAGAATTGGTTGAAAATTAGATTATGTAAACTTATTTAGTACGTTTGGGTCTAAAACGCGAGAGTGTACTATTCAAGTAATGTTTGTATATCTTAAACGTGAAAACAAACTTTAAATATTGTTCGATTTTTTGTTTTTAATTGTAGTGTCATTTCATATACATTTCTTTTATGTTCCTTCCATCATCTTTCTTTATGCATCCTTTTTCCCACGTACTTTACTCCCCTATCTATAACGCAAAATGAAACTAAACAAAAAAAACGAAATGATTATCAAATGGACTCTACGAAATGATCATCAAACAAACGCTATGCCTCGTTTAGAATTTAATTAATTGAAATACCAACTATTTTCAAGGTATATTGAAGGTAGAGGCGAATAATTTTCAATGGTAGACAATTAGATATATGAAGGAAATCGACCCTTCTAATTCTACCATAATAGTTATGACCAGAATGGTTAAGTAACTTTAATGATTAATCATCTTTTACCACCTTCAAGTTTGACATAATATTTAGGGCTAACTGTTGGAAAATATTAGTATTTAGGTTTTTTTTAGTATTTGGGTTTTGCTTGTTAGTTTAGGATTTGGGCCTAGCTCATCCGAGTTAGGGTTTCTTAGGTTTAGTTCTCTATAAATATTACTTGTAATTTAGTTTGAGATTAAGTTAGTCACAATGTAGTCTCTTAGGATTTTGTAGCCGTTTCCGCATTCTCATTTGTTCAATAAAATTCTTATTATTTTGTAATCTTGTTCATCGCGCACTCTGATATTCAACTTGGTATCAGAGCAGGTTTGATTCTTCGGGATCTAATCTGCTTCTGTTTGTTCGTATCAGTTTTATTTCTTTCCAGTTTCCATCTGTAGATTTTTTACGTTTTCTGGTTTGGTTTTCATTTTGTCGTTGGTAGTCTTCAAGGAAGGGAAAAAAATTTGTTTTTGAAAAAAAGAATTTGGTGAATTTGTCTCACACCCAAATTTGAAAATGCTCCATCGCATTAAGATTTCTACATTGCCTAGCCCCACCCTGCATCTGGATCCGCCCACAACCGTACACCTACGGAAAAAAAAAAGGCTGATGTTGTTGGTTCGCACAGAAGGAAAAAAAAAAGGAAGGAAGAAGGAAGAAAAAAAAAGGAAGGAAGAAGGAAGAAAAAAAAATGGTTGTTTTAAGGTTTTGTTGCCCGCGTATTCTTGCATTGGGCATGGTAGCTTGAACTTGAATTGGAAATTGGCATTGGCATTGGTATTGGCATCGGCATCATCATTGGTATTAGCATCGGCATTGGCACTGGCATTGGAATTTGGAATCTTGCACTTGCACCGATGGAATTTCATATTGAAATTGGCATCGGAAATTAGCATAACAAACTTGCATCCATATCGTCTGTTGGCAAACTCATGTTGTGTACCGCCATGAGTTTGACAGGGGGTGTTGGAAAATATTAGTATTTAGGTTTTTTTAAGTATTTGGGCTTTGCTTATTAGTTTAGGATTTGGGCTTAGCCCATCCGAGTTAGGGTTTCTTAGGTTTAGTTCTCTATAAATATTGCTTGTAATTTAGTTTGAGATTAAGTTAGTCACAATGTAGTCTCTTAGGGTTTTGTAGCCGTTTCCGCATTCTCATTTGTTCAATAAAATTCTTATTATTTTGTAATCTTGTTCGTCACACACTCTGATATTCAACTCTAACTACATTTTACACCCTTCAAGTTTGGGATAACTTTTAAAATGCAATGAAGTTTCAATTTTCTCATTTTACACCATAAAGTGTTTTTTTCGTCAACACACCATAAAGTATTGAGATTGTATCAATCTATGCCTTTGATCAGATTGGTTCTTTTGTTCTTCATTAAATTGATGACAAGGTGAGCATGAGAGCCCTATCTAGGGTAACGTATAAGCCACATTTACACCATATTGATAAAAAAAAATTAAAAAATTAAAAAATTAAAAAAAAAAAAAAAAAAACTCATCAATTTAAACAAAGATTAGATGTTCAAAGAGGCAAAAGATATAAATTGATCCAATTTCAAAACCTCATGGTGCATTGTGAGAAAATTAAGATCTCATGGATCACTCAAACATGGAGGGTGTAAAATGTAATTGACCTAATACTTATTTTCATTTACTTCTTCAACACATTTTAATTATCGTGAGTTTCAATTTAAGTCCAATTTTAAATACTAAACGAAACCTGAAAGAGTTTATAATAACACCAACAAAAATGAGAAAAACTAATTGTAGAGGCTTTGAAATTGTTAACAAATAAACCCTAGGACAGTTTACGTAACCCTATAATACGGTTATGTAAGGTAGTTATAACTAATCGTTGATAAATTAATCAAAGGGCTTGAATTGCTCAGTTGGTCATGGCTGACACACAACCAGGCTCTTGAAGCCTTCCATTTGTGACATTTTAAATTCTTAAGTATAATTAACATAGTTTTATAATATTATCCACAAGAATATGCCCAATTGTTAATCAACCCAGCTGCTTAGTCTGCTTTCCCAATGATATATTATATCATTAAGCTTAAAATATCTGGAAACTGAGTGACTGCCGACCACGCCAATGACTTTCTAACCCAATTAATTATACAATTAAATAATAATTCTCTTAATTAATTAGCAAAGTATTAATCTCTGCGAAGACTGATGAGACGCAGAGGTTGATTTAAAAGGAAGGGAACGACAAAGAGCATTATTAGGCAAATCTATGTATAGGGTTCAGGCACCCTAGACTCATTTTTTACATCTTTGCCACCCCCAATGGCTGCCTTGTGAGAGACACCATTACTCAGCACCATGTGAGAGTAGACACAGATGAGAGAATACTACTAAGACGTCTTGGAAAGAAAGGCAAGTCACAGTGAATTTGATTAGTTATTTAAAACACTGTGCATGAATATTAACTACGCAGACTCGATTCTCTCGAGGCACTTCTAAGCTACTCTCTGTTAGAAAATATTTTGGGGGAATGTATTGAGTCAGTCACTTGGATCATGGAAGACCAGTCACATTTTAAGAAATGAAACTTCATTAAAATGGATCAAGAATTTACATAGGGTATGGATGTTAGATGCGAACCACACAGCATACAAAAACCACATGGAAAATTATTTGAGCATCCACAAGAGGGCAAAAGAAATAGCACAAATCCATAATTACAAGCTCATTATAAATACAATACAATTTCTCACCTACATAGGACTTACATTCAACCAACATGAAACATAACTCACAAGGACTAAATCTTGTATGCCAAAAAACTAACATCAACAAAGAACAACAGTGATGAGTCACCTCCAATAAATGCCAAGTTTCCTCCTCATAGTCCTTTGCCAAACACATAAACCACAATTTTATATCTAAATTATAGTCACTGCTCTAAGATCCAAGGTTGAACAATAAGCTATAATCGCTACACAACAGGCTCTCATCGAAAGATCGAGTTACCATAACCACATAGTGAAAGAGTGACCACAAACATGAGTTGTAGATTGTTAGAGGATGTGGGAAACATGGAGGTGAATAGACGAAAAGAGATTGCAATTGACTCCAAAACCAAGGGTACGTAAGGGTCGACAGTGGTAAATTTTTTCATGGGTTAAACGACATCACCAACTCATTTGAAAGTTACTTTCAAAGAAAAAGTCATGTTCAAATGCAGATACACAATAAAAGATGCATACATTAACGATTAACAATCCTTCATGTATTTGATTGTTAATTGTTAATGTATGCATCTTTTATTGTGTATCTGCATGCATTAACGATTGAACATGACTTTTATTTACGTGATAGCCTTCTATGTCAATTTACGTGACAGCCTTCTATTTAGTAATAATTTATTGAACCATGGATATGCTGATTTTTGCAATAATAAGTGGTCTAAATTCACAATTTAACAATATAAATTCACAGTTTTACATCAATCTTCGGAGAAATTGTTGGAACTGGAGCTAGGTCTAGGGTTAGAACTATTGTTGTATATTGCTTCAGTAACCGTTGACATAGGCTGATCCTCCAAACCGTTATTACCGTTTCAATGATTAATTGTGCTAAAATTCAGGAGATCATCGAGAGTAGTTAGGACCACCTGCGTGGCTAGGCTTTAATAAGTAGCTCAGGAAATTCAGTTTCAGCTAATCTTGGGTTTCACCCTTTTGCTGGAGAGAAGTTTAAGCCTCTCATTAAGTAGAGTCAGAAATGTTGAATTAAAATGCACAAATTTCAATCTGTTTACCTTTCGGCATTCAAACTAGTTGCATTAGGCATGTGTTTGTTGGTGATGCCGCATTGTCTAAAAGTTAAGTATAGTTTTTTTTTTTTTTCTTGGTTAAAAAATAGGAAGAGGAGAAATCTTATTCAGACTATCTCAAAAAACATATAACGTTTAGTTTTTTTAATTTTTACTTTCACCTTCCTACTAGTCGACGATGCTTCAACTAATTTCTTGGTCGAGACTGTTGAAATATCCCACATTGATTGTATTTTTAAGAAAAGAAGAGTTTAAATATCATAACCTCACTTTAACTAATACCAAGCCCTTTGTGATAAAACCTCACACCTGATAGATTGTGCAGGTAGTAATTACTAAGTTGGAAACAATATCGATGTTGTTGGTAGTGGGTCTTCGGCCCGTTTCTCTGATAATTCTACATTGTTCTTATCTTCAAGGTGAAGTTGTATGGTTATGGTTGCTTGGGGTGGATCGTCATCCATTTTGCCTGTTCGAGGTAAGTTGTATGCTTATGGTGGTTCACCTTTAGTTTTGGCAGCGCCTCATGGTAGCAAGTGATTTTCTTGGCTTTAGGACAAGGTTTGTTGTTTTGTCTTGTAACAAGTCTAGAAGCTCATATTAAGTTGTCTGTGTTAAGTAGCTAGTCTCGTTTTAGGAGAGGTTGAGTTCTCAAATATGCTCTCACTATACATCTATATGTGTTAAGTAATCACTAAAATTTACGTTGGTTGTGCGTTATTCTCTTTAAATAATATCAGCTCTTATGTTAAGATTGGTCACTAAAAATTGTTTATCCATATTTAGTCTTGTATCTTTAAGATTGATCAACAAAAATTGTTTATCCATATTTAGTTCTTGTAATCTTCTAGTCTTTTCAAATTTATTATATCTTTTATTTATAAAAAAAAAAAAAGAACTGATGTTAGCACTCCAAATATTTCATTCTACACTCCTCACAAGTTTAATTTTCTTATTGATTATAGAAAGTTTGAAGTGTAAAATGAGATTTTTGAACTTTCTATAACAATTCCTTTAAAAAAAGTTATTATGATGTTAGAAAACATCCTAAAATCAAACTAAAGTCAGCCTGGCCGTTATAATCGTGTCTCACCCGCCTAGTTCTGTTCGATTTTATTTGTCTTGATGGACAGATTTGCCAACTCTAGTAAATCATGCATAATGAGAAGTTTACTCTTGAGAATATTAATTTCACATCAAATAAAAAAATGATTGTGACACCCCGTCCCGGGAAAATTTTTTTCGTTGACGTGAATTGACGAAATTGCCCGTAAGCGTTGCATGGGAATTTCAAATTGGAGTTTTATTTGGTAACCCTAGTTGAAGATTTGGAATTTTGGAGTAACCATGGTTAGGTTGAGGCTTACGTGGAAGTGTGAGGACCACACTTACACACCAAACCCTATCTCCCTCACTCACCCGTACTCTCTCTCAGAATCACTCTCTCCCTCTCCCTCGAAATCACTCTCTCTCTCTCTTCTCTCTTGTACGGATGAGACCCAAAACCCTTGCAATCGTGACGGATCGAGGATTCTAAGGTTACCATTGTGTTCGTGAGGACCATACGAGTTCAAAGGTACCATTTTCAGGTAAGAACTCCCTCGTTTTCACCTCGAAACCATAACTCCGATTTTGAGTACTATTCATGCAATCATGAAATCGTGTGTTTTTGGAAATTCTGAGCTCACAGGGAGCTTTGGGAGGCCCTCTAGAGGCTCGGAGAAGTTCGTTGGGTGGTTTTAGACGTCGGGATCGTGAGTTTCAAGCTTGGCCGGTTTTCCTCAAAATTTCACAGCGAGATCCCTTGAGTTTTGGGTCCCAAAATAGGTATAACATTGTTCTACTCATCTCCAGCTTTCCATTGGTGTAAATTTCATGCAATTTGGGTTAAAAATGAAGAAGTTAAGATGAAAATACGAAATCCCCAGTTTCCGGCGACGGCGAAGGTCGCCGGAGTTCGGAGGTTGAAGACGACGGAATATTCCATCAATTCTGACGGAATATTCCAACGCAGTCAGTCATCTTTAACGGTTACCGTTGGGTTTTAACGGAATATTCCTAATGGCATTAACTGACGCCGTCAGTGTGCCTGGCACGTGGCCATGCCTTGGCCAGCGCGTGGGTGGTCGGAAAATTTTTCTAAAAATATGGGGATGTTCGTGAGGTTGTGTAGATCACGGTGGTATATTCATATCCTAATTTGAGCATTGTATGAGAAGTTATTACCTAGTTTTGTTTATGTGCTTTCAAATAACGCCTATATAGTTGTTTCTCATATAGGCGAGACTTATCCGGAGGACGAGGGTAACCAGGCTAGGCACAGGGGTTACGACCCAACTACGTACCAGTGAGTGGGCTTTTGTTTTCAATATATATATATATATATATATATATATACACACACTTGACGTTTTTCCCAGAAAACGTGTTTTAAAGTAAATGTGATTTGAAATCCCATGTCATGCTCGTATTATATATTAGCATATGCATTAGCATAATTATGCATATTGTTGCATGGTGCTGCGGTGGCCTAGGTAAGATACAGGTGAGTATATCATGCTGGTAATAGTTATGAAAAGAATGGTGATGTTGTGATGCATATTGAGCTCATTAATCTGCACCCCGATATTAGTGCTCCCGCCCAGAGTTAGGGGCATAGTCCTTCACGTGATGTTCACCTCCCGCACCACACACTCATCTTGGATCCAAGTTAGGTGCACAGTTCTGTCGTATAGACCACTATAAGTGGGTTCGACTCATAGGTGACCCGCGAATATTCGCACAGTCTAAACGTGATCGTAGAACTAGAGCGTATTATTATTTATACCCAGTCTTGTCGGTCAGACCACGTGAGGTGGTTCCGACTCGTGTGCAGATATGTATATACATGATGAGATATGTGATGTACATACATGATGAATTATGTGATGAGATATGAGATTGAGATATGATTGAAATGAGCTCTAGATTTCGCTGTATAGATCACGTCAGGTGACTTCAGCTAGTATATGAGTTATATTGAATTGCTTCACCTGGCTTACATTTGTGATATTATGAGGCATTGAGCATGGCATACATATATTTATGTGGTTTTGAATACGTGGAGCATGGTTTTGAATTATATTTATATACATATATATGTATCCTATTTTCTGGGAAAGTATACAGGTTTTCCAGCGAGGGGATAGCACTTTTGATATCGTATGATTTTAGAAAACCTTTGTTTTTGCCCACTCAAGTATTTGTTTTGCACCCCTCCAGGTATTAGGTAGCATTTGTTGGTGGCTTACGAGGATTCAACGGAGGTTCTGACAGACATCCTTCATGTAGGACCACCTTCGGGTGTTGTTTAATCAGTACATTTATGCTTGACTGCACTTAGGCTAGTTAAGCTCTGGTTGTGTAATTCACACTTAATCTCGCACTAGCATGCTATCTTAACTAGGATTGCTAGTTGCTCGGTTTTAAATTTGTTCGTATTTCCCTTATTAATCTTGCTTCCGCACTGTGTTTATGGTTACGTCACGCTCACGTGACGGCCAGCACGCCTCGATCTCGGTAGGGGTGTGTCAATGATCCTTGCTTGTAAATAATTGGATTACTCTTTAGTATATATAGCTAACTGGTTTTATGGTAAAACCTTAATTTCTTTATCCTATATGTGCTTGTAAATAATTAGATTATTCTCTAGTATATATAGTCAATTGGTTTTATGGTAGAATCCTAATTTCTTTATGGCATTAGAGCATGTTGTGTCATGTGTGAAACTCAACGACTAGGCTTGAAAATCGCCACACATGAGAAAGCGTGTTGATGGTATTAATCTCACATCGAGAAAATAAAAAACATTAGATTTACTTATAAATAAGTATTACCTCCATATTATTAATTAATTTTCCAATAACCTTTTTACACAACTCTTCATTAATTAAAAGTTCAAGTTGAGTTGGCCTTTGACCTTCGTGCCCATGTTCTGTTAAAAAAAATTCACAATATTTTAACTTTAGTAAACTCGCGTGACTCTTGACCCTTAATTACGACACCCTTATTACAACCACTACTTTGGTTTGAACTAGACAACTCCTTCTATATCAAATTAAGTTGTTTATTGTATGGTTTAGTCGAATTCTCTCTCTCTTAATGTAAAAATATCGATGTACTAAAAAAAAAAACCTCCCTCTATATGCAATTAGGGTTACAGCAAGATGGGTTAGAGGAGGTAGGATTTGAATTCACTGAGGTCATGATAATTGAAGAGGTAAATATGGTAACATATTGTGATTTACATATATACTTCATGACGGTTCTTACAATTTGAACTCGGCATTGTATGAGATCATTATCAATAATGTCATCATTATTTACGACCTAAACAAACACGTTATAACCATATAGTACCTTAACTGTATAATGTTAGATTTTTCCACTTAAGCAGCCACAACCTTTCATTTGAATGCCAAAAGCAAATACACCAACTTTTGTGAAAGATTATTGATCAATCCTTTCAATTGATTGAACTCACTAGGAAATACTGTAGTGCTTTCATAAATAATGAAAACCAAAAGAATGCAGACATAAACTTAAATTGAACCTAAAACTTGAACTGAACTTAATTATTTTATTTTCTTTGTGAACAACTGAACTTAATTATTGGAAGTTCTTATTGGGGTATATATTGGGACCAACAGCAAAAACTCTGTGGAGTAATAATAATATAGAATTGATGGGTCAGGTAACGGAAAGTAAATTATCTACCTCCGGAATATGTAAATAAAAACCTATATTTACATTTTTTGGTGATGCATCCCACTAATTAAAAAGTGAAAATTATATGAAATCTTAAATTTACATTTCTCCCATTAAAATAGAACTTTTACTTACATCTGTATAGGGATGCAAATATAATTTTTGCATCTCAAATTTGCATTTTTTATTGGACATGCCCTAATCATTTTTTGTAGGTACAGAGAGACCATATGGTCCATACACGTACATATACGCATTGCTGTTCACACCTATATTCTACATTTTTTAGGGTTTTTTCCCGTTAGGAGAGAGGAGAGAGTAGACCTAGCATTCGTGTCGTGTTTTCCGTGTTCGTGTCGTTTTCATGTCATACCCAATATCTTAACGGGTCGTGCCGTGTAACACCCGTTAAAACAAACGGGTAAAATGACCCGACCCGAAATCGACCCAATAATATTAACAGGTAATATGACCCGACCCGTTACCCGTTAAGAAAAATATATTTTAAACCAATAAATAATCAAATAAAAAACATAATACTAAATAAATATATTGACACACCCCGACCCAGAATGTCCACTAGGACTACGAATCGAGCTGTGCTGGCCGACACCTGGAAGGTGACGAAGCCATAAAGTGATGATATGGAAGAATGTGAACAAATTTAAACCTAAAGGTACCTAAATATCAGAGTGCACTGTGAGTGGGTATGGATCCATTTCACACGCGTTGTCAGAGCATAAGTAAAGTACAGTAATGTGGGTAAAGATCATACCCTCAAAAGTAGCCACCTGAACTGAGATATGCCACGAGACCTTGTCGATAAAGAAACTATGCTACTAGAACCTGGAGGGGCGCAAAACAAAAAGCGTGAGTGGGCAAAAACAAAGTTTTATCAAAACCGTACGAAACCCTTGAATTTGGTGTGATTCGATTCGACCTCCAAACTTGTTCCGACGCCTCCAAACTTGTTTGGGCTTTATTCCAGACCTCAAGAGGATGCCATGGGTGGTGGTAATTGGAAGAAATTGCTTCGGGATTGGATGATTCGAAGCCAAAGCCGTCGGATGCCCCAGTGGGTTTGTGGCTTCGAACTGGAAAAATGGGAAAGAAATTGGGAATTCTAACACTACACAGATGTAGGGCTCGTCAAGGGCTTTTCATGGACACCAAGATCACCCAAAACGGAGTTCGGATGAAGGAGATACAAGCGGGTCAAGGGTCCGGGTTCACGTGTCAAGGAGATACCCGGTTCGTTCTCTCCTTCTTCTCCTCCCTCCTTTCTCTCATTTCTCTCCTCTCTAATTGGTCAATCTCTTCTCTCTCTTCTCCTCATTCCTCCATTTATTTCCCATCTCTCTTCTTGCCTTTCCATCACAGCCATCCATTTATTTTCTTTTAATCTGGACCGTCCACGTAGCACACCAGATTGAGCTCCAAAAATCTGGGGCTTTCTAGAAATTAATTAATTTACTAGAATACCCCCAACTTTAAACGTTAATAACTTCCTCGATATAGCTCCAAATCACAAACCGTTTGCGCCCACGCGTCCGTAGCGACGAGTACTACGAGAATGTGCCAAGAAAACAAAACTTAGGTGACATGATACTGTAATTAACCTCAGTCAACTCACGAGCCTCGAAGGGCAATTTTGTAAAATCACTTATTAAAAATTTATACAATTGTAAAATCAGGGACGGATTGTCACAATCTTCCTCCCTTAAAAAAATTTCGTCCCCGAAATTTAAACAATAATTACTATCCATTAATAATCATAAAATAACCTGGGATAGATCTCCCTCATCCGATCCTCTGTCTCTAGTACTTAACTTACCTTTCTTCTCAAACCAAATCACACTTCTCCAAGGTGAAAATTTCGAACACACCCAATCACCTACATAATACACTCGATTAGTGGCATGTCTACTAAGCTCTTTTGCCACTCCTGGGCTGCTTTCAGGTTAAACTTAATCACTTAAACATTCTGAGTAGACTCATCCATAATCTCAGGGCCCGCAAAATTCTTTCAACAACTTCTAACCAACATAAAGATGTACGGCAAGCTTTTCCAATATATGCCTCAAATGGTGACATACCAATACCCGAATGAAAACTGTTGTTATAGTTATATTCCATCAAATCCAACAGCTTATGCTAAGCGTCACCAAACTGCAATATTGAAGATCTTAGCATATCCTCCAACATCTGAATCGTCCTCTCAGATTGCCTATCTGTTTGAGGATGATAAACCGTACTATAAAGTAACCTTGTATCCAAAACCTCCTGAAATGCTATCCAAAACTTTTAAGTGACCAACATACCCAAAAAGTTCAACAGATCCGTAAGCCCGAACCTCTTTTCCATAAAACAAATGAATAATTGCTGCACTTGATTGGAAAGGATGTTGCTCTTCACTGGAGTAAAATGCGTTGACTTAGTAAGTCGATCAACTATCATCCAGATGCCATTATAACCATTTCATGTACAAAAAAGCTTGCACACATAATCTATAGTAATAATTTTCCACTTCCACTGTAGAACGGAAAATGACTGCATCAATCCAAAAGGCTTCTTTCTTTCCGCTTCAACCTGCTGATCAATGATACACATACTACCTACTCAGCAAGTTCTCTTTTCATACCCGGCCAATTGTAAAATGGTTAAATGGTATGATACATCTTAATACTTCCAGGATGCATAGCATAAGCTGAACCATGCACTTCATTCCAAAATTGTTTTCTTTAATTCCATAACATTAGGTACATACATCTTGTTCTCTTGAAGCATGCCATCTGATTCTCTAACTCTGAGGTCTTTCTTTTTCTCGACATTCTTTGCCTCAATTAATTCCTGGTTTCTTCATCAATCCTCTGGGCATCGAGTATACGATTAATTAAAATAAGCCTAACTTGGATACTAGCAAGCAATGCTTCTTCTCGTTCTTCTATTTCCAACCTTACTCCAGTAGATCTCAAATCCGCAAGAAGAGGAACATAACAAGCATACAAAGCATTTATTCTTACGAGAGTCTTCATATTAAATACATCAGCCCAAACATTTGCACGATCACCCTTGTCGTGCAATCATAATCACTAAGCAATTCAATCCACTTTCGTTACCTAAAATCAAGATCCCTCTTAGTAGACAGATATTAGAGACTCTTATGATCCGTAAAAATCTTGCACTTCTCACCAATAATATAATGTCTCCATAACTTCAAAGCAAGGATGATAGTCGCAAATTCCAGATCACAAGTAGGGCAATTCATCTCATGAGGTTCCAATTGCCGTAAAACATAGGCAATCACCCTACCATTTGCATCAATACATATCCAAAACCATCCAAGGAAGCATCCTTATAGACCTCATAATTCCCGTTATCATCTGAGAGTGCTAACACAAGTGCATGAGTGAGGAAATACTTCAACTGTTGAAAACTTTGCTCACCATTTTCATCCCACTCAATCTTAACCTCTTTTCTCGTCTATCTCATCAATAGCAAGGCAATGACTGAAAAATATTTCACAAACCGTCCATATAGCCTGCGAAGCTAAGAAAACTCCGAATCATAGTCACGGTTCGCGATTGTTCCAAATTCTCAACTTCTGCTACCTTTTAAGAATCCACTTGAATACTTTAAGTAGATATAACATGTCCCAGAAATGCCACTTGATTCATCCAAATTTGGCATTCGCTAAACTTAGAATACATCGACAATCCCTCAATCTTTGTAATACCAATTTAAGATGTCTAGCATGCTCTGCTCTAGTCTTAAGTATACCAGAATATCGTCAATGAAAACGATAACAAACCTGTCGAGATATTCCTGGAATACTTTGTTCGTCAAACTCATAAAATTCGTCAATCCGAATGGCATCACCAAAAACTCATAAAGACCATAACGAATTCTGAAAATCGTCTTAGGGACATCATTACTCTTAATCTTCAATTGGTAATAACCAGACTTCAAATCAATCTTTGAAAATACACAGGCACATCTAAACTGATCAAACAATCATTAATACGCGGTAATGGATAACGATTCTCAATCGTTACCCGATTCAATTGTCCATAGTCAATGTATAGCCTTAATGTCCACATTCTTCCTCATAAATAAACTGGGCTCTCTACGACGACATACTAGGTTGAATGGAACCTTTATCAACCAATTCTTGCAACTGACTTTTCAATTCCCTTAACTCATCATGAACCAATCTCTAATATAAGGTCCGTACCTGGAAACAAATCAATAGAGAACTCCACATCTTTGCCTGGCGGCAATCCAGATAAATTCTCAGGGAAAACGTCAAGAAAATGTCTAACCACCTTGACCTCTTCCACACTACTCAGAGCAATATCTCTTAGTACCGCATGAACTAAATATCCTTGGCAGCCTTTCGATAACGATCTCTTTGCTCTCACAGCAGGAATAACGGCATACCTCACTCCACTTTGCATACCCCCAAAAGTAACCTCTGGTCATCCAGGTACCTAATTACAATGCCCTTCTATACATCACATACTATCTAGCATTCATAATCTTTTAGAGAGACTTCCCAAAGCTTAGAAATGAAACACGGTGAAATATAATTATATTCAGCTAGCAATCTGTTCTGATTTCTGCTTGCTTGAACTAGTATAAGAGTCCAAAAATAGCTTCCTTATAATGCTATCATCCTCTGGAACAACCAATAAGAAACTGTGGTTGCCCAGGAAGTTAAACTGTATATCCTCAAACATTCTTCTGCTCTAACCAAAGGCAGGCTCGCCTAAACTAAGAATTTCCTTCAATCATATCAAGTGGAGCCTCGACTTTAATTCCTTTTATATCTCCACACTTGATTAGATCATGAATACAAACTTTTATATCACAAGGTGAGAGAAATTAATAACAACTCACCTTCCTATCTTAGCTAATCCACCAATGCTTTGTCGTCAAAATTTTAGCACCCACCTAAGGAAAGAAAAACATCGCCAATACTTTAAGCTTTAGGGCTGGAAGAATACAACTTCCCACTTAAGCAAAGTTACCACTAATTGAAATACCACATGAACATAGCATAGGTTCAGCACCATAATTACTGATTCTCCCATTCTCAACATATACAAAATATTTCGCACTAAGAGTGTACAATAGTACTTCCCAAATCCAATCGTACACCGAAAGTGATCTTCCCAAAGTGCTTTTCCGTTAAATACTACCACTTTAGCACCATCGTCACACGAGACTATCCTAGAATCTTAACAAGGTAGACTTCGCAAGAATTCCAATAGGTGATAGCCTAACCAATACCGACAAGGAATCAAACTACTCTGAGATTCCAATCTCAATGTTTAATACTGATGGCTAAAGGATAAGTATCGAATCGATTAGTAAAGCATCTGATAACATCCAATAATATGTTAACCCAAATTTATGCCATCCACTTGCCTCTGCATGATGAATGCAATACTGCCCAACTTATGCTCTGATACCAAACTAACACACCCTGACCCGGAATGTCCACTAGGACTCCGAATCGAGCTGTGCTGGCCGACACCTGGAAGGTGACGAAGCCATAAAGTGATGATATGGAAGAATGTGAATAAATTTAAACCTAAAGGTACCTATATATCAGAGTGCACTGTGAGTGGGTATGGACCCATTTCACACGCGTTGTCAGAGCATAAGTAAAGTACAGTAGTGTGGGTAAAGATCATACCCTCAAAAGTAGCCACCTGAACTGAGATATGCCACGAGACCTTGTCGATAAAGAAACTATGCTACTAGAACCTGGAGGGGCGCAAAACAAAAAGCGTGAGTGGGCAAAAACAAAGTTTTATCAAAACCGTACGAAACCCTTGAATTTGGTGTGATTCGATTCGACCTCCAAACTTGTTCCGACGCCTCCAAACTTGTTTGGGCTTTATTCCAGACCTCAAGAGGATGCCATGGGTGGTGGTAATTGGAAGAAATTGCTTCGGGATTGGATGATTCGAAGCCAAAGCCGCCGGATGCCCCCGTGGGTTTGTGGCTTCGAACTGGAAAAATGGGAAAGAAATTGGGAATTCTAACACTACACAGATGTAGGGCTCGTCAAGGGCTTTTCATGGACACCAAGATCACCCAAAACGGAGTTCGGATGAAGGAGATACGAGCGGGTCAAGGGTCCGGGTTCACGGGTCAAGGAGAGACCCGGTTCGTTCTCTCCTTCTTCTCGTCCCTCATTTCTCTCCTTTCTCTCCTCTCTAATTGGTCAATCTCTTCTCTCTCTTCTCCTCATTCCTCCATTTATTTCCCATCTCTCTTCTTGCCTTTCCATCACAGCCATCCATTTATTTTCTTTTAATCTGGACCGTCCACGTGGCACACCAGATTAAGCTCCAAAAATCTGGGGCTTTCTAGAAATTAATTAATTTACTAGAATACCCCCAACTTTAAACGTTAATAACTTCCTCGATATAGCTCCAAATCACAAACCGCTTGCGCCCACGCGTCCGTAGCGACGAGTACTACAAGAATGTGCCAAGAAAACAAAACTTAGGTGACACGATACTGTAATTAACCTCAGTCAACTCACGAGCCTCGAAGGGCAATTTCGTAAAATCACTTATTAAAAATTTATACAATTGTAAAATCAGGGACGGACTGTCACATATATACATACCATATTGTCACATCCAAAACATAAAAATGCATTTTTCTTTTAAGTATATTTTCGCTTACCTAAATTGATTGCTCTAGCCTTTTTCTTTGCAAGACTCGTATTTGTATTGTCTATACTTTCGCTTCCAAGATCTCATTATGTTCCCATTATAATCTCCAACGGTACAGATTTACTCTCATTTATCTTACATCTGTTACTTAAGTAAAGTCTTTAATAGTTTTTTAATTAATGTAGAAGTGTAAAAAATATAGAAA
Organism: Heteromeles arbutifolia; assembly: GCA_024362995.1. Lineage (NCBI taxonomy): Eukaryota > Viridiplantae > Streptophyta > Magnoliopsida > Rosales > Rosaceae > Heteromeles > Heteromeles arbutifolia. Next base: position 18,154,089 of record JANCRC010000013.1, on the reverse strand, counting down.
AAATATATAAACGCTCGTAATGACAAACTTTACGACTTTCATGAGGAGCTTAACTTCGAAATTCGCCACTATAATCATATAAATCATAGATCAAAATTTAACCGTTGATTGTTGTTTACATTTACGCTTCATTATTCTCATCAAATTTTGTTTTTTCAGATTTTCTTTTTTGAAAACATAATCTATTAGAGGATGCAGGAAGATGAAAAGTTTGGATCGTTTATATTATATTTAGAGTTTTACGGTTAGTGAAAATATTGCTTGATGTTTATAAAGTTTCTACAAACTATATGACATCGACTCATATTTCAGTTAACCGTAAATATCGAAACGTGATATCAAAGATCTAAACCGTTCATCCTCTGACATCCGCTAGATGATCATGTTTTCAAAAAAGAAAATTTTAAAAATGAAATTCAGTAAGAAGAATAAAGCGTAAATGACAATCGACGGTTAAATATAAATTTAAGGTTTATGGATTATGGATTATAGTGTTGGATTTCGAAGTTTACCCCTTCATGAAAGTTGTAAAGCTTGTCACTATGAGTGATTATATATTTTTTTTACATTTTTTACACTTCTACAATAATTATTATTAATTTTATTAATTTTTCCCTCAAATAAAAAACATTATTCATGAGGGTTTGGAGGATTTTAAAAATCTAAACGATAATGTAAGTGTAACCATTATTTACTCGTAGAGGAATAATGATGAATCATGAGTGTTTATATATTCTTTCACATTTTTCATACTTGTATGTATGTCTTCTTAGTTCTTGCCTATACAAATATTATACTAGTTTATTTTAATTTTGGACAACAACATGTTAAGTAAAATTTATCCTAGTAATGATAATAAAGAACTCTCATAATAAAAATAAATAATGACTAAAATTTTTTTTTTTAACTTATATAGAATAATAATACAAAACTATATATTTAATATAGAATATATTGTATATATTAATATGGCTATTGTATTTTATAATAAATCTTTTAGTAATTAAACTTTAAAATTATCAAAATAATTTTTTTCTTAACGGGTCGAAACGGGTTACCTATGTGTTACCTGCATGTATACCTGTTAAGAACCCGTTATTAACGGGTTCTTAATGGGTCATCTGGTAATGACCCGATTAGTTATCGTGTTGATCCGAAATTCGTTATTTTCGTGTTTTTTTCGTATCGTGTCATCCTGTCGTGTCAGAAACTGCTGGGTCTAGGTGAGAGGAGAGAGGAGAGAGGAGATCGATGATTGGCAGTGGCTCCAGTAATTATTAATATATCAAATTATACAAACCCAATGATAATTATGTTGACCTTGCCTCAGCGTACGTACCATGGACAAGGAAAATGGTACTAAAGATAATCCACATATATACCACATGGTATGGTCACTCCACAACATGACATGCCAGCATGCCATATACAGAAAACGATTTGGTAGTCTAAGCTAGCTAGCATGCTACATAACATTATCCAGGTCCTGTTTATGGACCTAATAATTAAGCCAGCTAGAGCGTAAGACCTTGTACTCGAGCCTTTCAAACCGAAGAATTTATATGGCAATACACAATCACGATAAAATTTCGTGTCAATAAAATAAAAACGTATAAGTTTTTGTCTAGCAGGAGTACGTGATAGTATAATTGTGTCATGTAAGTTGTTCTTCTCAAACCATACATACATACACAAAACAAAAACTTTACATCCTCAATACAACATCATGCATAGCATCTCAAATTAATAATATAATATTATATGAAAAAGTTAAATTAAGTATTTCGTTATTCGTTTAAGATGTTATGGTAGCGTACCAAGTATTGCTACGTCCTCTGCAAATGCAGAAATTAATAAAGATAGGCTTTTTTGGTTTTAAGCTTGTCAACCAATCAAATGACACATATTATATGTAGCATTATCCTAACTAAACTAATTAATTAAATCTACGTGATTCAACCTTCGGTTCTAGCCAAGGAACAAAATGCCGATAATATCGGCGATATTTCGCCGATATTATCGGTTTTTCACGGTACCGATATTTTAATTACTATCCAACTGGTTTTCGTCAAAATATCACGATATTATCGATAATATCGATAATATCGCGATATTTTGAAACTATGCTGACCGGAGAAGAACGCCGGAGAGCGGTGAAAGAGAAGGGAATCTGAAACAAAAAAGTGGGGGTCGAAGAGACTCGGGGGGGGGGGGGGGGGGGAAGACGAGCCTCTGGAAATTTGCACTTTCAGTGGTTGTTGGATCTGTTGGGGGGAGAGCAAAAGGTGGACGCAAAAGTCTGGGGGGGCGCCGGCAAAGGAAGGAGGGTTTGGCCGCGGGGGGGAGCAGAACGTGGACGCAAAAAATTTTTGGGGGGGAGGGGCCGGCGAAGGAAGGAGGGTTCGGCCGCAAAAAGTGGGGGGGGGAGGGGGGAGAGAAGGGGGAATCGGAGAAAGGTGGGGGAAGAACGGAACTGGGTTCGTCAAAGGTGGGGGGGGAAGAGGGGGACGAAGGTAAAGGGAATCTGTGGCTGAAGAAGGGATCTGGGTTCGTCAAAAGTGGGGGGGGGGGGGGGGAGGGGGGTGGGGGCGAAGAGGGGGACGAAGGTAAAGGGAACCTGGGGCGAAAGGGGGGAATCGGAGAAAGGTGGGGGAAGAAGGGATATCTGGGAATCGGATAAAGGTGGGGTGAAGAAGGGGATCTGGTTTCGAGAGAAAGGGTGGGGGGGAAGAAGGGTATCTGGGAGAGAAAGGAAAGAAGGGATTTGGTTTCGTCCGCAGAGAAGAGAAAGGAAATGACAGCAAGCTGGGAAAAAGCAAAGCCAGGACTGAGAAGAGATGGAGGAAATGACAGAAAGCTGGGAAAGCATGGGTAGATATTGCTTTGGATTCTCTGTTTTTTTTTTTTTTTTTCTCCTTGTTTTGGAAAAAGAAATAAAGAGAAGAAGGAAAAAATAATAGATATTACTAACGCATGTTAACAATTACATGCAAAATTATCTTGAGAACTTATCATTCTGACTACTCTTCACAATACACTTACTTTACACATAGAGATTTTGAACATTATAAGAACTCTATGTGGAACTAAGTCACTCATGTATGTTACTATGCAATGTATACAGTGTAAAATATTGTACTAATTCATTATATATAAATGATTATGGTGTGTTTAAACTTTTTTCATTAATTATTTTCTACACTCACAATATTTGCCAGCTCGCTATATAATCAACTTAAATCAGTTAAATCCATCATGCAATGCATTTCCTTCCAATTTTTTGTGATAAACTAGTAGATAATTGACTAAATAAACATCCTGCAAAGTTTCAATAAAAATTTCCAAGTTTTTCTTACAATTTCCGTGGTTTCCATATAATTTTTATCGATATCGATATTATCCCGATATTTCCATCGATATTTCCGTGTTTTCGAATTACCGATATTTCCGATATTACCGATATTTAATACCTTGGTTATGATACAGATGTTAAAATAAATATTTAAATAAGTAATAATTTCTTAGATATTAGTTGCATGAGAATATTATCTTACCTAAGTAATCTAGATAAATTGGGAGACAAAAGCTTATTTATATCAAAATTTAATAACAATGTAAGAACAAACACAACTTTAACAAAACAATGTGACACGAAAAGACAGTATTGGTTAACAAAGATTAAATGACTGATCAAACTTTAAAAATATGTAGTTAGAATATCATAAAACCAAGGAACAAAATGCCGATAATATCGGCGAAATATCGCCGATATTATCGGTTTTTCACGGTACCGATATTTTAATTACTATCCAACTGGTTTTCGTCAAAATATCGCAATATTATCGATAATATCGCGATATTTTCGAAATTATCGTGATATTTTGAGGGAGAAGGGCCGCGGGGTGGGAATGTGAAACACAGAAGTGGGGGAAAGAACAGGGGCTTCGAGAACGTAATGTGCAGAGGAGGGCGTTTTGGGGATGGGGGACTGTGGGGGTTGGGGGGGGGATCTGGTGTTTTGGGTAGGGGGCTTCGAGAACGTAATCCACAGCAGAAGGGTGTTTTGGGGATGGGGGACTGTGGGGGTTGGGGGGATCCTGGTGTCTTGGGTGGGGAACGTGAACGCCGGGGGGGAATACGGGGACGTGAACGTGGGGGAGGAAGATCTGCGGGGGGGGGGGGGGGGGGGGGAAGAGGGAACAAGAAGAATCTGGAGGGGGGAAGGGAAGAAGAATAATCATCTGGAGGGAGGGGGCGTGGCGAAGGAAGAATATTTGGGGGGGGGGGGGAAAAAGAGGGATTTGGGAAGGGGGGAGGAAGGGAACAGAGAAGCAGGGAGGGATCTGGTCTCCGGAAGAAAGAAGGAGAGGGAGGGTGCGTGCGTGCGTGCGTGCGTGCGGGGTGGAATGATCGAGACTGGGTGCGTGCCACACACGGTTTTGGCACACGGTTTTGTGTGTGTGTGTGTGTGTGGTTTTTTCTGTGTGTGTGTGTGTGTTTGTGTGTGTACGATTTTTTGTATGTCTGTCAGAGAAGAACAAAAAAATATTCTGTAAGAGAAGACCAAATATTCTCCACGTGAAGATCAAATATTCTGTAAGAGAAGAACCAAAACACGTGAAGTCCAAAAATTTTGTAAGAAAAGAACCAAAAAATATGTTTACTTTCATTAATTACTACATATTTTCTACACTCACAATGTTTGTCAGCTCGCTATATAATCAACTTGATAATGTTAAATCCATCATGCAATGCATTTCTTTCCAATTTTTTGTGATAAACTAATAGATAATTGACTAAATAAACATCCTGCAAAGTTTCAATAAAAATTTCCAAGTTTTTCTTACAATTTCCGTGGTTTCCATATAATTTTTATCGATATCGATATTATCCCGATATTTCCATCGATATTTCCGTGTTTCTGGACTACCGATATTTCCGATATTACCGATATTTAATACCTTGGTTCCAGCTAGCTCATTTTTCATAAACATAAACATATGAGCCAAAACATGCAACGTGGCTAAATGTGTATCTCGAGAACCATATGCCTACAAGCAGTCAACCGTTAGATCCTTGCAAATTTGACAATGGTTTTGAAGTACCACAAAGTACAGCAATGCCTTTATTTGTTTTCTAAGCCTGAGTTCTTGATCAGACGGCCATGATCATCTCTGTCCTCTGAATTGTACCCTTAAATTCGGACAACTGGAATCAAATCAGAAGGGTGTACCATGTGCCCTAGTACCTCTAACATACAGCACATATAGTTGAATTCCAGATCACTAGCCCTAGTAAAAACAATTCATGTTAATTAATTCACCCTGCGTGTATGTATCTGTGGAGGTTTTGCTAATTCCATGATCGATGCTGGTTAGTTGCGGCAATGGCAGAGCCAAAAATAGATCTCAGGAATGGCCTTTTAAGACAAACAAAAGAAATTAAACCAATCATAGCAATATAATTAATTGGAGAATATTTAAGGTTTCTTTTTTATTGGAATGGAAAATTTATCAAACAAGAGTGATGGGTGTTAAACTTTTTATGAAAAATTTACTATTGAAATGATTATAGCATAATAACATAACTTATTTACGAGCCTTAATAAAAAGGGAAGATTCGAACAAAAATTTAATACAATTAATTGGAGAATATATAAGGTTTTGTTTTATTGGAATGGAAAATTTATCAAACAAGAGCGATGGGTGTTAAACTTTTTATGAAAAATTTACTATTATAGCATAAGAACATAACTTGTTTACAAGCTTTAATAAAAAGGGAAGATTCGAACAAAAATTTAAGTTCATATTCTCAAAACTATTACCTTGAGAAAAGAATTAGTTTTTCTATGGTTAAACAAAAGGGGTTCAGTTTGAAAAACGAAGGCTAATGACAAGGTTTATAGACTTTACATATATAAACTGAATAAAAAATGAATTAGTTTTTCTATGGTAAAACAATTAGTTTTTCTGTGGTTACACAAAAGGGGTTCATTTTGAAAAACGAAGGCTAATTACAAGGTTTATAGACTTATTTTATATAAACTGAATAAAAAAGGAATTAGTTTTTGTTTTTCTATGGTAAAACAAAAGGGGTTTAGTAAAAACAAAAAACAAGTTGTTCGACGTGAATGAAACTCGAACTAATGACAACTTGGAACCATCAAACTCCACTAAACAATGCACCACAAGCTTTTTATTGTAAATATTAGCAAGCCATACTTATATATTCAATAAATGTCAGGATGGGCCTAGGCCATGCCTCGCCTCCATGTGGCTCCGCCACTGAGTTGCGGGATGTGAATTCTCAATCCATCGGCAAAACAACAGTGGTGCCATTCACATCCCTCAACTATACAGTAAGATTTTTGACACTAAAAGAGTGTGTACTTGCTTAAACTTTTTGTTTTTTCTTGTTTTGTTAGAATTCGGTTAGGTTTAGAATTTGAATATTCGATCCTCTCCAACATAACAGGAAAAATAAAAAAATACCATATGTTAACTATAAAATTATTAATCTCATAAACATATAGTAATGGAGTTGACAATTATAACAATTAAATTAATTATTGTTTGATGATAATTGCTTTGTTTATAAAGGTCTTCGCCCTTGCCTTCCTTAACCCTCAAACTATGCCTGCAAATCAGTGTATTATAAGTTTAAACAAGTAACCACTTGTCACAGAAAGCATTTGATTTCCATGTGTGTGAAAGGCCGATAGGGGCCACAAGGTATTGCTGGTCACTGTCAACATGGTGAACCATCGTCGGCAGAGATTTATGCTGTAAGTAAAATAAGCTTAAAATAATAATATTAATGGATTAGTAATATATGGGGAAGAAACACCAGAAACGAAAAGGAATAATAATGCACATGATCAAGGACATACTATGTATGTTGCCATGAGATCATTGGAATCTATTATCTGGCAGATGAATGAACTAGAACCATTTCACTTGAAGAATTCTTTTCCTCATATCTATCCCCCCTTCACGGTAAAAATCAACTTGATCTTACTTATGATTTTGAAATGTATATTAAAAAAAAGTACACATATGTCAAGGTCGCTCCATAAAGTAATCTTACCTTATAATCCGAACCATTTGTAGGTTGCTATTCATAGATCATCTTTATGAATATTCATTGAAATAAAATAAAAAATTATTTAGATATTTATTTGTGACCTAATAAATTGACAAACACAATATTGTCGAAAATCAATAAAATTTTGACGTTAATAATTCAAGGGAAATGATAACCCAAAAAAAAAAATCCATTTAGGTTATTAGAAATATTATAAAAAAAAATTGATCACAAATAGGGCCAGTTAAATATAGAAATAAACTCCACATTGTAATAAGTTAGAAGTCAAAGTACAACTTGATACGCAAGTGGTCCTCTACCACACTGGTGAGGAGTGTTGCCTCTATCACGACGTGAGTTCAATCCTCATTAACTCTCTAATCTAACAAACATATCGTTTGACATTAAAAAAAAAGTATAACTTGATATAGATAATTTGGACATTATTATATGGTTCATGTAATTGATATAGTAATTAAAAAGAAGAGTAAATTGTAGCTATGGTCCCTTAACTTTAACTCAATTGGAGCAATGGTCCCTCAACTAAAAATCCATTACCATTGGTCCCTCAACTTTAATTCAACTAGAGAAATGGTCTCTTAACTTTAACCCAATTGTAGCAATGGTCCTTCCAATGTAACTCGTTTTGACAAAATTTTTGACATAGTTGACAAAAAGAACAATAATTATACACTTTGATGAGTTGAGGGACCCTAATTGTATAAATGGTCATTCCAATATAACTTATTTTGACAAAATTTTGACAAAATTTATGAAAAGGACTATAGCTACTCATTTTGATAAGTTGAGGGACCAATGGTAATGGATTTTTAGTTGAGGGACCATTGCTCCAATTTGATTAAAGTTGAGGGACCATTCGTACAATTTAAAAAAAATAAGGGAAACTCAACGAGGTGAATCACCTGCAGGAAGAGTATGCTTATGTTGTGGGTTGCCAATGCTACCTGACAAAGCATTGACCTTGTATCTAATTTTAAAATGCGAAGGGTCACCGTCCCATACCTTTTACCCTAACGGCTACATTGGAAGTAACAACAAAGGGGAAAAAATATTAAAAGAATAAAAAGTTAACGTCCAACAGATAGCGGGAAATTTTGCTATAAATAGGCTGATCACCACCCTTTCTTCCTCACCACATCCACCAACTCTCTCTCTCTCTCTCTCTCTCTCTCTCTCTCTCTCTCTCTCTCTCTTCGTGAAGCTTAATTTTTTTTGTTTTAATCAGATCAATGGCAATCCCAGTTATTGATTTCTCAAAACTTGATGGTGAAGAAAGGGCCAAAACATTGGCTGAGGTTGCTAATGGATGTGAGGAATGGGGATTCTTCCAGGTACTAATTATTATCCGTCTTTGATTTAGCTTATATGTTTGGTGGGGAGCAATGTAATTTTAGCTCACTAATCATGTATTTGTGCTTCTCATTACTTTGTTGTGCTTTGTTTTTCTCTTTGTTAACAAAAGTATTTAATTTTGGATGTTTGTGTTTTTCACAGCTGGTGAACCATGGAATATCGGAGGAGCTTCTCGAGAGGGTGAAGAAGGTGACCGGCGACTTCTTTAGGATGGAAAGACAGGAGAACTTTAAGAATTCCACACTAATGAAGGCGGTAAATGAAAACAAAAAATTGGAGAATGTGGACTGGGAGGATGTCTTCACCCTCTTGGATGACAACGAATGGCCCTCGAAAACCCCTGGATTCAAGTAAGTAATATGTAGAACTAGTAAGCAGCACGCTTCAAGCAATGCTCTCAAATTCCTAACATAATATGTTGTCTGGCTATCAATTTGACTCGTATTCCTCCTAAATTCCTAATCAGTTATTCAAATTAATAGTCTGACAACATAACATGTTAGACTGTACGACAATGTCACATTTTAAGGGGAGTAGAATTTGTAAATATGTGATATATTATATCGCAGTGTTCAATTATATGGAATCTGATAATTATTTTTCATATTGGTAGGGAAACCATGGAAGAATACAGAAGAGAACTGAAGAAACTAGCTGAGAGGGTCATGGAAGTGATGGATGAGAACTTAGGGTTGCCAAAGGGATACATGAAGAAAGCCTTCAACGGTGGCGAAGAAGACAATGCCTTTTTCGGCACCAAGGTGAGCCACTACCCACCATGCCCTAAGCCAGAGCTGGTGACTGGTCTCCGAGCTCACACTGATGCAGGCGGTGTAATATTGCTCTTCCAAGATGACAAAGTTGGAGGCCTCCAAATCCTGAAAGATGGGCAGTGGATAGAAGTGCAGCCATTGCGCAACTCGATTGTCATCAACACTGGGGACCAGATTGAGGTCCTGAGCAATGGCCGCTACAAGAGTGTTTGGCACAGGGTTTTGGCTACCCCAACTGGGAATCGAAGGTCAATTGCTTCGTTTTATAACCCATCAATGAAGGCCACCATAGCTCCTGCGCCGGAATTGGTCGAAAAGGAGAACCAAGAAGTGGATCAGACTTATCCCAAGTTTGTGTTTGGTGACTACCTCTCTGTATATGCTGAGCAGAAGTTCCTCCCCAAGGAACCAAGGTTCCAGTCTGTGAGGGCCGTGTGAAAAACATAAGATCCAAATTAAATGGGGATAAATTTACTTCGCTTTTTATCACTTGGGTGGTTAAGTACGTACTATTATTACATACTCGCTCGTCTCTCTCTCAACTGAAAAACTTCTGTGTGGGAGGAGAAAGCTGAAGTGGGTGTAAGTCAGTCTGCGTGTTATGTGCTTGATGTTGCTTTTTTCTGTCTATGTATTGGTGTGTAATGCTAAGGATGCTTAAAAGCTCCATTTCAGATTTGCTATGTAAAATAGTAAAATATTATGGATTGCAATCTTAAATTTTGTTGTTGGTTATGCCCTTCTCCTTCTTTCCTTGTGTAGCAATGAAACTTTCTTTTTTTTTTTTCTTTTTTTTGACAAGACATATATGTACTACTGTTAGGAAGATTTGAATTTTGAATATAAAGAGACGGATACACTGCTCTTACCAACTGATCTAACCAATCTGCATGTATCAATGGACTTTGATGGTCACTTTTTGGTTAATAGATTTGTCATCATTAGCTAGATGCATAGATTCAACTTAACTAGAAATTAAAATCTATTTTTCTTGGTTTTACCTCAGGTTACTCGCTTCAGCTATAAGCCTTTTACGTATTTTTTTATGCTTAACAGTTCTTTACGCGTTTTAGCAATGCATATAATGAACTTAACTAGAAATTTTTTTTTTTTTTTTTGGTTTTGTTCTAGCGATGTTGCGAGGGAAGAATCTAGCGTTGGACCTCAGATTATTCTTCACTGCTTCAACTACAAGCCTTTTACGTATTTTTTTATGTCTAACGGTTCTTTACATACGTCTTTGATGGTTCCCTATATGTTTGGCAAGTCCCAAGTATATCCACATGGAACAGCCTAATGACAAAATTCACAAAACCCAAAGGGAAGCAAGCCACCAATTGCCCTAAAAACTTATTGACCATAAGGAATTAGTCATGCCACCTAGTACTATAGTTTAGTGTATTCTTCTTCACTGGTAAGTAAGAGATCTTAGTTCGATTCTCGCCAAAAACGAATTTGAACCACATTATTACTAGTACATTTTGAGACTTAACCCACTCATCCACCCCCTTAAGTAAATAATATTGTTTGTTAGAAAGAAAAAAAAGGAATTAGTCCTACTTTCTCTAGTAAGACTTTCAATTCTAGTCTCTCTCATGCAAAAAATAAGATGTGTTGGAAAATTAATAGCACTTAAAAAATGAAAAGAGGATCACTCAATAACATCCATGAAAGAGTAAGTATAAATTCTATTGCTTTATACTGAGAATGAATATACTTACTCAGTTTGATTTCCTCTAATCTGTAATATGTACAATAATATACAGAATCATTAACCAAGAATGAAGAGTGGAGTAGGTTTCCTTTTTTTTCGTTTCGGAGGCTTAAAGGGCCTTTTGATCTAGTCTTTCGTTCCAGTTTAGGCAACGAATCAAGCTTCGAAACCAATCACCTGTTTGGTCACGTTTGTTAACAGTTGGAAGTGGGTGTTGGCTCATAGATATTCGGACAGAGTCTCCTCTTGAGAGTTGCTGCCTTCTCTTTCCGTCAAAAGAAACCCAGGCATTGCTTCTAGCATCGCTTGGAATCTGTACAAGTAAATGAGTTATCTCATGAATACAACAGCTCGCTATAATTATAAAAATCCTCTCCTAGTCCTCCAGATATAACAATAAATAATGCTGGAAGCGTGGGGGAAAACAAAATTCACCTTCAATTCAAGCTTTGCAGAATCTGGAAGTATAACTGGTCTAAATGAGAGGGAGTGTGGGCAGATTGGGGTAAACAACATGCACGGGACATTTGGATGCACCTGCATTTCATATTATCTAGTGTTAGAAGCACAATGACTTTGTTAAAAATCAACCGCAACAACGAGAGACAAATAATAAAAATTGTGGTTTCGGCATGAATTTCTACTTTGATTGGTCAACATGTATAATATCTTCAAATTGAAAGTCAGCAACTTGTTTATAAACTTGTCCCGCACTAGTTTGAATTAGCCAAATAAATAAGGACTCCTACATGTGCTTAAACACAAACTAGCAATTTTTTGAGCAAACACATCATCAATCCTACGTTCAGGCAAAAAGCAACTAAATGTCTAGCATAAATTAGGAATACACACACACACACGCATATGTACGAATATAGACTTTGAGCACCACTTCTAAGTACATTAAAAACGTCTGCCATACGAATTTCCATAATCTTGAACTAGCATTTTTAAACAAATCATATACAGAAATAAGTATATGGAAGAGAATTTCTCTTTCATTAGGAAATATCACACCTAACGCAAACTGAACCACCCAAACCCTTCAATTTGCACAAGTGCCAGGTACCAAATATTGAAAGATGGTCACTATGACACTGAAGAAGACTTTGCTTACCATGGAACCTCCTGCAGCTGTAGAGTATGCAGTACTTCCTGTAGGTGTAGCGATAATGACTCCATCACCTTGGACCTAAAAGATGAGGTATTTTTCAATAGACAGCATCACAACATAATTGTTATGGAAACTCCCCACGTTATATGAGTTTCGTCACATCAGATGCCATCCACATAGTAATTACTCTCACAGATTTGATAGCTAGGAAAAGAAAAAGAAACGGCCTTCTATGACTGGAGAACAAAGTACAACTCATTTACTCGTGAAAAGTTTAGGACATTATTAGAGCCTATTACAATAATCATTTTATAAGATATGCAATACAAATCTCACCTTGGTTATAAGCCGGTTTTGTTCATAACATTCAATCTTAGAAAGGTATGGATTAGAACCTCGATCAACAACTATTTCATTCAAGACATCAAATACTTTCCCAGGCATTGCTTTACCCTTTCGAAAAATCTCACACCTGAGCCGCATTCTAAGAGTTATATAAACACCATCACTTGTGTTATTTCCATGGATCACTTGCCTTAAGTCCTGCATATAGTCATCAAACTGATACAAAAGTATAAGATGGGTTAGACAAATGACAATCTATGAGAGAACATAAATCAACTACAAGCCTACAAAAGACAATCAAAGAACTCACCGTATGGGAAGTCAAAAATCCAAGAGATCCAAGATTAAATGATACAATTGGGGGAACAGCACCTTTAAACACATTTGAAGCATGGAGTATAACCCCATCTCCTCCCAGGCATGCCACAAAATCAACCCTCTCATGCAGATCACTGAATGTATCAATCAAGTATAGCAAATTTCCAATAAGGTCGTGAAATATACAAACTGCTATCCAACTTTAGGTACAAGTTTAGTACCTGGTATCTTGACTATAGAAGGTCTGAACAAATCCAAACCCTGGGATTCTAGCAAACACATCATGCACATCTGGTTCCACCAGAACATTCATTTTCTCTTGGTAATACAAGAAAGAGACAACCTACACAAAGACATGGAAAAAGCGATAAGAATATCCAGCAAATAAACTCACAAATTAAATAATCGTATATTTAAAAATAACTGCTGACAAAGTAAGATATCTTCCAATATACCAGCAGAAAATAAAAATGCATCCATATATACTGTATGGTGCATACAAGGCCCTTTCACAGAGGGATCCCCACATTTGCAAAACTGGGAATCCCTTTGTTGGGACCATGGGGCATTGTTGCTTAACGATCTAAACCGTTTTAGGTCTTCCTAAATGATCATCCTTGCTTATGATAATAATCCCAATCAGAAATCATTAAGATATCTGACTATGTTAACTAAATAGTAAATAGACAAACACAATGTTTCTGGTAAACACTTGCATGATCATGAATCCGTGATGATAATCAAAGGGTTTGACTGGTTTTTTACAAGGATGATTTGTGGATGTAGAATGAAAAAGATAAGTCAGTTCGGACCATTGAACTACAAGAGGAGAAAGCCCACCTGGGATCCCACTATATGTATGCTACTGAATGCCAAATTGTTTGAAATACATGTGTGGAGGAGCTGTAGTAAGAGCATGTTCCCCTTAATTTAGCCTTTAGTTTGTTCAAGTTCATGTACTAGCAAAGCAAGCAATCTTTAATGCTTAATGAACTAACCCCATTGCCTAACTTGTTCATTCTCATTGTAGTGGATGTAGAAATTTTGTAATGAGCATGATCTCACACACATTAATCGTTGATAGAAATTCTGTATTTTTTTAAGAGAAAAAATTTATCAAAAAAAAGAAAGAGATGCAAAACAATATGGACAAGACTTCCAACTAAATAACAGAGTTTAGAAACTCTGACTCTGACTGACACCAGTTCTATCATTAGACCACATTGCAAGTAAAAAATGACAAGTATCATCTAAAAACAGATAGTAGGTTTTAAATATGAATAGAATATTTACAGATACTAGATTCTCAGATGGTACCTCTTTAGCTTGTTGCATGAGTTCTTGCCCTAGCTTCTTCAACACTAATACTGTCTTTGGTGAGGATTTCCACATAAGCATTTGCTGCTGGGTACTTGGATGAGTGAAGGCCAAGGAGGATTCCGTCACCTTTTCTCGGCTACAAGAGAATCCATCTGTTCGAACTAAAAACATCTCAGCTTTCTTTCTTGACTGCACCCTTACAACACCAGTTGCAGAAGCACACATATTTCCTTCAATTGACCCCAGGTCATCGTCTCCTGTAGCTAAGGTGGCTCCACCATTACTCTTCCTATCCTCATTTACTGCTTTAGGTAAGACACTCTCATCATAACTACTACTCAGAGTAGTAGACACATTACTTGCAATTTCATTCACTTCACCAAATCCGTTCACAACTGGACGAACAGAACCAGAACTAACACTAGTCAAATACTTCCCATTTCCAGAAGTAGAGGTCTGGACTTCTGGAGATAGATCCTTTCTGTATGGTGGCCCATATGAATTTTGTACCACCACAAGCTCAGGTGCTGAATTGGTACCGCCTCTCCGCATTGTCTTAATATTGATACCTCTGGAAATTGGTAATGTAGCCAACCTTTTTAACTGATGATTAAAATAGGAGTGAGGTGAGATGCTTTTTCTCCCCAGAAACCTGGACATTTCTTTTCTAGAGAAAACATTACAAGGAGGAACTTGGGCATTCAGGGGTTCAACTTCCCTGCAAAAGTTCATCATATTTCCTTCCCCATTTTCATCTGGTTCTACTGATGTCATGCCTTGGACAGACATAAGGCTGTTATATGTCCCATTTGAGCTCTGATTTGTTTCATCCCTATCTGGAGACACATCCTTTTGAAATACGCCATTTAAACCATAAGTTTTGCCCAGTTCCCCTTGCAGTGGCTTGTTCTTTCCCGGGATAGACCTTTTCTTAGAAGTGGAAGGCTCCAGCACTTCGCCTGCCCCATTTGTATTTCGTAGTAACACATCGTTGATAGCGCTTGACTGCTTGGAGACAAACTGCACATTATAACACATCAAGTATTGCCTCCATCTAGAAACCATGGCAGAAGTTCTCAACGCTCCTTCCTTACTATGAAGATAGATCGGCTTCTTGCTGCAATCTGAAACCAAAGATCCAAATTTCTCAACCTGCTCCATTGAAGGTGCAGTCCCAACTTCAACTGGAATTTTGACCAATTCAACTTTCCCAGATGCAATAGCATCATCTATGGCTGAATGATAAGCTTTGTCTTTTACAGTCTCTGCCCTAAGGTCAACAATAGTTTTATATCCTTTCTCTAGTAACCACTTCAGACCTTCTTCTGTTACCTGGCCACCCCTCCAAAAAGCTATCTCCGAATCTACGGACCTAATGTCCTCTTTAGAAGAGGATAAGTAAACAGGAGCCCAATTCGCAAAAAGTGTATGGCAAGGATAATCCTCCCCGCGGGGAAAACCAGAATCATAACAGACATTCTTCAGTCTCTGAAGTTTCCTCCATACATCCAAGCTTCGATCATCCCATGGAACCAACCAGTTTTCAAGAGCAACGTGCAAGCTCTCGCAACACCTTTTCACCTCACTCCTGAAAATGGCGAGTGGAGGAAGCTCATCCTCCATTACACTTAAATCTGCGAGGCGAATGGACGATCTACCAGAAAGCACATCCTCCCTTCCTTTGTTCAACAGGGATACCATACACCCAATCACAGAGACAATTTTATCCTCCAAAAGTGGCTTTTCCTCTGATGGGTAATCATAATAAACACTACATTCACCCGTTACTGGATTGCATAATGTGTCCATCAATGCACTATGAAGCCGTTCAGCACATCTAAAGATTCTACAGTATGCCTCAATTTCTGCAATATCTCCAGGAATAGGACCAATTCTAGGTAATTGCAAAGGATCATGAGGCCGAAAGGTCTTCAAATTCAGAAGCAGTGTCAGTCTACCATACAAAACTTACAAGAGGTCATCAAGTTATTAAGTACTGGTTTGGTATTGAGGTGCTTTTATAAAAAGTGGGTATAAATAAAGCTGAGCTCAAATAGGTGTTTGGTAAACACTTAAAAACAGCTTATTTTCACAGTTTTGGGTTAAAAAAAGCTAAAAACGTGAAGCAGAAAAAAATGAGCTTATTCTCACAGCACAGCAGAAGCAGTTTTTTTTTCAAAGCACAGCAATACTAAGTTTCCACTATAAATCATACACTTCTTTATATGATTAATATCATCAAAATAAGGTTATATACACAAGGTTCGCGAATTAAGCACACGTTTTGAAACCAACACAGACATGCATGCTATGCTGTATACAAAAACAAAGGGTAAACTAACAAACTGAAAGGGATGAAATTTATTCCATGACAACAAGTATTTCTTGCCGCCGGATTACGAATGACATAAACACGGTTCGATTGGTTTGTGTTGATTCCAAATTCCAAAACCCAGTTGAGAGATTTTCAACTAGTAAATAGCAACAAAAATCACCAATAAAAGTGCGAGCACTAATGATCGAAACAATTCGAAACCAAATAAATTTAGACAAGATTGATTTTATACACAAAATCTAACATAACTGTGACAGTAGATTATCAAACAAATCCCAATCAAACCCATTTCTTTGTTTTGGCCAATCAATGAAACCCATTTGCAGTTTTAGCATAATCTCAGTCTTTCAGTTACCAATACAACAACTCCACCGCCACTCAAATGTCAGAAACAAGGGAGAGAATTAATACTAGAGTGAGTAGTCTGACCTGAGAGTCCAAGCCGAAGCTGAGAGCGAATGGCTTCGAAAGCTCTGCACTGACAACGAACTTAAGCCGCCGCCTGAATCGCTCTTTCCTCTGGAACTCGAACCCGAACCCGAACCTGAAGAACTTGACGGCGGTGGTGCTGCTGCCGGAGAACTGGCACGGCGTAAAGACGCAGAGATGGGGAGGCGATGAAGCGCACCGATTCATGTCGACAACGACGATGGCCAGCTGGCACATCAGGCTGCATGCCACCTTGTGTGAATTTTTCACTGCCCAATTTGCATTTTCTCTCTCTCTCTCCCTTTTTTTTTCGGTTGTAAAAAACTTGTTTGGATATCGAGAAAATGAAATGTGTTGTGGAGAAATTGAAAAATTATTATATACTTATTGAGAAATTATCTAAAATCTTTTTGTTTTGTGGTAATTTATTTTCTTGGTGGAGATTGACTCTTGTTGGATAATAATTTTATTTTGAGTCAAATCATGTAATTGGAGGAAATTGATTGGATTATTTGGAAATTTGATTGGATTAAGTGCTATTCTTTTTGGAGCCTTGTTGAACGCATGAGAGCTGCTTTTTACTATCTCAGTTATCAAGGTAATGCAAATCATGCCCACATAATAAACATCGGCTATCTTTTCCTCGTTAATTAGTTTAAAAGTTCATTTGGAATGGAAGTACATTTAAAATAATTAAAAACGTTTTTGATGAAAATATTTCAGAAATCAATCTTTAATAAAAATTCAAATAGATCATGGAAAAAAACTTAAAGTGCTTCCTACAAGAAGCACATACATGATACTTTTTTCTAAAAAGCACTTGATGTGCTTTGGAAACCAAAATCAATTTCATCAAAAACGCTTTTAGTTATTTTAAAAGCAGTTTCAAATGAGCCCCAAATCTTGTAGGGAGGCAGATTGTCTGTCCTCCTATTTGTCTGCCCTCCCCATCCCATCTTATTTGTGCAGTCACGGTTAAGTCACGTCAACATTTTATATTCTTATTGCTTTTTGTCTTATTATCTCTATAAAAAATTAATATAAAATGTTGACATGGCCACACAATATAGGAGGGAATGGTGAGGGCAGACAATCTGTCTCCATTGTTCTTGCCTTCTGCGCACGGCTTTCTTCTTCTTCACTACTATTCTTCTAATGGAAGAATTCTCTTCAACTTTCCACACAACCTTCATATCCAAGTACTTAACCATGCAACTATATACACCAATGTTGTTCTCAAATATGATCAATCACCTATCTCCATAGATTGTCTTCTGAAAAGACGAGCTTTAATCTTCAAATGGGTTCCCTGTAACTTATCTTTCCCAGCCATTCATCCCAATTTTTTCACTTAAGAAAAAAAATCTTCTAATTACTTGGCAATCAATTTATTCCCTTATTATCTCCGATCCCTAAATCGAATTCCACAACCCTCACAAAAGACCATGTCAAAAGCAACAGATTGTATCCCCGCGGATGTTACTGCCGGTGAAATGGGTGTAGGAATCCTCGATGTCGATCAACAATTGGATTTGCAGTGTTCTAAAAATCGGCTTAGGCGGCCGCCTAGGCGCTGGTCGGTGACATGCAGTTCCGATTAGGTGCCAATCGGCAAACAAAAGCGAGGAGGTGTTAGGCGCCCGCCTGGGCGCTCCTAGGCGGCCTAGGCGGTGTCTAGGCGGCGGTGCTAGGCGTTCCTTTTTTTTCTTGCCTTCTCTCCCAATTACCGTTCTACCGTCGCGTTCCACCTCTGGTTGCACGAGTCACGACCTTAGATTTCTGATGAAATCTGAGTGAAAGAGAGAGAGGGGGAGAGAGAAAGGGGGGGTGAGAGAGAGGGAGGGTGAGATAGAACGATCTGCTGCAGAGATGGATGAAGGGGGAGGAAGAGAGAGATCGCTGGTCTGTGCAAAGAGGAGGCAGGAGAGAAATGGCGGTCTCATCTGAAGAGAAAAGTGGGTGGGTGCGGCTAACTCTGCTAGGGTTAGTAAAGTTTATTAGTTAAAAGTTTGGGCAATTTTTTAAAGATTTTCAGCAGACCTAACTTCAATTTTTTAAGGAAAACATGGGCCCAATAATAATTTAAAGTTATGGTCTTGACAGAAACTCTAAAGCTTTATACAATAATAAAGTTATGGTCTTAATAAATATATATTTTTGTATGTTTTGTATTTTTTTTAAAGATGTATTATTTTTAGTGTAAACATGTATTTATTTATATAATATAATAAATTTATTAAAAATAAATAAAATATTCGCCTAGTCCACCTAGGCGCTAGGGCCCAGCCTGCCGCACGATTAGCGTCTAACGTTTTTTAGAACCATGTGGATTGGTATTAGGGATAACATTATGAAGATGATTGATACTGCTAAAAATTTTAATTTCATGGACGTCAACATTGGAGAAAAGTTGTTGATGTTCATGATTCTTCAAGCATTTCATAGCAAGTACAACCAGTTGAAGGTATCTTACAATACACATGACAAGAACTGGGATGTTGATGAATTGATTGAATACTATTTTCAAAAGGAGACTCGACAAAAAGCAAGAAAAAAGGCAAATATGTCCATTTATGAATTTTGTGGAATTTGGCAAAGGGAAGAAGGGGTTCAATGTATCTTCTAGTTACTCTGGTAAGAATTCTAAGTCCTCTAAGAACTCTTTTAAGTTCAATGCATCTGCTAAAGTAAATGACTCTTTCAAAGGACCTAACAATTAGAAAACTAAAACTAAAAACATTGATGTTGGAACTAAATTCGCACACCACAGCAAATAGAAAAGGTGAGCAAGTCTGGCTACCTGTAAGAAAGCAAACAACTGAAGCCAGACCTTGGACCAGTCAGATACTGGCCAAAGGCTTTCTGACGGTCAAGTTAATAAGAAATATTAAGACTCAAGCAGTGGGCAAGAGAATATGTGTTAAGGAAGCATTACCGGAGGTTTGCCCTAGATGAGGGTATTTATACTAGTCAAGAGATAGATCTTTTAAGATATGGAATTCGTATTAAACTAGGAGAATCAAGAGGATATATAGGATTAGATATTGTTTTCTCTTAGGAGTGTGATTACTTACGGCGCACACCAATCCTACAAAAAATTGTAGGAATCTCCAAGAATATAGGAAGCTCATCTAATCCCTAATCGGATCAAGTTTCTCTGTCTTGCGGAGAAGAATGGTTAATCTCATAGAAGTAGGTGAACTTCGCCTACCTTTTCGGAGTATAACAAAATGTGGTGGTTCATTGGTCCGTTTGAGCAACTCATTCCAATCGAAGTTGTTGAATCTATGATCGGACTTTCGAGGAACGAGTCTTCCGACCTTACTTTGGTCCTGAAAAATCATGTTCCCACTATTGCCCCTAACTATGCATTTGAAAGGGCGTTATGCTTGAGGATGGATAGTTATCCAAAGACTGGATAGCTACCATTTGATATTTTTTTGACATGTGTCGATCCAGTCTCGTTATTGTTGAGAAGTAGTGGAGATGTTTTGGATTCAAGGGTGTTACCTCGGGAATTGTTCCATAAAGACAACAATTATGGGAGACATTGATTTATGTGTACACGAGGAATGATGAGCTGCTTTTTATATTTACGAGTGAATCCGACCGCCAGATGCACAAAACTCGAGGCGAGACGTTTAGGATTCAGCAGTGAGACGATTCTGAAAAGTCCTCTTTAAATAGCCCGAAACTTCTCCTTTACTTTTCAGATTTTCTTCTTCATACTTTTAACTAAATGATGGTTCTTCATAATCCACCAATGTCAGTAAACAACCATAAGACCCTCCTTGAACTTCCAGAGTGCGTAGCCAGAGGGTTGCGAATTGTTCTTTAAGGTTCATCAAAATTTGGTGGGCTACTTCAAAATCCGATGAAGACATACCTAGTATTCTGCTAGCTTCTCCTTTTCTTGAGCGTTCTCATACCGGGATCCACCTCCTTCCTAGATTTTCATGGCATCTTTTTGCTAACTCCTTGGTGAAGTGAGGGAGTTGTAGAAGCATCGAGCCACGGTTCCATATACCTTGAGTCACCTCTTTTTAGGGTTTCTTTCTTTGCTTATGTTCGCCAAGTGTAATTTCCTTTAGGTGCTAGAACAATTTTCGCTAAGGGTGAGGGCTTATCCCCCCCACCCCGATGTTGTACTTTTTTGCCCTATTCATGGGACTTTGACTATTCAATGAATATTTGCACATCTTTCCAGAGTAAACTTAACTCGGAGTACTAAGTGACAGACTTAAACATGAATAACTTTGTAGGCTTAGGTTGGGTTTCGACCACCTTGATAACATTGCACAAAAATGTTATTCCCAAAACTTTGTGTTTATAAAGATTTCTGCGATAAGTAGAGTACTACCATTCTCCAACATTAGGTCTAAAACCCATGAAAAAACTCATTCTCCAAAACTTGCTTTAATGCATGGATTGGATTAAGGATAAGAAAACAATTAATCTTGTCTAGAATGTCCTCCAGATCTTACTGTCAGCCTAATATTCCATCGCAACGTGTAACCAAGAAGGGGTTTCCTTCTTAGTCCAAATTGCATGTCTGTT
The DNA here is from genome assembly GCA_024362995.1 of Heteromeles arbutifolia. Classification (NCBI taxonomy): domain Eukaryota; kingdom Viridiplantae; phylum Streptophyta; class Magnoliopsida; order Rosales; family Rosaceae; genus Heteromeles; species Heteromeles arbutifolia. The sequence continues at coordinate 18,132,727 of JANCRC010000013.1, read as the reverse complement.
CCTAGTGAACATTAAACAAAACGTTCATTAGGGACTTGGTCGTTGGCACGCGGGATCATAAATACTTTTGGAATCCTTTTGACAGACCATATAAGCGTCAGAACTGACCGTTTCTTATTGGATGACAAGTAACTGGCTTTGCTAAGTTACTTCCTCGAATTAGAGCTCTGTTGGAATAAAATTTCCCTTCAGGATTTCCTAGTCTGGATGTTTCCTTCAAACCTGCATTAGGCACAAGATCGTCGCAAAACGTACTTGACTTAATATGTTGGTTTAAGATAGAAGTAATCGTACTCCGAGGTCGGAGTTCAGAGCCACTACTAGGATGATTTCTGGGTCGCCCTTCTGATTATTACCTTGAATGGCCAGAGCCCAAGTTTGAGTGTGTAACCCACAACCCTTAGGCTGCATGAACTTTCCAGAACCTGGATAGTGCACTAGAAGTTGCCGAAAAAAGAACCACGTCCCAATGTTCGTTGTCCGCCTAATCATATCTAGCAAACAGAGGGACTCACCAAGCAACAACTATGTTGTTTGTGTAGGCGAAATCTGAGAACGAAGTGAATGAACTACCTTCATACCCCTATAGTTTGTTTTTTGCCTTTCGGTCAGATCGAGGTGGATTTAGTTTACCTTAAGGTGGAATTTTTTGATTTAATATCTTCTCTAGGTCACATCCCTCACTCGCTTAATACGCTCAGGGCCTCTTAAGCAGTTAACATAAACACCAAGTAATGGGCTGTAAAAGACTCCTCTAACTCTAATACTTTGAATATTTTAGACTTGCACTTTTGCATAGTTGTCAAAGCAGTGTTATACGTAGTGTCTTGGCGTATTCCATATACCGCAAAAAAAGAAAAAGGAAAGGAAAAATTGTGAGATTTCGGTGCATTATGGTAGCTTGGATGAGGTTCGGAATCAGAATAAGATGATAGTCGAAGATGCATTTGCATACACAGTAGCTACTAAAATCATGCTAAAGCAGTGACATTGAACTGCATTCCCTTGATGAATGTCAACGTAGAACTGATTGGTCAAATTGGAAACAAGCAATCTATATCGAATTTGATTCACTTGTGAAACTTAAAGTGTTTGGACTTGTAGTTCCTAGAACTCCATATATGAAATCCACTGCTATAAGTGGGTTTTTGTGAGAAAGCGTAATGCCAAAAGTAAAATAGTGCGATATAAGGCATGCCTTGTGGCGCAAGGTTTCTCTAAACTTCCTAGGATTGATTACGAAGAGGTGTACTCCTCCGTAAGGACGTCATAATGTGCTGCTACCTTATTAGTTTAGTAGCTTCCAAAAAACTAGATATACAACTTATAGACTTGGTAACCACGTATCTTTATAAGGATCGTAATACGTAAACCTACATCATTAGTTCCCGAATGACTTATATTGAATGGATTAATTAGTTCTAAACCATGGAACAACCTCTCAATTAGATTGAGGCATTTGCTCCACCAATTGAAACAATTTAGGCATATGTGGTATAGTCGTCTGACTGAGTATTTGATTAGTCAAGGATATGTAAATAATGAACTATGCCCATGCATGTTTACTAGGATATCACATTCTGGATTTGCGATAGTTTCAATTTATGTCGATGCATGAACCTTATTGGTACTCCTGAAGAGCTTGAGAAAAATGTCTTGCACCTGAAGTCGAAATTTGAGATGAAAGATCTAGGGAAAACTCAATATTGTATGGGCCTGGAGTTCGAACATTGTTCAGATGGTATTTTGGTACATCAATCGAACTACACCCAGAAGGTGTTAAGACGCTTTAGCGAGGATAGAGTGAACCTTTTGAGTACTCCTATGGTTGTCCGAACGCTAGATGCAAAATGAGACCCTTTTGTTTTTTTTTCTAAAGACGGTGAGGAAGAGGTTTTGGAGCCTAAAGTTCCATACTTGAGTGCAATTGGCGCTTTGTTGACTTAGCACAGTGCACTAGACTAGACAAGACATCTCATTCGCTGTTAATCTTTTGGCAAGATATAGCAACGTGCCTACATGCAGACACTTGACTGGTGCCAAAGACATCCTTTGTTACCTCAAAGGTACTACAGATTTGGGCTTATTCTATCCTTTTGTATTCTCGAGTGGAGCCGTTATCTCCATTGGCCCTCGAGTTGATTATCGCCTTATTGTTATGCTGACGCAAGTTATATATCTAATCTCAAACGGGTTATGCCTTTACCATTGCAGACACCGGTCAACCAAACAAGCCTTAGTTGCAACTTTTTCATACCATGTTGAAATTCTCTTCTTCATGAAGTTACGTGTGAATGCTTCTGGTTGAGAGCTATTTCTAAGCATATTGGAAACATTTGCGGACTTTCTTCTGTCGTTGACATTATCCTACAACGATTTATGAAGATGGTGTTGCATGTATCAACCATATCAAGACAGGATACATCAAATGAGACAATAGAAAGCATATTGCTTCGAATTTTTTCTTTCAAATTAGCAGCAAAAAACATCAGAAGATTGAAGTCAATCAAATCTGATCTGAAGACACCCTCGCCAACCTCTTCACAAAGTCATTGCCAAAGTCTACATTCTAGAAGCTTTTTTAAGGATTAGTATCTGTTAATTGTCTGATTTGCAATGTTTGTAGTTCTCATTTGGAAGTTTTGTCAAACGCAGGGGAGTATCTAGAAGTATACTCACTTGAACTTAATGTACTCTTTTTCTCTAGGATTATGAGCATTTTTTCCACTGGATTTTTTGTTTTAACGAGGCACCTATCTTAGGCTGGTTATACCCTTATATGCATTTTACTTGCATCCTGAAAGCGTTTAGTTTTGATTTAATGCAACTTCTCACTTTTTCTCCATAGACTATGGTTTTTATCCTACCTTGAGTTGTTCCATAGCAAGGTTTTGTGAGTTTTACTACTTATGCATTGCTTTTACATCATCAAATGAAGACGTGATGCATTTGTTTGAGTATTTACACACTCAAGGGGACTGATGCAATCCTAATTTCATTAGGAGTGTGATCATGTAAATCCCACTCCTAATAGATTATCTATAGGCTTCTATGAGATCTTTTAATAGTTTTCATGTTGTACTTGTATTACTTGGAGATCAAAATTCTCTCTCCATTATTACTATAAATAAAGACATAATAGGATGAAAAATAACACCCTAAAATTTCCGAACTCTCTCTCCCTTCTCTCTCTCTTCCGTCATCCCACTCTTTTTCCTTAGTAAAATACGCCTACAACATGAGTTGATTTCTTTTCTAGTTTTTCTTTTTCGTCTTTCAAAATTTTCTTTAAAAAAAAAAAAAAAAAAAACCAATAGTATCTACACTAAGAGAGTGAGGAAGTGAGCTAAGTTTTACAATGAGTCTGCCATAATAATATGATTCAACTTCATATTTGACGAGAATCTTCAAAATTATCTTTTAGTTGAATTGATCCAAAATCTTGATTATTTAATTAATTAATTTCTATCAAATTTTTTTTTTATTTCTATCAAACACGACTTGAAATCCAACTCCCCTTTTAATACTCTTTCTTGCGCAATAAATAAACATCAAAACCCTAAACTATGTGAAAACATACTCTTATTATTTCTTAATTAATAATTAACAAAGAATTAATATTAATGGCTGGAGCTGACATGAAAGGAATTCTGGTTCTGGACAGTGTTTGCAGGTTTGGAAGAAGCTGTTTAGATTCAAATTTTTTAATCAGATATGGAAGAGCCATCTTCGACATTGTTTGATGTTTCACCACATTGCATGCTCCACGTTTACTTTTTTATTTTTTTAACAAACAATATTATCTATACTAAAAGAATGAGAAAGTTAAGTCTCTCCATGGGTTAACAAAAATGTGGTTCAAATTCGCCTTTAACGAGAATCAAACCTAAGGTCTCTCACTTGCAAGTGAAGAGGAATACCACTAGACCATAGTACTAAGTGGCTACTTAATTCTGGTGTTGTTGATGAAGTACCTCAACTTATGCTTATTGCTCAATCCCAATGCCCTTCTTAGGGCTGGTTTGGTATTGCTGTGCTTTGAAAAAAAGCTGCTTCTGCTGTGCTGTGAGAATAAGCAGCTCTGAAATAAAGCAGCAGAGTGTTTGGTAAACATTTTTGTAAAAGTGTTTTTGAAAAAAAAAAAAGTAGTATTATAGTGTTTGGTAAACTTTTATACAAAACAGATGTGAAAAAAAACAGATTTTTCAAAACTGAGTTTTGCAGCTTCTTGTTTTTGGCTTTTTTTCACCCAAAAATGTGGAAAAAAAGCTGCAGCTGAATGTTTACCAAACACCAAAAACTCTCCCAGCTTTTTTTCATAGCAGCTTTTTTAAAATCATCTCATCCCCAAACTGGGGCTTACTATTGTAAGAGGGCAACAGCCCTGCAACCATTGAAATAAAAAGGCAATAAGCAGCCCCATTACCGCTTGACGGAAAGCAAGCATTGTTGTAATACAAAGATTTTCGAAATTATGCGTAAACACATCCAGGCACGCACAAGAGATATAGTTTGCCATCAAACCCTCAATCTTCAAAACTTGCACAAATGCCTGCCGAATAATTGCCATTACCGCCTTTGCTGAAACTTTCAGCAAACAAGGTTTACCTGAAACCACCACTCGAACAAGCAATTGGTCTGCTACCACCAGTGGTCCGAATATATATTTCATCATACGGCATTTAGCAAGAAGCCTTCGAGTTAGCAAGTGGTTTGACAATATAGATGGGGGACTGCACTAGTATTTCAATTCAAGACAGGCTGCTTCGGGTTCGTACTCTGTCTATAAGCATTTGCCGGCCTGACAAATCTTCCTCGTAACCAACAACCTGCGTTGTAAAATTTGAGCACGAGGATGTAAAATTGGAAGGAATTTGGCTAGAGCCATAGACGTTTTTCTAAATGTGTCATAAGTGCATAAGGTTCACCGAAATTGACAAAATTATGTTTCCTAAATCCTAATGTTAATATACTAATAACAAAAAATTATAATAAGAACTTGATAGGCATCAGATAAGCATTCAGATTTAGATAGAGCAACGCAGTTTGAGTATCAGCTGAACCTGAGACTCGGTCTGTGTTTCGCTAAAACCATCGTAAAAGCCAGCCTTTTGTTCTCCGGAAGGATTGTGGATGTCATCTTTTTTCCCAGCACTGAAAAAGAAAATAAGTTCAATATCAGAGTCAAATGAGAGCAGAAACATAATGCAGAACCGTCATCTTTTGAAGCAGGATCAGCAAATTCTTTATACAGAAGCCTAGTAGCAAAGGAATTCTATTAACGGAATTTTCGCACGACATGATTGCCTTGTTTTTACACCATAAGGAATCTATGTCACACCATAACCATGCGACGAGTCTCACGTCAAATCATAGATCAGGGATAGAATCACACATTGAAATCCACATGCATGAAATCAAACTCATATTTCTGATTCATAAAGCATAAGAAAGATACCGCATACTAACATTCAACCAATATCAAGACAAAAATAAAAAAGTAAATCATATACATGCTCAAAGTTAACAATCCCTAATAATATCCTAAGGGACAGGAAGTATGGGAGTGAGGGAGGGGCAAGGGAAAGCTCATCATCCGTTCAAGAAAGTAAAGAAAACATTTAGTTTCATTAGTCAAACGCATGCAACGATTCATTGGAACTTTGGTGTGAAAGGAAATATATGAAATAAGTTATACGAGTAAAGAGATATAATGTCACCTGTTTATCCAGATAGATCTCGATAATCCAATGACGGAGTGAGAATCCGAGCGCTCTTCACGAAGAATTGAACAATCCGGTGAAAAAATCTGTTTGACAATCAAGCAATGTAGTCATACAAAAGTTGATAGTGAAACAATAAAATTTAGTGTCTAAGGGTAAAAGGATACATTGCTATCACACAAACTCCTCCCTGGCGATTGCTGATCATGAATCTACAGAGAAAAACAGATAAAACTTACAAAACCGAAAAACTTGAAAGGCAACCTAAAGATTGTAAGATATCCAACATATTTACCTTACTTGTCTGCTCCAGTAAGTCCTCAATAGCAGAAGCTACATCAGGAACAACTGAAGAAACTTCACCCAGAACTTTCTTGCTGACTCCAGTGGTACAGACAGGAATACTTAAATGCACCCCAGAAGAGTCAACTTTTGAAACCCTTGCCTTCTTATTGGAAAAGCTTGATTCTTTGGCCTCTTCTCTGAGGCTGTCATTTCTATTGCCAATAAATTCAGCTGATGAGTTTCTCGGGTCTTGTAACTGACTTGGACACTCAGATGAATTGCCTCCAAATATTGTTTGAACAGCTTGTGTAGGATACTGACTAGTGGTGCACAGCCCTGCCTCTCGATCTTCAGCAGTGACTTCTTTTGGACAAAATTGGTCAAGAGCAACGACTTTATTCTGCCAAACAGTGAGGAGTTAAGGCAAAAATGGTCTAAATAAATTCTCACATGCCAGTAGGCTTTTTATGCAAATGTGTGCAAACGCACTGTCAAACGATGATAACAAAGGCATACCTGCTTCACACATTCATATATCCAGTCGGACGTAATTGTGTGTATACCGTATTTAAGAGCAGCCTCATACTTTGGTCCATTGGTAAACGTGCATAGCAAATGGGTAACCTTCGTCGTAAACTTTTCCACAAATTTAGCTCCAAGTGTATAACATAAATTTCTTAGTAAAACTCTATCTTTCTCATTATATTGAGAAACACAAAACCGAAAGTTTTCATATCCAGGCAAAGGAATCAGGCAGGGAAGTGGAGCATATAGAATGTGACTAGTAACATCCACCAAGCATCCGTCCTTCAAAATTGTTTTAATCTCATCAGCATTTGGAATGAGCAGAGTACATATTTATTTTAATGGGAATTCACCAAGTCAGGAGCTAATCAAATGATGACATACAGATATAAAAGGCAATAATAAACGACAATAAGAGAAACAAATGTTAGAACAGTAGAACTAATTCAACTTTATGCATCTAGGTCTTGGAATATATGGTGAGGTGTGGGTGAGATCTACAGAGGTCTTAGTTTAAAATCATACCCATCATATAAAAATATAACATAATATATAACAAAATCTGCTTTAACAAATGAGTTTTAAAGTGTTTCCGAAGATAATACGAGGACTCAGGAAAACATAATAGTGATGAGAAAATTATTTAAATAATATAAAAAAAAGGATACATCTCTCAGTCTCCATTAATTGATCCTTTTGTTTATTTCATACAGAAAGTGGAGAGTAAAGAAAGACCAATGATGGGTCCAAATTTCGTGAAACACTTTAAGTCATGTTGGCATTCCATATCAGAAATCCAATCTAAGTTCCCTCTCCCTTAAAATCTCGCTTGTGAGATGAAGATTTTTGCAGCCTCAAAGAAAGTAGGCTTTACCTCACACCACCCACAACTCAATATTCTTGTTTTCTCAGTTAGGAAAACTCAATATTCTGATCTTAAGAGAGAGAAGAAAATAAATAACAGTTTCTATTTTCTTCTTTCCTCCCCATCAAGTGGAAAATGCAATACCAGGTTGAAGATGCATGCATATAATTTTTTACGATTTATTCAGATATACATGCATAAATGTCAAGTCATGTTGCAGCATGTGGAAGAATTAGTTATCCAAACATGTGTCAGCATATGGTCATGGAACAGAAGGAAAAGCCTCGTAGACATTGATCGAGACAATGCATTTATGAATTACAGAATATACCTCCAAACACGACCTGATCCAGTGACTTGATACATATGTACTTTCAGTAGCATCCAGGGATATAGGTCTCGCACCATGACATTCAATAGTGAAATGCACTTTCTGTTTTATATGGCCATCAACTAACTCTCCTCCCCCTTGAATTACCCATTCAATGATTTGACCTCTCTGGCAGTTAAAATACAAAATATTACACATAACAACGAAATGAAATCAATGTTAAAGTTATGAGGACTGCTAGTAAAATCTACATTTAAAGAAATTACCTTATCTTCAGGAAAGGAATTTGAAAAGCAAAATATTCTCCCCTTAAAGACAGATGATGGCTTGCCGTTCTGAACATTGAAATCATGTTGCACCTTCTGTAGACCATTTGTTTTATCATTTAATTGAACCTTACTTTTTCCATTTAGGACAGTTAGCTTACTTCGTTTGGATAGTCCAACAGCTGCTTCCATGGATCCGTCACCTTTCATGTTAATTTCTGGTTTCTCTTCTCTGTTCTTCTCCAACATTCCCATTCCAGTTGCAGCACTTGTGTTCCCTTGTAATTGATCAGCAGGCATGCTTAGATGAGCCATCAAGATTCCACCTTTAACCTTGCTAGTCATACTTGTTAGTGCTCCTGGTAAAAAAGGGAGGATCAAAGTCAATAACAAAGTCTGCTCAGGAACTGGATAAACAAAATTACATATATATCTGAAAGATACAAAGACAGATAAAGCTACAATTTCAATCCAACAACGTAAAAATTTGCATGTTCTTGGGAACAAATATAGAACTAATTGACAAAAATGCATGTTTAACTTATTAAAAACCTTCAGGAAGAAGTAGATCGTGGGCGATGTGCCTTTGGAGAACAGGGATCTCTTTATTCTCATGATCACAATCTTCAAGCCAGGCAGTTCTAACAACATGAATGACACCTAAAGCTGCAAGACCCCTTACCTCTTTCTTTTCGCTGTGAAATTATAAAAGAAAGTCGGATATTCAAACAACAAAGCAATAATTATGTCTTCACCATCCGAAAAGAACAACTTACATTTCTGAAGGAGTTCCAACTACTATGTGCGTCAATTTATCATTGAACGACATATATCGGGAGCCCCCTCCTCTGCGAACCATATTAACCAGTCTACGCAATTCGGAAGCTTCAAAGCCAATAAGAGATATTCTACATTCTGACAAGTACAGGTCATCACCTTCAGACTGAGAATCATCGGCAACACAACCACCAAGGTTCACTTCACTTTTGGACTCCAAGGGATCCAAGGAAGGTGCCTTACTATCCTCATTTTTCACAACAAAAGGAGCATAAGAAAATATAGTGGTCATCTTTTGTGAGACAGTAGCTTCTAAATCAGAATCCACAGTTCTAGAACAAGGGGCAGCTGTCAAGTTTGAATCTGCAACCACCGATGGTGGCACAAATTGCAAGTTCCCACTAGCATTGCTTTGGCTATTCTGCAAAGTAGAGCAACCCCTTACACTTTTATTTGAAGATATAGAACCACCTTGAACAGGATAGGACTCCTCATTAAGACAAGCTATTCATCCAAAAAAAGGGGAAGATAATGAGAGAGATGATTGCAAGGGCTGACATGTAGCACAAAAACCCAAGAGATGGAAGAGAATATAAAGTAAAATCCCATAAATTCAAAGATTTCCATAAGCTGTAGTGAAGCCTTACCTCTTTTAGAAATAGATTGATCAAACCATGTTTGAGTTACAATCTGAATGTGGCCCCATCTTCGTGCAACCTTGTATTTGTCACCTTCTGGAGCTTACAAATAGTCAAGAAAACCGACACATATTGAATGGAATAACACGCAATCTCGAAACTCAGTGCTGATTGATGATGCAGGATTAGAAGGAAGATATTCGTGAATGCACTTTAAGTAAAAAGAACACATGCATATAACTGACCACTAACCCGAACAGAGATTGAAAAACAACAGTCAAAACAAAGTGTTCATGCAACCTAATTGTTTTCACATCAAGGGAGCGAAAGAAAAGGCAGCAATGCATGCAAAAATAATGCACTTACTCATAAAATCAAATTAATTTACAAAGAAAACTTAGGATTGTGTAGAATATGTTTCTCATAATCCTCTCTTTATGAAAATCAATCAAGTAATTAAGAAATACTGAATAATTTGAGGTTGCAGAAAATTAGAAAAGGTGTTGTACACTATAAGAAGTCGAAGGTGGGGTTGAAGTAGTGAGTCAGAAAAAAAATGCAGCTACAAATAAAACTAATCTGGGTTTATAGCATACTGAAGATAAAATACCAAACATAATATTTGAAGGTTTGCTTCATAAAGTTGAGACTTGTACTTCTATATATGTGGATATGAAGAAATAAAATAACACATACAAAGCAAAACAGTTGTCTTCATCTTCAAACCCCAAAAGGATATATCAGAAATTAAATGTGTGCACTTCTTTATTAGTTCAGCAGAATATTTTCCACCATTTTCTATGATAAGCTTTTCAATCTTCTTTCGCTCATCTGAAGAGAAAGGCACATTTAGCAACATATTTAAGAATAACAAAAATATACATAATTCTTACACAGAAAATAGGTAGCAACTTGAGAACCTGCTGGAATTCTGGTTACAGAGATTGTCAGCCCAGAAAAAGGAAGAACCCTAAATGAATCTTGAGACACAGTGCGATGCTCTTTCCAGCACTGATACAACCAATTAACAGTGACAATTGGCTTCTTCAAAGTATTTAAAGCCCACTGCATAACGAATAACAACTCAGTAACTATATCTCTTACCATAAAATATCTGCTATAATCCCTTTTCCCAAAATACTTTCTCAGATAGTGTCTGATTTATCGTCAGACCCCAAATATAAAAATCCTTCTTCTTTAAAGCGATTGCAAGAGAACCCCATCATTGAGTTCCATTTAGAATTTACAAACATAGTCAAATTATATGAAATTGCACGTGAAAGTTTGTAAATAAGTTTATTAAGTTTTGTTATTAACTGACATGTATAGAAATTCAAATTCCAATACATTGATGGAGGGAAATGAATCAAATTGTATGAAACCTTGAAGAAACAGAAAAGTAAAGTTAATAACCTTGTATTTTCCAGCCAATACATTCTTCACAATGACAAAGTTAACATCCAAAGATGTTTGCGTTTGCAAAACTCCCCCCATTGCTGTTACTAACTTCTCTATCTTAATCTGCAACACAATGATAAGCAATGGAATATCAATGATGAGAGAGGGGGTTGCTATGCCGCTTATAAATGTAATAGATAGGAGTGAAGATGAACAAAATCGAATATAAGAATGCATGTTTCTAAATAGTAACAGTAGAAGACAATTGAAAAACATGGATAATAAACTTTATCAAATGGAAGTAACAAAGATTGAATGATTTTTCTGCTGAACTCAGAAAGAACAATCAAGAAAAACTCAAATAAGTGATATTCAGAGATAGATGACAGATGTTTGCTCCCATTGTAATACTTAGTAAGCTACTGTTAGAAGTTTGCTCCAATTTGAAACATCACACCCATAAGCTGCAGGCACAATACCCTTTCATCTCCCCGAAAACCCGACGCAAGTACTTTGGAACCATCCATTGCAAGGCAACAAGTAAACCCTTGTTTAGGCAAAGCCCTATGCTCGCTCGCACAAGCAAACACGCATTGAGGACCTGCTCAACATCGGAAACACATATCCAAGTCATCACCACCTCCCAAGAAAGGAATTGAATTAGAAATTCAAAAGAACAACCATTCATCCCGTATCAAAAACTTCTTAAGTTCGCACAGTTTACGATTTAACAGATACCCAATTGTGCTTTGACTTAATGGTTCAATTGGGTAAGGCCATTAGCTATCTGTAGTCTACTTAATTAACTACAGAACTGTATTACAAAAAATTTAAACAGAAAAAGGGAAACATTTCGTGGGGACTTGCTTTGTATATCACTATGAACCATTCTGTAATTAAATAACCATTATCTTCTCTATCATATTAACAATCAAGACCCAATTCCTCATTTCACTTCACTAAAAACAACAAAATTATAACCCTGATTCCTAATTCACATAATCGAAAAGCAAATACTGAATCCGAATTTGCACAACAAACAGTGAAATGCAGCGAAATTCGGGAGTAGCATACCTAGCAGATTGCAACCTTTGGCTCTAAGATCCTCAAACTTCACCTGAAAATCGAGAGAAAAAAAATCAGAAACCAGAAATTGAACGAAGCGAATACAAAAAAAAGCTGAGATTTGAGGGGAGTTGAGACGACACAAACGTGATCGGAGGACTCGATGACGTGGTAGTCGTTGGGGGCGGTGCGGGAAGGGTCGCAGCAGAGGAAGACATTGGCGCCGTTGTGCTTAAGCGCGTCGTGAAGAGCGTCGAACATCTCCGGCGGGACCAGGTTCCGCGACATGAAGACGTTGGCCCCCTGAAACGTCGCCGTTTTCCGCATCTTGGGGGATGCAGGAGACGTCGAAGACGGAGCTCTGGGGAGGGAGAGAGAGAGAGAGAGAGAGAGCTGAGTGGAATCAGTGAATTAGGTTTTTCAGTTTTGGAGAGCTTCTCCGTGAGGCTTTGAATTTGGGGATAAAGAGAGAAAGAGAGAGAGAGAGAGAGAAGAAAAAAAAAAAAAAGAGGGAAAGGGAAAATAAAAAGGCGGGAATTGCCTAGTGCAGACGTCGCCGTTGCCGTTGGGTTGTACGGATTGCAATCGCCTTTTCTCCCTCTTTTTCAGGCAATTTGACAAATGGTTATTTTCAAATTTCAATTCCTGAAATTATCGGTTTTGTTCAACTAGGAATTTCGCTGGGGAGGGTCCTTGGCTCGAGCACACAGCTCCCCAAGGAGTTGGCACTTTGGTTGGTTGTTGAGCTCCTGCTTGTTGGGATGATGCAAGAGGAGGACAAAATTAGTTCTGAAATGTGTCTTTGTGGGTTCTTAGTATAGGCCAGGCTCATAACTAACTGAGTGCGAAGGCGTGCCATGGCCATCTCTGGCAGATGTAGAACAAGTGTGTTTAAGCCGATTACTTGCGCCCCAAGTTATTTTGACTTCTTGTTATCAAAGGATTGTCGTAGATGGGTTAAGTCTACATTAAATTCTTTTCTATGCCTTGAGATCAAGGACTTTTATTTATCTTGTATGCTTAAAAGGTTGGAGGTCCAGATCTGGCTAAGTCATCAGTTTAGTTCCGGTTTAGTCCTCTTTATGACAGTAAAACCACTAAGTGAACCAGACCTGAGAACTGATGGAACTTTGGGTCATTAAAAGATTGGAGATGACTTGAATATATACTGAGGAATGCATTATAACACCAGATCTATAAACTGAAAGACAAATCAAAGAGAGTCGGGCAAGATTTCACCTTGTCAGGCAAGGTTAAACATCTTGCAGTCTTTTCTCTTTGCGTTTACAAAGGGTAGAATACTAAAGAAAGATGAGTGGTAAACAGGTTTACAAAAGAGAATCGATACTACAACATTTAGAAAAGGGTAGCAGAGCTTTTACATGGACAAGAAATGTCTTTCTAAGGAAATCTAAGGCTAAAAGGGTGCAAAATCTGGACAAAGCATAGCTTTCTGGGTATTTGCTTGACTGAGAGGCAAGTTGTATGTTTGTTTGTTTGATTGGTTGAGTGTCCTTGTCTCTGGGCCCTCTTCCTCCTTTTATAGGCAAATTAACCTTACTGTGTTGTCTTTGTTCTTGCCCGAAAGCAACTGAAGGGTAGTGACTCATCAACATTTTACATGTTCTGCCATTCAAAAAGTGCTTTTGGGCCGAAAGTTGGCTGATTTCCATCAGTTGTCACTTCCCTTGTAAGTACCGAACCTTTGCATTTAATGGGGAGCCGTCATATTGTCTTGAAGTGGGCATCTGGGTTTGGTGCCGGGCCTTGGGCAAAATCTCCTTCTCTTGAGCTCTTTTGGGCTTTCCTTTCTTTAAGCCCAAAGTTTAAATATTAACCCAAACAGTGCCCCCTTCAATCATTGTTAAGCCTGCAAACCGAGGCGCTAATAATGATTGAACAACCGTCTTTCATTAGCCACCGTCGCACGCCTTCTCTCGGAACTTGTACCGCTCAAAAGCAACCATTGGTTTAATAGTGGAGACCCTTGCACTAACCCACAAACTTTGCCGCTACTTGATTTCTCACTATAAATCCCCATTCAACTTCATTCTCTTGCTAAATATTTCTGACCAATTCGAGCCCTTTCGAATTCTCAGAACTTTCCCAGAATCCCTTTCCCGATCTTCAACTTCCTCTAATCTCAACTTTCCTTTCCATCTTCCTAAAAAATGTACAATGGTACCCAAAGTTATATGAATCCAAATTTCTTTCAAGCTTGTGAAGGGATTTCCACCATGCATTATCTTCTCAATGGTTTTCATCGCCCTCGGGTAGGCCTTTACTCTGAATTTCTCCCCAAAGATGGAAAAAATGTATCCCTTGGGATCTGTATGGTCTCCTCTGATTTCAATTGTTGTTGGAAACAACACGCCTAAGGAGCAGTCAGTTCTTATAACATTTTCAGTCAGGTGCTCTATTCCCGGCTCTCGTTTAAGGACTTCTATAGTATTACAGGCTAGTCGAGCGATCTCACTCGCACTGGTAAACTTATCCACAGCTTTTGCTTTCTTAATCACTTCATCATCATAGGTGTATGCTTCGGGATCAATCATTATGACAATGCCGACCCAAAAACTTCGGGCAAGCTTGTGGACAGAGGCTCAGAAGATTTGAAGAAACCAAGACAGCAAATGGAAGCTGTATGCTGAAATATATTTAGTCAATAGCATTAGCAAGAGTCGGGCAAAATGTAGACCCACCATTATAGGATAGCTGGCCTAGTTAGGGATGTAAAACTATTGAGCTAAATCCGATGTATCTTTTAACATTTACTAAAATGAACAAGATTTCCTTAAATTGCTCTGTTTTATATTTCCCTTGAGATCCATTTATGATGAATGCAAAAACTGACTTTAGATCTCATACGGCGCTTATACTTTCTCTTTTATGTAGCAATCCCTAACATCCCACAAGGTTGGGTGATATTTTTTTAAGAATTTAACATTGATTGGATGCTTCTGTATACCTCCCTCTATATTTGCTAAGTAATATCCACCCTTGCCTAATACTTGGTTAACAATGAAAGGCCCTTCCCAAGTCGGGCTCCATTTTCCAAAGCATCTGATCTGAGCTCCCCAGGGAAGAAATGTCTTCCATACCAACTCTCCTTCTTTGAAGTTCTTAAACTTCACCTTTTTATTGTAGGCTCGGGCAACAGCCTTTTTCCCTTCTTGAATTTTATCTAGAGCTTCTATTCGGGCTATATCAAGGTCCTCAATTCCTTGACACATAGCCTGAATGTATTCTTCACCATGTAGCCCGAATTGATTTTGAATTTTGACCGAACTCACATTAATCTCTATGGGAATCATAGCATCTTGCCTGAAAGTCAGAGCATAAGGGGTAGTTCCAGTCGCTGCCCTCTTGGAAGTTCTATATGCCCACAGAGTTTCTCCCAACTTTTTATGCCAATTCTCCGGATTCCCGGCCACCATTCTTTTGATGATGTTCACTAAGATCTTGTTGCTGGCTTCTGCTTGACCATTTGACTGGGGTAGTAAGGGCTAGACTGAACCATCTTTATTTTGAACTTACCAGTAAACTCTTCTACTTCTTTTGAAATAAAAGATGGCCCACGGTTTGTGACGATTGTCTCGGGCACCCCAAATCTATGTAAGATCTTGGTTTCAACGAATTTCTTTACTGCAATTGAAGTGATAGTCTTCAACGCTGAAGCTTCTACCCATTTGGTGAAGTAATCTGTTGCCACAATTATGAACGTATGCCCTTTGCTAGAAGCTGGGTGAATTTGCCCAATGAAGTTCATTGCACATCCTCTGAAGGGCCAAGGCTTGACCACGGGGTTTAAGGGTACTGAAGGCACATGCTGAAGTGGTCCATGTCTTTGGCATTCTTCGCACCCTCGGGCATAAGCTTTGCAATCCTTCTCCATCTCAGGCCAGAAATAACCGTATCTTCTAAATAGCCACTTCATCTTGGTTCCCGCTTGATATGCTCCACATATCCCTTCATGTACTTCAGCCATTACCCTGATTGATTCTTCTTGGCCCAAGCATTTTAACATTAGTCCATTTGGACTCTTTCTTAATAAATCTTCTCCCCACAAAACGTACTTAGTTGTTTGCTATCTGTTCTTCTTACTTGTGGGGAATGATTGATCTCTTAAATATTGAAGAACAGATGTCCTCTAATCTTTAGTCTGTACTTCTTCAGTCATTATATCTAGGCTGAATCCCTTTTCCAAGATGGAAGGGAGATTTCTTCTCTGGACCTCTATGTCCCCCTTAAACTTTCTCTCCTGGATATGCATTCTAGAGGCCAATTGTGCCATCTCGTTGGCAATTGTGTTTGCTTCTCTAGGGTTGTAGTTGGCTGATATGTCAGTGCCCCAATAGCTTAACAATTGGGTGGCTGCTAAGTAGTAACCAGCCATAGTGATGTGTCTACACTTGTACTCTTCATTCAACTGATTGATCACCGACTCTGAATCACCGAATACCTCAACTTCAGTTGCCCCCAGTTCTATCAAGATCTCTAGGCCAATTATTAAGGCTTCATATTTTGCCTGATTGTTGGTAGTTTCTTGATAGTCTAGGAGGAAGGAATAACAATGATGAGTACCTCTAGGATCGATGATGGCAATCCCAGCTCCCGCAGCATTTTGGGTACAAGACCCATCAAAATACAACCTCCATGGAGTAACCCAAAGGCTAAATATCCTTCTTACCTCCTGTTGAATCCACTATTCTCTGCCCAAGAGGGCTTTGCTTGGTGGAATCAAAAGGTTAGCCACCTTTAGAATTCTGGGGACGTTGATAGGCTCATTTCTTGTTTCTTGATGTTCGGCTAAGAAATCTGTTATTGCTTGCCCTTTTATTGCCTTTTGTGGTACATACTAAAAACTGAACTCTGACAAAGCAAGGATCCACTTCCCAATTCTTCCTGTCAACATTGGTTTTGATAGCATGTATTTGCTCACGTCGGTCTTGGCAATGATGTGGATGTGGCAAGGCAACGTGTAATGCCTTAGCTTGCACGCAGTAAAGTATAGAGCCAAGCATAATTTTTCCACTGGAGTATATTTTGTCTCTACCTCAATAAGAATTCTACTGAGGTAATATATAGCTTGTTCCTTCTCACCTTCATTGTTTTGGGCCAACAAGCTTCCAATCGACCTTCTGAGGTAGAGATATAAAGCTTTAATGGCTTTCCTCTTTGAGGTGGCATGAGTACTGGTGGAGAGAACAAGTAAGCTTTTATGTTGTCGAAAGCCTCTTGGTGCGGTGGGCCCCATTCAAACTCTTCTTTGTCTTTTAATCTGAGCAAATGAGTCAATGGCTGAATCTTGCTCGCTAAATTGGCAATGAATCTCTTTAAGAAGTTGATTTTCCCCAGCAGCCTTTGAATTTATACCTTATTGGCTGGGGGAGGTAATTCCATTATTGCCTAAGCTTTGTTTGTGTCAACCTCCACTCTTCTTTGATGAACGAAGAATCCTAAAAAGTTGCCTGATCTTACTCCGAAAGCACACTTCTTTAGATTCATTTTTAGCTTGTGGATCCTCATTCTTGTTAAGGCTTGTCTGAGGTCCATCAAATGCTGCTCTTCAGTTTTGGATTTTACCACGATGTCATCAATATACACCTCCATGCTAAATCATGAAAAATGGTGTTCATTGCTCTTTGGTAAGTTGCACCAGCATTTTTGAGCCCGAATGACATTACCAAATACTCATATGCTCCGACATGACCTGGGCACCTGAAAGCTGTTTTATGTATATCTTCTTTAGCCATTTTTATCTGATTGTATCCAGCATTCCCATCCATAAAATATAGAACTTTGTGTTTAGCAACTGCATCTATGGATAGGTCTGTCATGGGCATGGAGTATTCGTCTTTAGGCATGGCTCCATTAATATTTCTATAGTCAACACAACATTTAACTGCTTTAGTTAAAGCTTTTAAAACATGTACAATGTTGGCCAACCACTCAACATATTTGGCAGGCCTAATAAATTCGGCCTTCACCAGCCTTTCGATCTCTTCTTTGACCTTTTCTTCAATTTCTTTGGACATCCTCCGTGGTGCTTGCTTGACAGGTTTAAACCCTTCCTTAATAGGCATCATGTGTTCTACCAAGGTTGGATCTAAACCTGGCATCTCGATGTAATGCCAAGCAAAATAATCTTTGAATTCATGTAGAAGGTCAACAACCCTTGCCCGATCCTCGGTCTCCAGTAAACCACTGATTTGTATTGGTCTTGGACCCTCCTCGATTCCCAAATTAATGGTCTCTAATGGGTCTTGCACTTCTGCGGCTGGTTTGTCTGGTTTTGCATACAAAAACTCAACCAGTTTTGGATTATCGGGCAAATCCTCTGGTTCATCCAAGTCATATATACATTCAGCCATTTGGATGGCTGTTTCTAACTATATCCCAAAAGATTCTTCTTGGCTGCTTGAAGCCTCTCCGCTCCACTTTTCTTCTTCTTTGGCTGAATTCTCCCCCTCTTGTCTTTTCTCTCTTCCATACACCAATAGTCTTTTTATTAAGGACTTGACTGCAACCACTTGGTCCTTCCTTTTTTGTTTTGACATTAATGGTGTTTGGGAGTTGGGATGATATAAGGCCGATCCCATTCTTTTTTTGTAAGAGATAACCCTTGTTCCAAAAGCTTTTGGGCTGTCACCTTAGTCGGGCGGCTGTTCTTATCAGCTCTTGAACATTGAAGAATCGCAATACTAAGATTGTAGAAGTTGGCTTCTGCGATGTTAGCTGTAGGGAGGAATGGCCATGATTCGGCCTCCACCATTTCCCAGAACCCAGGTCTTGTTTCCCCTCCTTCATGGTAGACAACCACTTGTTGGTGTAAAGTAGATGGCATAGAGAGACTCTGATGAATCCAATCTTTGCCCAATAAAGCCCCATAAGTGGAAGTACTGTCTACCACAAAGAAGGCCAGGATGATTTGTTTTGAACCCAAACCAACCTCTAATGGTAGTATCCCATGAGTCCTGGTGATAGCTCCTGAGAAACTAGAAACTATAAGATCTGTAAGGATAAGATCTTCTTCACTCCTACACATTTTCTTCATCTGCTTGTATGGTAGCACATTGATCGCGGCCCCTCCATCAATTACGACACTTGAAAGGCACTCATTTTAGGTGAGCATTTACATATATAGGCTTAAGATGGTTGGCCAGGGTGAAACTTGGGCGGATAAAAACCATTTTGTCCTAGTATATTCTTTCAGGTTTATTCCCTGATTGCTCGGGCAAACTTGTCTGGCTGGGTTCTCCTTGTCCCGCTTCTTCGACACTAACATGCGCCATCATAGGTTCTATCGCCAAATAATCACCTTCCATCATGGGAGGCTGATCATGCTCGACGCGAAACATGGCTGATAACATATATGCCATGTTTATATGGAAGTTGCTGGGTCCGGGTATGTCTTTCTCCTTGCCCCTAATGTGGTTCATAAACTCATCCAACCATGCCTGTGCTCATTCTGGTAGCATCAGTTTGGGTAACTCTTCTTCCTGGGTTATGCCATAATTTAGCATCTGTTCTAGAACCTCGCAGACAGCATCCACTAATAATGGCGCGGGTAACCCCCTCTCGAGCGAAATAGTTCCAAAGCAGATTGGTTATGGACTCCATCTTGGGGTAGGTATCATCACCATATCTTCTTAAGCTCTCCTTAAGATTCTGTATTTCCCAGGATGGGGGTTTGGCGGCATATGGTCTCATTTTTCTTCATTTTTGTTGTTTGCCTTCTTCATCACCGTCTTACTCCTCAAATAAGGTTGATTTCTTCCCTCATGAAGAATAGTTTCAAACTTTACATTCTTCGAGGTTTCTGAAGTAGTGGGAACTTTCAACGAGTTCATGTAGGCGTCATCCTGTATTTGGACCCTCTTGATCATGGAGGCTCCTATTTCTTTGGCAGGCCTTCCATCATTCCCGACTATATACCACATCCGCCCATGTCGGGCAAGATTCTTCTTTGTGATCGGGTTCACTGTCATTCTCTTCATTTTAACATCTCCATCAGGATAACCTAGCTGTGGTGGCCTCACATCCACCTATCTTCGTGTCTTGGCCTCCTTGTCCTTCACTTCCTTTGAAACTTCATAGTTTCTGAATACTTCTGACAAGTTTTTAGGCTGAGAGTCTCCTCCCAACCTCTGGAAGACGTTCTGAGAGGATTCCTTCTCAGTTGCCCACATAATTTTCATGCAGTTTTCACATTCTTCCTTCTCCCTTATCTTGATCAGCTCTTGATCAAGGATGGCTCTTGTTACTAGTACCTCTAGTTTGCATTCATGTTGACACTTGCTACATAGCACTACTCATTTGATTATGGCGGCCTTGGGTTCTTCAGGCAGCTTGATAGCTCCCTCGGTCGGTTAATTTCCGCCTTTACTTCTCATGTGGCCTTTCCTTTTCCTTTCTCTACCCATGTTAGGTTGATCATGTTTACTGGGGCTTGTAGAAAAGGATTAGTATTAATCATTACACTGGCTGTGGGTTTTTTAATGACTATTTTATTTTTAACCTGCACTGCCCCCTGCTATCCAACAAGAATGACAAGGGGTCGGGCACCTCTAGCTCCTTGATTTCTTTACAAACTAGCTGACTAGCTCCAGATTCTTCCTTGTTCTTCCTTTTATCCCTCTTTTCCTTAAGTAATGGAAACAGATGAATAACTAGCTCCTCCACGGGGTTGGCTTCGCTTGTCGTCTCTCTAGCACATTCATTTTCTTAGGTAGAATACTCCAGATCTAGCCTTCTTTGCAGACTTCCTGTTAAGGAGTAGAGTCTGCTTATTTCCTCTTTTGTCTCTCGAGAGTCTTTCCCCATTCTTTAAGAGTTTTTCTCCATGCTTCTCAAGACAGTTATCATGGTAGCCTGCAGGTCTTCATTTGTGACCCTCCCTCCTGATTTCTCAGAAGAAGTCAGGCTTTCTGTCAAGACAGGTCATTGCAAGTCTTCGGGGAGGTTTGCCATGCTAGATCTTGGGGTATATTAGGTTGGTTTCTATTCTGCTTCCTGCCTGAAGGTTTGTTCTTTCCTTCGTCTTCTTGGTATACAAGATTTGGTCCCACCGGGCATGCCAAAACTATGTACGGGCAGGAATTTCGCTGGGAGGGGTCCCTGGCTCGGGCACACAGCTCCCCGAGGAGTTGGCACTTTGGTTGGTTGTCGGGCTCCTGCTTGTTGGGATGCTGCAAGAGGAGGACAAAGTTAGTTCTGAAAGGTGCCTTTGTGGGGCCTTAGTATAGGCCTTGAGGCTCACAATCAAAACTAACTGAGTGCGAAGGCGTGCCACTACCATCTCTGTATGGCAGATGTAGAATAAGTGTGTTTAAGCCGATTACTTGCACCCCAATTTATTCTGACTTCTTGTTATCAAAAAATTGTCGTAGATGGGTTAAGTCTACATTAAGTTCTTTTTTATGCCTTGAGATCAAGAACTTTTATTTATCTTGTATGCTTAAAAGGTTGAAGGTCCAGATCTGGTTAAGTCATCAGTTTAGTTCCAGTTTAGTCTTCTTTATGACAACAGTAAAACCACTAAGCCAGATCTGAGAACTGATGGATGGGTCATTAAAAGACTGGAGATGACTTGAATATATACTGAGGAATACATTATAACACCAGATCTATAAATTGAAAGACAAATCAAAGAGAGTCGGGCAAGGTTAAACGTCTTACAGTCTCTTCTCTTTGCGTTTACAAAGGGTAAAATACTAAAGAGAGATGGGTGGTAAACAGGTTTACAAAAAAGAATCAATACTACAACATTTAGAAAAGGGTAGCAGAGCTTTTACATGGACAAGAAATGTCTTTCTAAGGAAATCTAAGGCTAAAAGGGTGCAAAATCTGGACAAAGCACAGCTTTCTGGGTATTTGCTTGACTGAGAGGCAAGTTGTATGTTTGTTTGTTTGATTGGTTGAGTGTCCTTGTCTCTAGGCTCTCTTCCTCATTTTATACGAGAATTAACCTGACTGTGCTGTCTTTGTTCTTGCCCGAAAGCAACTGAAGGGTAGTGACTTATCACATTTTACATGTTCTGCCATTTAGAAAGTGCTTTTGGGCCGAAAGTTGGCTGATTTCCATCAGTTGTCACTTCCCTTTTAAGAACCTAACCTTTGCATTTAATGGGGAGCCGTCATATTATCTTGAAGTGGCATCTGGGCTTGGTGTCGGGCCTTGGGCAAAATCTCCTTCTCTTGAGCTCTTTTGGGCTTTCCTTTCAAGTAGCTTGGCACATACACTTAAGGGATTGTCAATGAACAATCCCTCGAACCACCTTCAAAGCCTCTTCCCCCACAACTTTCATAATCTCTTCCCTCACGATCCATCAGGTTCCTCCATTTCCTTCATTTCTTGCTCCTCCTCATTCTTATCCTCACCCTCTACTTGTTCATCCCCTTCTTCCACATCACTTTCTCTGTCACCATCCTTTTCACCATCCTCTTCTACATCTTCATTCTCATGTACAACCTCTTCTTCTTCCTCTACAGGTTTTGTCTTAACTTCCATCCTTAAATACTCAACCAACTTGGTCAACTCTTCCAACTTCTTGAACGTTGTTGTCTCAGAAATGTCATTCTCATGGGCCAATCACACCACAGACACCTTCAACTCCTGTATCTGCATTTTCAACTCATTGACATCATACATGTCAGAGTAAAGTTGTCCAGCATCAAAACATTGTCCTCATCAGTCCATGTCTAGTACGCTTGGTTCATCTCCATTTTCGTCGGGACAACCTCTCGAATCCTAACAGTTTGCAAATTAACACCAGTTATCAAAATTACATTTCTCACGCATATTCATACTAAAATATTTGCAAATATTTATAACATTTAAAAAATTCATAGACCATGACACCTCTCGGCTCTCAATTATATACAACTTCAGTTGCTTCTTTGTTATCTTCCACTGAAAAAGTTGCGGGGTAGCTGCCAGATATTTATTTAACAGTAATGTAATGACTTCTCCGGTTGGGGAATTTTTTCGTACGCCCACACCTGCACGTATTGCTCGATTAGTACTCAATCACAGTAATAAACCAATATTAGCAACAAAAGCAACACATATTTCATGAAAAGCATAGGTAAACCTTTTGCAGCCCCACCCAGATCGTTGCCCCCTCTTTCTTCCCCTCACTTCATCTTCCTCATCCTCATCTCCCTCACCCTCACCATCAACTCTTTCTCGCCTTATCCTAGAAGTAGTGAAAGAGAGGTTTGTCTTGAAGTTATTTAAAGAAAATGGCACTCGTGCAAAATTGTTGAGCCTATCCATATCCTCTACAAGGTGGAGGTAGTCTAGATTCACAGCAACATTACTCTTTGCCCCCAACACAGCCTCAACAAAATATACCAAAACCAACTTCAACATATCCTTCTCATTCTTGCATTCTGCACTTTCAATCTCCCCACAAGTCACATATATCTTTTGCTGACTTTCTTGAGGGTGGTCTTGGCTTTACCTCTGCCCTTCTCTCTCTTACCCTTGCTACTCTCTCTTACAAACCCAAATTTCTCAAGAAAATACCCCTTCACAAACTAATGCCTTATGGCTTAACCTCTACATCGTAGGGTTTGTCACATCGAAGCTCGGTAATGAGGCAAAAGTCTTTTGTGAACCGGGTAAATTCACACTCTATTAAATAGGTTAGTTCCTCTAGGTCTTTGACCTCTTCATTAACGACTCTTCGAAGCGACAACTCGTGCATCAATTGGCCATTGCAGGCCAATTCATCAACATGCTCTAAGTGGCCAAAGCAGGATGTTTGTGCCTCATTAAACTTCTCACGCATTACTCCTAGCCAAGGTTCTAAAAGATGCTAAACGCTAGTCAGGCGGAGGGCTGAGGCCTAGTGCCTAGGTGGCTAGGTGGGACCTAGGCGGACGCCTAGGCAATCTAGGCGGATTTAAGTAAATCTATTATATTTCGTGTAAATAAGTGTCTGTTTATACTTAAAATATATATAATTTCATCATAAAACTACAAAATAGAATCATATATATATATATATATATATATTATGAAGTATGAAAACATGGGGAACAAGCATATAATGTACGTTAATTGAAGTATTCAACAAGTCTCTTACAATTTATTGAAGAAAAAAAATGCAAAAAATGAAAGTTGTCTATTTTCTGTCTAAGTAAGTCGCAACCTAGGCGGGTCTGGGCGAGCTAGACGGTCTAGGCGGGTGCCTTAGTAGGTCTTGGCACCCTTTCTTAATTTTCAAACGCCTAGGCATTAATCGGGGAGGTGGTCAGCCGACTAGCGCCACATTTTTAAAACAGTGCTCCTAGCACATGAGAGGCTTGGGATACGTTGTTAATACTTCCCTTATACGAATACTCTTCTTTTGTTGCTAATTGAACCCCATAAGTGGCCATCTCGTGTACATATAACAATACAAGCATTCAACACAACCAAATTCAACAAAATTTACCTTACACAACCAAAGTCAACAATATATACCCTTAAACAACCTGTCAACAAGCTTTCATAACTATACGTCTACCGTGAACAATGCATCATGACTTAAGTAATATCAAGTTAATTCATAAGATTAAAGAATATTTCATCAACACAAATCAATCTTAACTCAACACTATAACTTAAACAAAACAAAAGTGAACGACATAGCGCCTGTACACATCCTATTAACAACATTTCATAAACCCACATCCACCCAAATTTCATAAAATTTTCACATATATCCACCAATTTCAAATAATTTCATCAACGAACATGCATTTTTAACCTTAAACACTAAATTAATTAATCAAATTTTACAGAAATAGCATTTATTCTAGGGTTTCAAATTTCCAAACTCACCAATTTTAAATTGACTTTGTGGAACACAAATCAATCTCAACTCAACAATATAACAACAAAACTAAACTAAACGACTTAGCCCTTATACACAACCTGTCAACAACACTTCAAAACCCAACACCACACCCAAATTTCCCAAAAAATCCACATATGTCCACCAATTTAAACTAATTTCATCAATGAACATGCATAATTAACCTTAAACACTATTTCTAGAATTTCATTTTCCAAACTCACCAAATTTGAAAGTGACTTTGGGGAATGAAGTATGACGTCATGTATTGTGCAAGGACTCTGAACACGACCCGAAGGAAGCAAGCACCACATATTTTCTATCATACCGACCAGAAAAATCTGAACCAACTTTGCCTGAGTTTTTAACATGTTGTGGGGAGTCCAGTGAGTTTCAAATGTGGGGCAGTTGTTGGGGAGAATGAGAGTTTAAGTTAAAAGAATTAACTATTTTTGGGTCTTATTTTGGATTAAAGACGGGTCATTTATGACTCGGTTTCACTCTAAACTTGTTATAATTGATTTGTCTTCGGTCGTTCAGATTGGATCCAATGGACCGTGTTAGGTGCAAACTTGGTCTTGGGCCCGAAATGTGATAGCCCGTCATGTAATAATTTTATCGTTGGTGTGAAATGACGGAATTACCCTTGGAAATTTAATGTGTGGTGAGTGTTATGTTTTCAATTTGGACAAGTTAATTTTTCCTAAGTTAGTTACCTTGTTTTGTTTGGTTGGTAACCAAACTAAGACCACATTCATCCCCTTTCCCCTTTCTCTCTCTCTCTCCCGCACTTTCTCTCTATCTCTCAGACTCTCTCTCTCTCTCCTTCCCTACGTACGGACGAAGCCCATTCTTCACCATTTCGTCGCGGATCGAAGGTGTTAAGGTAAAATTTGAACTCCTTGTAAGATTCTGAGTTCATCTATACAGTTTTTGGGAACATGAGGCCTTCGATTCATCACGGAACCATAACCCCAGTTCGGTGCATTGTTCATGCACACGTAAATATCGAGCTTCCTCAGGTAAAATCTAGTGGATTTTAAGCTTTGAATCTTGTATGGTTGTGTTCTGCATGCTCGTAGCTTCATTTTGGTACTAATTTTATGAAAAATGGTTGAAAAATGAGTGAGAAACCATGTTTGGAAGTTTACCTAGAAACCGACGAACAGTCACCGGCGACCGGCGACTCGTCGGAGAAGATAGAGCATATTCCGTTAAAGTTGACGGAATATGCTAACGCCGTTAGTTAAGTTTAACAATTACCGTTAGGATTTAACGGAATATTCCTGGAATATTCCTAACGGCGTTAACTGACGCCGTCAGTGTGACTGTCACGTGGCCGAGCATGGAGGCGCGTAGGTCCGTGCTCTCGTCGGCACGTGGCGGCCCGTGGGGCTTCAGAAAATTATTTTAAAAATATGGGGATGATCCTGAGGTTGTGTAGATCACTGTGGTATATTTATATACCCAAATTGAGCAAAGTATGAGAAGTTATTAGCTAGAATTGTGTATGTGCTTAAAATAACGTTGTTATAGTTATTTCTCATATAGGCGAGACCTATCCGGAGGACGAGCGTAGCCAGGCTAGACGTGGGGGTTACGACCCGACTACATACCAGTGAGTGGGCAGTTATTTTCAGTATATATATATATATATATATATGTATATGCTTGACGTTTTTCCCAGAAAACGTATTTAATGGAATGTGATTTAAATGCCATGTTATGCCTGCATTTTTAGCATATGCATTATCATAATTATGCATATTGTTGCATGGTGCTGCGGAGGCCCAGGTAAGCCCAGGTGAGTATATTATGCTGGTAATGAGTATGAAATAGTTGGTGATATTGTGATGCATATTGAGCTCATTAATCTGCACCCCGGTGTTAGTGCTCCCACCAGAGTCAGGGCATAGCTTCACATGATCGTTCACCTCCCGCACCACACGCTCACCTTGGATCCAAGATAGGTGCATAGCCTGTCGTATAGACCACTTTTAGTGGGTTCGACTTGTAGGTGACCCGCGATTAGCGCACAGCCTTCATGTGATTGTAGCACTTGAGCGTATTCATTATACACCTAGTTTGTCGGTCAGACCACGTAAGGTGTTACCGACTTGTGTGCAGATATGTATAAATATGTTAAGATATGAGATTGAGATATGATTGAATTGAGCTCTAGTTTCTGCCGTATAGATCACGTCAGGTGACTTCGGCTAGCAGATGATTTATCTTGAATTGCATCACCTGGCTTATTATTTATTATATTGTGATATCGGGCATAGCATATACATGGCATACATACAAAATGAATCTTGATATACTGAGCATGATTTGACTTATATTTACGTATTCTATTTTCTGGGAAAGTTATACTTGTTTTACGGCGAGGGGTTAGTATATTCAAAGGAAAATAAAGTTTTATATAAGCGTTGTTTTACTGACCCACTCAGCTTTGTTTTGCGCCCCTCCATGTATTAGGTAGCTTTGTTGGTGGCTCACGAGGATTCGGGTGGAAGTTTTGACAGTACATCATCCATGTAGGAATATTGGATACTATTTGATTTAGTAATTTCTATGCTTGACTGCACTTAGACTTAATTATGCTCTGAAGGTGTATTAACACTTATTTCCTTTCTAGCCATTCTGGATCTTTGGTTTTATTCATTCAAAATTTCCTTATCTTAACGCTTCCGCTTCGTGCTCATGGCTTACGTCACGCTCACGTGACAACTAGCATGCCTCGATCTCGGTCGAGGTGTGTCACGAAATGCTAAGACTATTGGAAACAAAGTAGGGTAGTGCTATCCACACATCACTTTTTACTTCTCACACGCGCTTTATTAATTTCTATCATTTGATCTTTTTTAATTCAATCGACCCAATGACTGCAAATTAAGAGGATGTGTAGGAAATAAAATAGGGTGTGGATAGCACACCCCTTTTAGTGAACGCGTGAAAAGTTGAGAATTAGAATCATTTTCATTTCCATCCAAGGTAGGCAAAGTAAATCCTACAAATGGTTAGCTAATTAAAAGGACAATTACCGATTTGAATTTATATTTACCGAACGATGGGACCAAAGATTGGAAAAAGAAGGAACAGTAGAAAACTAGATTGCAAAATAAAAAGTAAAAACACAGCTTTTTGCACTCTATTTAAAAGGCAAATCTCAGATCCATCATATCATATCATAGGGCACCAACCATGCAGTAAATTTTCTAATTAGTCTGCTATATATTATGTCAGCTAGACTGCTCCACACTTGGAACAACTGTGGACTGGAGGTTCGATTTATGGGGCGGCCCGGCCGCCGGCTTTAAGGACTTGTGCCTTTCCTCCCCCGACTGAGAAAGTAATTTCTCCGGGCGGATACGACTTTCATCCAATTCTTGTTCTGGCTTCCTCTTCGTCTTCTTCTTCGTCAATGCACCGTCTCCAACCCGTGTGTCGTCTGCAGAACTGCTTGAACTTCCCTTGAGCATCTCTTGTTTAAGTCTGTCAAAGCTAGGACCGTTTATTGGACCAGGTACCCCCAAGGCTGCTGCTGTACCAGATGTCGGCTTGTTTGTTGGGCTCTGACTGTTTTGTTCAGTTGCCATTCTCTCTTGCATTAATAGTTGCTGGGTAATTGACCTCTCAACTCGAATAGTCTCTTCTGTTCGTGGTGTCAACATCTTTTTCCTCCTAATTTTCTCCTGCTCCTGATGAAAAAATTTGGCAAACAAATGGTCGAGATAAATACCTACTTCCATCAAAGTTATACCAAATGATGCATGGAATTGAAACCCATATGCAAGATATATTACAACAAAGAATATAACCCAGCAGACTGATGTTAATTCCAAAATTGGCTCATAAAAAATCTGGACCATAAGTTGAGAGAGTGTGCAACTTTACGCACTTTATTTCGGCTGTATCGCTCCCTCCGTCTCTCTTTTGACCTACAAATTGCGCGTTTGATCCCATGATTGTCCATGAAACCATTAGGCCACAATGCCGCTAGCTGAATCACATAAGACTAAATAAGTCAGGAAATATCCACAAAACAACTGAAGTCCAAGCAACAACAATAGAATACAATCAATAAAACTAAATGAATTTAAGTGATTACAAAATCTTCATAAAAGTAGATTTTGGGAAACATGCCATCACTGGTTAAAGGTTCCCTTGAAGGACTCATTGAAGGCATATACGATCTAAGTGGAAACGCCAAAATACACCATTAAGAAGCATCAAATCCTAGTCCTAGTATTTCTCATCATGTCACATCACAAAACGGGGATAAAACCCAAAAAGGTGAAGTACCTCGGCATACAGCTTTCTTATTTGTGAACCTGCATCTTCATCCAGCCCCTAGAACCAAGAAATATATGCCAAGGAATAAGACAACAAAAAATGAAGTTATCTGCAATATAAAGGAACAAAATTTCCAATAGGAAATTGAAAGCTTGAGTTAGTACGTCAACATAAAGGTCATAGAGATCACAAATCTTGTCCTCCAATGCAGCATCCATGCTAAATTTTCTTTTCGAAAGCTCTTTTGTTCCAGAAGCAGTTTCTTGAAAATCATCTGATGCTCCAGCTTGTTGTTCCAATGCCTGAGAAAAACACAGTTCGCATTTTGCATTAGAGCCATGCACAAAGGTTATTCTAATTACTTATTTGACATACAAAAAAGGTTATTCTTATTACTGTGATGTGATACCATTATGAGAAGGGGGTGGGGGAGAGGCAAATTAAAAACACTTTGTTCAGCATCTTCTCACAGCGAAACAAATAGGAAATACCTTCCACATAAGGCAGTACTTAAAACACGAGTTACTGAAAATCCACTTTCATTTTTCACCAAGATAGTTAAGTACCAATGAAGAAAGGATGAGAGCAAGTAATGTAGGATGACTTTGGTCAAAAGCAACAAGGACAAATGAGCAACGAGACAATGAAAGTAAGCTGGGGAATCCAGGTAAACACAACGAATGTCGAGAAGAGAATTGAGCACCATGACAGAATGTCATCTGAACTAGCACAACAAATGCCCCCCTGAACAAGGGGAACGCTAACTGAACCAATAATGTTTTAAAAGGCGAAGGCTAGCCAAGGCATTTCATGGATAGCCCCGCCTAGGCGAAAGCCTTAAGGCGTGAGGCAATAGCCTCATGGGACCTAAAATTATTAATATATATTATACATATAAAATATAATCAACAACAGAGTCGAAATCAAACATTATAGAAGAATAATCAACAATCAAATAAAAAATTTCTTCACTGTAGGTGAGAAACCCTAACCTTAAAAAAAAAATGCCTAAGCTGCACGCCTCAGGCGCGCCTCGACCATGTCTAGGCAAGTTTAAGCCTACTGCCGCTGGGCAGAGGCGTTTTCATCACCGCCCCGCCTCCACAGCCGCCTAGGCACGCCTCAAGGCTCGTTTTTTAAAACACTGAGTGAAAGACATGATGACCACTTTTAGCAAGAAAAAAAATCCAGACATGACTTCATACCATCCACACACCAATATATCTTATAACAATGATCATAGTCAATATGGTTATTCCAATACTTTTACCCAGGAAAAGAACACAGCGTATTAAACACCATACCGCAGCAAGGACCTGCAACACATACCTTGGACTCCAAGGATGGGGCCTTTATCTTAATCATATCTATAACTTCCTTCTTTACATGTTGAAACCTCTCATCTTTCTCCTTTTTTGCTGAAATACCCATACTAATCATGACCTTTAAGTTTCTCTGCAGGAAAAACACATTGCACAAGCATAATTAGCAAATCAATTTTCTTCATAAACAAGAAGCCATGATACTTAAGAACATCACTCATATAAGAACATCATTACTGTGTATATGTCATATCTTGTTCAGATTATTCATCCATAGCGAGCATAAGAACATCACTCATATAAAAAGAAACAATTACCTCTTAAACAGTTACTAAAAAATTATCCATGTTTTTTTTATTTTTTTACCGTTATTGTCGTTAGATTTCCTTTTGTAACAGAAACTAATTTATGGCGACCTTATAAATTATCCAAATCCTCAAATGATACAAGAGCCAATGCTCAACAACACATAACCTAGGATTCATGATAGTGATGCTGGCTTCTGGAATCATCACTAAAGTAATAACTAAGTATGGATGGTTCATATGTTTATCAAACTTCAGCGTTTTTCTCACTACGTTCCAGAACAATCGGCAAACATAACTTGAGTTCAGGTCCTGCACGTGAAATGACCTATAGTTGACAATGGGAAAATTAACGAACAAGTATTGGAGAGCCACTGTTTTCTTCAAAACAAACTGTAATACCTTTAATGTTCTGAGCTGTATTAAGTGACCAAGAATACTCATAAGCCGGTTAAGTAACTCTTTTGTTATTTTCCCATGGCTAGCCTGCTGCAACAAAAAGAGCATTTATAATTAAATTTATTACAGGTTTCAAGTTGAGATGCATGTATGTATTGAATATTATGAATACGACAATTCAAATAAAGCACAACACTACAGAGTTAAACAGTTAAAGTCAAAATAGCTAGTTTGAATACCGCTAGTCTAGCAACTTTAGCAAGTTTCATCTTTAGTTCTCTAGGTAATCTCCTTTTAATTGCTTGGGATGAATTATCTCCCTCTTGATTATCCGCAGCAGGTGGCCTAGCTGCAAGTGCACACAGAATAAAAGATTACTGAAGCAGCTTCCTCAAATCATCATCAACAAAAGAATAGAGAGAGAACTGGAACAAACCCAATGTATCACTTAGAACAAATAATAAGACAAAAATGCCAGAGAAATAATAAAACTTACATTCAGCTACCATCTTCTCTAGCTCCCTAATAGCCTTTTCAAGCATTGAACTTTTTGACTTTATACTAGAGCCATCCTTTTTGTGCACATGTGAAGATTTCTGCAGAATGTTAATGTTTGAACTTTGAAATCAAAATTACCATCATTGAGAACAAAAGTACAAATTAAGATATATGCACATGATGATCCATTAGGAACAAAGACGACCTTTAAGGATATTCTCAAATTTCTAATACCTTCAACAAACAAGACTATAATGTTCAGTGTTTGTATACATATGAGTACAAACAAGAACTGGACTGGGGGTACATGGAAGATGATGAAGCCTTGAGTACAAGCAAGCCAACATGAGGCTAGTACAAGCAATTTTTTACCTAACACATCTACACTGTCTAAAGAAACTAATAAACCAGAAATTCCATGCCATGCCTGATTGGAAACAAACTCAAATCTTAAAGAATGATCGGAGTATAAAGCATAAAGATTCACAAGTCCACCTTTTCTAAGACTTTTGCGATTTGCAAAAGACAATAACGGCAATTAGCCTTATTGTTACTTGGTTTAATGAATATTCACTCCAAAGGAGGTTCATAACAAGTAATCAACAACCAAAGCACTAAACAAACACCCTTAACCTTCTTTGCACGGACACACTCATCCAAGTGCCCAGACTCCACTCCAGTTTCCTTTAGCTCCTCTTAGATTTTTGTCTTTCTCTACGTCTACTTGTGTACTCATATGACACCCCTCAACATCTTCTAGCACATTTTATGATGTATACCAAATTACCAATACAATAACAAGAAAAACATTAGTACACAATAATACTCACAGTTGTTGGAAGAGAGTACTTTCCCTCTGAGAGATTAAGGTCCGGAATCTCACGAATCCCATTTTTATGTCTGGCCCGAACCGATGATTCCAGCTCATCAACATTACTTGATGCTCTCCCAGATTGGTGTTTGGTTTGTGCATAAGCACTTTTGTCATGGTATCTCTGATATGAACCATCACATGATCCACCTGCATCTTTAAATTTGTTACTTGAGTCCTTGGACAACAGGACTCCTGCCTTCTGCTTATCTATATCCTTCACATCCTCTTGCAGTACAAAAGCATCTCCGTCTAACACTTTCATAAAAGAAGGGTCCATTACTGTTTTGGATTCAGTAGACTTCCTTGTGGATGAAGGTCCAGAAACATTCAACTGATTCTGAAATTTCACATCTGCACGGTGTTCAGTGGTTCCAGTAATGGTTTGAGTAGGAGTAGATGAATTCTTCACAAGTGTTGGTGTAATCTTTGCTGCTGCTGTCTTACCAACTTTTGTGTGTTTATTTGGCACATGAATGTCATCATTTTCCCCAGGTCCTTTAGCCTCTTTTCTTCGCCTTTTTTTTTGTTGTTGGTTAGGTAATGCAGCAGGTACATTACTAATAAAAGGAAAAAAATGTCAGGAAAAAAAAAAATTAATTAATTAAAACACGACAATGTCAAAAACCTACGTATGAAACTCAAAATAATTCCATTCCTTAGGCAAACCCAATTCCTCTATTGATGTAAGTGAACCCAAAAAATATCTTCCCATGTCCACTTTATTTAAACACAGGACAAATAGAAACTGCTGATACCACTGTTCAGCCAGGGAACAGACAGAATAGTACCTATAGGATAACTATAGCCTGTAATTACACGTAGATCAGTTCCCTCAAATAATACCTATGTGTCATTTTACCATCACGTTTATGAGCTACTAAACATAAGGCTTGTTGTATTCCAGACTTCAATAGGCCATAAACTATGCAATGAAATGGGTGAATAATATTTAAGGTCTTGTATGTATAGACCACGCAACTAAGATAAATAAAATTACATATATATCTATGTACACACAAACATAATCAGGTGAAGATTAAAAGAAACTCACATGCGCTCCAGCGTTCCCCTGTTTACAAAGAATCCATCATGTTTTATGGCTGAATTATCAACTTCAAAATATTCATCCTGCACAACACATAATGAAGGTTCAAAGCAATAAATATAAAAATAATGTTAGTTCAACAAGTAAAATGGCACCAATTAAATCCGCACGATGGCCAACACATATTGAAAAGGAAAAAAAAAAGATTAATTGGATGGAGATACCAACCAACTCAGCATCATCAATAAAAGAGTCTTCAGTATCATACTGATCATCATCAGGAACATCATTTGGACCTTCATCATCACTACTATCTTTACCCTGAGATATATTTAAATGGAATTGTAACAACACATTTTTATGTAACACAAGAAGAACTGTTTGATAGCAAGAACCAAAAAGTGACATTATTTATGAATAAACAAATAACAATACCATATATAGGCGTTCAATCTTCTCAATAACAGCGCTAAAACGATTTGGCGCAGCTTCATCTTTCCCTTCATCTTTTGCTTCATCTCCAGATGGTTGTTGGACCTGAAACAACTGTGAAGCACAATTAAGAAAAAGAAACCATCATACTATGTGGTCTAAGCAACTCCTTGTCCAAGAAACGGCGTGTTCAGGGGCACAAATGCAGATTGTGCATATCTTTTATAAACCAAATCGCTATCAACACTCCACCGTCCCATTAAAATCTGATAGACATTCACGATACGAACTTAAATCCATCGAAATAAGATGCAGTGAAAATAAACTTCTTAGTTTCGTAAAAATGCATTCATGGAATGCAACAACGGAACCTACATTCCCAACCCATATTAGACTAGTCATAATCTCATAGACTTCGAAAACAAGCTACGAGTTTCTCAGTGACTAAAGCAGCAACTAAGCATCCACAAAACAACGGAACAGAAGTTACAACTCCTAAAAACAAAACTAGAACGAGTAAGTCGTTCATGCAATAATCCTCAAACAACTTTCACAATTGCCAAACGATCAGGTTACATAAACTGCATGTAACAAGCAAATCACAATTAACAAACAGAAAATTAACACAAAACCCAATCACCCAGCAAAGCAAACACAATGTGCAATTGACAAAAGTTAGTCTTTTCAATTAGGGCGCCTCACCGGAGCTATCCGAGACTCGAGAGCAGGGTGAGCGTTGACAGGAGGAGGTTCCGGCGCCGAGGTCGAGGGCCCACCATTGACCTTGTTCGTGTCCTTCATGAGCTTCCTCCACGAGACTATGGTGGTCTCGCCGGGCCGGAGATCCACCGTGAACATTTGCCGGTCACCGGCTTTCACAAACTTGGACGAAGGCCTGGAGGATTCGCCACCGCCGCCCTTCTCTTCCTCCATTGGGGTGGCGAAAGCCGGTCGAGAATTCTAGGGCAGAATTGGGATCGAGAATTTGGAGAAATTAAGATGGGAGAAACATTGGGGACTAGGTAAGCCCTAGAGAGAGAAAATTGACTCTAGAGAGAGAAAGAGACGGGAATTGGGCGGGATAGAGAGACAGAGAGAGAGAGGGAGGAAATCTTTTTGGGGTCGGGATTTTAACTGAATTTTCTCGACTGGATCTTGGGAAATTTTTCTGGGTTAGCTTTTTTTTTGTTGCGAGAAAAGGAAAGAAAGAGGGAGGGAAGAGGATCCGACGGGTGTGATGGTGTAAACCGGATCCGAACCCGGCTCGGATATACTATGAACTCTGATCTGCGTCTCTAGATTGCCAAGTTTTACATTTATTTTTGCAGCATCTGATCCGTTGGATCGGTTCCGTTCGGTTCCGTTCGGTTATCAAAAGACAAATCGCATCCGTTAAATCCCAGATGTGTTGTAATGATCTGTGTATGTGACTATGTGTACTTATTTGGAATTTTGGAGTAGGAAAAGTAATAAATTGGGGGTTGTTGTGAATCTATCTGTCTATGTATATATATATCTATACATATAAAGGGAGAATCCTAAAACGGTGAAGTATTCAAAAATGTTAAGAATGCCCTCATGTCATACATAAAGCAACCGGATAACTTCCCATAGAAATAGGGTCAAATTCGTAAATATGATACAATTCATAAATTATTTACAAGTTGAAAAACAAAATATCAAAAATAGAATTATCTATTGCAAACACTACATGCACCCATTGTAACAGCCCGTCCAGGAAAATTATTCTCGAAGGTGTGAAATGACGTTTATGCCCTTGAACATGGGGTGTGTGTTGGTATTTTGGTTTATGAGATTGGGCCAATTATTTAGTGTCCTAAATAGTTGGACCCAATTAGGAACTAAGTCTCCTTAGTTTGTGATTGGTGGTTGAGGTTTAACCACACACACCACTCATTCTCTCTCCTCTTTCCCGTATCTCTCTCTCAGACTCTCTCTCTCCTTCTCTTTCGTACGGACGGCACCCACAACCCTTGCAAACCTTGCAGATCGAGACTAAGGTAAGTATATTCGTGTTCCTTGTGATCTCAGGAATCCATTGGTACAAGTTTTAGAACCTGAAACCTTCGAAAACCCCATGAAACCTAACCTCTGATTTGTGCACTGTTCATGCACACGTGAAATATTGTTTTTCAAGGAATTTGAAGCTTATGGGAAGCTTATTGAGGTCCTTAGGAAGCTCGGAGTGCTTCGTTGGAAGAAATTGGACGTCGGAATCGCGAGATCAGAGAGATTCAATTTCGACCGAAATTTTCGAGGCTTTTTTCTACGAATCCCTGGTGAGTTGGGGGTCGAGTTAGGTATGGTTGTGTTCATCTTTGTGAGATCTTCATTTTGGTATAAAGTACGTAAAAATGGTGCAAAAATGAAGAAGAAACCATAGTTGGAAGTTTTTCTAGAAACCGGCGACCGGTGACTCGCCGGAGAAGACAGAGAATATTCCATCAGTTCGTTTGGACGGATTCCGTTGGGTTTTAACGGAATATTCCGAGGAATATTCCTGACAGCGTTAACTGACGCCGTCAGTGTGCAGGTCACGTGGCCGCGCGTGGGGGCGCGTAGGGCCGTGCCCTTGCCGGCGCGTGGGTGGTCGGAAATTTTTTCTAAAAATATGGGGATGTTCGTGAGGTTGTGTAGATCACTATGGTATATTCAAATACCCAAATTGAGCAATATATGAGAAGTTATTTCAAAGGTTTTGTTTATGTGCTTAAAATAACGTTTATACAGTTATTTCTCATATAGGCGAGACATATCCGGAGGACGAGCGTAGCCAGGCTAGGCACGGGGGTTACAACCCGGCTACTTATCAATGAGTGGGCTTTTGTTTTCCGTATATACCTATATACTTGCTTTTCCTAGAAAATGAATTTAAAGAATTACATGATTTGAAATGCCATGCAAAGTATCTATTTATTTTATTTATGCATTAGTGATTGCATATAATAATGATGGTGCTGCGGACGCACAGGTAAGTGGCAGGTAAGTTTATATACTGGTTATGATGAGAATGAATGATGTGATGTGATTAGAGCTCATAAACATGCATCTTGATATTAGTGCTCCCTGAAGGAAAATTTGTGAAAAACATGTTCATTTGAGCAACATCTATGGCATGCAATTAACATTTAAAGGCGGAATCATGCTTGTATGCACTCAAAACAAAACATTACCCATGAAATTCAAAGCCTAGTAGTTATGGTAAACCAAGACTCAACTCAAATCTTAAAGAAAGGAGTTGAGAAACTTTTATACCTTTGAAGCACCTCTTTGCTTAGCAAAGGTTAATCACCCATGTGAGGGCCTTCTTTCCTTTGTCTCCTTGCTTCTTGGCTCCATGGATATGGATGAAAGAATTGATTCTCCAAAAGTCCCCAAGGTAGGAGACCTCTAATTTTCGACACCAAGGATGGTGAAGGAAGAAGATGAGTGACCTTGGAGGAGGAAGGATTGCTAGCTAATCCCCTCCAAGGGGGCCGGCCTCCTAGAGAGAAAGGGAGAGACATGTTCTCTCTAATTTTCTCCAAAAGAAACCCTAAATGAATTTTGGCTATAAAGTTCTTTATATAGTCACTTCACTTAAGTGACTAAAAGAACAAAACTCTATTTTTCATCACATGGCCGGCCTACCATAGGCATTGGGCTGTTTGGGCCCTTTTAAATCTCAAGTCATAAAAGTTGTCATACAACTTAAGTTAATGGGCTTGACATTCGAAGCCCATTAGGCCATGAGGCCCAAAACTAACCCGAGGTCTAAAACAAACTTATTCATTTGATTAATTAACATATTAATTAATCCTAGCCATAAATAATTAAACCATTTAATTATCCGTACTCATCTTCGTTATATCCTTCAATCATTACCTTACACGGTGTGCGATCCATTAGGTTCCTTTTAGCGAGGCAGTGGGCGATTAGAACTCTTACTAATCGATTGTGAATTGAAACTTACTTTCAATTCTCCCTTTAGTGATTATACATCTTCAGGGCTTCCACAAGCCATGAGTGACACCTAGCAGTATGTCATGGCTACCCAAGCTAATCAGAAGAGGTTGGAGAACCTATTCAGTTTAGGATTACAATGCAATACGGTCTTTCTCTAATACAATACTCTTGACCACATTGTTTGGTTTAATAGTTTATTCATGTCTACTATCCAATGTGATTCTCTTACTTATAT
Organism: Heteromeles arbutifolia; assembly: GCA_024362995.1. NCBI lineage: Eukaryota > Viridiplantae > Streptophyta > Magnoliopsida > Rosales > Rosaceae > Heteromeles > Heteromeles arbutifolia. The sequence continues at coordinate 18,094,631 of JANCRC010000013.1, read as the reverse complement.
GATTACCTTGAATGTGATTTGGAACAACTTTCTAAATCTCATTCATACTCTGGCCAGAGATTCCAAATCATATCATAGAGTATTCTCCCTCAACGTTTGAAGGTTAGAGATCCCTTGTTGCGCATTCACTTGCCTCCATGGCTAAGTGGCTTAACCCCAACTATGCCGTGGACACCCTCTGATGGAGTGACCTTGACATAGCCAAAGATCAAGGACCTAACCACAAGACAACTATGATGCCTCAGGTCAAATGACTACTTTGCATTATCCCAACCAGGAGTTCTCATGTGACATGAGTATGAGAACTCCTCGTTGATCGCGTTCAGTGGACTTATTCTCTATTGAGCACCTATGTACTTGTCTTGGTGTCAGTCACACCATTAACTCAAGACCAGTCACTCTCCCTCAGAGAAGACATAGAACGTACTGATCTTAACGGACTGTCAATGCCCAATTGGCAATCCTATGATCAGGAACTTTTAGGATATGTATTCGAAAGAGAATGGTCTCATGAATCTAACTTCTTTAGATCACATTCTCCCTATTACATATTCCTTGGACTTATCGTTTAAGCATATAACATTTATATGAGACGGCTTAAAACAATACTCTTTGCCCTTTATATTAAACTAGATTAGTTTAACATGTGAAATGTCCGTAAAGTATCATCATACGATTGGTTTTAGGGCACATTTCCAACACTCCCACCCAGAGTTAGGGGTATAGTCTTTCACGTGATGTTCACCTCCCCCACCTCATGCTCGCCTTGGATCCAAGTTAGGTGCATAGTCCTGTCGAATAAACCGCTATAGGTGGGTTCGACTCGTAGGTGACCCGCGAATCATTCGCACAGTCTTCACGTGATTGTAACACTAGAGCGTATTATTCTATATACAGTGATGTTGTGCAAACCACGATAGGTGGTATTGATGTGTATGCAGGATATACGATATGATTGAGTTGATTATGAGCTATATGATATGATGAGATTGTTATGAACTATATACAGCCGAGGACTGAGTTGATTATCTAGTATTCAATCACATTCACAAAGTTATGATTTGGCATTCAGTTGTGATACCTTGGCATGGCAGAGTTATGATTTGGCATTCAGTTGTGATACCTGGCATGGCATACATACATATTTTCCAGCAGGTTTTTGAGATTTATATATATGAGTATATACTTTATTTCTGGGAAATTATACAGGATTTACAGAGAGGGGTTATAACTTTTGAGAAAAGAAAGGTTTTGAAAAGATTTGTTTTTGCCCACTTATGCTTTCTGTTTTTCTCCCCTCCAGGTATTAGATAGTGTTCGTTGGTGGCATACGAGGAGCTCATCGGACGTTCTGATAGAACTCACTTATGTAGGACCACCTTCAGGTGTTATCTCTATTTAGTACTTTCTGCTTGACTACACATAGACCATTTATGCTCTGGTTGTGTAAACCATCTTAATTCTCGCACTAGCATACTATCTTGATTTGGGTTGCTGGTTGCATGGTTTTAAATTGTTCGTATCTTTCTGATTAATCTTGTTTCCGCACTGTGCACATGGTTACGTCACTCTCACGTGACGGCCAGCACGCCCTACTTTCGGGTCGAGGTGTGTCACCCATCACAACAATGACAATTATGAACCACTAGATGAAAACACACGCACTTTAAATTCATTGTCATCCCTTAAATTAATCATCTTATAACTACTTCATCACATTCTATCTTTCCACTGTACAAAAAACAAGAAGTAAATAAATAAAAGAAAAATAATACTCCAGATGGGCACGAAGCCACGAACTCCTAACAGCAAGTGCAGCGGTTGCAAACTGCATAGATGGAAGTCTCAATAGCAGTTGCAGCGATTGCAAACTGCAGAGACGGAACTGCCATATACCGCACGTTTAAAGTGAGCAACAGATCACTTCACCCCGCACAACGCATACAAAAAAGGTAAACGAATTCACTTTTTCTCCTACACAAACCAATCTCCTCCGCATGTTTTTTCGAAGTTTCTTCCGAATTTTCGTCAGATTGCTCCTGTCGTCCAGAATCATCTCAAACTGGTACGGATTCCTCTTTCTCCTAAATGTTTTTTAGTTTACAGAGGAAGATTAGAGAGTTGTAGACAACCAAATATAAAGGGGAGAGAGAGTGTGTCCTCGCGAACGTCAAATTTGTATCCAATTCGATTGAATTTTCTTCATTCTTTACCTTTTTCTCTTTCTTCATCTCTGTTTCTATCTCTCTTTCTCTTCTGAAACCAAGTCAAATGCTATTCTACTGTTCTCCTCCTTTCCTCGCCTACATTCTTATATGCACACACATACATGCATGTACCATGTCATACCATCTCATCATGATCATCTACATGTCATGATCATGATCCATTACGCTGTGTATAAATATTAAATGACACTCATTGCTGCCTTATTTAAGAAGTTACCCGACTTTAATTGTTTAACAAATTTTATCTATTTTTCTTTGTATGTTTTTTTTTTTTTTTTTATTTTATGCACAGGACTGGACAATTTAGGCGTGGTGCTACAACTGTTACAGTTCGATTCCCCTTTCGTTCAATTTTTCTTCATGATTATAATTACTCAGATTGTGAGTTTCAATATTGATTATTTTAATGTACTATACGTGTGCTATGGTAATTTAAAAAATTATTTGTCTTCATTCTCAGGATATTTACAAGAATAACCACAAAAAATGAAGAAAGAACTACCTATTGATAAGATTTCAAATAGACGTGTCTCTATTTTTACACCTGGTTGGGAGATATCTATCGGAGTAAAAACTACAGATATAAGCCAACTGATTCTCAAAGAGTGGAAAAAGAAGAAGCATGAGCAGTATGTATTCTAAATTCTTTATTAAATTTGTTACAAGAAATCTAACATTATATATATCTTTAATATATAGGTGGTGCATGAAAAAGGCTATAGAAGAATTAAAAACTTCAACAACTCCTCACATCATACGTATTTGGAATAAAGCCCAACAAATTATGTAACAACCCGTCTCGGAAAATTTGTACAGTGGATGTGAAAAGACGAAAATACCCTCGGACGTTGAATGATGTGTGTGTGTGATATGTTTTGGTCTAATTAATTGGGATTGGTGACCCAATTAGAACTAAGATTTTCTTAGTTTTGGTTGGTGGCTTTTGGACCACACACAAATACCCACACACCATTCATTCTCTCTTCTCTCCCGTGTTCTCTATCTGTCTCTCTCGAACTCACTCTCTCTCTCTTGTCTCTCTCTTGCACGGACGACCCCCAAAACCATTTGAAACTTCACAGATCAAGGACGTGAAGACCACCATTGTGTTCATCTCGTCTTTACGAACACATTGGTACCCATTTCAGGTATGAACTCATTCGTTTTCACGAAGAAAACTCAAGCTCCGAGTTGAGCACTATTCATGAACTTTTGAATGGTTATGTTTTAGGACAATCCAAGCTTACAGTGAGCTCTAGGAAGTCCCCACGAAGCTCCATGCTTCGTTGGCTCAGTTTTGACGTCGGGATCACAAGGTTCGAAAGTGGCTGGTTTTGGTAGAAATTTCCCGACGAGATTTCTAAAGATTTGAAGCTCCAAAGAGGTATAACCTTCTTCCTTTCATGATTTTTGGCATTTTGGTGAAAATTTCGTAGAAAATGGTGCAAAAATGAAGAAGAAACCATAGTTGGAAGTTTTTCCAGAAACCGACGAACAATCGCCGGAGAAGACAGAGAATATTCCGTCAGTTTTGACGGAATATGCTGACGCCGTCAGTCATCTTTAACTGTTACCGTTGGGTTTTAACGGAATATTCTTGACGGCGTTAACTGACGCCGTCAGTGTGCAGATCACGTGGCCACACGTGGAGGCGCGTCTGGCCGTGCCTTGGCCGGCGCGTGGATGGTCGAAAAATTATTCTAAAAATATGGGGATGATCTTGAGATTGTGTAGATCACTGTGGTATATTCATATACCCAAATTGAGCAATATATCTAAGGTTTCGATTATGTGCGTTAATTAACGTTATTTCAGTTACTTCTCATATAGGCGAGACCTATCCAGAGGACGAGCGTAGCCAGGCTAGGCACGGGGGTTACAACCCGGCTACTTATCAGTGAGTAGGCTTTTGTTTTCCGTATATACCTATATACTTGCTTTTCCCAGAAAGTGAATTTAAAGAATAGTATGATTTGAAATGCCATGCAAAGTATCTATTTATTTTATTATGCATTAGTGATTACATATAACAATGATGGTGTTGCGGACGCATAGGTAAGTGGTAGGTAAGTTTATATACTAGTTATGATGAGAATGAATGATGTGATGTGATGTGATTAGAGCTCATAAACCTGCATACTGATATTATTGCTCCTGCCCAGAGTTAGAGGCATAGTCTTTCACGTGATGTTCACCTCTCGCACCGCATGCTCGCCTTGGATCCAAGTTAGGTGCACAGTCCTGTCGAATAAGCCACTATAAGTGGGTTCAACTCGTAGGTGACCCGCGAATCATTCGCAGAGTCTTCACATGATTGTAGCACTAGAGCATATTATTCTATATACAGTGATGTTGTGCAGACCACTAGAGGTGGTATTGATGTGTGTGCAGGATATATGATATGATTGAGATGATGATGAGATATATGATATGATTGAGATGATTATGAGATATATGATATGATTGAGATGATTATGAGATATATGATATGATTGAGTTGATTATGAGCTATTTGATATGATGAGATTGTTATGAGCTATATACAGCCGATGGCTAAGTTAATTATCTAGTATTCCATCACATTCACAGAGTTATGATTTTGGCATTTAGTTATGATACTTTGGCATAGCATTCATTCATTCATACATACATATTTTCCAGCAGGATTTTGAGAATTATATATATGAGTATATACTTTATTTCTAGGAATTTATACAGGTTTTACGGCGATGGGTTATAACTTTTGAGAAAAGAAAAGTTTTGAAAGATTTGTTTCTTACCCACTCAACTTTGTTTTTCGTCCCTTCAGGTATTAAGTAGTGTTCGTTGGTGGCATACGAGGAGCTCAACGGACGTTCTGATAGAATTCACTTATGTAGGACCACCTTCGGGTGTTATCTCTATTTAGTACTTTCTGCTTGACTGCACGTAGACCATTTATGCTCTGGTTGTGTAAACCATCTTAATTCTCGCACTAGCACACTATTTTGATTTGGGTTGCTAGTTGCATGGTTTTAAATTGTTTATATCTTCCTGTTTAATCTCGCTTCCGCACTGTGCACATGGTTACGTCACTCTCACGTGACGGCCAGCATGCCCCATTTTTGGGTCGGGGTGTGTCAGATTGGTATCAGAGCATAGATTTGGCAGTCCTGCATATTTTATGAATAGTCTAATTATCTTGGTGTTTCTGTCAGAACTATGCCACCTCGTAGAGAGCCACGTCGTTCAAATGAACCTAATTTCCCTAACATAGCTCAGTTAGGGGAAGTTATAGCGAGTGATATTCAGTCAGTTATTTGCCCGCCTCAGCAGACCCCTCTGGAGTCGGTTCATAATTTGAAAATAACCACTTTTGTGGGGAATGAAGGTCCCGATGGTTCAGAGAAATGGTTAATGCATATTGAGAAAACTTTTAGGCTGATGCAGAGTCATGGAAGTCTATCTCCGGACAGATGGGTCAAGACGACTTCATGGTTTTTTGGTAAGGAACCAGCTTCATGGTGGGGGGCAGTTGGCTGATGAGTTACCCTAGGAGGAATCTAAGGATTGGGAAGTATTTAAGCAGTTATTCTATGAGAGATTCATTCATCTGGCATACATTGATCGTAAGAAACAGGAGTTTACTAATCTGAGGCAGAAGAAGCTGTCAGCTAACGAGTACTACAGGAAATTTACTGATCTATCTCGTTATCATCCGGAAGTTGCTACTAATCCGGTTGAGATGCTACGTTGTTTTAAATTGGGCACTAAGAAGAAATGGCGTACCATTGCGACTGCGATTCCCTGTACCACTTATCATGAGTTTTATGAAGCTTTGTTTCAGATTGAGGATTCTGAGAATTTGCCTAGCGACAGCGAAGAAGAAGAGAAAAATGGGAATCAGAATAAGGATAAGGGTAAAGGTCATTTCGTACAAGGGCCTCGCCAGACTCAGAGCTTTAAGCGCAGTGGGACTAGTTCTAGTTCTTCCAATGGAGGTTTCAGTTCCACAGGTCAGAGAGGAGGTGGTAGGTTCTTCAGAGATTTCAAATCCCAGAGGCAGGGGAATTTTGGTAGAGGAAATGCACCCTTGTGCCGTAGGTGCAATAGTCGACATTTCGGGAAGTGTCGAAGAGGTAGTAGTGGATGTTACAATTGTGGTCAGGAAGGACATCAAGCTAAGTTTTGTCCTCAAGGCCAGCAGAGGCCTCAGTAGCCTCAATTACCACCGCCAGCTCCAGCTCAGCAGTTTTCAGGACAAGGTGGTTATACCCAGACGGGTCGTGGTGGTGCATACCACTATCAGGGGGATTCTGTTCCTTATTCTTCGGGACAGTACCAGTACCCCCAGGATCCCTATCAGCATACCACTATCAGGGGGATTCCGCTAGACATTGTGGATTTTGACGTTATCTTAGGCACATATTGGTTGCATTACAATCATGCTAAGATTGACTGTTACGGGAAATCAGTGACCTTCTATCGTCCTGGATTACCTGAGGTTACATTCTTTGGTGAGCCTAGTGGTTTGAGACATGGGATTATTTCAGCTGTGAGAGCCAAAAAGTTACTAAAGAAAGGTTATCAAGGGTACTTGGCTTACGTGGTACTAAATGATGATGCTCCGGTTAGCGTGGAGAATGTCAAGGTGGTCAGACACTTTTCTGACGTTTTCCTTGATGATTTACCTGGATTGCCGCCAGACAGAGATGTGGAGTTTGCTATTGATTTGCTTCCAGGTACTGATCATATTTTTTTAACTCCTTATCGTATAGCTCCTGCCGAGTTAAGAGAATTGAAGACTCAGTTACAAGAATTGGTTGATAAAGGTTTCATCTAGCCTAGTACTTTACCTTGGGGAGCCCCGGTTTTTTTTGTTCAGAAGAAAGACGGTACTTTGAGGCTTTGCATTGATTACAGGCAATTGAATCGGATGACGATTAAAAATCGTTATCCTTTGCCTCGTATTGACGATCTTTTTTATCAACTCAGAGGTGCCTGCGTATTTTCTAAGATTGATCTAAGGTCTGGTTATTATCAGTTGAAGATCATGAGCGATGATGTTCCTAAAACTGCTTTCAGGACTCGTTATGGCCATTATGAGTTTCTCGTGATGCCATTTGGATTGACGAATGCACCAGCAGCTTTCATGGGTTTGATGAATAATTTGTTTCAGCAGTATTTGGATAGATTCGTCATTGTCTTCATTAATGACATTCTGGTGTATTCTAAGTCGAAAGCAGATCATGTGCGACATTTGACTTTGGTGTTGAAGAGGCTGAGGGAACACAGATTATATGCTAAGTTCAGTAAGTGCCAATTCTGGTTAGATCAAGTTGCTTTCTTGGGGCTTTTTGTTTCAGCTCAGGGTATTCAGGTAGACCCTCAGAAGATAGCAGCTGTGGAGAATTGGGAACAGCCACGAACCGTCATCGAGGTACGGAGTTTTCTTGGCTTAGCAGGATATTATCGACGATTTGTTAAGGATTTCTCAGTTATGGCTTTACCACTAAAGAGGTTGACCAGGAAGGAAGTTAAATTCGAGTGAGATGATAATTGTGAACAGAGTTTCCAGCAGTTGAAGTATTATCTCACTCATGCTCCTGTTCTGACTCTTCCTGATGATAGTGGTAATTTTGAGATTTACAGCGATGCTTCTTTGAATGGCTTGGGATGCGTGTTGATGCAGCATGGTAGGGTAATTGCTTACGCTTCGCATCAGTTAAAGCCTCACAAGATGAATTACTCTACACATGATTTGGAGTTAGCAGCCATTATTTTCGCTTTGAAGATTTGGAGACACTATTTCTATGTGAAAAGTGTAGGATTTTCTCAGATCACAAGAGTCTTCAGTACCTGTTCACGCAGAAGGATTTGAACCTTCGTCAACGGAGATGGATTGAGTTGCTAAGTGACTACGATTGCACGATTGAGTATCACCATGGATGTGCTAATGTGGTGGCTAATGCTTTGAGTAGGAAATCCCAAGGTCGAGTTAATGCTTTGTATGCTTCTCGTGTTCCTCTTCTCGTAGATTTGAGGTCTACTGGAGTGGAATTGGAAGAGCAAGAAGAAACTGTGGCAGAACAAGAAGAAGCCTTACTTGCTAGTTTCCAAGTTAGGCCTATTCTGATTGATCGTATACTTGAGACTCAGATGAATAATGAAGAGATTCAAGAGCTAATTCATTTGAGGAATCAAGGGAAAAAGAAAGATCTCAGAGTTAGAGAGACGGATGACATGCTTATGCAAGAAAATATGATGTACGTGCCAAATAATGAAGAATTAAAGAATGCAATTCTTGATGAGGCACATATTTCAGCTTATGCGATGCATCCAGGAGGAACTAAAATGTATCATACCATTAGGCCATTTTATTATTGGCCAAGTATGAAAAGGGAAATTGCTGAGTATGTAAGCAGGTGTGTCGTATGTCAGTAGGTTAAAGCTGAAAGAAAGAAGCCGTTTGGTTTGTCACAGCCACTTCCCGTTCTACAGTGGAAATGGGAAAATATCACTATGGATTTTGTGTACAAGCTTCCATGTACACAAAACGACTATGATGGAATCTGGGTGGTTGTTGATCGGCTTACTAAGTTAGCGCACTTCGTTCCTGTGAGGGAAAAGTATTCTTTGAACAAGTTAGCCGAGTTGTTCACCACGAAGATTGTGAAGTATCATGGAGTTCCTATGAGTATTATTTCAGATCGAGATTCGAGATTTACTTCTAAGTTTTGGATAGCATTCGAGGAAGCTTTGGGTTCGAGATTACTGTACAGCACGGCATATCATCCTCAGACAGACGGACAATCAGAGAGGACGATTCAGACCTTGGAGGATATGCTAAGATCTTCGGTGTTGCAGTTTGGCGACGCTTGGCATAAGCGGTTGGATTTGATGGAGTTTGCCTACAACAACAGCTTTCACTTAAGTATTGGTATGGCACCATTCGAGGCATTATATGGCAAGCCTTGTCGTACACCTTTAAGTTAGTCGGAGGTTGGCGAACGAGTTTTAGTAGGCCCTGAGTTAGTGGAGGAGACTACTCAGAACATTCAGGTTATTAAGTCTAATATGAAAGCGGCCCAAGATCGCCAAAAGAGTTTAGCAGATAGACATGCCACTGATCGAGTGTACAAGGTTAGTGATTGGGTATTTCTGAAGTTATCGCTGTGGCGAGGTGTGGTACGATTCGGGAAGAAAGGCAAGCTAAGTCGTAGGTTCATCGGATCTTATCAGATCACCAAGCAACTTGGTGAAGTTGCTTACAGGCTTGAGTTGCCGTCAGAGCTGTCCAAGGTACATAATGTGTTTCATGTTTCGATGTGTCGTCACTATGTCTCAGATCCGTCACATGTAATACCTCATCAACCCTTAGAGATCAGTTTAGATTTGACTTATGGTGAGGAGCCAGTGACGATACTTGATTGGAAAGAAAAGGTTATGAGAAATAAGACATTGCAATTGGTTAAAGTCTTATGGAGAAAACATTCAGTGGAAGAAGCGACGTGGGAGACCGAGGATATGATGAGAGAGATGTACCCAAGATTGTTTTATGAGTACTAATGGATGTTTTTGGTTATGTAAATTTCGAGGATGAAATTTTTATAAGGTGGGTAGATTGAAACAGCCCGTCCCGAAAAATTTGTACAGTGGATGTGAAAAGATGAAAATACCCTCGGACGTTGAATGATGTGTGTGTGTGATATGTTTTGGTCTAATTAATTGGGATTGGTGACCCAATTAGAACTAAGATTTTCTTAGTTTTGGTTGGTGGCTTTTGGACCACGCACAAATACCCACACACCACTCTTTCTCTCTCCTCTCCCGTGTTCTCTCTCTATCTCTCTCGAACTCACTCTCTCTCTATTGTCTCTCTCTTGTATGGACGACCCCCAAACCCATTTGAAACTTCACAGATCGAGGACATGAAGACCACCATTGTGTTCATCTCGTCCCTACAAACACATTGGTACCCATTTCAGGTATGAACTCATTCGTTTTCACGAAGAAAACTTGAGCTCCGAGTTGACCATTATTCATGAACTTTTGAATGGTTGTGTTTTAGGACAATCCAAGCTTACAGCAAGCTCTAGGAAGTCCCCACGAAGCTCGGAGTGCTTCGTTGGCTCAGTTTTGACGTTAGGATCACAAGGTTCGAAAGTGGCCGGTTTTGGGTAGAAATTTCCCGACGAGATTTCAAAAGATTTAAAGCTCCAAAGAGGTATAACCTTCTTCCTCCCGTGATTTGTGGCATTTTGGTGAAAATTTCATAGAAAATGGTGCAAAAATGAAGAAGAAACCATAGTTGGAAGTTTTTCCAAAAATCGGCGAACAGTCCCCGGAGAAGACAGAGAATATTCCGTCAATTTTGACGGAATATTCTGACGTCGTCAATCATCTTTAACTGTTACCGTTGGGTTTTAACGGAATATTCCTGACGGCGTTCACTGACGTCGTCAGTGTGCAGATCACGTGGCCGCATGTGGAGGCGCGTCTGGCCGTGCCTTGGCCGGCGCATGGCGGCGCGTGGGTGGTCGGAAAATTATTCTAAAAATATAGGGATGATTATGAGATTGTGTAGATCACTGTGGTATATTCATATACCCAAATTGAGCAATATATGAGAAGTTATTTCTAAGGTTTCGATTATGTGCGTTAATTAACGTTATTTCAGTTACTTCTCATATAGGCGAGACTTATCCAGAGGACGAGCGTAGCCAGGCTAGGCACGGGGGTTACAACCCGGCTACTTATCAGTGAGTGGGCTTTTGTTTTCCATAAATACCTATATACTTGCTTTTCCCAGAATGTGAATTTAAAGAATATTATGATTTGAAATGCCATGCAAAGTATCTATTTATTTTATTATGCATTAGTGATTACATATAACAATGATGGTGATGCGGACGCACAGGTAAATGGTAGCTACGTTTATATACTAGTTATGATGAGAATGAATGATGTGATGTGATGTGATTAGAGCTCATAAACCTGTACACTGATATTAGTGCTCCCACCCAGAGTTAGGGGCACAGTCTTTCACATGATGTTCACATCCCGCACCGCATGCTCGCCTTAGATCCAAGTTAGGTGCACAGTCCTGTCGAATAGGCCACTATAAGTGGGTTCGACTCGTAGGCGACCCGCAAATCATTCGCACAGTCTTCACGTGATTGTAGCACTAGAGCATATTATTCTATATACAGTGATGTTATGCAGACCACTAGAGGTGGTATTGATGTGTGTGCAGGATATATGATATGATTGAGATGATTATGAGATATATGATATGATTGAGATGACTATGAGATATATGATATGATTGAGATGATTATGAGATATATGATATGATTGAGATGATTATGAGATATATGATATGATTGAGTTGATTATGAGCTATTTGATATGATGAGATTGTCATGAGCTATATACAGTCGAGGGCTGAGTTGATTATCCTGTATTCTATCACATTCACAGAGTTATGATTTTGGCATTCAGTTATGATACTTTGGCATGGCATAAATTCATTCATACATACATATTTTATAGCAGGATTTTGAGAATTATATATATGAGTATATACTTTATTTCTGGGAATTTATACAGGTTTTACGGCAAGGGGTTATAACTTTTGAGAAAAGAAAGGTTTTGAAAAGATTTGTTTCTGACCCACTCAACTTTGTTTTTCGCCCCTCCAGGTATTAAGTAGTGTTCGTTGGTGGCATACAAGGAGCTCATCGGACGTTCTGATAGAATTCACTTATGTAGGACCACATTCGAGTGTTATCTCTATTTAGTACTTTTTGCTTGACTGCACGTAGACCATTTATGCTCTGGTTGTGTAAACCATCTTAATTCTCGAAGTAGCACACTATCTTGATTTGGGTTGCTAGTTGCATGGTTTTAAATTGTTCGTATCTTCCTGTTTAATCTTGCTTCTGCACTGTGCACATGGTTACGTCACTCTCACGTGACGGCCAGCACGCCCCACTTTCAGGTCGGGGTGTGTCAAATTAGGTACAACACCATTTCTTATTTTTAATGGCATTCTCTATTCTTCAAATTAATTATCACAAATTATAAAATTAAAAAAAAATCCTACAAATTAATTATCTCAAATTATAAAATTAAAAAAACAATTTATGGGTGCAGGAAAAAGATTAATAGTGACCAAACAACTTTTCTAAATACGGTAACTATTCTCGTATTTTCATACGGAAGTATACTATAAATTCAAATTGCATTCAATTTTCAAATAGAAATAAAATTGCATTTTTATCAGTTTTACAAGCATCACACCCGTCTCAAAGTACAAAGGTTGAAGTACAAGATTAAGGTAACATTTCTTGCTATTTAATTTTGTAAACATGATTACAATTTGTTACCTTAAACTTGACAAATTATTTGTTTTTCAGTATTCTTAAAGTAACTGGAGTAAAAGTATTGCTATGGGAAAATTGTCAAAGTTAAAGGTATTTAGGTTAAATTGCTTACAACCTTTATATTTGGGATTGTGCATTATTCCCATCTTAATCAGTTAGACTTCTTATTTTATCGTCATTGCTTGCAGATTAACCATGAAAATCTAAAACATCAAGTGCAAGCAAATGGGTAGCAAGCATGGCGGAATGACGGGAACGTGCGTATGGAAGCATTTTGGCAGAAACGGAAAGGAAATGAAAACCGAAAATAAAGAACATAGGAAAAAAATTGTCAAGCTCCAACCTCTAACATTTGAAAACATCGACAAAGTAGGGGCTACAATGAAAATCAATTGATGAAGATTTTGCGAAGGACCATGATTTGACTGGGTGGAGACTTCGAGGGAGAGTGTCAACTGTGCTCTTAATCTTAATTTTATGTTTAGGTTATAAGTTTCTGCTTTCAATTTTGTCCTATCCTTTTTTAGTTTAAGTTTTTGTTTGACTATTCAATTTTTGCATCTGTGGGCTTTTTATCTACATGCTGCTACTTGGTTCAAGCTCTTTGTTAGAATAGTTTAACACTTTTTTGTGTTAATTGGGTCCTGATCTTCCATGATTTCAAATGAACTTGATCTCACATATATTGAGTTTGTGTAATGACTATCCCAAATATGTAGCTTGCGTAGTTGCATGTTAATTTCATTCAACGGATGTGAAAAACATAAAATAAAATGTCCATGAAGTGGCAAGTGATCATTTTACCATAATGGTGGAAAGAAGTTGAGCCATTGCATGACGGTGTGCGTTTAAACCCCGCCAATGGTTAACCTTACAAAATCTAAAAACAAACAAACATGTCCATGAAGTGATATTCTCCATTGATACCCAAATGTTCTATTTTTGATATTCTATTTTAACGTGTATCTTCTGGAAAAATTGATCAAAAGAAAGAATAATTTATATTGAATTCTATTTTTCTTGATCAGTTGCATATACACTGTTTATTCGGTTTTCATGAATTTTCTTTCATTCTTTGTATTTAAAATGGTGAATGACAACCACTTGCCAGTTGCCAAAGGCACAAAAAAAAAAAAAAAAAAAATATTTGTAGAAAACAAAAGAAATAAAATGGGACTCAAAATCGAAAGTAAAGAGTACTTAATACTAAACTAGCCTCTCCACACGCATGTTATCATGGATGCTACGCGCTCCTAAAGGTGTATTGCGTTAGTTTTGTTCCATTGTAATTGTCAAGATATATTTTAAATGTATTGTGCAAAGAGGAACTTTTTCTTTACAATGCACGTCCTAAAAAGTTGTCATGTTTTTCCTTTTCACTTTGCATAACATTTAAATCATTACTTTACGCAAAGTGAAAACGAAAAACATGATAACTTTTTGGGACGTGCATGGTAAAGAAAAAGTTCATATTTGCACAATACATTTAAAATATATCTTGACAATTACAATGAAAAAAAACTAACGCAATACACCTTTAAGAGCGCGTAGCGCCCGTGATGCAAAAATGCTTCTCGCATGCACGTTAGTGCGTGCGGAAAAGCTAGTATATATATAAAGTGAGAAGGCAAAAAAGGTGAAACATTCAAAATGGCAAGAAATGCCCCTCCCTAATTAAGAATTTCAAAACATAACAATTTAATTAATAAGGGTAAAATGGTAAACTACATCATTTTGAAGATTACAAACAAAGCACCCACTACGTGGGTAGTTACTTGATAGAATTAATACTAATACATAAACATAATAAATAAAAAGCCAATTAGCACACGCGTAGGCGTGTGCTAAGGGGCTAGTACGTGAGAGTGAGAAACAACGAATGAGTATTAGGTCAATCACCCGTAATGACCAATAACATATATTCCCCACATCCCTAATTCAATACTAAGAAGTTATTCTCTTTCACAACAATTAGATCAATGGTTAGCAATCACAATTTTCTTCGACTGTGTGGGAAAACAGAGAAAGCAATTTACGTGGAATAGATTCATTGTCATGTGAGGTCTCAATTCGGTAATATATTGTCATGTAGAAAAAACTTCTACTTAACAATATATTATTAGAAGAAAAAAAGCCACATGACAGCAGAGTCATTACATATAAACATATAAGTCTTTCTTGATAACAGTACTCATATACGTTAGAGCATCTCCATCCGCTTTAAGAGGGCAAGGGTAAGGCAATGGTAGTGAAATTGCTCCTCTATTCACTCTAAATAGTTGTGCAAGTCCACCCGTTTGAGAAGAGGAAGGACGGGCAAGGGCAATGGCGATTACTATTCATGAATATTTTTTATTTTGTATGCCTCGTAAGTGTGTACTTAGTAAGTTTATTCTTTGAAAATAAAAGTCTCTATTTAACTCTGACAATTTAATTTTAAATATAAAGCAATCATAACATTACAAATAAGCATAATTAATTAAAAAAATAATTAATTTGTTTAAATTTAGTGCGTTTTAAAAAAAAATTGTACTTTTTTTACTTTTGGATTAATTATGATTGTTGATTTCCGATTTTGTTTTTTAAAATCAAATGTACCAGATTGTGCCAAGTGGCCCAATCTAATATTTTTAATTTTTTTTAATATATGTGTGAGATCCCACATCGCCCAGGGGAAGGGATCTTGTGAGCCTTATATGTATATTCCTATCTCTACCTAGCGCGAGACCTTTTGGGAACTCACTGGCTTCGGGTTCCATTGGAACTCCGAAGTTAAGCGAGTAGTGCGTGAGAACACTCCCATGATGGGTGACCCACTGGGAAGTTCTCGTGTGAGTTCCCAGAAACAAAACCGTGAGGGTGTGGTAGGGGCCCAAAGCGGACAATATCGTGCTACGATGGAGGTGTGCCCGGGATGTGGTGGGGGCATGGGCCAGGATGTGACAATTTGGTATCAGAGCCTAACCCTGGCCGCATGTGTGCCGACGAGGACATCGGGCCCCTAAGGAGGGTGGATTGTGAGATCCCACAACGCCCAGGGGAGAGGATCGTGTGAGCCTTATATGTATATTCTCATCTCTACCTAGCGCGAGGTCTTTTAGGAACTCACTGGCTTCGGGTTCCATTGGAACTCCGAAGTTAAGCGAGTAGTGCGCGAGAGCACTCCTATGATGGGTGACCCACTGGGAAGTTCTCGTAGCGCAATGCCTTTTAGGAACTCACTGGCTTTGGATTCCATTGGAACTCCGAAGTCAAGCGAGTAGCGCGCGAGAGCACTTTTATGATGGGTGACCCACTGGGAAGTTCTCGTGTGAGTTCCCAGAAACAAAACCGTGAGGGTGTGGTAAGGGCCCAAAGCGAACAGTATCGTGCTACGGTGGAGGTGTGCCCGAGATGTGGTGGGGGCCCGGGTCGGGATGTGACATATGTATACATCTAAAATTCAGTTCCTTCCCCATACATGACTCTAAAATTCAGTTCCTTCCCCATCTAAAATTCAGTTCCTTATACTAATATATAAAGTGAGAAGGCAAAAAAGGTGAAACAATCAAAATGGCAAGAAATGCCCCTCCCTAATTAAGAATTTCAAAACAAAACAATTTAATTAATAAGGGTAAAATGGTAAACTACATCATTTTGAAGATTACAAACAAAGCACCCACTACGTGGGTAGTTACTTGATAAAATTAATACTAATATTTGACAAAAAAAAATACTAAGACACAAACATAATAAATAAAAAGCCAATTAGTACACGTGTAGGGGTGTACTAAGGGGCTAGTACGTGAGAGAGAGAGAGAAAAAAACAACGAATAAGTATTAGGTCAATCACCCATAATGACCAATAACATATATTCCTCACATCCCTAATTCCATACTAAGAAGTTATTCTCTTTCACAGCAATTAGATCAATGGTTTGCAATCACAATTTTCTTAGACTGTGTGGGAAAACAGAGAAATCAATTTACGTGGAACAGATTCATTGTCATGTGAGGTCTCAATTTGGTAATATATTGTCACGTAGAAAAAACTTCTACATAACAATATATTATTTAAAAAAAAAAAAACCACGTGACAGCAGAGTCATTACATATAAACATATAAGTCTTTCTCGATAAAAATACTCATATACGTTAGAGCATCTCCATCCACTTTAAGAGGGCAAGGGTAATGCAATGGCAGCGAAATTGTCCTACTACTCACTCTAAACAATTGTGCAAGTCCACCCATTTGAGAAGAGGAAGGACGGGCAAGGGCAATGACGATTACTATTCATAAATATTTTTTTTATTTTGTATGCCTCGTAAGTGTGTACTTAGTAAGTTTATTCTTGGAAAATAAAAGCCTCTATTTAACTCCGAAAATTTAATTTTAAATACAAAGCAAGCATAACATTACAAATAAGCATAATTAATTAAAAATAATAATTAATTAGTTTAAATTTAGCGTGTTTTATAAAAAATTATATATTTTTTTTTTACTTTTGGATTAATTATGATTGTTGATTTCTAAATTTTTTTTTTTTTAAAATTAGATGCACCAAAGCCCTCCCATTTATTGTGGGCATGTGAGGCTTTTGGCATTAATCTTAGGTGTTATTATTTTGCAGGTGCATTTTCGTCAAAGGAGAAGATGGTGGAAATTTGCATCCACAAATTGGTGCTTTTATTGATAGTTTGATTCACATGCTCAAATAAGACTCTCGCATTCAAAGTTTCTCATTTCTCATTCGTTCGTAAATTTTTCATACTTTCTTATTCCTAGAATTTTTTAATTCTTTGAATAGAGGTAAGGGAAAAATACAATGACGGGAAATTTGGAAACCACGATGAACGAAACTTCTTACGTTCAAAGATTCGGATCAAATAATGGAGGACGAGATGTAGCCCTACCATGACGATCCACGAGGCTCAACGCGATGGCAAGATGAGCAACTTTGCCACCTTGGAGCACCACCACCGTGGTAGCCACGAGGACTATCGTGGCAGTGAGGAATGGGCCAACTCCATGACAGCGGGACCATCAGGCTATGGCCCAAGAGATGGAAGCCCTGAAGGCAGCCCAGCTTGTTGCAACTTCAGCAGCCCAGGCCCAGACGCCAGCAGCAGCAACCTGGCACGCCCAGCCTTATGCCACATAGTAGCGCCAACCCCAGGCCCGCGTCGAGGAGAGATGAAGTGCTTTCGCGGCCCAGCCCACGTTAGCGGTCTGGCCTGCTCTCACGACCCGACTCGTTTCTGCAGTCCAGCCCACTCTCATGGCCCTCATAGCGGCCCAAACCGATCCAATACCGGTTCAACAGTCCCGGCTTCAAATTTCTGGACCAACGATTGAACTGGGGGTATTTTCACCCTATTTATCCTCAGATTTGCATATCCCAACTCAAATCTCACACACAGAGTCTATTCCACTTCCACTACTCAAGGAGACACATACCGTCCAAACTCTTCCAACCCAAATGGTGAACAACATTTGTCTCGACAAGTCATAGAGTTGACAAGCGCCTTCACGCAGCAGATAACCTTGGTGAATCAGCTCTTGCAGCGTATCGAGATACAGCGTGCCCCAGACGAGGTGTCTTGAAATAGGACAAGGGCAGACGACGAACCTCTCCAACAGCGTTCTGGCAAGCAACTACTCGACCAGTTATGAACCGAGCATTTTAGCAGTGTAAACTCCCGACTAGGCCTCCGAGATAGCATATACTCTCATCTTAGCGCGCGGAAAGGTGCTGCATTTGTCGAAACAGAAGTAATCATTGTATCTTCCAATGTATGTGGGATGTTCCGTCTGCTCGATCTTGTCAATGAAAGGTAACCTGTTTATGTTGATCATGTCCTGTCGTAGTGACTCATCAATGACCTCGTTGCGTTGGAAATTATGCAATTGCTCGGTCAATAGCCTCTCTACTTCTTCCTGAATTTGCTTTTTTTGGGGTAGCGGAGCTCTCTACTGCCCCCAATCATGACCTGCTGGTCTAGGTTGCTCTTCCATGTGTTCGACTTGTCTATGTCGCTGCTACAGTGCATTCCTAGCAGGCGAGTGAATTACTTATAGACTGCCAGTTGAACTTAAGCCGGATTGAGTGATTGCTTCTCTTCGTCCGTTGCGTTGCCTACTCCAATATGAGGTGGATGATGCTTGCCGGCCTAGCTGTGAATGAACACTTCACCTGGAAGGTTGCTCATGTTGATTATTGGAGTATGACCCCAACCGTGAATGTATGCTCATCTGTGGGCTTAACCGAGAGTGCACGTTCCTCCGCGCGCTAAGACGAGAGTATACGCTATCTTGGAGGCCCAGTCGGGAGTGTACACTGCCAGAACACTAGGTCTTAGTGTGCGAATGAGTGTGCAATCTCGGTTAGGCCCACTAATAGACATACATTCACAGTTGGGGCCACACTCCAATAATCAACATGAGCAACCTTCTAAGTGAAATGTTCATTTGCAGCTAGGCTCGCAATGAGCATCTTCCACCTCACATCGGAGTAGGCAACATGACGGACGAAGAGAAGCAATCACTCAATCCGTCTTAAGTTCAACAGGCAGCCTGCGAGTAATTCGCTCGCTTGCTAGAAATGCACCACATGCACTGCAGCTGCGACATAAACAAGTCGAACACATGAAAGAGTAACCTAGACCAGCAGGTCACGACTGGGGGTAGCCGAGAGCTCCGCTACCCCGACAAAGGTAAATTTAGGAAGAAATAGAAAAACTTATGACCAAGCGATTGCGCAATTTCTAACGCAACAAGGTCATTGATGAGGTAATACGACAGGACATGACCAACATAAATAGGTCACATTTCATTGACAAGATTGAGCAGACTGAACCATCCCATATACACTGGAGAATACAATGATTACTTATGTTCCGACAAACGCAACAACTCAGCCAAATCGGTGCTGGGGGCAGACGGGTACCAAAAGGACACACTGACCTAACCACTAAGAACCAGGGTCATGTCTTATTTTCATCACAACTCTGCGCTCAAAGTTGTGCCTACTTGCTCCACGGCCCTTAACCGCCCTTGATCTGTCACCATGGCCCCCAACCGTGCCGATCTTGCACCACGGCTCCCAGTCGTGCCACCTTATGGCTCTTATATGCACCGACCAAGCCCACGACACTTCAAACTTCAAAAGCATCCAACGACGGAGCAGAGTACGAGGCCTTACTAGCAGTCTCTGCTAGGGAAAAACTTAGCGGTGGAGAAACTTTTAATCCAGTCAGATTCTCAACTGACCATCAACCAAGCCTTAGAAGAACACACAATGAAACATCTAAGGATGGCGCAATAGTTGGAGAAGGTCCAGGAATAACTTACTGTGCCTCCCACTTACACCCTTACGCGGATTCCATAAGTAGTTCGAAGTCTCAAGCAGATCGCCGAACAAGACCTCACAGGCTAATGATTATTTCAGTTATCTAGCTTTCCTCAGCTGCATTCACGACAACGACTTCCATGCTTTCCAGTGCGAGATGGTAAACTAATTCCCCGACACCCATATGGGTCTGCTTTCCAGTGGGAGATGATAAACTAATTGCTCTTCAGTGCGAGAGGGTAAACTAATTCGCCGACACCTATTTGGGTCTGCTCTCCAGTGCGAGAGGATAAACTAATTGCTCTCCAGTGCGAGATGGTAAACTAATTCCCCGACACTCATCTGCTCTCCAGTGCGAGAGGGTTTGCCCTCCTGTGCGAATACTCAAAGACCAGCCAAGCAGCAAATGGTCAAGGGACAGTAGCCACTTCGCACTAAACAATTTGCTCATCTGACACTTCATCTTCAACAGCTCCGTCTCGATTGCTCCATCTACGACAGTTGAGAAATCAAACTCAAGCAGTTTTCTTATTCTTTACAAGCAGCACAGACGAGGCAGCCCAAACCGTGGCATGCTTCATCGGCCCATGCCGAGCTAGCCCTTGGTTACAGTCAAGCCGAGCAGCATAAGCTGTGGCCCTTGCCATACCACCTCTTGGACCCATGCCGAGCCGACTCTTGGCCCCTGGTAGCCGACATGCCGCACCACCTTGACGGCTGCTCTGCAGCAGCACCACCTAAGAAGAAGACAAAGAAAATTAAGTTTTTCTTACATTGGTGCGACACTGAGAAGACAAAGAAATCAACGAAAGACGGTTCTTTGCATGGGCAAGCGAAGAAGAATGCTATAGGAGGAGAACAAATATCCTGTAGCTTTCTCTCTTTCTTGTAGGGATAAATAATTGCCCTTCGAAGTTGATTTAATCCCCTACTTAAGGTAGGCTTAAATAGGCTTTGGAGCCGATTTATTTCCCTTTCCTAGAAAGATCCAATTCCAAGTCCAAGTGGGAATCTGCATCAAAGTTGGAGATCTCTATACCTGTTGCTGATGTGGTAGAAACTAACACACAAATTAAACCCTATATATTATGCAATTGTAGTATGTGTAAGTAGGGATCGTTCTAGGCCGAGGATTATGAGGGATGCTAATCTACACAAATTTAACTCGAAAACACAAAACTAGACTCTGATGACTCAAAACAGGAACTAAATGGTGATTTGGACGAATTCTAAACTTGACTCAAAATACTAACATATGATAGGTTTGAATGAATTTTAACTAAACTAACACAACATAATGGCGGGGGGTTTGGTTTGGACGAAATTTAAAACTAAAACTAAGTAACTTGCAGAATACAAACTAATTGATACTAAATTGGGGTGAATGAAAGGGGTGAAAGGCTAGCTAGAGGGTCATTCTCCATACATGACACATATGCAACACAAATTGATTTCCAATTATTATTCCTATAAACCATGAATGACAATGCCCCAAGTTAACCGTGAACTGCATAAATTAACCCTCAGATTTTCCTAAATTCATTGAATTGGACTCAGCGACGCAACCAAATTATTCTTATCAAGTTCCCTATATGAACTGCATGATAGAGATACATATCAAAGTTCATTAAGTTCTGTGAAAATCATAAGCATTAACAAGGCATTCGTAACTATGAATTGCATGATACTCCTGCTAGGAATTTACTTAACGCGATCGTGACTAGCAACCTCCACTACTTATAAATATACGTTCATAACTATTAGGTGAAACTCCCTTATATTTTAGCATCAAATTCATGCATGCAAACTAAGTAGTCCTCCTTAATCAACATATAAGAATAAGTTATCAATCAAACAGATAAGTAAATTGTATTCACGATTTCTGAAACAATAATTGGATGGAATCAATTCATATCACACATATGTTCATGGCTTTGAATTCACCTCTAGCTAAAATGAAATTAGTTCCGCATGTTCATCATAACTGAAAACCAAATTAAAACAAACATTAGACTAAAACTAAGGATAGAATACACATAGAAATGCTCCAGCAATCCCAAGGCCTTGGATGGCAAGCACGGCTCCAAGCTCTCTTTCCTTGCAAAGCTGCGGCACAAAGTGTTTAATTTCTCTGGATTTGTCTCTATATGGCCCCCCTCTATATGTAGCAGATGTGGGTATTTATAGGGCTAGGGGGCACGGCAAGGTTGTGTTGGAGAAGGATTACACACTCTAATCCCACAAGGAAAAGGCTAATTCTATGCCAGAAACCAGGGAGAATAAGGTGAGGGTGGTTGCAGCATAGATTTAGGCCTCTAGAATTCTGATATTAGGTGTTCTAATGTGAAAATAATTCCCTCATGCAGCTGGAAATAAGGTAGGATAGGATAAGATAAGATAAGGTTAGTTTGGATAAGGTAAGGTTGGATAAGGTTTGGATAAGATAAGGTAGTTTGGATAATGTTTCCTTCTTTTTAGCTGATTCCTTATCTTCCAAATCTTGAATTAATTTCTCCAGATGTTAAGCACATTCCTAGCCTCACTTGAACTTCAAAAACGTCCATCCACCATCCACCTTGCTCCATGCATATGTTATCCATTCCCAGCCCAAAACTGCTCTAAAATGCTCCAAAATGCACTTTCTTTCCACTTTTGCCATTTGGACACGAAAATAGCTTAAAACACTCTAATAAATAGAAACTAACTGAGTAAATGCAAGGAAATAGGCTAACAAAGTCGCATAAATATGCTCCTATCAACTGCCCTTTCCTGCGAGCAACCTAGCAGGTGTGGAGGCATTTGTGGAGCCAAAAATAATCAAGAAAATTATGGAGGTGACACGTGGACTTTTGGGTAAAAATGACAAAATTACCCTCGAGACACACCAGGATTCCCACGCTCATGATACGGATAATAACGGCTCAATCAAGGAAGAGTCAAATGTGATCAAAATGGTATTTATTCAAATCTCTCTAATCACTCCTCATCAAATCCTTATTCAAAAGGTAACTCCCAAAATCCTATTTAATTTGGGATTAATTACCATGTTAAATGCAAGATATTATTTCACATAATATCTTGCAATTATTCTCCAATTACACCATATATGGCCAACCACTATTCTCCAAATAGGACCAGCCACTTCCCTATAAATAGCCCTATTATCCCATTAAAAAGCTAAGTCATTTGCTACCCATAAACTCCTAAACACATTCTTTTCAGAATTCTAACTTTGGCATCGGAGATTCTTCGACCAAAGCCCCCTATTCATCGTGGGGGCGTGAGGCTTTTGGCCTTAATCTTAGGTGGTATTATTTTGCAGGTGCATTTTCTAAAGGAGAAGATGACGGAAATTTGCATCCACAGAATTCATCCAATAGTTTATAACCTAATTTGTTCTTCAAAGTATAAGAAGCTCTTAGGAAGATTAAAGAAAGAATATGTTCTTTGTGGATGCAAATTTCTGCCGCTTTCTTCTTGGACAAAATTGCACCTACAAAACAATTAACACCTTTGGTCAAGGCCAAGAGCCTCACGTGTCCACGATGAATTTTTGGGGGGGGGGGGGGAGAACCTCCGATGCCAAAGTTAGATTTTACAGAGAAAAAGTGTTTAGGGAATTTTTGGGAGTTTTGCAAGAGTGTGGACTTAGCTTTTTAGAAGAAATAGGGTCATATATATAGGGAATGGGGTGGCCAGCCCTCTATGTCTATTTTGGGTGGTATTTGGTGATTTTATTAGCAATTAGTATATTGATTAGGAATAAATATATTAATTGGCTAATTAACATAATAAAATGAATGTTTTGTAAGTTATGGAATGAGGATGGATGAGACAAATTTGAACTTGTTACCTATTTTGGGTACTCCTGATTTGGTTGATGGATGATTCTCCACTGCTCGCGTGTAGGAAACCCGGTGTGCCTCGAGGGTAAATTTGTCATCTTCACCCAAAAATCCACGTGTCGCCTCTTGTTTATTTTTGGCTCCACATTCTTCTTCCGTAAAGAATTCGTCCAATAATTTATAACCTAATCTTCTTCTGGAAATCCTAGCTATTCTGGCATGATATTGGGGAATCTCATTGCTATTACTCAAACAAGCATGAAATGTATGCTTGCTTATTCGTCCATAGGGCAATTGGATATGTAATTATTGGAGACTCAAATGGTGGATAAGCAAGCATGATAACTTATATGTTGTTTTATATCTCTCCATGAATTTAGAAACTTTTGCTTGCATTCTATCATTTGGTCTACGTACTGGAACTGATAACATTCAAGATATATAGGATTATACACAAATGATATTTTTTTAGCCCTCTTGTTAGCCTTATGTCTCTTATCCTTATGAGGTCTTCCTCCACTCTCATTTTCGAAACGGTGGAGATGATTTTATTTTGGGTCGGGGACAATTCAACCCAATTGCCGTTGCAATTGGGGCACTAGAAGAGTTCTCTTACTATAGTAACTTAAACTAAAGAGTAAAAGATAATAGCGCTCGCTGTTTATCTCTCACGCTTCATTTCCTCAACCAAAACCTGATAAACCTCCGAACCTGCAAAACCTGAAAACGTCAACAGCCATGAGAGCAACCGCTCTCTTCCTCTCCCCACCACCACTACCCTCCACACCTACCCCTCTCCTCCTCCTCCACTCACTGCACCCACTCCCCTTCTGCTCCCTCAAATCCAATCCCCTCCGCAAACACCCCCTTACCCTATCCCCCTCCCCAACCACCCCCTCCTTCCTCGTCCGCGCCGACGACGGCGACGGCGACAGCGCAGGCCCCGACGACTACGACATGGACGACGAAGAGCTCGAGGAAGTCGACAACAAGAAGGACTTTGACATCGAGTACGACACCCTAGCTGCCGCTGCAGCTGCCGCCGCCGCCGCCAATGGCGAAGAGGACATCGCCATGGTGCAGAGCAAGAGCTTCGTGTTCACGCAAGATTGGGACTCGGAGATGGTGGTGGATTATCGGATTAACGAAGACGAATTTCACAAGATTAGCTTGCTGGACTGCGATTTCTTCATCAGGAAACCTCCCGGTCCCGATAATGACGTCTATGATTTCAGAGAGGTATGCATTTGATCTAATTTTACGTATTTTAGTTAGGAAATTTGAATTTAATTAGAAAACTTAATTTATATATTTAAATGTTGTGTAGATGTATGTTACTCCTCCGGACACAGATGTTTATGCGATTCCCAGGGTTCTTGCTCCAATGCCTCAGAAGGTAATCCACAATCTACACTGAATTTTGATTTAATAAAGCTAATTCGACATTTGTTTGATAATTCATTGCTTGTTTTGGATATCGTAGTACATTCGATGTGCGAATAGTGACTTTAGCTGCTACAATGTAACTGAACCACCCATTGATGCTCCTAGAGATCCATTGTACAAGTCTGAACGGGACGTGTTGAAGGTATGATCGATTTTGAGCTATGAATTTGGTTTCATTTTGAGCAATTATGTAATGGGTAGGATTGTGGTGATGGAGACAATTGCAATTTGATTGGGTGAAAATGGTTCAAGGTATAGCATTAGCAATTAGCATTACAACCATATGTAGGAAATTTGGTTGTCATTGTTATTTTACACAGTTCTTCTTTATCGTTGGCAGTTCTTTATGCGAATGGATGGTGTTCGTATATTTCGTCCTTTTTTATGTATGAATGTCTCGTTTTAGAAATAGCATTATTCATGAGGCTGCTTCTCTGTTTCAGGTTTACTTGACAAAGCACTACAGGAACCGGAGGTTGGGGGACCCTGATTTTGTGCTGGACTTTGAGGAGATTTATGTAATTGACTCCAAAACAAAGTCCATTAGCAGAGCTAAAGTTTTGGTGAGAGTTTTACTTTTTCTGTTTCACTTTCCTAATGCGTCCTTGAGATTCTTCTTATACTGTATAATGCATATGGTATCACTATCTGTTCCTGCCTTGTATATTTTTAGAAAGCCTTTTTAGCTCAGATGAATCGTATAGCATTGACACTCTCCATGTGAGTTTGCTAAGAAATTGACAGCAATAGCCAATAATGCTTGTGCTAGTTATGTGTATTTCCAACGGGAGTCAACTTATTAAAGAATACTGGCCAAAATTTAACCCGCTGTGGATTTCTGGGAAACAAGATTACACAGTATTAGTTTTTGAATCCCATTTCTCACGTTCTGTGTCTTGACCTCGACTAAACTAAGTGGGATGTATCATTAAGATAGAAAGTAATATTATGCGAATGTCTCTTTTGAAGTTTTGACTATATTTGGTACCAACATCTGGATTATGTAATTTGCTCTTTAAGGTCTGTATGACACTGGCTTTTGTGTAGTATGATGAATCAGTAATAATATCATGATAGAATCTGATTTCTATACGATGCGTTTGCACGTAGAGGTGTCTATCTGCTTTGTGGCATGACATAGTTGCGTAATCTTGAATATTAAGAGTGTCAGACATGGAGTTGACATCACTTGTCCATGTATTGTTATGCTTCTTTTGTGTATGATTGTGTGATCCTGAACTTGTGCCTGCGGTCATTCTCACATATATGCATCATTGGTAAGACATAGAATGAGTAAAAATTCAACGGAATCTGTTATATCTGGAATATTTCCATGAATTCCACTATATCCTTCCCCATTTTCACCGACGTATGATCAAAGATGAACCAAAGTAGAAAGAAGACAATGGAACCACAGTTAGAAAGGGAGCATTGCTCTTTACAACATAAGTAGGACTGCCATAGTTATATATATGTGTGTCAATCCAACCGCTCACTATTCAGTGCAAAGTGTTGCTAATTTATGAAGTTTTTCTATTTATTTTGGGGGAATGTTAAACCTTGTACAGGTCAGTGTTCTGGGGGGAAGAAGCAGAGATAGAAGACATGACCTGCTTGTAATAAATGATAATGGAAACTCCTTCAGAATAGTTCACGGGGTAACCAACTCAGTCTGATCCAAATTGCTTTCTTTAAATTTATATTTGTTATTCATTATCTGATTCGCTCTTCTCTTGTATCCATTCAGAGTGAAAAAGATGATCCCACAACAGTGATAGAGAGAGAAGAATGGAATAAGACCAGACAGGACATGGAGAGGCATCTTAGCAAGCTACGAGATTTCAATGTTTCCAATTGGTTCTAGTTCTTCGGACAAGTTTGCAGATAACATCATGAAGGCACATATGCAACAAAACTCAGACTCCCATTGTGTCACTCTCCCATTGTGTCACTATGTGCGAATATATCAGAGATCGACTTTCAAGATACACTTGCTATCCGGATTAACTTAAGTCAAGTCAATGCTCAATATCAGAAGGTCCTCGTTGCTGATGTTTTGGCGAGCATATTGTGCTTTCGTTTTTGCGAAGTATTGAGCTGATATTGAATATCGAAGTTCCTTGATGGTCATGTGGGTAAGGCACTTTTGTGTTCAGCTTCCATTTTGCCAAATATGTGTAGGAACTTAGAAGCTTGATCTCTAGATCGTAGAATGTTGAAATTTTTGTAGCGGTAGAATACTTTTTGATCCCAAGCCTTTGCTCCGATTCTCATTTTAGTCACTGTGTTTTCAATTTGGCCAATTTGGTGGCATTTTGATATGGTCATATATGTTTAACTTTTAAGTTAGCCATTAATGTGCACACGCGGCACATGTAAAGACTCACGTAGAGTTGATTAAGATTGTTAACGGGGTTAAATACAACGCCAAATTAATCAAATTCAAAACACGTGATCGAAATTAAATTTCGAGCAAAACACAGACCAACATGATGTTTTCAATTTTTTTTTTTGTACAAACGGGGGAGGCGGGGTTGGATTTAGTCTCACAATAAGCTAGTAATAATGTGATTCAAATTCGCATTTGGTGATATCGAACCTAAGACCAACATGACGTTTACTCTTTAAAAAAGAGTTGAGGAAATGGTTTGTTTAGGATGGTGATTTCCTATCTTGTTTTTGTTGACCAACGCCATCTCCAACCGAAATGGCTAATTATGACCCTGTCTAGAATTATAGGCCCTGCAAAAAATTATTTTTGAATGAACATTGTCAGGCCATACTCATATACTATCTCAAACCGAATAGGCTAAATATAATTAGCTCAATAATTTATTAGTTTTAGGTTTGTACTTTAAATTATTAGTTAATTTAATGGGAGCTTTAATGAAAAGGGCTTAGACCAAGATTATTTTAATAAAAAATCACCCTATAGTTTTCTTTAACCAAAAGCCTCTCAAAATTAACCATAAAGACAGAGAGGTCTCCAATTCTACATGGGTTGAATTACAGAGTCCAACGGAAACAAAAATAAGTTTCCAAAATTACCCTAACAAGGAGGTGCAGGTCTGAAACTTGTTTGTTCTCATGAAGGAGAAAACTCACGTCAGCTCCAAGCAGAGCGTCAATCATCGTTTCGTTTTCTGGGTTTTTCGTCCTTCATTCTTGGTGCATATATCAGTTTTTGAATTTCCTTGTCCAAATTAGATTCAGATTTGGAGAATAACCAGACTTTGAGAAGAAAAAAATCCCAAATTATTGAATCCAATCTCCAAAAGTATAATTAAAAAGAAACGAACAGGAAAAGAGCTGTGCAATTGAATCAAGGAGGAGGACAATCAAACTGAATCCATTTTCCATGGAACTGGAAAAAACCAAAAATTCCAATTCCTTGCACCCATTTCTCCATAAACCAAGAAAGAAAAATATATCTCTACCACCTTCCCCAATTACAAAATCTGGAAAAGAAAAAGAAAATAGAAAAAGCAGACGAGAAAGAGAGAGAAAAGTGACTTCAACCATGGCGTTCAACTTTCATAACACTGTTAATGTTAAACATTTCTAGGAAATAGTATGATTTTTTTGCCACTTTTTTAGAAAACAATGCGACCCGTTATGTTTTGAATCTGTAACTGTCTCTGCAAAAACTAGCACGCACTGTCTCTGGAAAAATTAACATTGTCTCTAGAAAAATTAACACTGTCTCTGTAAAAACTAACACAGTCTCTGGAAAAACTAACAGTCTCTAGAAAAACTAACACTTTCTTTGGAAAAACATTGTCTCTGGAAAAATTAACACTGTCTCAGGAAAAACTAACAATGTCTCTAGAAACAATGACTTAGATTTCATAAACAATGTTACTTAAAATCCAGAAACAGTTTATTTTTACAGTCTAGAAATAGTGACCCGTCGTTATTATTGAATAGCATGCAGATCTCAAATTTATGTTCTGGAAAAACAAACGATCAACTCCACTGACGAAGAAAAATTGAAAAACATTACCTCAAATACACTATGAATAATAACGACGATCACATTTCAACGAAATAATACAAAATATAAATTAAATAGCATGCGGATCTATATTTTTGTTTCAAAGAAAAAGAAGAAGGTCTGCAAAACAACGATGAACTCCAGTAACGACGAAAATATGAAACTCAACCTAAAAAAGTTAGGGGTAAAATCGACAAATCATAATTTATTATAGTTGAGCCATTTTTAGTTGGACTGCTTTAATATGGGCCTTGTACTAATCATTAAACAAAACTTATAACATGGTTTTTTATTAAAACTAAAACTTTTCAAGCTTTTTTCATTAGTTTTCCTTAATTTTTAATTAAACTATCGTTGGGTATTTTCAAATCTAGTAATTGAATTTGAATCAATTATATTAAACTGAGGAATTAAGCCCCAAAAAAAGGTTAAGAGGGGGCTACATTTGACTAGACTGATGCCTCTTTGGCCAAATAATGGCTTTGTGGCTTCGTAGAGTTATAGCGCATCCATCAGTTGAAGATGAGTATTTGAACAAATCAAGCCGTTTTTTTACTTTTGAACCTTTAGCCCACTTCATTGAAGACGGACTAAATTCATCCAATCATAATTTAAGGAGTCCTGAATGGGAAGAAGATAAAGAGTGCGAAAATCGCTTCTCTTTTTTCATGTGATGCAAGGGAATCTGCTTCAACAGACCAGCGGCCTAACGATGGGAGGAGACAAGGAGAATCTGTATGTTTGCTTGAGAAGCGAACCCACATGCAAATGCAGTCCATCTATTCTTAACTTTTAACTTTGACTACCAAAACTGGATTTCTTTTTTCAAGCTCGCCCAAACTGGACTCTGCTGCATGCTATTTTAGTCCATTTTTCACTTTTTTATCCTGTCCAACAATTGGGTTAATCTTCTTCAAGAGCTAACCTAGGCGATTTAACTATTTTACTGCAAAAATGTACTTGCAACTTTTTACAAATCTTTTAAATAAAGATATAGCTGTTTACTTGGACTCACTTCTTCGGAGTAAAACTCAAATTTAATTTTTAAACCCACCCCAACTCACTCTAACTCTTGGTTCAAATTTTAGTTTAGGGTTAAAACTCAAATTTTGGGCAAATTCCGTTTAGGATTTGAGTTCCGAACGCCTTCAACTCGCTAAGCGCTTAATGCGGCGGAGGGTCCCATGCACGTTAGTCTGTCGGCCATCGAATTGAGCCCAACAGCTCTTTCTTTCATCCAATAATTGTGATTAATTGGACCGTATGTTGATCTAATGAGCCAGATTCAATTTTTTTAGTTTTATATCTATAAATTAATTGAATCCAACGGCTAAGTTCTCATATGATCAAATCCAACAGGCAAAAGAAAATCTAATTGTCCTAATTTAAATCCGACTAAAATAATTAATGTTCATAAAATTAGGTTAAAATCAATATTTATCATAATCTAAATATTTTTAAGTTAAAATGTTCATAAAATTAAGGGTTAATCTCAGTTTACTATCCTATACTTTCTTGGTTTTCAATATTTGGTACATGAAGTTTTCTTCATCCCATAGTGGTACATAAAGTTATAATTTTGGGACACTTTCATACATCCAGTAAGGTTGTTGTTAAATTTTCCGTTAATTGATGACGTGGCATCCACGTGGACAATGACTGGGTGTCACGTGGATATTAAAAAATAAAATAAATAATAATAAAAACTAAATAAAATAAATAAAAAAAAAAAATTTGGGCTTTTCTCCCTCACCCCTTCCGACCCCCCTCTATTCTCTCATCTGCACCCACCCTTCCCCCTCCCTCTTCGACTCCACCCACTCCATTTCTTTCTTTCTCTCTCTCTCTCTCTCTCTGTCTCTCTCTCTCTCTCTCTCTCCGTCACCAAGTCCCTAGACCCTTCCGCCATTCACAACAACCCACAAGCCCACCGGATCGAGCGCCTCTTCGATCCACCTTTCCCCCTCCCTCTTCGACCCACCTTTCCCCCTCCCTCTTCGACCCGATGAAGTGACCCGGCCCGACAGTGTCATCCGCGGGATTGAGCGCTTCTTAATCCCTCACTCCGTCAAGGATGACTTCAACCGGCGACGGAATCTTCGGACCATACCCTCCATTCACCCCGAGGGAGCTCCCAAGGTCGACCCCAGAACCCACCACTTGAAGAAACCGGCTCCTCCGGTTCTAGTCGGGACCCCACCAGTTATGCTAGTTTACGATGCTTTGGCTCCAGCTCCCACACCAGGTGAAGGACTTCATCCACTTTCCACTTCGACGGTAAGAGCCAGGTGAAGGGTTTGGGGACTTGGCGACGAAGAGAGAGATAGAGAGAGAGAGAGAGAGAGAGAGAGAGAGAGAGAAAGAGAGAGAGAGAGAGAGAAATTGAGTGGGTGGAGTCGAAGAGGGAGGGGGAAAGATGGGTGCAGAGGAGAGAATTAAGGGGGGTCAGAAGGGGTGAGGGAGAAAAGCCCAAATTTTTTTTAGTTTTTATTATTTTATTATTTTATTTTTTAGTATCCACGTGGCGCCCAGTCATTGTCCACGTGGATGCCACATCATCAGTTAACGACAAATTTAACAGCAACCTTACGGGAAGTATGAAAGTGTCCCAAAATTATAACTTTATGTACCACTATGGGATGAAAAAAAACTTCATGTACCAAATGTTGAAACCAAGAAACTTTAGGGTAATAAACTGAGATTAACCCTAAAATTAAATTAAAATAGTCTACATAATTTTTTCTTAAAAAAAAAAATAGCCTAAATTCATTATTTAATAATCTCAGGCTAAAAATTGTTTCTAGGTTAAAACCTAAATTTTCTGGGTTAAAAATTTTAGGTTTTAACTCAAAGGTTGGAGATGGTCTGAATGAACAATAATGTAGCACTAAAACGTGATTTATTGTCTCTTTTAGGCATTTGAGTGAAAATGGTTCTATTTTTATTGTATTTGGAGAGAAAAAGAGGAAGAAAATGTAGGACGCTTATGTGGGCTCCACAACATTTTCAGGTTAAAAGTGGCTTATAACCTTAGTTGGAGATAGTTTTAGTGATGTCATTTTTCTCATAGATGCTAGTCACATGTTTAAAAAGTAAACAACTTGTCCAATAGACGCTTGACATATGATAGATTGGTGACACAATAATATCTCTCCAATCCATGCATGCGAAGCCCATAAGTGGCCCATGCTTTTAAAAATTAGGGCACCATCAATTATTTGAAAAAAATTTTAGCCTTAATACCCTCACAAAGAACAAATAAAACAATTTAGTGTTAAATTTTATTAATAGTGTTCTTAGCAAGGAGTAAGGGATGTAAGAGAAACCCTAGCCATCCATGATCCATCCAAAGGAAGCTCTTACAAAAACAAATTATTGCTATCCCATTACGAGGCTTAGCCCACCATTTTTTCCTTAAAGTAGATAATATCGTTTGTTCAAAAAAAAAAAAAATTACTGAGTAGGGGTTGTCACAGCCCGTTCCGAAAAATGATTCCCGTTGTTGTGAAATGGCGAAATTGCCCTCAGACGTTAAATAATGTGTGTGAGATATTTTTGGGTTAATTATCTTAGAGTAGTGAACCAAATTAAAACTAAGTTTTTCTTAGTTTTTGATTAGTGGCTTTGGACCACACACACACACCCATATCCTTTCTCTCTCTTCTCTCCCGTACACTCTCTCTCTCGGAAACACTCTCCCTCTCTTCCTTCTTGGTACAGTCAACATCAAAACCCCCCCATTTCTCTCAGATCGAACTTGCAGAGGCCATATTTGGGATCCTTGAGGGTCCACGAGCACAACTGTAGTGTTTTTAGCCATGAAACCATAGAAAAACCCTAGGACCCGAGAGGTCCGTCGAGGTACAGTACCACCGAGGTGATCGTCGAGGTTTCAAACCATTTAAAGGCTCCTAAAGGTATTCTCTCTTCCTCCTAAGTGTTTTGGTCGAGTTTTGGTTAAGTTTGAACATAAGGAAACCACAGAAATCGAACCTCCGAGGGTGGCACTGTTCACCAACTTTTAAACCCGTGAGTTTCTTCGATTTTCAGGACCATAGGAAGTTTAAGGACCTCATCTCGATGCTCGGAGTGCATCGTTGGTAAAAAATAGATGTCGGAAAACCCAAATACGAGGAGTTGCAGAGGTCGCCGTATTTTCGAGCTTGCTCCGACGTGATTTCGTGAGATTTGAAGCTTCAAATAGGTATAACGTCATTCTCCTAACTTTAAGCTTTCGTTTGGTACAAATTTCGAAGAAAATGGTTGAAAAATGAGTGAGATTAGACGATTAGAAATTTTCCCAGTTTTCCGACGACGGCGACGGTCGCCGGAGTCCAGAGGTAGACGAAGACGGAATATTCCATCAGTTGGACGGAATATTCCAACGCCGTTAGTTAGATTTAACGGTAATAGTTAGGAGTTAACAGAATATACCTGGAATATTCCTGACGGCGTTAACTAACACAGTCAGTGTGCCTGGCACGTGGCCGCGTGTGGGGGCGCGTAGGTCCGTGCATTCGCCGGCGCGTGGCGGCGCGTGAGTGGTCGAAATTTTTTTCTAAAAATATGGGGATGTTCGTGAGGTTGTATAGATCACGTTGGTATATTCAAACACCCCATTTGAGCAACATATGAGAAGTTATTACCTATTGGTTGAATATGTGCGTTAAATAACGTTTATTCGGTTATTACGCATATAGGTGAGGCCTATCCGGAGGACGAGCGTAACCAGGCTAGGCACGGGGGTTACGATCCAGCTACATATCTGTGAGTGGGCAGTTGTTTTCTTTATATACCTATATACTTACTGATTTTCCCAGAAATCGAATTTAAATGAAAGTATGCGTTAAAATGCCATGCATAGAATTGATAGGAAATGTATGTTTTGATATATGATGCATATGTATGAAATGGTGCTGTGGACGCACAGGTAAGTATCAGGTGAGTTATATTGTGTTGATGATGTGAATTGTGTTGAGAGCTCATAACCTGCACCACCGGTGTTAGTGCATGTATTGATATTCACCTCCCGCATCGCACGCTCTCTTGGATCCAAGTAGGTGTAAGTCCTGTCGTACAGACCACTTCTGTGGTTCCGACTCGTAGGTGACTTGCGATTATTCGCACAGCCGTTTTGATGAGTATAGCACTAGAGCGTATTATTACACCAAGTCCTGTCGTACAGACCACTCAGTGGTTCCGACTCGTGTGCAGGCATAGGTATTGAGCTATATGATTAGCCGTACAGGACCACTGCAGGGTCTCCGGTTGATTTATTATTTCACCTTATATATTTGCATATCTTCATTATGTTATTGATGCATCAGGCATGGCATACTTTCAGAATATTGATTTTGAATTATGATTTGAGAATATAACGATATACATATGTTTATATGCTATTTTCTAGGAAAGTATACAGGTTTTACAGCGAGGGGTTAGCGCTTTGATAACGAGATGATTTTTGGAAAAGCTTTGTTATACTGACCCACTCAACTTTGTTTTGCGCCCCTCCAGGTTCTAAGTAGCAGTACTTAGGTGGCCACGAGGAATCCAACGGTGTTCTGACAGAATTCACAAATGTAGGATTCACCTTCGGTTGTTATACCTTAGTAATTGTCCTTGACTGTACCTAGATTAGTATGCTCGGGTTGTGTGTATTTCACACTTAAATTCTCACCAGCATGTCTTTTGGATAGCACTGCTAGTAATTGGTCTTTATTTATTCGTAATTTTCTTACCTAATCGCTTCCGCATTTCGTTTATGGTTACGTCACGCTCACGTGACGGCCAGCACTCCCTGATTTTCGGGTCAGGGTGTGTCAGGGGTCACCTTAACTCTTGTAAATAAACAGTGGAAAAGATCCTCTATACTCTATTGGTCCTAACATTTGCCCTTTTATCCTTTTTTTTGGGGTACCAATGTAACATGAACGGCCAATAAGTACGTAGCTCCTTGTTAGAACTTGGAAGTTCGATTAAAGGTGACAAATTAACTTATTGGGTTGTCAACAGGTACTCATTAAGAGCTGTGTAGTTTGATATTACCATAATATAGATGTGAGATTAGCAGTAGTTATGATGGTGTAAGGTTAAATCAAACTAAATGGGTCTCAATGGGTACCCATTCATAACGCAATTAGTTGATTTGCTACCTTTAGTTGGAACCCTTATTTCTGGTATAGTAACGCTAGATAACATCTTTTTAGACCATATTTTATAGGTTATATGATGTGGTGATTAATGGTTGGATTTCTTATTTAAATTATTAAGAAAATAATTCAACCATCAACCGCCACATCATGTGACTTACAAAATATGATATAAAAAAAAAGTCTCCCTAACAATTTTTTTTTTTTTTTCCATATATGTAGGGAAGGCCATTTTCTCTTAATTCCCCTTATGCACCATTTGTGATTTGATTGATTCCTCTTCTTTTTATCATGTAATCCACAATATTTTTTTGCGGATAGGTAAATGAAAAAAAAAAGACTTAATTATATCCACATCAAATTCTATCACTAGCTCTCTAAAATTTGGGTAAATTACATTTTCCATCCTTAAATTTGGGTGCAATTGCAACCTCATACATCATCTGTAAAACATTACAATTTGATACATCAAATATGATTTAGTTGCAATTTCATACATTCCGTTACATAATCTGTTAAATTGGCTGTTAAGTGATGATGTGGTAAATATAGAAGAGAATGCTTTGAAATGTGATATATTCTTCTCAATAAGAGGTATTTAAAGGTGTACAACCCTAACATAAATGGAAAGAGAACTAATTACAAGTGATTATATGAGAATACATGGGATTACATATCAATTAGGGATCCTACCTAAAATACAAAAGTCAACACTCCCCCTCAAGTTGGTGCATATATGTCGTTCATGCCTAACTTGTGTAAGAAACTTGAAAACTTGTGACTTGAAACAGCTTTTGTGAGGATATCTGCCAACTGATCTTCTGTTCTTATCGCCGGTACTTCAATTATTTTTCCTTTCAATTTTTCTTTGATGAAGAAGCGGTCAACTTCAACATGCTTTGTTCTATCATGTTGTACCGGATTATGTGCAATGTCACGGGCATCTTTCACAAAATAAATACATGGGCTTATCATGTTGTATACCCAAATTGCTTAGTAGAAGCTTAAGCCACAAAATTTCACAAATCCCCAAAGTCATACCTCAATATTCGGCTTCTGCACTGGAACGGGCAACCACATTCTGTTTCTTACTTCTCCATGTAACCAAGTTACCCCCAACAAATGTAAAGTAACCTGATGTTGAGCACCTATCGTTAATCGATCATGCCCAGTCTGCATTAGTATAACCTTCAACACTAAGGTGATTATTCATTTTAAACAAAATTAATTTGCCGGAACTTCCCTTCAAATATTGTAATATTCTCATCATGGCATTCATATGTTGTTCTCCAGGATCATGCATGTATTGACTCACTGCACTCAAGGCATACGCAAGGTCCGGTCTTGTGTGTGCCAAATACATCAAACGGTCTACTAACATTTGGTATCTTCCTTTGTCAATTGGTACTTGATTAGGATTAACACTAAGTTTCAATCCTTCTTTTAATGGTGTAGCTACTGGCTGACAAGCTGACATGCCAGTTTTGTGCAACAAATCAATAATATACTTCCTTTGAGACAAGAAAATTCTAGAATTGTTTCTCGATACCTCAATCCCTAAAAAATATTTCAGGGATCCAAGGTTTTTCATTTCAAATTCTGTAAACAGGTATCCTTGCAAGGCCGCATGTTCTTCTGGATCATTACCTGTTACCACCATATCGTCTACATACACAATAAGTGTAGTAAGCTTCCTATTCTGTCTTTTCAGAAACAAAGTATGATTAAAGTTACTTTGTCTGTAACCAAATGCTCTCATAGATTTTGTGAATCTTTCAAACCAGGCTCGAGGGGATTGCTTCAAGCCATACAAGGATTTCTTCAACCTACACATCTTTCTTTTGTATTTATATGGAGCATTGCATCCAGGTGGAAGATCCATATAAATCTCTTCTGTCAAATCTCCATGCAAGAAGGCATTCTTCACATCGAACTGCTGTAAAGGCCAATCAAGATTTGCAGCCAAAGACAACAAAACACGAACTGTGTTGATCTTGGCCACATGAGCAAATGTATCTGTATAGTCAATTCAATATTTTTGAGTGTATCCTTTTGCTACCAGTCTTGCCTTGAAGCAATTCACCATCCCATCAGCTTTATACTTCACATTATAAACCCATTTACATCCCACAGGTTTCTTATCAGCTGGCAAGTCTGTGATCTCCCAGGTAGCATTCTTCTTCAAAGACTTCAACTCTTCATTCATTGCTGCTTGCCAATGTCGATCAGGTAAAATCTCTTGCACACTGTTAGGAGTAGATATAGTAGATAATTGATACACAAATGACTTATTTGATTCTGACATGTGACTGGTAGACACATAAACACATTGGACTCAGGGTTGGGCTTATTCATTGGATACCTAGTTTTGCATTTAGGGTCAGCTTCATAAGCTGGTTTAGGAATACCTCGATTTACACGATCTGGGAGGCGACGTGGCGGTGGTGCATCCGGGATCGAATACAATTGATTATCGTTATTGGGGCTCAAGGGCAGCGAGATCGATTGTGAGGTAGTTGGCGACACAGGGTTGTCCGCTGGTAAGGAAACTGGCAGTGAGCTGTTAGGCGGAGAGAAAGGCTGTGAATTATCTGGTGCAGTCAACTTGTTACTTTCAAAGTTTTCAACATTGTTTCCATATGAATGATTACCACTTGTCTCTAAGACATTACCACTTACTTCCAATTCATTCACATTATTATTTTCTTGTGAATGATCACCACTTATTTCCAAGACATCACCACTTAAATCCAAAACATTCACACTATCTGTCTCC
Organism: Heteromeles arbutifolia; assembly: GCA_024362995.1. Taxonomy (NCBI): domain Eukaryota; kingdom Viridiplantae; phylum Streptophyta; class Magnoliopsida; order Rosales; family Rosaceae; genus Heteromeles; species Heteromeles arbutifolia. The sequence goes on along the minus strand of JANCRC010000013.1, from coordinate 18,056,495 downwards.
GAAATAGTATAATTAAGAGTTTGAACTTTTGTTTGATTCTCCCCCTGAAGTGAAGACTCGGGATTGGCAAAGTACATATTGTTCTCATGAAAGGCAACATCCATAGGGACAAACAACTTTTTCGTCGGAGGGTGATAACAACGATATCCATTTTTATTTGAGGCATACCCCACAAACATACACAGTAAGGCCCGAGGTTCAAGCTTAGTCCTCTGCTGTTTATGGAAATGAACAAAGGCCACACAGCCAAACACATGAGGTGGAAGATTGGGGACCGCAGGAGCATCAACATGTGAAGAGAGAGCCTGAAGTGGTGTTTGAAAATCAACGGATCGGGATGGAACACGATTAATGAGATATGCAGCGGAGGTGAGGGCTTTTCCCTAATAGGATAACGGGAGACGAGCCTCGAGCAAAGAAACATGAACAACCTTCAAAAGCTGACGGTTCTTGCGTTCTACAACCCCATTTTGTTGTGGAGTATATGGGCATGTGGTTTGATGAACAATGCCATGATGATCAAGAAAGGCACGAAGGTCAGAGTTAACATATTCACCGCCATTATCACTCTTGAGAACCTATATGTGTGATTTATATTGTACTTGTACCATTTTAAAACTGCTGAAACAAAGAAGGAACTTCACTTTTGGACTTCATTAAACAAACCTAAGTCATACATGTGCAATCATCAATAAAAGTAACGAACCAGCACCACTAAACATAGCAGTTTTAGATGGCCCCCAAACATCATAATGAATTATCATAAATGGAACTGAACTTTTATTCATACTGGACAGAAATGAAGTACGATGACTTTTAGCCATTTCACAAACACCACATTTAAAGCTAGAAACGTCATGCTTAACAAATAGGCTAGGAAACAACCTTCGTAAATAGCCGAAAGAAACATGTCCAAGTCGACGATGCCACAACCAAACTTTCGAAGCTTTATCCCTCTCTCTATGAGATCATTCCACGGCAAGAGCTTGAGTCAAATTTCGAAATCTGTTCGATGTCAGCTCCAAGTAGGAGAGCTTTCTCCTCCTAATACCATAACCAATCGTCTTGCGAGTTTGAATGTCCTTAAAAACACAAAAGGAAGGCCAAAAATTAACAAGGCAGTGTAGGGCGACAGTTATTTGAGCAACATATAATAAATTATAGTCAAGGGAAGGAACAACAAGTATGGAGTCAAGATTCGGGGTATCAGAGAGGGAGACATCGCCTTCCCCAATAATGGGGACAGCATTACCATTGGCAACACTAACTATAGTATTCGTGGATGGTTTTAAGGTTTATACCTGTCTAGAATCACAAGTCATATGTTCAGTAGCACCAAAATCAATTATCCATGTACTATACATAACAGCTGCAGAAACCTGTAAAGCCTTACCATCGTTACCTGTATGGTCAGAATCTACCTTAGCTTCGACAACCAATGCATGCGACTTGAACCGGTCACGATTGGTCCCACAAGTTCGACCTACCATTGCTCTGGGTGCAACGTGAGTAACTGATTAATAAAGCCCAAGCCCAAATAAACCACGCCCAAGCTCGGCTGCAATCAGAATGGCCGAAGAAGGAAAAAAAATCCTAATAACCAGCTAATTCTTTTCTCTCTCATGGACTTTTGATTCCTCTTTTCTTTTCTTTTTTTTTCCTTTTTATCTTCTTCCTTTCTTCAAACAGCAACGGTGGTGTGGGTGATTCAAGCCTTCACACAAAGAAGACAACAAGGACAATAACAACAGTGTTTAAAGCGAGTTGTAGCAACGGTGATGGTGGGTTCTTTGCGGCTAACAGAAGTCAGTCAGGCAAGATGGTTTGATGCGGGTACGGATCAAATCTCAGGGTTGCAGTCGGGTAAGTTGAATCTGGTGTAGGAATGACAAATTCGTATTGAGTTCGGGGATTCTAGGCACGATGGAACAACAGTTGTGGTGGGGTCGTGGTCTGGTGTGAAATTGGGTCGGGCTGCAGCGATACGGGGCAGCAGGTCTGGTTCGTCGCATAACGAAGTGAATCGATTCAGTAGATTCGGGTCAGCAACAACAGTACTTGCTCGCTGATTAAGGGATAGCAACAATAATAATCACTCGCTAATTAAGGAAGGCGAACCAAACACGGTTGAGCCGCAACAGTGTTATCCAGCTAGGGTTTTTTCTTTCTTTTTTTTTCGACCTGGCTTTGGTGCCAAGAAGAAAATGCTTTGAAATGTTATATATTCTTCTCAATAACAGGTATTTAAAGGTGTACAACCCTAACATAAATGGAAAGAGAACTAATTATAAGTGATTATATAAGAATACACGGGATTACATATCAATTAGGGATCTTACCTAAAATACAAAAGTCAACAGATATGTGACACGATTTTTAATGAGGTAGATGCCAACTTTGTGCCATGTGGGTACAAAAATTTAAAAAAAAAAAAACAATTATTGAAATATTTAATAAATTAAAGAGTAAATTGTACGAATGGTCCTTCAACTTTAATCAAATTGGAGCAATGGTCCATCAACTAAAAATTCATTACCATTGGTCCATCAACTAAAAATCCATTACCATTGGTCCATCAACTTATCAAAATGTGTAGCTATAGTCCTTCTCATCAATTTTGTTAAAATTTTGTCAAAATAAGCTATGTTGGAATGACCATTTATACAATTAAGATTCCTCAACTCATCAAAGTGTATAATTATGGTTCTTTTCGTCAACTATGTCAAATTTTTTGTCAAAACGAGTTACATTGGAAAGACCATTACTACAATTGAGTTAAAGTTAAGGAACCATTTCTCCAGTTGAATTAAATTTGAGGGACCAATGGTAATGGATTTTTAGTTGAAGGACTATAGCTGCACGTTTTGATAAGTTGAGGGACCAATGGTAATAGATTTTTAGTTGAGGGACCATTACTCCAATTAAGTTAAAATTAAGGTACCATAGCTACAATTTATTCTAAATTAAAATGTCCAAAATTTTTTTCAACCCCATCCCACCGCCACCCCCAACCCCACTCGACACATTTTCTCTCTCTGCTCCACCTCTCATCCCCTCCTCCACCATCCCCACACCTCTTATCTCTCAGACCAACCCCATCTTCCATAACCACCAACAACATGCCCCTCCATCACCATTAATCCTCGAAACCACACCCATGACCAAATCGCAGCAAGTCAAATCTGGTGTGGTTGAAAGAGGGAAACCTAAGTCAACACATGGGAGAGAGAACGGGGGTATGGTCGCAGCTCTGCTGTGGCGGCGGCTCTGGGTGGGTGGGTTCTTCTGTTCTTCTTGTCCTTTAATGGATGGGTTCCAGACGTGGGTCAGCGTCATGGCTTTGAGCAACGGCGTAGCCATGGCTGAGATGTCAAGAGAGCCGGAGGATTCTGGGTTGAATCCGAGGTTGTGGGTGTTGCGATTGCGAATAGCGAGGTCTCCACCGCCGCCGATTGAGCGACGACTCGTGGTTTGATGAGGATACGTTTCAACACCGGAACGGGATGTGGCGTTTGTGTGTGCTTTGAATGGTTGGGATTTCTGCATTCATGAGTGCAGCGGCTTTGCTTCGAAATTTGGGATGAGTGCAGCGGCTTTGGTGAAAGCTTTGTGGGGACTTCGGTACTCTAATTTTGAAACAAAGATGATTGTGGGGAATAAAGGTGAGGGAAGGGATTTCAAGATGGTTTTGAGTGAATCTGAGCTGGGATGTGGGTTCTTGGTTCTAGGTTGCGTTTTAATTTGAGTTTCCTGTTGTCGATCTTTTTGAATTTGATGAGGATGTGGGTTCTGGGTTTTGGTTCATCATCGTCGATCTCCACAGCTTAAAGTTGAAGACGATGTCGTCTCTTTTTTTTTCTTTCTTCTTTTTGTAAACTTTTTCTTAAATTGTTCTTACCATTTGACATATGTGTGGCAGCCACGTCAACATAAATTTGTCTTCTCACTTATCACATCATCACTTAACGGATAACTTTACAAATTTTTTAATAGTTGTATGAAATTGAAATGAAATAATAACTAAATTATGAAATTGATATATTTTAAAAATATTGTATGAGGTTGCAATGATACTCAAATTTAAGGAAGTAAAATGTAATTTACCTCTAAAATTTTATTGAGTCTCACTCTTGTCAAAATTTGTTAACATATCTATTAAAATTGTTGACGTTACACGAATGACACTTGCTTTTGTTAAAATGTGTGCCACATAAATATTTGAAAAATTAATAAAAATTATATGTTTTAATTCAAATTTCTCTTTTTAAATTAAGCAAAATAAACTCTAATAATTTTTTTGAGGAACACATGGCACACATTTGCAACAATGGTCCTATTTATGCCACGTAAATAGTTAAAATATATTTGTTAAAGACTTTGACGGTATGGTTCAAAGTTTGAGTTTCCAGGAAAATCAAATTAGAGGAAAATTAACTCACAAAATTAAAGTGTTGCCATAAGCCAATAAATAAATGTGAAATAGCTATGACCACGTGTAGGGAATGAGGAAAACTAGCCATTTTCTCATTTCTATCTTATTTTCCGTTAGTATTTTGTATGAATTGCTTACTCACTTTAGTTGGTTTTTTCTTTTTCCTTTTTGTATATAAAAATACATGATGTTGTATGACACACCCCGACACGGAAAGTCCACTTGAACTCATAATTAAATTTGAACCTAAAAGTGTCTAAATACCAGAGTGCGCTGTGAGCGGGAGCGAACCCATTTCACACGCGATGTTAGAGCATAAGTAAATTACAGTAGTGTGGGTAAAAATCATACCCTCAGAAGTAGTCACCTATTCAGAGATTTCCCAAAAATCTTTGTCGAGACGAACGTTCAGTAACTAAAACCTGGAGGGGCACAAAACAGAACATGTGAGTAGGCAAAACAACGTTGTGATAACATCTTTCTTTTTGGAAAATGCAATAACCCCTCACCGTGAAATCCATATAATTCACCAGAAAATGACAATATATATATATATATATATCTATAAATTATGCCGATGGACGGTAAGAACCAAGGTATGCCATGTCGGAGTATCCCAGTAACAACCATATGAGCAAGATGAAATAAATCAATATAAAATGAACATAAGTCGGAATCACCTATAGTGACTTGTACGACTTATCCATATCTCATCAATTATTGCTAGCACATATCTCATTAATCGTTGCTAGCACATATCTCATTAATCGTTGCTAGCACATATCTGACATTTGGTTTCACAATACTTTCCTTGTCTTTGTTCTTACATATTCACTCTAGGAACCTGCACATAATTTGGTCAAACAGTTTGGTACTTTAATTGAAAGGCTATATTCATATCCCTCGCAAACCACTCTACTCACATTTATGGCTCCAACCCTTATTCCAAGGATGACTCTCTTGCCCAAATCATGTCCATGCTCTTGGATCCTATTAGAAAGATACTCAAGGGACTAAGCAATGCCATGAAAGACTTGTATGGGAACCACTATGATACTAGGTCAAAGAATCGATTTGTCTTTCACGATATTGAGAGGGCACCTCCTAGCCTCCAGTTTTCTCGAGCCGAGACACTATCATAGTTCTTTGTCACCAGAATGGGTTTCCTGAACACTCTGAAAGAGTCTGTTCTTACCTTTACTAATACCTATCCGTATGATAGAGTAAGTAGTGTGGAGATGCCACTAACAGTGCAAACTCGTGATACGAGGGTTCAGACAACAACAACCCTAAGAAACTCCACTCGGATTAACTTTGACTTCTTAGGTTTGAGCCACCTCCAATTTGATGGAAGACCCCAATCACAGGTCGATGATGACCTATTATTTATGAACCTGGTATGGGAAGCTCCTCCTGATAAATTCACTTAGCCTCACGTAAAGTATTTCAAGGGAGACTACAATCCCTCCAGCCACATCATGTCGTATAGAAACGTCATGGCATTGTACAACAACAACGACCACATGATGTGCAAAATTTTCCCCTCGACTCTGAAGTGAAGCACCATGAAGTGGTATGTTTGCATTCTGCCTTCCGTCTGGGCGAAGGCCTTTTCCACTTATCAAGAGGTGAAGCGAGGAACAGATACATTGTTACTAATTTAGTAGAAGAAGGAGGAGAGCCTCTGTGAGTACATCAAGTGTTTCTGCATGAAGATCATGGAGGTGGACACACCAGATGATCATAAGGCTGCCAGTGCTTTTAAGAAGTGACTTCCTATCGATTTCGAGCTTAGCAAGAAGCTTCACAAACGGAAATACAAGTATATTACTTGTTAGAGTGCTTTGACGAGGCTGTGGAGATTGTGGCCTGGGATGAAGAGTATTGCAAGATTGGCAAACTGATCAAAACATCGACCAAATCTTTTGAGAAGTCGCACAAATTTGATCGGAGAAACGGTCGTGCACAAGTAGGACACAATCTGGAAATAAGCGGAATTAGTGACAACTAAACTAGGGTAGCCACTCCACCACTCCGGCTAATGCTCGTCTACATCGATTTCTATGTTGAAAAGGTTGTGCAGGGTTATAGTTGACATTTTCTGGCTGATTTGTTGCCCTTTTGAGGTTCTTGTTGTATATTCTTTCGGTATTTCGACAGCAAAGACTTCATCACTGAAACCTAGGTTGAAATCTATAATGTCCTTACCTTTATCCCCTCATCCCTCAAGTTGGCGCCATTGCATGTCATAACTTTTGATTTGGAATATATTTACTAAGCCTTTTCCATTTCACCGGAAGGCTCCCAAATGACCTTTGGTGGCTTGGGATCGTTGCTTCACGGGGGATACATGTCGTCGTCGGATGAGCATGTCACAACAACTACCCTTTTGTTCTTTGGCATTTTGGTAAAGGGTTAGTGTTGATAGCATGTGTCTTGCATGGCAGCTCCAATGTTCCTTAATGAATTTTTGCATGGAGATTCTTTCTCAGAGTTTGACAACCAATGGAAGGGTGCCCCATATACGGATGGTAACGATAGTACCTAAGATCATTCCTATCTTCCCTAGACGGGGCTTCGTAAGGTCTAGGTGGTTTTATAACCACAACATGGTGTCAATGATAGTAAAGAACTCCTCATCACTGGACGATAATAGAGGATAGATTTCCCTATCTTTGTCATTTTGCTTCATTTTTCGTGGGTTGTATTCAGACCTATCATCCATGACTAGGGCTTAGTGAGCTTCTTTCTTATCACTTTTCTGGACTTCCATATGGAAGACTTGACTGACATGCTGGTCTTCTTTACTACTTCCAAGAGCCTCGAGAATTGGCTAATGCCCATGTTCTCTAAGTACACCCTATAATCTAGGATAATATTGCTGATACAGATCTCCACAAGTGCTTCCTCATGCTTCATGTCGTAGTAGTCAAAGATAAGGTCCCGGAAGCGCTTGACAAAAGTCATAGGGTCATTCCCATGCTTGTGGCATGTGTTGTTGAGCTAGGCTATGGTAACCATATATTCATGCTGAAAATACTTCTTACAGATCTTGCTTGTTAACTCCTCATAGGTTTGAATGGAACCTGGCACGAGGGTAGCATATCACGTATAGGCGCGATCAGTTAGGCTTTTCAAAAACTCGATGAAGGTTATAGTCGCTAGCATGAAGGCCTAAAGCATTGATGAAACGACTTTTATGTTCCTTAGTGCTACCCTTCCTTCGTGGAAGAGGGCAAAGTTAGAAGTTTCATAGTTTTTAGGACATGACATGTGGAGAAGGCTGACTGGGTATGGCGAATCAGGAACATACTTCCAATCCTCGAAGCTTCTATGTAACTCATTCTTTAACATGGCAATAACGTCTTCTTGAGTGACAAAAGACAGTCCATTCTCGGAATCCTTCTCGGCAACAACGATTGATTCTTCCTAGGAAGTCTTTTTCCTCTGCACGTAATTCTTCACACTTATCTTCTCGTTTGGCTTTGGGATTGAGTTTTTCAACTCATTCACAGACACAACAATATCTTTTTGATTTACCTAAAGCTTGAAAGACAACGATGACATCTGGCATGACGTACTTATCCAGTTTTTTTTGGCTTTCTTGGTGTTGCTCCTTAGGCTAGGATTCGTTTAGTCGGGAAGTGACCTCGCCTGCCTCTTCTGAGGCGTTGCACTCCTGGTAGCATTTCTTCTCGATCTTAGAGCCATTGAATCAAGATTATGACCTGGTCCCTAGTGAGGTTGCCAATTTAGGTTGGGGGATTTTAGGTCGAACAAGACTTAAGCTTTGGTGAACACCCTTTTGCCTCTCCTGGTCCGTTTGAATACAAGTCCCGAGATACCTTAAAAAAATTAGTATGTCTTAGGAATCTCGGTTAGATTAATGGCTCGAAGATAACATGATTAGACAAATAATGACTCGTCTTAGCAAATCATGGTGTGAAAGCTAGAAGCTTGTCAATTTAGCGTGAATGAGAATTTTGCATGATTACATGATGTTCAGAGTTGGGTGATATGGGTTTCCTAGGGTTCTAAAAATGCTTCTATTGACTAAAGAAGATAAAGGGAAGCTTGAAGGAACCACAAATATTGTAGAAAGATTACTCTCTGCAAGATTTAAGGCTGCTTACACTTGGAGAGTGATTTCCCTTGCTTAGTGTAGTACGACCTTGAATTCTACGCCTTCTTTCTCCAACGTTCTGTTGTCTTCTTTACATTGAGTTGAACCTCCCTGTTTATATGTGAAGGTTTCTCTTTTTAGGCTTCATAGGGAATCTCTAGGCTTCTCTGCCTTCACCGGTTAAAGCTAAGTCTTTTTTTTTCTTTTTCCTAGCACAAATGCGACCTTCCTTTTTGGTGTAAAACACATAAGTGTTGTTGCTCCTGTGAAGACTGTGTCACGTGCTCTTCCTCGAACCAGTTTTTACGTGCATTAATTCTAGTTACGCGTCTCTTTACTTTCGTTCATTGTTCTCCTACGTGAGCTAGGAAGGGAAAGTCCATCTCCTTCCTCATTAAATGCGGGCTCTACATTGGGTTTTCATATGAACTTAAGGCTTTGAGTCTGGTTCATTTCTAATTGGATTGGTTGGTTTACTAGGGAAAAAGGGAAACTAGGTTTGTTCTCTCTCAAACTCACCTAAGTGGACTTCAAAGATTAAATGCTTGGATCCTTGGGCTCCCAAGTAGCCAAAAGTCTTCCATAATCTTGACTTCGCTTAGGCCCGATAAAGTTTCGTAACCATCCACACCACGTTTCAATTGGCAAGCCCCGACATATGGCTTGGGCTTATTTTATCGTGTATCGTAGTTAGCAAGATAAAGCTTGGCGTGGTGAATAGCATGGGCATGACGTGATTATACAAACGTCTGATCCGTTTATCATTGTTTTAATGCGTGGCATGATTGTGAATATTTTCCTTCCTCGATTCTGCGCCTTTGCATGTGCTAAGGCTTGTCTTGGTGTTTTTATGACAAACGGGCCTCGAGATTTGATTGGGCTTGCATGTGATATTTGTGGTTCTCAACAGAATTTTGAAATTTGAATTTTGAGATTTGAAATTTCACCAAAATTTTCACTCACCCTTTCTCCCTAAAACTGGCCACCTTTTAAAGAAAGGGTCGTTTAGGCCTTTCTTGCAATTACATGAAGTTGTGTACTTTTGTGTATTTATTACATTTTTTGTCCAAAAGTTTATGCTTTCACATTTAGGCCCTCATTAACTAAGAGAAAAATAGTTTATTCCTTTGAATGAATTTTTATTTGGTCATGAATTTTTGGATCCTTGTTATAACTTAAAGGTTTTGAACTTCTAAGTATTTGCATTTTGACCCTTAAAGTTTATGCATTCGCATTTAAGTCCTCATTAACTAAAAGAAAGAAATTGTTTTGTTCTTTTCATGGGACTTAAGATCAAGGTTCTAAAAACGCTAAGCGCTAGTCAGGCGGCAAGCTGGGGCCTAGCACTTGGGCTGCTAGGCGGGGGCCTAGGTGGATTGAAGTAAATTTACTATATATCATATAAATTAATTAAATTTACTATATAATATATAAATAATATTACATCTATGTTATTTTTTAATATAAATATATATAATGTGAGAGTTTTGGTTACATAACAATATAATATGATGTGGTCTAAAATGTCACATCCCGGCCCGGGCCCCTACCACATCCCAGGTACGCCTCCACTGTAGCATGATATTGTCCACTTTGGGCCTCGACCACACCCTCACGATTTTGTTTCTAGGAACTCACACGAGAACTTCCCAGTGGGTCACCCATCATGGGAATGCTCTCGCGCACTACTCGCCTAACTTCGGAGTTCCAATGGAACCCGAAGCCAGTGAGCTCCCAAAAGGCCTCGGGCTAGGTAGAGTTGGGAATATACATATACGGCTCACAGGATCCACTCCCTTGGGCGATGTGGGATCTCACATAAAAATTAAAAAAAAAAATTATAAAACTTTACCAAAAAGGATAAAAGAATAAAAAGTGAAGATGGGTTTCCGCTATGCAAATGTTTGCTTTCCTTTTCACAAAACAAAAAAAGCATATAAAAATTAGTAAAAAGGAAGGTGGTGGGACCATTTAAAGAAAACGTGTTATTAATTATTGTTAAAATGAAGTTGTAGGACCAGCTTAAAAAATGTGTGACAATTAAAAAATTGGGACTGGATCATCATCTTCATTGCGCGGGACATGGCTTTTCTAATTTTTTTTTTTTTAACAGATTCTGGCATCTTCACACACGCTCGTCTAGCCCTCACCCAGCTCTACTTAGTCCAGCCTAGGTGTCCGTTTAATACGATTTCCGTTTTTGTGACCAATTAGGAGGAAATTATGGCGGTCTGTTACCAAGCCTAGGCGGCCGCCTAGGTTGATTTTTAGAACACTGCTTAAGACATACATGTCTTTGGGATCTTGTTGTGATTATGTAAGGTTACGACCATTTATGTATTTGCATATGAACCTGAAAGTTTTTGTATTTGTTTTTTGACCAAACGGTGGTGAAAATTTCACTTTAACCCCTGCTCCCTAAAAGAACAAATTGTTTCTCCTTTGATGAAAATTTGATTCTCATACTTAGTTCCATTCAAGATTAAATCCATCAGTCCAAAAACCAATTAATTTGTTGCATTCTAATTTAATTGATTAATGTGATTAGTGAATTAAAGAAAGGGTGTTTATGAATCTAAGCCTACAATAATTGAACTGCGTGATTGGCCGTCTATCAAATTTGTTTGAATCATGGGAATGTGTAGATTTGATTTTGGTTGTAATTTGATTAGATCAAATATGTTGTAGAAGGGCATAAGTCCTTCTTTACTTTATGTACTCCTTTATGTCTTATTTGATGTGCATGCAAATTGGAGTAGTTGGGTCCAAAGCCTAATAGGAAATACGCTTTAATTTGATCATGTAATTAAAATCAATCACCCTCCACAGACCAAGATCCAACACTAAGCTCGTGTGGGATCAAATCGAAGGTACATAATTATCCTAAGGCCTTAAGGCAACTACAAAGTCCATCAAGAATGCAAAAGTTTCATTAGTAGTACCATATACTCTCGCTTCAAAAACCATTTTACATTAATAGTGGGAGTATCATATGCTATTAAATCAGTCACATGGACCAATAGTTGTGATATGACCAAATTGTTTTAATGAGATTAAAATGCATATTAATATATGATGAGACCAAAAACCCTCAACAAAACTAATATTAAGTTAATGAGGGTGAGAGTGAATTGAACACTCTTTCGTGGCCTTCCACCATGGTAGGCTCTAATCATTTGTGACTCATATAATGATTTTAACCAGTTATGAGGAATACAAAGTATGTGCTTACACTTACGAGGGGTTTTATATACATACATGATGTTGTGAAGGTAGGTAACGAGTATGGCCAATTTTGATATACTTCTCAGGTCATTCTTGAACCCTTACACGAATTGGCATGGTGGCAACAACTTAACTAAGTGCAATGGCGCCTATATGATATTCTTCTGGGGTGGGCTTGGTAATGGTGAGCCTCACATACCTTACTAAGAGTCAAAACTCTCGAATTTCGATTGAGGGTTATGAAATTTACCAAATAGTGAGGCGATGCTATTTGGTTTAAAGACCTAGATCAAATGGCTTAAAATCAATCAATTTATATTTGTTATGTCATTGTTTACCGATATATTTGCAAACATGCTATCCAAAACTTGAGAAAAAAAGTCGAAGGCCAAAGTTTCCTAACTTGGTACCACAATCCCATAAATTGTCTTAAAAGGATTGTATATGTACTCAAGTAGTCTCATCTTCACCATCTTCCTAATGTTAATGTATCCATGGAAGCACATGTTAGATACGTCTAACATAAGGAGGATAACACAAACACTTGTGCTTATTCCTTTGTTCAATGAACAAGGAACTTGAGAAGTTAGAACAAGGAACTTGAGAAGTTAGCACAAGGGCATGGACATTTTAGGTAACACGATTCTTCACTTACAAATGATTGTATGAAGGAAGAAGGGTTGCTTTGAACAACTCTTGAGTTTATAATCTTGTTTAGATCAATATGGTTATTGGGGATATTAGTCCTACAATATGGACTAATAATGATTTTGAACCATCAAGTGTTGAAGTGATGGACCACTTCACTAGATGGAAACTACCTTGACTTCACCTTTGTGTCCCTATCCATAATTAAGTTTATTGTAAACTACATAGTGAACAATTACCACACTCTCTCTAAATTGTTTGATGTGTATAACACAATTGAAATTAGTTTTAGTAGAGATAGTGGGAGTTTGGGGACCATGACTATTGTAGTCATACGAGAAGTCAAATGAAGAAGGCAAAATAACTGCAAAGGGGAACATAGTTTCTTTATGAAATGATGGATGTTGGAAGTGGTAAGTGCAAGCCTTGTCTTGCTAGTGTCAAGTACACACCCTACGAAAGGTGTTATGAGTTGTTCTTGAAATAGTTCCAAATAGTTGGTTCTTGTACTTGAATGTTTGATTATGTACTAGTAACTATGTTTGTAATCGCCATAAAAGAGTAACTAGTAATAAATAGAAGATTAATGCGAGAAGAGAAAGTGGTTCACATTTGAAACATGAAGAAAGATAAAGATATTTGTGAAAGCAGATGACACTTACTTCCTCATATAGACTACCAAAGAAATTGGAAATGAAAAGATTGTCTTTACATTCCAATTTGAGTAAAGAGATTGATTCCATCTCTATAATTTTAAGAGATGGATAAACTATTTTTGTTTGACAAATTCATTGTTTGTTTATCCATGAATGATTGGATTATTGTAATTCGATTGACTGTCTCTATATCAATAGAGGTGATGTGGTAGTGTTAACTCTTTAGAACATAATGATGCCTAAAACCCAAAAGGTTACAAAGAAGTGATTAGCCCTACTAAAATGTGACACCTCGAAACATAAATTACAAATTGCCTTTAGATGGACACTTGAGATCGTTAGATTCGAATCCAATGCCTTCTTGTTAAACTTGTATTAAGGCAAAATGTTTGAATCTTAATTCTTTGAGAAAGAAGAAATAGTCATAAAGTTGTTGGGGTTATTTCACTTTGACGTTAGTAGAATATGTCCACTACATAATACTACTCATGTTGTGTGACCTTTATCGAAGATCACTCTTGGGTGGACTGTCGTGTATCTAACAAAACACAAGTATAAATACTTCGCAAAAAGTTTCAAAGAATTCAAGAATGTAAGTTGATAAGTAAGATGTCTAATGTATTTCAATCCTCAGATTTGATCAAAGGACAAGAATACTTTAGACGAGTTTCCTTGAAAGCTATCAAGAAAGTGGCATCATATGATAATGGATTTCTTTAATAAGAGAAAAACAAACTCTAATTAGATATAGTTCGTTAAATATAATCGATTACCTGTATGAAAGATATGCATCTCTAAGACAATATAATTGTTAATTAGAGTATCTTTCAAGATATTTCAAAACTCTATGATATGTAGTTGGAAAGAAAGTCAAGTCTTAATCAAGTTAAGATTTGGGGTTGTTAAACATATGTTAATAGACTTGCACATGTGCTAAGAGCAATATTTGGTGAATGTACACTTATTGGATAGCTTAAATAAACCTTTGGATATCACTTCTACAGACCAAGTAACATGAGTTGTTTGTTGGGTTGTTCATTGTAATCTCCAAATAGGTTTGCCTTAGATAGAACAATAAAACGATAGATAAAACTCAAGGAATAAGTGCTTTAAGAAACACGATGATACTCAACAAACTTAACAACCTAGTTCCTAAATCACAAGCTCCAAGAAAAATTAAGAAGGATCTATGAACCGTCTAAGTTGAATGGTTTGAACTTCATGACTGAGTCATATCTTTTAATTCAAAGGAACTGTAGAGAATACTACATTGAGCGTAGACTACATTGAGCGTATGTATGACATATACTAAAAAAAATGGTATATTACCATTTAACCCAAAATATAGAAACCCACAAAGCTAATAGTTACCTAAGGTGACTACAGTCAATCAGATAGGTTGACTTGGAAGAAACCTTATTTGACATAGTCTTGGTTTCAAATCATTTGGAGATTGCTTGCTATAACTACATAGTGGTTTGACGTCTGGACATACATAGGTTTTTGAAACCATCATCAGGATAGTCCCGATGATTTATGTCTAAGACTAGGAATCACAAGATGTATAAGTTATAGAGATCCATCCACCATGAATCTAAGCAAGCTAGTGGGAGCTATAAGCATCTCATGAGAAAAGGTCAAATAGTTTGGTTGCTCATAAAGATATAAATGAATTTCTAGGTTTACAAAAGATTAGTGGGAGTTAGTTATATTCCTAAATTTGTACATATATGTGATATATTAATTTTGAAATGAAAAATAGAATTCTTCTTCGATAAAGTTATGACTTTTAACATTCTATTATAATAGGATCTCTATCGAAGACATGCTCTATATACTAGGGAAGGGAATCTATAATGATAGATTTTAGGCAGTTAATTGGATATCTCAATCCTTGTTAATTCTATGAAGTTTCTCAAATAGTAAACTCCAAATAGGAGGACAATTCTACTGAGACTAGGATGTTGCTCTTCGTAAAAGGAATGTGCCCTAAAACTCCCAAAGGAATATAATGTGTATATAGAATCCTATATGCATACGTAGAAAGGTGATTTATATATTTTATATTGTATGAAAAACATTGATATGAGTTGTACCAAGAACGGTACATGACGATAGCAGTGCAAGCCCAAGATCAGAAACATGTCAACTGTCAAGTGATTCCTTAAGCATTTAAGAAATGCTAAAGGATAGATTCCTCAAGAGTGAGGAAAATTCAAAGTAACGAATGGAAGCGTAAAATGATTTGGATATGAATCTAATATCATATCCATTATTGGGTATTTCTTTATTATGACTAAAGAGATAATTGGATGGAGAAAACACTAAAAGTAATGACTCTAATGTGTTCCACCATGAATGAAAAATATTAGAAGCTTACAACAAAATTGTTTGGATGAGAATGTTCATTAATGACTCTCCATTTGGTTCCAACCAAAAAGTATCACTAGTGCACCCACACTATGACATTAATAGGGCGATAGCTTAAGTCAGGGAATCAAGGTCTTATCAAGATTCGAATCAAGGTCTTATGTATAATGGTGACGTCACCATTCTCAAGGTTGCTTTTATGGACAACATATAGATATCCACTATCTAGGCCTATTACTCAACTATCTTTGAAATGATATCTGAAGAGGTATCATCACTAAACACATGGCTAATTAGCTCTAGTGTAAGTGGGAGATTGTTAGAAATGTGCCCTAAAGCCAATCATGAAATTATACTTTACAAAAATTTCACATGTTACAATAATCCAGTTTAATCTAAAGACAAAGATTATTGTTTAAAGCCGTCTCATTAAATTTTATACGCTTCAAACACTAAGTCCAAGGAATATGTAACTAAGAGAATGTAATCTACAGAAGTTGGATTCATGAGACATTTCTCTTTCATACACATCCTAAACGTTCCTGATTATAGGATTGCCAATTGGACATAAATAATTCGGATAAATTAGTACATACTATGTCTTCCCTTTGGAGAGTGACTGGTCTCAAGTCATTGGTGTGAATGACACCAAGACTAGTATGTAGGTGCTCAATCGAGTGTGATTCTAATGAATGTGATCAACAAGGAGTTCTCATACTCATGTCACATGAGAACCCACAGTTAAGATAATGCAAATTAGCCCTTTGACCTGAGACATCATAGTTGTCTTGTAGTTAGGTCCTTATTCTTTGACTATGTTAAAGGTGTTAAGGGACCTTTAGGTCAAGGTGGACTTGGGCTTTGAGAACATCCTCTTGTCTCCCTTGGTTCAGTTTCGTATCAAGTCCTGAAATATCTCAAAAGAATTAGCACGTCTTAGGAAACATTCCGTTTGGATTGATGACTCAAAAATATCATGATTAAGCAAATAATGGCTTGCTCAAGTGAGGCATGGTGTGGAAGCTAGAAGTTCATTAGTTTAGTATGTTGAGAGAGAGAGAGAGGGAGAGAGAGAGAGAGTTGGCATGGTTGCATGGTGTTATAGGTTGGATATTATAAGCTTTCAGGGTTCTAAAGAGGCTTTCCTGACTAAAAGGGTAAAAACTCCAAGGTTGCAGAAAGATGGTTTTGTGTTTCTCTCCCTAACGTTTGAACCTCTGTGTTATTAGAGGCTGAGTTCTTAGATCCCCTTTGATGGCTTTTGACTCTTTTTTTTTTGTAAGTGAATGACTCATTTCTAGAGTTCCTAAGAAATCTCTAATTCGGCTTGGTCTTTCCTTCCCATTTCTCCTGACTCAACTGCAACACTCATTTTTGGTGTAAGACAGCTAAAAGCAACTGTTCACATGAAGGCTGCGTTGAAAACTGCACTCCGCCTTCTTCCAGAGGTGCTGCTTTCTCAGGTCAGTTTTCCATATGAGTTACTTTTGGTAAAGCGTCTCCTGGCTTTTATGCATTGGTTTTTTGTGTGAGCTAGGAATGGAAAGTTTACCATTAATGCATGCTTTGCTGGCTCTTCACGTGATTCTAAAGGTTAGGGTTGGAGTCCTAATAAGATTATGTGGCCCTCCACCTCATAGGTTCCTACCAAAAAACATGCACATAGGTCCCCAATATCATATCCAACAAGTCTCCACTCAGACCCTATCAGTCCCCGTTTATATCATAACTGCCAAATACCAACTGCTGATTTGATTGGTCCAACTGATGGTGGTCTGACCCATGTTGCACATGGTATAGATTGCTTAGACCCATGCTGTTGATGGAACAAAGTGTACTTAGACAGTTGGCAGAGCACTCAAGAGTTGTGCCACGTGTATTTTGACCTAAAACATTGGTCGGGTAAACTAAAGTGGTTTGTCGGGCAAAGGTTGCACAGAAATGTCTCGCAGTTAAATTTTTGGCCAAAAAATGGTGGGAAAAAACATTTGTTCGATGAATGTTATAAGTTTTCTCGAGCAAACCTTTTAATTAGGGGGAAATTTGATTTTTCAGAAAAAAAGTGGCGGAAATTTGAAAGTTTGCACGACGAATTTAGAACTATTGCCCGATGAAATAGTTTAGTTGGCCAATATATCAATTTTGTCACTTAAACACAAAATTCTATTTTCCCATTTTTTAAATTTATTTTCAAATGGTTAAAAGATCATCAAATTTGATGATCATGTCAATTGAGTGTGTGGTTTTACTCTTAATTAGTGCTCTTGCAAAAAAATCATCAAAAGCAGAGCTAAAATAACCGTTAAATTGTGATGATATGTTTCTAGCCGTCGAATGATTTCGTTCGGTTACCTAACCCGCGAAAATGGGTTTTTGTTTATTTTAGCGTATGCAATTTGAGAGTATATACAAACAAGTTTGACGGTTGGATTGTTTAAATTAGTTTTATAGACCGTCAAAATAATAGATTCAACAAACACTTGGAGTTTGTTTTATACTTCTATTATTTGCAACGCAAGATTTTGTGATAACTACTAGTGTAAATATTTTAAATTGATGAGCGGGTCCGTTCATTGTATTCTTCTAGGTTCGCGGATGATGTGATATATTCTAACACACAAATTAAAACCCTATGATTGTAGTATATGTAAGTAGGGATCGTTCTAGGCCGGGGATTAAAGGGGATGCTAATCAACACAATTTAAACTCTAAAACACTAAACTAGACTCAAAAACAGAAAACTAGACTCTAATGACTCAAAATAAACTAGAATGACTCAAAACAGCGCAAAACAAACAAACTGACTTAAAATAGACACTAGGGAGTTATTTGGACGAATTCTAGACTAGTAAGACTCAAAACACTAAATTGGACAGATTTAAACACACTTCTAACTAATCTAACACACTTAATTAAAGGGGGGATTGATTTGGACGAAATTAATTAAACTAAACAGATTGCATAAACTAAACTAATGTAAAACGAATTTGGGTGATTAGCTAGAGGGTCCTTCTCCACACATGACACATATGCAACACAAGTCGATTTCCAGTTATTATTTTAATAAACCATGAACCTCAATGCCTCAAGTTAACCGTGACAACACTTCTTTAACTCTCAGATTTTCCTAAATTCGTTGAATTGGATGGAATACGCATCGGCAACCAAATTATTCTTTAATAGTTCCCTACATGAAAAGCATAATAGAAATACAATCAAAGATCATTAAGCTCTGTCAAAATCATAAGCATTGACAAGGTATTCGTGACTATGAAAAGCATGACACTCCTGCCAAGAATTTACTTAACGCGATCGTGACTAGCAACCTCTACTACTTGTAAATATAAGTTTGTAACTCTTAGGTGAAACTCCCTTATATTTTAGCATCAAATTCATGCATGCAAACTAAGTATGCATCCTTAATCAACATACAAGAATAAGTTTTCAATCAAATAGTTAAGCAAATTGTATTCACGTTTTATGAAATAATAACTGGATGTAATCAACTCATGTCACATATATGTTCATGGCTTTGAATTCTCCCCTAGCTAAAACGAGTTTAGTTCCCCATGTTTGCAATTAAACAAAGACAATTAAATTTAAACATTGAAAACAAAGGATAGAATACAACGCTCTAGCAATCCAAAGGTCTTGAATGGCTAGCACGGCACTAAGCTTCTTCTCCTTCCTTCCAAAGCTGCGGCACAATGGGGATTTTCTGAGTTTATGGCTCTTGTGTGTGGTGTAACCCCCTTGAAAATTCGCCAGAATTGTGTATATATAGGGTAGGGTTTGGCAGAAACCAAGGAGGGGAAAGATTATGTTGTTTGGATGGATTAGGACTCTTAGAATTAGATGGGAAGTATTTAGAATAGGATAAGGACTCCTTTTGCAGTTGGAAATAAGTTTAGATAATGTTGGATAAATAGGATAATGTTTGGATAATATGGGATAAGATTGGATAAGACTGGATAAGGTTAGATAAGATTTGGATAAGATAAGATAGTTTGGATAATGTTCCTTCTTTTTAGCTGATTCCTTATCTTCTTTGTCTTGAATTAATTTCTCCATCTCTTTTGCACATTCCTAGCCTCTCTTGAACTTCAATTCTATCCATCCACCTTGATCCATGCATGTGATGTCCATTCCAAGCCCAAAACTGCTCTAAAATGCTCCAAATTGCATCTTCTTGCCAACTTTGTCATTTGAACCTGAAAACACACGAAAATAGCTTAAAACACTTTAATAACTAGAAACTAACTAAATAAATGCAAGAAAACATGCTAACTAAGTCGCATAAATATGCTCCTATCAGCGGAGTGTAGTTGCAAAATCATCAAAATCAAAGCTAAAATAACCGTTAAATTGTGATAATACTTTTCTAACCGTCGGAGGATTTCGTCCCTGTTACCTAATCCCTGAAAGTTTGTTTTTGGTGATGCTTGGTGTATGTGATCTCGTACTAAATTCACACAAGTTTGAATGTTGGATCGTTGAAACTAGTTTCCCAGACTGCGAAAACCATCGAATGAATTGAATATCCAAAAATGTCCTTTACTTTGCCCAACGAAATTATTCATTTTGCTCAACGCACTATAAATCATGTACCCTAAACTCTAAGTCATAAAATAAACCTTTGCCAGATGATAGTTTTCCCATTTCATTGGGCAAAGTCTTTATAGATTTTTTTTAACATGAAAATTAAATCTCAAACTGAAATTAAATTAATAAACATTGCCCAACGACCAGTAAACATTGCCCAATGATATATTTCGTTGGACAAAGTCACTTACGTTGACGAACTGTTTTTTCGTCAGGCAAAAGTTGTCAAAAAACGCGCCTTTTTCCCCCTTGGCGCGAAAACTTTGCCCAACGAAAAGTTGTTTTCTTGTCGAATATTTGTAGTTGCCTAAAGCTTCAGAAAAAACCCTAAACGTTGACAGACTTTGGCCGACCAAATTTATATGACGTCAGGTAAAATTTCGTTGGGCAAATAGTATTTTTGAGAGTATATACCAATAATATGCTGCAAGAATAGATCTTTGAAATTTTCTAATTGCATCTGCAACAAAAGTTCGCCTACCTAAGATATGACACAATGCAACAATTATGAAGACTGAGGGCATGCTCCACAACTCTAATATCTTCAATTACAGTCGCCTCTAAAAGATGAAATAAGTACGATAATCAACACTTAAGTAATAACCCAATCATCAACATCCACATCATTTGGTTTGCAAAATTTTGTTTAGAAATTTGATCTCCCTAGCATTATCCTTACCAAAAACAGCATCATTGATAAATTTGGAGTCCCCTTCCACAAAACAATGTGATTGGTAATCCAAAATAAATTTAAGTAGTAAATAATTTGGACTTTCGTAATATTTACTCAAGTAAATGTAACAGTTTTAGACATCACAATTCCTAACCTTTTCATAGAACCATTCAGCTATATAGATATAGGGACTACTGCTACACAGCAAGGCCACAAAGATAAGATAGACGAAATCACAGTTGTTGTTTAATGACCTTGACTGTTTTGACTTTGAGATTTCAGAATTCCTTCCTTTGTATTCAGGGCACATAAAACTTACTTTGTCTCCTAGTTTGCTCCTTCACTTTACCACCTACAAACCCAGTATATTACTTGCTGAGAAAAAACACATACTTATATCGATTTGATGGTTAAGATTTAAAGATTTGATTATTATCCATATTTAGCTCCATCACTAGAACCCTAGACATGACCATCACAAACTTCAAGACCTAAAATACACATTTACGTATGAGTTAATACAAACACACATATGGCCTAGTTCTAGAGTCTTGGTTTCCCATTTGACACCCTTAATTAAGCCTATATTAAGGAAACCCTAAAAGACTTGGAGTTAAAATCAGTCGCTGAGAATTTTTGTGTGTGTGTGTGTGAGAGAGAGAGAGAGACCAGTGGTTAACAAGGGGTAATAAAAGTAAAAAAGCCAAATCAAATACCAAAAATCAATCAATTATAAAACATAACATCAGAGATTAAAATTAAACAGACAAGAAAAGGAAAAAGAAAAGGAAAAGCAGTTGGCTTGGCTTTGTCGCCAACCCATAAACGAGCCCTTCACTTCTGTGGCGCATGAAAGTTGTTTAGCATCCAAACCCTAAATAGAAATGCCCTTCAATTGCTCTTCTGATGATCTCTCTCTCTCTCTCTCTCTCTCTCTCTCTCTCTCTCCCTCTCCCTCTCTCTCCACTTTTATATATCTATATACCTCCTCCTCTCTCCCTCTCTCTCTTCACCATTTCACAAAGCAAGGAGGAGAAAATAGAGAGAACAAGAATACTGAGAGATATGGGGAGGGGTAAGATTGAGATCAAGAGGATTGAGAACTCAAGTAACAGGCAGGTGACCTACTCCAAGAGGAGGAATGGGATTATCAAGAAGGCAAAGGAGATCACTGTTCTATGTGATGCTAAAGTATCTCTTATCATTTATTCTAGCTCTGGGAAGATGGTTGAATACTGCAGCCCTTCAACTACGTAATGACCTAGTTCATGTTTTTTTATGATCTTTTCAAAAAAATTCTTTAGGGTTTTTGAGTTCTTTTATTCCAATGTACTGGGTCAGTTTCAAATTAAAAAACAAATAAGGGTACTTTTTGTTCATATATATTTTATGAATTTAATTTATTTTTGGTGTGATGAAGGCTGACAGAAATCTTGGACAAATACCATGGCCAATCTGGGAAGAAGTTGTGGGATGCTAAGCATCAGGTTTCAGAAATTCTCTCTATATTTTCATATATTTTTTATTTTATTTGTCATGGAAGATCTGCTGGTTTCTTGCTTGTCTAACATGATTTTTTTCTATCTTTTGTTTTTGCCAAAAATATGTTAAGAAACATGAAGTGTGATTTGTAAGAACAGATCTACAAATAGGATGTACTGGTAGTTCTCTTTCTTGCTCTCCGATGGTTTTTCTATCCTTCTTTATTGAAAAAAAAAACTGAAACTATGTGAAATGTAACATATATTTACAGATCTGGTAATAAAATGTTATTCTCTCACTTCCTTTTCTTTGCAAACAATTAAAACAATTGAGTCCTCAGTTGTGAATGTTAGTTTATAAAGCACGCAGATAAAACAAACGTCTTTTCTTGATATATAAAAATCTCACTTTTCTTGATATATAAAAATCTCACTATGTACCATTCGGTCCCTTGATTGATACAAGGCATAGAAACATAGGTTTACGCACTTTTCTGCTAACAGATCTGCATATGAATTAGACCCTTTTAAGTAGGTTTGTACATTCCTTTTAATAGTAAATTTGGATATTATAATTACAGGAAAATGATTTTTGAATGCCCAGTTCTCTTTCTTCACATCCATGTTTAAAACTATTACTTGATTCTCCTTCGCTTTATTAGATTTAAAGTACAAAATAAACGGGGTGTGTGTATGAGAAAAAATGGGTGTGTGGAAATCATTTCCTTGATTATAAGTTTTCTTAATATATAATAAATTTGCTTAATTAACTTTGAGGGTTTGGAACAAATATGATAAACTTGTGACAGAACCTCAGCAATGAAGTGGATAGAGTCAAGAAAGACAATGACAGCATGCAAGTAGAGCTCAGGTAGTTTAATTTCAATTATCATCATCTCTCTCTTATGGTAGAACATATTAATTTATACCTTATATTATATATACTGAGCATATATAAATGTAAGTGTGTGTGTGTGTTGCTGCAGGCATCTGAAGGGAGAGGATATCACATCACTGAACCATGTAGAGCTGATGGCCTTAGAGGAAGCACTTGAAAATGGCCTTACAAGTATCCGGGACAAGCAGGCAAGTTTCTTCCATTATTCATACTTCAAACAGAGTGTTTACATTAAATTTATTATATATGTTTATAGTTATATGTTGTTATATACTTAATTGTAGGGTAATTTGTTGTGTGATATCTTGCTATATTTTTCAATTAATTACTAAATAGTTTTGTTCCCTTTTTGTCACAGTCCAAGTTCGTCGACATGATGAGAGACAATGTACGATGAGTCTGATTAATACCTTGAGTTCATTTGAATTTTAAAACAAATCTGCATGAATTCATGATATCATATTTTGCCTAATTAGTTTTTCTTTGCTGAATGATCAGGGAAAGGCACTGGAAGATGAGAATAAGCGCCTCACTTATGAGCTGGTAAATAAATAAACGCATCTTGTCAAACTGATAAGTGAAGGCATACATGCACACGCATACACAACATGCATATATATGTTGAGTTTGTGTTCACAATTTAGAAGTCGTACTTTGAGAAGCTATACTGGTGTAACAATTGGGTTTTATATTAATCAATATAAAACTATTTCTATCATTTTATAAGCAGTCTCGGTGTGCTTAATTAATTAATGTAAGGGAACTGATTTTCAACTTTTTTTTTTGTCTCTCACTCTTTTTATTTTTTATTATTAGATTGAATAAATTAGACAGAATAACGAGTAAATTTAGCAGAGATGTGTGAGAGGCTAAAAATTATGTGTTTATCATTTCTCTTATTTTTAAACTATTGGAATCGCAATGTACTTAGACTGCATCTCACTAATAAAGTTGAAACTCACCTATGAAGGTAGGATACGGTCCATCTTTATTATTGTATAATGCGATCTATTTGACAATATTACTCTTTAATGTAGCAATAGAATTCAATTCAAGTCAAAAACACTTTAGAAGGCTAGGTTTATCATCAAGATATATATGAAATGAATTGATCGAATGTTAACCTGAATCAATTTGGTGACTACAGATTTTCAAGGTCATCAATGACTATGTGATATTGAAACATGTATATATACTATAACCCAGTTTTGGGTCATTTGATTATATATACATTTTTTATTTTTATATTGAGAAAAAAAAAAGTAAAATACTTGCAACAAGTTTCATATGCATACTAAAAACTTTTGCTGGATAGGAGAAGCTGATGTTGTGGGCATGATTTGCAGCACAAACAACAGGAGATGAAAATAGAAGAGAATGTGAGAAACATGGAAAATGGGTATCATCAGAGGCAGCTGGGGAACTACAACAACACCCAGCAGCAGATACCTTTTGCCTTCCGCGTGCAGCCTATTCAGCCAAATCTCCAGGAGAGAATCTAATTAGATATATCTTGCATTTGCATGCTCTTTCTAACTAGTTATATTATCTCTTCTACTCTCTCTCTCTTTTCATCTGTCAAGGAGTTCTTAAGTTTATGTCAGATTTCCAATGGTTTGTAATAGAATTAGCTTCGTAATGAGGCTTAGTTGTGAACCTTGTAATAATTAAGGCGTGCATGAACTTGGTTTGTGGGAAAATCACTGTTATGTGTGCTACAGTGCAACCTAGACCTGGCATTCATGTCATGTTTTTCATGTTCGTGTTGTTTTCGTGTCATACCCGATATCTTAACGGGTCGTGTCGTGTAACACCCGTTAAAATAAACAGGTAAAATGACCTGATCCGAAATCGACCCAATAATATTAACAGGTAATATGACCCGACCCGTTACCCGTTAAGGAAAGTATATTTTAAACCAATAAATAATCAAATGAAAAATATAATACTAAATAAGTATATACATACCATATTGTCACATCCAAAACATAAAAACCCATTTTTCTTTTAAGTATATATTTACATACCCAAAATAAGAGCATAATAAAAAAAAACATTAGAACATTACAAAATATCAAATGTTCAAAAGATTTGCAAAATTAAGGACATTGGAACATTAGAACATTGGAACCTTGCACATTTTCTCCCAATCTCCCTTTTCGTATCCTCTCTCTAATCAAACTCTCTCTAGCCCTCTTTCTTTCTCTCCAATTCAACAGGATATATAAATATGCATCCCCCTCCTAGGCTTCCCAAAATCCATATCCTCATCCTTTTTTAACCTCTAAATTCCCTCCCCACAATGAATCTAAATCAATATCATCAGGCAATTCTAAGTACAGTAAAACTTTGTTTTTGCGGAGATGGATTAAAGTAGTAACGGAACTAAAAATGAAAAAGCAGTAATGGAACTTATTCAGGAAATAGCCAAAGTCTTACATGTTTTTCATCCAAGTAAATAGCCAAATTAAGAGGCAAAATCGAACCTGGAGTGGAATCTGGAGAATGGAGATGCAGAGATGTAGAGACGACCAGAGATGACAAGGATGATTCCGTCCACTGCATGAGGGAGGAGAAAAGAGAGACTGAGAGAGGCTACCGGAAGAACTGAACATATGGTGGGAGAGAAGGGCCAGGAGCCTAGGAAAAACAGACGGCGGGATCGGGAGAGAGGGTTACGGAAGTGGGGAGAGAGAAAGGGAATAGGGCTTTTGTTTTGATCAAATGGTAAAATTGGAAAATAATGGAATAGAGAAGGGGTTTTTTCGTCCAAAAAAGTTCTAATAATATGAGTGAAATAGAATCCAACGGTACAGATTTACTCTCATTTATCTTACGGCTGTTATTTAAGTAAAGTCTTTAATAGTTTTTTAATTAATGTAGAAGTGTAAAAAATATAGAAAAAAAAATATAAATGCTCGTAATGACAAGCTTTACAACTTTCGTGAAGAGTTTAACTTCAAAATTTGCCACTATAATCATATAAATCATAGATCAAAATTTAACCGTTGATTGTTGTTTACAGTTACGCTTCATTTTTCTCATCAAATTTTGTTTTTTTGGATTTTGTTTTTTGAAAACATGATCTAATAGAGGATGCAGGAAGATGAACGGTTTGGATTGTTGATATTATGTTCAGAGTTTTACGATTAGTGAAAATATTGCATGATGTTTATAAAGTTTTTTTAAACTATGTGACATCGACTCATATTTCAGTTAACCGTAAATATCGAAACTTGATATCAAAGATTTGAACCGTTCATCTTCTTACATCCACCAGATGATCATGTTTTCAAAAAATAAAATTAAAAAATGAAATTCAGTAAGAAGAATAAAGCGTAAATGACAATTGACGGTTAAACATAAATTTAAGGTTTATGGATTATAGTGTTGGATTTCGAAGCTGACCCCTTCATGAAAGTTGTAAAGCTTGTCACTATGAGTGATTGTGTATATTTTTTTTACATTTTTTACACTTCTACAATAATTATTATTAATTTTACCCTCAAATAAGAAACATTATTCATGAAGGTTTGGAGGATTTTAAAAATCTAAACGATAATGTAAGTGTAACCATTATCTACCCGTGGAGGAATAATGATGAATCACGAGTGTTTATATATTCTTTCACATTTTTCATACTTGTATGTATGTCTTCTTAGTTCTTGCCTATACAAATACTATACTAGTTTATTTTAATTTTGGACAACAACATGTTAAGTAAAATTTATCCTAGTAATGATAATAAGGAACTCTCATAATAAAAATAAATAATGACTAAAACTTTTTTTTTTAACTTATATAGAATAATAATACAAAACTATATATTTAATATAGAATATATTGTATATATTAATATGGTTATTATATTTTATAATAATTCTTTTAGTAATTAAACTTTAAAATTATCAAAATAATTTTTTTCTTAACGGGTTACCCACGTGTTACCCGCGTGTATACCCATTAAGAACCTGCTATTAACGGGTCACCCGATAATGACCCAATTAGGTATCGTGTCGACCCGAAATCCGTTATTTTCGTGTCGTGTCAGAAACTGCCGGGTCTGGTGCAACCTGTACTTGTGTGTGTTTACCTAACTTTATGTGCTTGGCTATACATATCTCTCTCTTCCAAACCCTAGATAAGAATCTTTCTTTGTGTTTATGTTTTGGCAAAGTACATTCTACACCTTGCTTGCTGCGTTTATAGTTTGAAAATGCTTCTCTAAAAAGCATTTTGTTCATTAGACCCTTGATTTTGTTGGAAGTGTTTTTGTAAGAAAGCATCTCAAAATTTTCATTAGGAAATTAAGTGCTTTGTGGAAAAGCATTTGGAAGTTTTTCGTACTTCTCATGAAAAGCATTGTGAAGTGCTTTTTAGGCCTCGTTTGGAAGTACTTTTAAAATGATTGAAAGTGTTTTTGGTGAAATTATTTTTGAGTTCTAAAAGCACTTCAAGTGCTCCATGCAAGAAGCACCATTTATGTGTTTTTTGCAAGAAGAACTTTAAATGCTTTTTCAAGATTCACTTGCATTTTTACTAAGAATTGGTTTCAAAAACACTTTCATACAAAACGCTTTCAATAATTTTATAAGCACTTCAAAATGAGCCATAATCTTTTTAAACTAAAACTTTTTAGAATTTTCTTTTATTATTTGAAAGCGCTTTTAGCCATCCTAATTCCTAAACACTTTCAAACATGACTTATATGATCGGCTCTAAAAAGCTTTTGGGCATATATGGAACAATCAGGCTGAAATTCCTTTATAAACCTTGCATCAAGTGCATGAATTTCTTTGACCTTCTGAGACATTCTTCTGGCTTACTTCATGGTAATTTTGGTTATATGAAATTCAATACTTAAGGGTAATATTTTGAACCTTTTTTTTATCTCCTTCTATTTCCTTCAGTTCACTTTTATATGCCTTCAAATGTGTATTCAATTGAGATTTTGATGATTTTAATGGATTTTGATAGAGTTTATTTAATTGATTTCTATAGATTCTATATAAAATTTTGAGTGAAATCCTTTGAATTTTCAAGAAAGAGGTGAGATTTTATAATGCTTAAAATATACTACGAAATGTAACAGCCCGTCCCGGAGAATTCGTACGACGGATGTGAAATGACGAAAATGCCCCAAGGCATTAATTAAGGTATGTGTGTGTATCTAAGTTTGGGAATTTGGTTTGGTGGTATTTGGACCACACACACACACACACACATTCACTATTTCTCTCTCTCACTCCCGCACTCTTTCTTTCTACCTCACAGACTCTCTCTCTCCTTCCCTACGTACGGACACATCCAAATCCTCCCCAAACTTAGCAGATCGAGGACATGAAAACCACCATTGTGGTCATCTCGTCCCTACGAACACATTGGTACAAGTTTCAGGTAAGAAAGCTTTCGAAAACCCGAGTTCTCTCAACCTCCAATTTTGTCACTATTCATGCTCACGTGAAACCTTGTGTTTTTGGAGATTTCAAGCTCATAGGGAGCTTTATAAGGTCCTAAGGAAGCTTGGAGTAGTTCGTTTGAAGATTTTGGACGTCCGAATAGCGAGATCGAAAAGTTTCATTTTTGGCCGGAATTATCGAGGGAAAATGGTGCAAAAATGAAAGAGAAACCATAGTTGGAAGTTTTTCCAGAAACCAACGAACAGTCGTCAGCGACCGGCGACTCGCCGGAGAAGATGAGGAATATTCCGTCAGTCTTGACGGAATATGCTGACGCCGTCAGTCATCTTTAACTGTTACAGTTGGGTTTTAATGGAATATTCCTGACAACGTTAATTGACACCGTCAATGTGCAGATCATGTGGTCGCGCGTGGCCGGCGTGTCTGGCCGTGCCTTGGCCGGCGCGTGGGTGGTTGGAAAATTTTTCTAAAAATATAGGGATGATCCTAAGATTGTGTAGACCACTGTGGTATATTCATATACCCAATTTGAGCAATGTATGAGAAGTTATTTCTAAGGTTTCGATTATGTGCGTTAATTAACGTTATTTCAGTTACTTCTCATATAGGTGAGACCTATCAGGAGGACGAGTGTAGCCAGGCTAGGCACGGGGGTTACGACCCGTCTACTTATCAGTGAGTGGGCATTTGTTTTCCATATATACCTATATAAATGAGTTTTTCCCAGAAAATCAGTTTAAATGAAATGTGATATGAAATGCGATATGAACTGCCATGCAAAGTATCTAATTAATTTATTATGCGTTATTGATTGCTTATATTAATGTTGGTGCTGAGGACGCACAGGTAAGTGGCAGGTAAGTTTATATACTAGTTGATGAGAACGAATGATGTGATGTGATGTGATGTGATTAGAGCTCATAAACCTGCACATTGATATTAGTGCTCCCGCCCAGAGAGAGGCTCAGTCTTTCACGTGATGTTCACCTCCCGCACCGTATGCTTGCCTTGGATCCAAGTTAGTTGCTTAGTCCTGTCGAATAGGCCACTATAGGTGGGTTCGACTTGTAGGTGACCCGCGATTTATCACTCAGTCTTCACGTGATTGTAGCACTAGAGCATATTAGTTTATATTCGGTGATGTTGTGCAGACCACTAGAGGTGGTAGTGATGTGTGTGCAGGATATATATATATATATATATATATATATATATATGATATGATTGAGATGAGTATGAGCTATATGATATGATGATTGTTATAAGCTATATACAGCCGAGGGCTAAGTTGATTATTTAGTATTCAATCACATTCACAGAGTTATGCTTTGGCATTCAGTTATGATACTTTGGCATGGCATACATACTTTCATACATACATATTTTCCAGCAGGATTTTGAGAATTATATATATGAGTATATACTTTATTTCTGGGAAATTATACAGGTTTTACAGTGAGGGGTTATAACTTTTGAGGAAATGAAGGTTTTGAAAAGATTTGTTTCTGACCCACTCAACTTTGTTTTTCGCCCCTCCAGGTATTAAGTAGTGTTCGTTGGTGGCATACGAGGAGCTCATCGGACGTTCTGACAGAACTCACTTATGTAGGACCACGTTCGGGTGTTATTTCTTTTTAGTACTTATGCTTGACTGCACGTAGACTTTTATGCTCTGTATTAGTGGAATTCACACTTCTTTTACACTAGTATTTCTAGTGTTTCGGTTTTAATTGATTCGTAAATTCTATTCTTTATTGCTTCCGCACTGTGCACTTGGTTACGTCACTCTCACGTGACGGCCAGCACGCCCCACTTTTGAGTCGGGGTGTGTCAGATTGGTATCAGAGTATAGGTTTGGCAGTCCTGCATATCTTGTGAATATTCTAATTATCTTGATGTTTCTGTCAGAATTATGCCGCCTCGTAGAGAGCCATGTCGTTTGGCTGAACTTAGTTTCCCTGACATAGCTCAGTTAGGGGAAGCTATATCGAATGCTATTCAGTCAGTTATTCGGCCGCCTCAGCGGACCCATCTGGAGTCAGTTCATAATTTGAAGATAACCACTTTTGTGGGGAGTGAAGGTCCCGATGGTTCAGAGAAATGGTTGATGCACATTGAGAAGACTTTCAGGTTGATGCAGAGTCAGGGGAGTCTATCTCCAGACAGATGGGTCGAGACAACTTCATGGTTTTTGGGTAAGGAACCAGCTTCATGGTAGGGACAGTTGGCTGATGAGTTACCCCAGGAGGAATCTAGAGATTGGGAGGTATTTAAGCAGTTATTCTATAAGAGATTCATTCCTCCTGCATACATTGATAGTAAGAAACATGAGTTTACTAGTTTGAGGCAGAAGAAGCTGTCAGCTAATGAGTACTACAGGAAATTTACTGATCTATCTCATTATCATCCGGAAGTTGCTGCTAATCCGGTTGAGATGCTACGTCGTTTTAAGTTGGGCACTAAGAAGAAATGGCGTACCATTGTGACTGTGATTCCTTGTACTACTTATCATAAGTTTTATGAAGCTTTACTTCAAATTAAGGATTTTGAGAATTTGCCTAGCGATAGCGAAGAGGAAAAGAAAAATGGGAATCAGAATAAGGATAAGGGTAAAGGTCATTTCTTACAAGGGCCTTGCCAGACTCAGAGCTTTAAGCACAGTGAGACTAGTTCTAGTTCTTCCAGTGGAGGTTTCAGTTCCACAGGTCAGAGAGGAGGTGGTAGATTCTTCAGAGATTCCAGATCCCAGAGGCAGGGGAATTTTGGTTGAGGAAATGCACCCTGGTGCCGTAGGTGCGGTAGTCGACATTTAGGGGAATGTCGAAGAGGTAGCAGTGGTTGTTT
Organism: Heteromeles arbutifolia; assembly: GCA_024362995.1. Taxonomy (NCBI): domain Eukaryota; kingdom Viridiplantae; phylum Streptophyta; class Magnoliopsida; order Rosales; family Rosaceae; genus Heteromeles; species Heteromeles arbutifolia. The sequence goes on along the minus strand of JANCRC010000013.1, from coordinate 18,025,123 downwards.
TACTTGTGGTCAGGAGGGACATCAAGCTAAGTTTTGTCCTTAAGGCCAGCAGAGACCTCAGCAGCCTCCTTTACCACCTCCAGCTCCAGCTCAGCAGTTTTCAGGACATGGTGGTTAGACCCAGACAGGTTCTGGTGGTGCATACCACTATCAGGGGGATTCTGTTCCTTATTCTTCTGGACAGTTTCAGTACCCCCAGGATCCCTATCAGCAGGGCAGTCATGGTCAGTATTCAGGAGAATATATGCCTCCACAGCAGTACTCTGGAGGATATATGCCTCAGCAGCAGCATTCAGCTGGTGGATCCCAGTGGCATTCTGGAGGACAGTCTCAGCAGGTTGATGCTACTACCAGTGAAGTTGGGTCTTCGAGACAGTATGGTCAGTCAGGACAAGGGCGTAATCCTCAGGGGCGAGGAGTTCATGCCAATAGAGGTAGAGGAAGGCAGCAGAACCAGGGACGTATCAACAACCTTTCGCTGCAGAATGCACAGAACAACCCATATTTGATCATGGGTACGTTAAATATTCTTGGTCATTATGCTAAAGTGTTGATTGATTATGGTGCTACTTATTCGGTAATTTCTCATACGTTTGCTCAATTGACTCAACCTCAATCTTCATCTCTTGGGTATGAGTTAAAGTTTGCTATGCCTAGAGGGGAGAAGTGTTATGTAGATTATATGTACTCAGGTTGTCCCGTAGTAGTGGAGAATGTGGTTATGCCTGCTAACCTCACTCCGTTTGACATTGTGGATTTTGACGTTATCTTAGGCACAGATTGGTTACATTGCAATCATGCTAAGATTGACTGTTACGGGAAGTCAGTGACCTTTCACCGTCCTGGATTACCTGAGGTTACATTCTTTGGTGAACCCATTAGATTGAGGCATGGAATAATATCAGCTGTGAGAGCCAAAAAGTTACTAAAGAAAGGTTGTCAAGGGTACTTGGCTCACGTGGTACTAAATGATGATGCTCCGGTTAGTGTGGAGAATGTCAAGGTGGTTAGATGATGTGAAATTTATATGACACTCAAATTAAAACCCTATTAAGATAGTTGTAGTATGAATAAGTAGGGATCGTTCTAGGCCGGGGACTAACTAGGGATGCTAATCTACGCAAATATGACTCAAAAACACAAAACTAAACTTAAAAACACTTAACTAGACTCTAAAGACTCAAAACAACTTAAAACAGCTCAAAACTAACAACTAGACTCAAAACAGACTCTAGGGAGTTATTTGGACGAATTCTAGACTAATAAGACTCAAAACACTAATTTGGACAGATTTGAACAAGTTTCTAACTAATCTAACACACTTAACTAAAGGGGGATTGGTTTCTTACGAATTTAACTAAATTAGACAGATTGCAAAACTAAACAAAGTAGACACGAAATTGATTGTTTAAAAGGGTGAAAGGCTAGTTAGAAGATCCTTCTCCACACATGAAACATATGCAACACAAATTGATTTCCAGTATTGTTTCCTTAAACCATGAATGACAATGCCCCAAATTAATCGTGAATGCACAAATTAACTTTCAGATTTTCCTTAATTCATTGAATTGGATGGATGACGCATCGACAATCAAATTATTCTTATCAAGTTCCCTACGTGGAATACGCATAATAGAGATACATTCAAAGATCATTAAGTTCTATGAAAATCATAAGCATTGACAAGGCATTCGTAACTATGAAAAGCATGATGATACTCCTGCCATGGATTCACTTAACATGATCATGACTAGTGACTTTTACTACTTGTGAAAATAAGTTCATAAGGATTAAGTGAAATTCCCTTATACTCTAGCAACAAATTCATGCATGCAAACGAAGTGTGCACCCTTAACCTATATACAAGAATAAGTTTTAATCAAACAGATAAGTGAATCGCATTCATGTTTTACGAAACAATAACTGGAGGTAATCAATTCATATTAAACATATGCCCATGGCTTCGAATTCACCTCTAACTAAGAAAAACTTAGTTACACATGTTCATAACAATTGAAAAGCAATCTGAAATAAACATTGAAACTAAAATAAGGGAAGAAAGAACTCAGGAAGTCTCCAATGGTTGCAGGTTGTTGCGGCACAAGGTCCTCCTCCAATGGAAGCCACAACAAAGCTCTCATCCTCTCCTTCTTGCCGCAAAAGGTGTTTCTGTGTGTAGATGGTGATGGCTATGAATTATGGTGTGGTATAGGGGGTGGTAACTTGATTTGTACGCAGAAAATATGTATATATAGGCTTAGGGTTTGCGGCACCAATTCCTTGGAGGACAAGGATAGAGCACGGCCCAATCCAGGAGGGAAAGAGATTTGTATGATAGAAACCAGGTGGGAAAAGGATAGGGAAGTGCATGGCAATGATTGGAGGGAAATGAGTGGAGTGCAAGGCAAGGCAAAGCCTTCTAGAAAGGAAGGAGGCGCCAGATTTTTAGGGTTCTAGAAAGAATGTGTTTTGTGACAGAATTTGGGACTTCTAGAAGGGTTTGGGGCGCCACTTTTGTAGGGCAAGGGATAGAGCTTCCAGAAAGAATGTTTTGTGGCTGATTTCTAGAAGAACAAGGCATAAAACATGTAGCATGTTTTTAGGAACATGTTTTGTGTCTTCTAGAACATGTTTGGATAATGTTTCAGATCATGTTCCTTGTTTCTTGCTGATTCCTTATCTTCTTTGTCTTGAATTTGTTTCTCCAACTTTTAAACACATTCCTAACCTTATTTGAACTTCAAATTCGTCAACTTTGCCAATTGGACCTACAAACACACGAAAATAGCTTAAAACACTATAATAAACATAAACTAACTAAGTAAATGCAAGGAAACAAGCTAACTAAGTCGCATAAATATGCTCCTATCATTAGACATTTTTCTGATGTTTTCCCTGATGATTTACCTGGATTGTCGCCAGATCGCGATGTGGAGTTTGCCATTGATTTGCTACCAGGTACTGATCCTATTTCTTTAACTCCTTATCGTATGGCTCCTGCCAATTTAAGAGAATTGAAGATTCAGTTACAAGAGTTGGTTGATATGGTGTCATTCAACCTAGTACTTCACCTTGGGGAGCTTCAGTTTTGTTTGTTCGGAAGAAAGATGGTACTTTGAGGCTTTGCATTGATTACAGGCAATTGAATCGGATGATGATTAAAAACAATTATCCTTTGCCTCGTATTGATGATCTTTTTTATCAACTCAGAGGTGCTTGCGTATTTTCTAAGATTGATCTAAGATCTGGTTATTATCAGTTGAAGATCAGGAGCGACGACGTTCCTAAAACTGCTTTCAGGTGTCATTATGAGTTTCTCGTGATGCCATTTGGATTGACGAATGCACCAGCAGCTTTCATGGGTTTGATGAATAAGGTATTTCAGTAGTATTTGGATAGATTCGTCATTGTCTTCATTGATGACATTCTGGTGTATTCTAAGTCGAAGGCAGACCATGTCCGACATCTGACTTTGGTGTTGAAGAAGCTGAGGGAACACAGATTGTATGCTAAGTTCAGTAAGTGACAATTCTGGTTAGATCAAGTTGCTTTCTTGCGGCATGTTGTTTCAGCTCAGGGTATACAGTAAGACCTTCAGAAGATAGCAGCTGTGGAGAATTGGGAGCAGCCGTGAACCATCATTGAGGTACAAAGTTTCCTTGGTTTAGCGGGTTATTATCGGCGATTTGTTAAGGATTTCTCAGTTGTGGCTTTACCACTAACGAGGTTGACCAGAAAGGAAGTTAAATTCGAGTGTGATGATAATTGTGAATAGAGTTTCCAGCAGTTGAAGTATTATCTCTTTCATGAAAATGTTTTGACTCTTCCTGATGATAGTGGTAATTTTGAGGTTTACAGCGATGCTTCTTTGAGCTGCTTGGGTTGCGTGTTGATGTAGCATGGCAGGGTAATTGCTTACGCTTCACGTCAGTTAAAGCCTCACGAGATGAATTACCCTACACATGACTTAGAGTTGGCAGCCATTATTTTCATTTTGAAGATTTGGAGACACTATCTCTATGGTGAGAAGTGCAGGATTTTCTCAGATCACAAGAGTCTCCAGTATCTGTTCACATAGAAAGAATTGAATCTTCGTCAGCGGAGATGGATTGAGTTGCTAAGTGACTACGATTGCACGATTGAGTATCATCCTGGACGTGCTAATGTGGTGGTTGATGCCTTGAGTAGGAAATCTCAAGGTCGAGTTAATAATTTGTATGCTTTTCGTGTTCATCTTCTTGTATATTTGAGGTCTATTGGAGTGAAATTGGAATTGGAAGAACGAGAAGAAAGAGCTGTGGCAGAGCAAGAAAGAGCCTTACTTGCTAGTTTCCAAGTTAGGCCTATTTTGATTGATCGTATACTCGAGACTCAGATGAATAACGAAAAGGTTCAAGACTTAATTCATTTGAGGAATCAAGTGAAAAAGAAAGATCTCAGAGTTAGAGAGACGGATGGCATGCTTATGCAAGAAAATAGGATGTACGTGCCCAATAATGAGGAACTAATGAAGGCAATTGTTGATGAGGAACATATTTCAGCTTATGCGATGCATCCAGGAGGAACAAAAATGTATCATACCATTAGGCCATTTTATTATTGGCCAGGTATGAAAAGGGAAATTGCAGAGTATGTAAGTAGGTGTATCGTGTGCCAGCAGGTTAAAGCCGAAAGAAAGAAGCCGTTTGGTTTGTCACAAAGACTTCTCGTTCCACAGTGGAAATGGGAAAATATTACTATGGATTTTGTGTACAAGCTACCTCGTACACAAAACGGCTATGATGGAATCTAGGTGGTTGTAGATCGGTTTACTAAGTTAGCCGAGTTAACCGAGTTGTTCATCACGAAGATTGTGAAGTATTCTTTGAACAAGTTAGCCGAGTTGTTCATCACGAAGATTGTGAAGTATCATGGAGTTCCTGTAAGTATTATTTCTGATCGAGATCCGAGATTTACTTCTAAGTTTTGGATAGCATTCCAGGAAGCTTTGGGTTCAAAATTACTGTACAGCACGGCATATCATCCTCAGACAGACGGACAATCTGAGAGGACGATTCAGACTTTGGAGGATATGCTAAGATCTTCGGTGTTGCAATTTGGTGACGCTTGGCATAAGCGGTTGGATTTGATGGAGTTCGTCTACAACAACAGCTTTCACTCGAGTATTGGTATGGCGCCATTTAAGGCACTATATGGCAAGCTTTGTCGTACACCTTTATGTTGGTTAGAGGTTGGCGAACGAGTTTTAATGGGCCCTAAGTTAGTGGAGGAGACTACTCAGAACATTCAGGTTATTAAGTCTAATACGAAAGCGGCCCAAGATCGCCAAAAGAGTTTAGCAGATAGACATGCCACTGATCGAGTGTACAAGGTTGGTGATTGGGTATTTCTGAAATTATCGCCGTGGCGAGGTGTAGTACGATTCGGGAAGAAAGGCAAGCTAAGTCCTAGGTTCATCGGACCATATCAGATCACCGAGCAAGTTGGTGAAGTTGCTTACAGACTTGAGTTGCCGTCAGAGCTGTCTAAGGTACATAATGTGTTTCATGTATCGATGCTTCGTCACTATGTTACAGAACCTTCTCATGTGATACCTCATCAACCTTTAGAGATCAGTTCAGATTTGACTTATGATGAGGAGCCAGTGACGATACTTGATTGGAAAGAAAAGGTTCTGAGGAACAAGACAGTACATTTGGTTAGAGTCTTATGGATGAACCATTCAGTGGAAGAAGCAACGTGGGAAACAGAGGATCGGATGAGAGAGATGTACGCAAGATTGTTTTATGAGAACTAGTGGATGATTTTGGTTGTATAAATTTCGAGGACGAAATTTTATAAGGTGGGTAGGTTGTAACAGCCCGTCAAGGAGAATTCGTACGACGGATGTGAAATGATGAAAATGCCCCTAGGCATTAATTAAGGTATGTGTGTGTATCTAAGTTTGGGAGTTTGATTTGGTGGTATTTAGAGCACACACACACACACACATTCAATCTTTCTCTCTCTCACTCCCGCACTCTCTTTCTCTACCTCACAGACTCTCTCTCTCCTTCCCTACGTACAGACACATCCAAATCCTCCCCAAACGTAGCAGATCGAGGACATGAAAACCACCATTATGTTCATCTCACCCCTACGAGCACATTGGTACAAGTTTCAGGTAAGAAAGCTTTCGAAAACCCGAGTTTTCTCAACCTCCGATTTTGTCACTATTCATGCTCACGTAAAACCTTGTGTTTTTGGAGATTTCAAGCTCATAGGGAGCTTTATAAGGTTCTAAGGAAGCTCGGAGTAGTTCGTTTGAAGATTTTGGACGTCCGAATAGCGAGATCGAAAAGTTTCATTTTTGGCTGGAATTATCGAGGCTTTTTCCGGCGAGTTGGGGTCGAGTCAGGTATGAATGTGTTCATCTTTGTGAGATCTTCATTTTGGTATAAAGTACGTAGAAAATGGTGCAAAAATGAAGGAGAAACCATAGTTGGAAGTTTTTCTAGAAACCGGCGAACAGTCGCCGGAGAAGACGAGGAATATTCCGTCAGTCTTGACGGAATATGCTGACGTCGTCAATCATCTTTAAGTGTTACTGTTGGGTTTTAACGGAATATTCCTGACGACGTTAACTGACGCCTTCAGTGTGCAGATCACGTGGCCGCGCGTGGCCGGCGCATCTGGCCGTGCCTTGGTATATTCAGATCACTTGGCGGCGCGTAGGTGGTCGGAAAATTTTTCTAAAAATATGGGGATGATCCTGAGATTGTGTAGAACACTGTGGTATATTCATATACCCAATTTGAGCAATGTATGAGAAGTTATTTCTAAGGTTTCGATTATGTGCGTTAATTAACGTTATTTCAGTAACTTCTTATACAGGCGAGACCTATCCAAAGGACGAGCGTAGCCAGGATAGGCACGGGGGTTACGACCCGTCTACTTATCAGTGAGTGGGCATTTGTTTTCCATATATACCTATATAAATGAGTTTTTCCCAGAAAATTAGTTTAAATGAAATGTGATATGAAATGCCATGCAAAGTATCTAATTATTTTATTATGCGTTATTGATTGCTTATATTAATGTTGGAGCTGAGGACGCACAGGTAAGTGGCAAATAAGTTTATATACTAGTTGATGAGAACGAATGATGTGATGTGATGTGATGTGATATGATTAGAACTCATAAACCTGCACACTGATATTAGTGCTCCCGCCCAGAGATGGGCTCAGTCTTTCACCTGATGTTCACCTCCCACACCGTATGCTCGCCTTGGATCCAAGTTAGGTGCTTAGTCTTGTCGAATAGGCCACTATAGGTGGGTTCGACTCGTAGGTGACCCGCGATTTATCGCTCAGTCTTCACGTGATTGTAGCACTAGAGCATATTAGTTTATATTCAGTGACGTTGTGCAGACCACTAGAGGTGGTAGTGATGCGTGTGCAGGATATATATATATATATATGATGATATGATTGAGATGAGTATGAGCTATATGATATGATGATTGTTATGAGGTATATACAGCCGAGGGCTAAGTTGATTATTTAGTATTTAATCACATTCACAGAGTTATGCTTTAGCATTCAGTTATGATACTTTGGCATGGCATACATACTTTCATACATACATATTTTCCAGCAGGATTTTAAGAATTATATATATGAGTATATACTTTATTTCTGGGAAATTATACAAGTTTTACAGTGATGGGTTATAACTTTTGAGGAAAGGAAGGTTTTGAAAAGATTTGTTTCTGACCCACTCAACTTTGCTTTTCGCCCCTCCAGGTATTAAGTATTGTTCGTTGGTGGCATACGAGAAGCTCATCGGACGTTCTGACAGAACTCACTTATGTAGGACCACGTTCGGGTGTTATTTCTTTTTAGTACTTCTGCTTGACTGCACGTAGACTTTTATGCTCTGTATTAGTGGAATTCACACTTCTTTTACACTAGTATTGCTAGTGTTTCGGTTTTAATTGGTTCGTAAATTCTACTCTTTATTCTGCACTATGCACATGGTTACGTCAGTCTCACGTGACGGCCAGCACACCCCACTTTTGGGTCGGGGTGTGTCAACGAAATATCTCCAATTCCCTCGAATTCCCCAACTTTTTATAATCCTTTAAAATTAATTTTTAATTGAATACACCTGAAATATTATAAACTCTCCTTTAAAATCCTAATTGAATACAGCTAGAGATTCAGAGAATCACTTAAAATTTTGATTGAATACCCCTGAATTTGTAAAAAAAATAAAATCTCTCAAAATCTCAATTGAATACCCCGCTATAATCCAGTCCTAATTTACTTTTTCGAATAGAAGCTAGAAATTTCTTTTATTAAATTTATTAGATGCTTGACTAAAAACACAAACTCAACTAGATGTGCTTATGTGACTACTAAAAACCAAAGTCAACACTTATTGTATAAGTTTATACTTTACACATTTCAAACGAAGCCTAAATCGTGAGAAGGACTTACATGTAATGGTTTACCGTCACTTAATGTTTTTTGTCCAATAATGCATTAACATGTGCAAGTTTTTCTCCACATACCAATATATTATTAGATCATGACACCAACAATAATGAACTCGTTCCATATAAATTACTCTCCCTTCATAATAAAACTGAACAAAGATCATAATATTGTGAAAGATTACAAAGATATCAGAAGACCACAAAAAATTGCAGTGGAAGAAAGCTAGAGAGAAGAAGATGACAAAGAAAGAAGAGAAGGAGAATGAGCTTCAACATATTTTCATTAAGTTTCCAAAATAATAAAATCGAGTATATAAGGACAAAGTATAAATGCCTAGCTTATGTGGCAACTCTATCTAATCCATCTCATTACACAATGGTTATCTTATCTTATTACATCTCAATGTACTAATGACAGATGGACCACTAATGACACTTGGATCTCCAATATTCTGTTATTAATCCCTCTCAATCTCAGCTAGGGAAACCCAGTCTAAGATTGCCACAATGCTTGATGAAAATTGGATTGTGCAATCCTTTACTAAGAACATTAGCCACTTGAGAAACTGTAGAAACATAGTGCACTGTAATATCCTTCTTTTGAACCCGCTCTTTAACAAAATGATAGTCAGTGTCCAAATGTTTTATTCGAGAATGGAACACTAAACTCAAAGCCAATGCAGAAAGATTGTCACAATGCTAAGAAGGATGAGCATGAAGAAACTCATTCAAATCCTTTAGAACAGACCTAATCCAATAAACATCAACTGCACATCGTGCTAATGACTTATACTCTGCTTTAGTTGAACTTCTAGACACAGAATATGCTTCTTTAACTGCCAAGACATAGGGTTATCACCAACAAACACAACATATCCAGTTATAGACATTCGAGTATTGATATCTGGTACCTAATTAGCATTAGAAAATGCTGAAATATATTCAGATGATGGAGTGTATGTAAGTCCACAATCCAAAGTACCTTGGGCATATCTCAAGATCATTTTAACAAGAAATAAATAAGCATTAGCAGGCCTAGTCATATATTGACACACAACATTAAAAGTATAAGCATTGTCATGTCATGTGAAAGTCAAATACTGCAATGCTTCTACCAAACTTCTGTACAAAGTTGGATCAGTCATGAGATTCCCTTCTGAAACCAAGAATTGAGTGTGAGGTTCAGAATGAGTAGGAGTTGTTATGAGTAGTCATTCCTGCCTTAATCATAAGATCTTTTGCATATTGTGACTGATTGATAAACAGACTTCCATCTTCCTTGTATTGAATTTGTAAACCTAGAAAATATGTCAACTTGCCCATATCCTTCAAATCAAACAATTCACCAAGCTGTAATAATCATCTGAACTTTAGAGGTGTTAGAACCAATTAAGATAATATCATCAACATACAAGAGTAAGATGATAATATCTGGGCTATATTGAGAGATAGTGAAACCAAAAGAAGGTAAAATCCATGTGAATTTGGAATTCCAAGCTATAGGAGCTTGTTTAAGTCCATATAAAAACTTTATCAACTTACATACAAAATTTGGACATTAGGAGTCTATGAAACATTGTGGTTGTTTCATATATACATCCTATGCCTAATTTCTATCTTTTCATCTATGTTTTTATTTATGCATTTTTATGTGGTGAATTGTGTATTTGTGTTAAAGGGAAGAGGTAGAAATTAAAATTTGGGATTAGGTGTTAGAAGTTGTTTGAAATAATAAGAACTTGGAAACATAAGATGTTAAGGTTATTGCTTAAATTTATGAATGGACATGTATAGATTTGGTAAATTATTCTTCATTTAATAAAAGGTTGCCTAGAAAGTGTGTGCATCATACTCTTAACCATGAAGGGAAATATTGAGATTTATATGGGATTTCTAGTGACTAGCATGCATATACAATTCTAAATTTATATACATAAGCAACGGAAGCATATTAACAACTATTATCGAAGCTATAGTCATGCAAATCCCCTACAAGAAGCATAGGTTCATATATGATGCATCAAACAAAATATTGAAGAACATGAAGGTTAAGTTTTATACCTCTTGATCTAGACTTTAGACCAAGGTTGGACCACCTCCAAGCTCTTTGTTCTTTGAACTCCTTGAGTCTAGCCTCCCTCCTTGCTTCCTCCACCTTAAGGATTTAGAGCTCCTTGGTTCTTCTTAAGCCTTCAAGTGTAGAAGACCTCTAAAGATCCACACCCACTAATGTAGTGAGATGGATAAGTGGATGACCAAAAGGTGGTGGACGGCCTTGTGTGATAAAAGAGAGAGAGAGAGAGAGAGAGAGAGAGAGAGAGAGGGAGTTGTTTTCTTTTTGAGGCTAGAAAGACTCACACAGAAACCCTAATGAAACTTTTTCACTAAAACGCCTTCATAAAGGTGAGACAAGAGAGTCAACAAATTGACTTTCACCCTTTTTTTTCTCACTCTAACAGCCGGCCCTCTTAGTGTTAGTTTGGGATTTGAGATTTTATCATTTTAAGCCATCATATGCTTGAATAAAAGCCCAATGGGTTTGGGCTCAATGGGTCCAAAAGAACCCGAACATTTCTTTAAGCCCAAAACAATCTTTCATTGTTTCTATGATTTATTTAGACTTTCTAATTAATCATAACACTTAACTAATCCAATTAATTAATTTCTTCATCCTTTAGTTATCTCATCACACGAGTGTATTGGTGTACAATCGTTTTAGGTTCTAATTAGCGAGGCAGTGAGGTGATTGGTATCAATCCAATTGATTAGTACTTATACAATCACTTAGTGAATTAAAACTTACTTTTCATTCTCATTCTTCTTTGATGACTACTTACTTATTTAATCATCTAGAAGAACCCACAAGGCACGAGTGACATCTAACCATATATCATGGCTACCCAAGCTATCATAGAATTTGGTCAGAGAACCTATTCAGTTGGAATTACAATGTAATTCGATCCTTCTCTAAATCAATACCCTCAATCACATTATTAGAGTATGGATACTTTATGTCAAACCCCTAATGTGATTATATTATGTTATATGACTCTATTGAGTCATATAGGAATGTCTTCCATCATTATGCTTGATACTTCGGTTAAAGATTCCCGAATCATATCTTAGAGTATTCTTCCCCTCGTACTAAGGATTAGAGATTCCTTATTGAACATTAACATGTCTATATGATTTGGCAGCTTAACCCTAACAATATCGTGGACACTTTCGAACGGAATGGTTTTGATACCGTTAAAGATCAAAGACCTAACCACTGGACAACTATGATATCTCAGGTCAAATGACTACTTACATTATTCCAACTAGTAAAGTTACTTTCTTGACATGTGAGTAGTCCTCCATGCAAGTACTCTTGTTTGATTGTGTCCAGTGGACTCATTCCCTTAACGAGCACCTACATGTTGTCTTAGTGTCCATACATGAATCGTTTGAGACTTTCCATCCTTCCAATTATTGGAAGTATGCCCACAAAACCACTCATTTGATGTAATAGCTTTCGGAATACTCATTATGTTAAACTATTATTTGTTTAATGAAGGGCAAAGTTTATTGCTAATCACTATTTATTGTATCATGTGTTTAAACAATAAGGGAATCCAAAGAATGTATTTGTTCTAAGAGAGAAGTGATCTACGTAAGTTAGATTAATGAGACCTTTCTCTTATATTCATTCCTAAAACATTCTTAGCCATAAGATTGCCAATTAGGCATTGACAATCCACTAAGGCCAGTATATGTTATGTTGACTCAAGCGCGAGTATGATTAGTCTCAAGTCATTTAGTATTGGACACTGAGACAAACACATAGGTGCTCAAAAGGGTAATTGAGTACACTAAACAACGATCAAAAGAGAGTTCGAACATACATGTCATGTAAGAGCTCATAAGTTGCAATATGAAAAGTAGTCATTTGACCTAAGGCATCACAGTTGTCTGATGGGTAGGTCTTTGATCTTTAACTATGTCAAAGGCAGTCCATTGAGAGTGTCCACGGCATTGTTGAGGTCAAGCTATCTAGTTATGTAGGCATGTGAATGCACAACAAGGGATCTCTAACCTTCCATAGTGGAAGGAGAATACTTTAAGATATGATTCAGGAGATTTTGGCCAAAGCATACAAATATGACTTAGGAAGAATGTTTGAATCATATAAAGAAGTATCACATTGGGTAGTAGACATGAAACAAACTATCACTTAAAAAATGTGATCAAGAGTATTGTATTAGAGAATGACCGCATTGCATTGCAGTTGTAACTGGATAGGTTCTCTAACCACTTCTACTTAGCTTGGGTAGCCATGAATTACTGCCAAGTGTCACTCATGGTTTGTCGAGCCCTGAAGATTAGCAAACACTAATCTTTATCAAAGGAGAATGGAAATGTTGTTTCAATTTATAAGCGCTCATTAAGAGTAACAATCGCCCACTGTCTCGCTAAATGGAACCTAATGGATCGTACACCGATTAAGGATGAATGTGAAGAAATATAAATGAGATCGATAAGCAATTAAATAGTTTAATTGAGAATGGTCAAGATTAATTAATTAGTTAATTAATTATATGAAAGGTTCGTATTGGGCTTTTAAGTTAGTTTTGGGTTATGGGGCCCAAAAGGGTTTCTGGTCCATAAAGCCCATTAAGTTTAAGTTGTATGACAACTAAAACTAAATGGAAAAATAGCCCAAAAACAAAGCCAAAACCGGCCAAACTATAGAGAGGGTGAACTTGGCTTAATTGCAAGTTTGCCACTCACTTGTGAGGTGGTATGAAAGCATCTTTATAGCCATTCTCTCACTAGGGTTTTCTTGAGGCAAAGAAGAGACACTTTTTCTCTTTTTCTCCATAGAGGCTGGCCATTTAGGGAGACTTTTACTAGCACAAAAAATCTCTCTAATTCAACCATCTTCTCTTCACACTACATCTTTGGTGTGGAGACTTAGATGCACCAAGCTTTTTGTGCTTTTTGGAGATTTTTCCTCATATCCTCAAGGAGCAAAGAAGAAGCAAAGGAGCAAAGATTCAAGGAGCAAAGAGCCAAGAAGAAAGGAAAGAACCAAGGAGCAAAGGAGGTGACTTAAAGGCCCTCCACTTGGGTGAATCCCTTGTGCAAACAAGGATGAGCTTCAAGGGTGAGAAAAGCTCAAATTTTCCTCTTTCTTTTGCAAAGAGTGATAGGAGCATATTTATGCGACTTGGTTAACTTATTTCCTTGCATTTAGGTTGTTAGTTCTTAGTTATTTTAGTATTTTAAGTTATTTTCGTGTGTTTGTAGGTCCAAAGGGCTAAAGTGGCAAGAAAGTGCATTTTGGAGCAGTTTTGGGCATGGAATGGATAGCATATGCTTGGAGCAAAGTGGATGGACGAAATTGAAGATCTAAAGAGGCTAGGAATGTGTTTAAAAGAAGGAAGAATTAATTCAAGGAAGAAAAGGAATCCAGGAAGAAGAAGGATTGAATAGTCAAACTTACCTTATTTTGACTTAGTCAACTCTTAATCCTAATCTATCAAGGTTCCAGTTGCAAATAAGTGTCCAAAATACCTTAGGACACTTAATTATATGTTTCCCCTTTCCTAAACCCCTTGCTGCATATCTCCTTACCCTTTCTTCCAAAATCTGCCACATAATTGCCGTTCCCTTTCTCTCTATGACCTACCGCACCTTACTTACCCTTTCCCCTTACGATTCTAATTTGTTACCCTTTTTCTTGGAGGATTTGGAGTCCTAAATACATTCCTAATTCACCTCAGCCATGCTCCTTCCTTCCCTTATATCAAAGAGCCTTGCCGCACATCAAAGGGCTTTCTGGACCACTCTACACACTTTCTGCCGAAAATCCACCATCGACCCTTCACCATAACTCGCCTATGTCCATTCACCACCATAATTCACCACCAAAACCATTACTCCAACCTTGTGCCGCAACAAAGAGAATAAGGAGGACCCTTGGAGTGCTTGCTATTCAAGTTTGGATTGCTGGATCATTCTTAGGTGTAATCTATCTTTTGTTTTTAATGTTTAAGTTTATTTATCTTTGTTTTGCGAACATGAGGAGCTAAACTCCTTTTGGCTAGGGGAAATTTCAAACCTATGAACATACTTGCAATATAAATTGATTACCTTCAGTTGTGATTTCATAAATTGTGAATGCAATTTGCTTAACTGCTTGATTGATAACTTATACTTGTATGTTGATTAAGAGGGCCCGCTTAGTTTGCATGCATGAATTTGATGCTAGAATATAAGGGAATTTCACCTAATCGTTACAAAGTTATATTTACAAGTAGTGGAGGTCGCTTATAAACGATCGCGTTAAGTGAATTCTTGGCAGGAGTATCATGCTCATCATAGTTACGAATGCCTCGTCAATGCTTATAGTTTTCATGAAGATTAATGATCTTTGATTATGTCTCTATTGTGCTGTTCACGTAAGGGACTTTTAGAGAATGTTTTGAATTGTTGTATGTGCTTTCCCATCCAATTCAATAACTTAAGGAGAACTTGGAGGTTACAAAAGTGATGTCACGGTTAACCTGGGGTGTTGAGTTTCATGGTTTATCGGAAAAACAACTGGAAATCGATTTGTATGCAAGTATGTTATGTGTGGAGAAGAACCCTCTAGCTAGCCCATCATCCATCAATACACCCAATTTCGTGCAAGTCTGTCTAGTTCTAGTTTCTGTTTTGTTTTCACTTTAAATTCGTCCAAAACCCAAACCCCCCATCTTTCTTGTGTCAACTTAGTTAGAATCTGTCTAAACTTGTGTCTTTTAGTGTTTTGAGTCAAGTAAAGTTAGAAATTCGTCCAAAGTACTCCCTAGTGTCTGTTTTGAGTCTATTTGGCTGTTTTAAGCTGTTTTGAGTCTTTTAAGTTTGTTTTGAGTCTTGTGAGTCTTGTTCAGTGTTTTTAAGTTTGTTTTTGTGTTTTTAAGTCAGTTTAGAGTAGATTACCAATCCCTCCTAATCCCCGGCCTAGAATGATCCCTACTTGCATCTTTACTACAACTGTCAACAAGAGGGTTTAATTTGTGTGCTGTTTTACATCGCATTAAATTTTTTGGTGCCGTTACCGGGGACCCGTTGTTTCCCTTTGTTTCCTTTTTTCGTGTCTTTTGTTTTAGTTGCTGACTTCATTTCTGTTTGTGTCTTTTATTTTTACTTTTGATATTTGATATAGTTTTCATTCTTTGATTTCAGGTACTAGAGTAGTAAGACATGGATTTTGCTAACATTCAAGCTCAATTGGCGAATCTTACTTCTCAATTGTCACAGATTGCCGAAAGAACTTCAATGCACACTGCCCCTACATTTGATGTACCCTATGGGCAAGGACATCAAACTCATCAATTCACTGCGAATAGAGGTGCTTGGGGTTATCAAGGCCATAACCAATCAAGGTACAACATGTTTCCTAACGTTTACAATTCGGATTGGAGAGATTATTCAGATTATATGTGGGAGGAACCTCAACAAGTTCAATAAGGTGGATATTGGTAGCAAGATGAGGAGTTCTATTCAAAACCTATGCAGCCACCACAACCTCCCCTACAACAATTCCAATCGAATTCAAGTATGCCTATGAGTTATGATGAAATTTTTGACGTACTAACCTCTTTGACGTGGGGCTCACACCAAGAAGAATATTCGTAGCCATATGAGGAGTTCTATCAATGGCAATACGCACCAACACAGTCTGAACAACAACCTGCCCAAAACAATTCAGGTGCGTCTTTGTATAATGACAAGTTGATTAAGTTACTTACCAATTTGTCTCAGGGACAAGAAAATCAAAACAAAGCGATGCAAATTCAAGACAAAACGGTGGACCATTTGGAAAAGCAAATTGGACAGATAGCGGAATTTGTGGTACAAATTCAAGAACAAAATGAACTCTCCAGCTCAACTATTGTCAATTCGAAGGGAGATTTTGAAATCGTTGAAGCTATCACTTTGGGAAGTGTTATGGAGGTTGAAGATGACCTAAAAATGTCCAAACATAGCCTAGAAGAGGATAAGAAGATGCTGATTGAGGATGAGGAAGAAGACGCACCCACAGCAAGGGAAGAACACCCATTGCCGTAGCCCCTTAGGGTCCCTATGCCATTCAACTCAGGTAAGTCGGGTTCAAATTCAATTCTTTCTAACCCCATTCCACCAAATGTCCCTTTTCCTCGTAGGTTCATTATTTCCAAGGACGAAGAAAGTGAAAAAGACATCTTGGAAGCCTTCCCAAAGGTGCAAAGTAGTACCCAAATTCTTGATACACCACAACAAGTCCCAGATTGTGTTGAACTGTTCAAAGATAATTGTACATTAAGAAGAATAATTCAAGAGCAAGAAGTGGCTGGAGCATATGTAGAATGCATCAAAGAGGATGTTCATGAGACAACAAAAGCCAAAGAAGTTAGATTTTATGACACAAGACAAGCTACTACACTCATACTAAATCTGGCCAAGTGCAAAGTTCCTGAAACTTTCAAAGATGTGGTGTTCATCCTTGAGTTCTTGTCGGAGCAAACAAGTAAGCCATCTTCTCCAATTTCAATTTTGTATTCTACAAACAGGTTGTTGATGATTCAGGCACCCACACTAGAATTTAAACCATTGCCGGATCATTTCAAGTATCACCTTCCCTTCAAAGATAAATTCCATGTCGTGGCCTCCAATGAAGCTTAATTGGAGGTATCGTCCGGCTGCACGACGTTAAAGCAAGCACTTCTTGGGAGGCAACCCATGCATTCAACTAAGGAACAATGGAATTTTCACTCCACATCCAAATTTTCGTTCCTAAACCCTTCTCTTTATTGCATTTATCTTGCCATTATTAGTTCGTTGTTTGTTTGTTTGCTTTCTGTGAGTATATGCTTGAAACATTAAGGACAATGTTTGATTTAAGTGTGAGGGGGGTAACAAAGTGTTTTTGATGCAAATTCGTGGGATTTTATCGCCCATTACTTCTAAAGTTGTTTCTCACTATTTTAAGTGTTTTTAGACTGTTTTGAAGTATTTTAGTGTGTTTTGAAGTTAAAATACGAAAATTTGAAAAAAAAATCAGTTTTTGAAGTGTTTTTAGAGTCGTTTTTGTGTGTTTGTGTCTTAGGTACCTTCCAACGCAATGATGAGGATTTGGTTTTTAATTACATGACTATTAAAGAAAGTTATGAACATGGATGGAAGTTTGATATGCTCTTGGTTTATGCTTAGTTGTAGTTGTTGTTTACGAATTCACATGTAATCACAAAGAAAAAAAATCAGTTTTTGTGACATGCTTGAAGGAAGGAACTCAAACTGACGATACATCCCTGTGAGACTGGAGTCTAAACGTTCTTTTGGAGAGTTATTAATCTGTGATTTTTGTTTTCTAAAGTCATTGCATGATCTCATTATTCTTTGCTTGGTTGCTACTTAGAATGTGTTTTCATCAATTTAGTTCCAAATGTTAGAACTCATATCTGTCTCATTCAAAGCATGACATTGAATTACATAACACATATCAAGATGAAGTTGTTTAGTTGCCACCAAAGCCAAATAGCCGTACCCTTCTACTTCATATGTTTTGTAGGTTTAACCCCTTTTGAGCCTTATTTAGCCTGTTTTCTTTGTTAACCACATTAACCTTACCTAGCCTAGTTTAGGACCATCCATACCCTTGTTCTTACAGCATAGTAAGTATGACTTAAAATGAATTCCTTTTGATCAATATATGAAAAAAAAACAAGTGTGGGGGAAGGGATTTTCGTGCAAAAAGAAAAAGAAACAGAAAAGTTGTGAAAAGAATGAAAAAGAGTTGAAAAATAAGTGAGAATAAGCTCACAAGTGTTGATTGTTGAAGAAATGGTCCAAAACATTGAATCTGGCCCTAAAATGTGTAAATTTTTCCTTTTTGTTCAAAGTTGAGTGATACATTCAAAAGTGAATTCTAAGAGTGATTTCATTGCTTTGCTTACTATTTCTTTAAGAACCTTTGTTTTTCCTTACCTTTCTTTGTTAGCCAATACCTTTAGCCCCGTTACAACCCTTACGCTTCTATCTTGAGTGTTATGTGTGCAATATGTGGAGTTTGAAATTGGTATGAGCATATGGTGTCACTGGTTCTTGCATCTAACTAGTAGCATTCCGTTCATGAGATCATATTCATTTATGCATTAATAACTCCAAAAAATGCTTTCTTTGTTATAACATATGTGAGTGCTCGTTTTCATGTTTTCATCAATCTTCTCATATATACCTAGTGTAGGGAGTGTAGTCAGAAAATCTGAGTCAAAATTGAGTGTTTATCTAGTAATGAATTGAGCGAATTCTCTAAGGCATGTTACTACATTTAAAATGTTGTTTTAATTGATTAAATGCGAACTAGTGAATGGTGACTGCGATTAAGTATGAGTTCAAGTGTAAGGATGACCAAAATCTGTGTAAGTGATGATTTTTAATATGTCATGTGCATTGGAAATCCCTGAGGTAAATGTTGGAAGGTTTAGATTGTGTTTTGTTTCTTTCGTTTGTTTTGTTTTGCTCGAGGACTAGCAAAAGCTAAGTGTGGGGGTATTTGATAGGAGCATATTTATGCGACTTGGTTAACTTATTTCCTTGCTTTTAGGTTGTTAGTTCTTAGTTATTTTAGTATTTTAAGCTATTTTCGTGTGTTTGTAGGTTCAAAGGGCTAAAGTGGCAAGAAAGTGCATTTTGGTGCCTTTTGGAGCAGTTTTGGGCATGGAATGGATAGCATATGCTTGGAGCAAAGTGGATGGACGAAATTGAAGATCTAAAGAGGCTAGGAATGTGTTTAAAAGAAGGAAGAATTAATTCAAGGAAGAAAAGGAATCTAGCAAGAAAAAGGATTGACTAGTCAAACTTACCTTATTTTGACTTAGTCAACTCTTAATCCTAATCTATCAAGGTTCCAGCTGCAAATGAGTGTCCTAAATACTTTAGGACACTTAATTATATGTTTCCCCCTTCCTAAACCCCTTGCCGCATTTCTCCTTACCATTTCTTCCAAAATCTGCCACATAATTGCCTTTCCCTTTCTCTCTAGGACCTACCGCACCTTACTTACCCTTTTCCCCTTAGGATTCTGATTTGTTACCCTTTTTCTTGGAGGATTTGGAGTCCTAAATACATTCCTAATTCACCTCAGCCGTGCTTCTTCCTTCCCCTATATAAAAGAGCCTTGTCGCACATCAAAGGGCTCCCTAGACCACTCTACACACTTTCTGCCGAAAATCCACCACCCACCCTTCACCATAACTCACCTATATCCATTCACCACCATAATTCACCACCAAAACCATCACTCCAACCTTGTGCCGCAGCAAAGAGAAGAAGGAGGACCCTTGGAGTGCTTGCTATTCAAGTTTGGATTGCTGGATCATTCTTAGATCTATCTTTTGTTTTCAATGTTTAAGTTTATTTATCTTTTTTTTGCGAACATGAGGAGCTAAACTCCTTTTGGCTAGGGGAAATTTCAAACCCATGAACATACTTGCAATATAAATTGATTACCTTCAGTTGTGATTTCATAAATTGTGAATGCAATTTGCTTAACTGCTTGATTGATAACTTATTCTTGTATGTTGATTAAAAGGGCCCACTTAGTTTGCATGCATGAATTTGATGCTAGAATATAAGGGAGTTTCACTTAATCATTACAAACTTATATTTACAAGTAGTGGAGGTCGCTTATAAACGATCGCGTTAAGTGAATTCTTGGCAGAAGTATCATGCTCATCATAGTTACGAATGCCTCGTCAATGCTTATAGTTTTCATGAAGCTTAATGATCTTTGATTGTATCTCTATTGTGTTGTTCACGTAGGGGACTTTTAGAGAATGTTTTGAATTGTTGTATGCGTTTTCCCATCCAATTCAATAACTTAAGGAGAACTTGAAGGTTAAAAAAGTGCTATCACGGTTAACCTGGGGTGTTGAGTTTCATGGTTTATCGGAAAAGCAACTAGAAATCGATTTGTATGCAAATGTGTCATGTGTGGAGAAGAACCCTCTAGCTAGCGCATCATCCATCAATACACCCAATTTTGTGCAAATCTGTCTAGTTCTAGTTTCTGTTTTGTTTTCACTTTAAATTCGTCCAAAACCCAAACCCCCCATCTTTCTTGTGTCAACTTAGTTAGAATCTGTCTAAACTTGTGTCTTTTAGTGTTTTGAGTCAAGTAAAGTTAGGAATTCGTCTAAAGTACTCCCTAGTGTCTGTTTTGAGTCTCTTTGGTTGTTTTAAGCTGGTTTGAGTCTTTTAAGTTTGTTTTGAGTCTTGTGAATCTTGTTAAGTGTTTTTAAGTTTGTTTTTGTGTTTTTAAGTCAGTTTAGAGTAGATTACCAATCCCTCCTAATCCCCGGCCTAGAACGGTCCCTACTTGCACCTTTACTACAACTGTCAACAAGAGGGTTTAATTTGTGTGTTGTTTTACATCACATCAAAGAGTGTTTAGATTCACCATAAACTGGGCTTTGAAATTCTTTGGGTCAAAGAATTATTTTGAATGCATGCCTACTTTAAGAGTTTTTGTATGTTCAAATATTCTCACATGTTCTTAACTAGTACAAAATTTTTCCTTCACCAATTAAAGCACACATAGAGCACTAGTCTATCCAGATTTTCAGTGTCACTCTGACAATCCTATGACCAAGAACCTCTTGGATATTATGGTTATGTGAAGAATGTCTCTGTAGTCTAACATTTGTAGATTACTTCTTCCATCGATCCATTGTCTACGGACTCATTATTTGGATGCATATCGTCCACTGAGATAGTCCTAATAAGTGATTTTGCCCTTTTTGATGTATTAGACTTAATCATACATTCAGACATTGTCCTGAAAGGTTTCTTCCAAATATTGACTTTCAAGGCATATCTCCAATAAACCATTCATACTACCATGTCTCAGTATTTTGGTGGACAAGGTAATCATGTTTGGATGATATTGAGAAATAGTGGAGACTACCTTTGTGAGATCTTGAGCCTATTCTTTTTGTTGAGAGGGTTTGTTTGTTTCTACTTTTAAACAGTATTTGAATTCCTTTCTTTAATTTTATGATCTCATTAACAACAATGCATTGGATAAGCGATGTTAGGCTATGCATGTTTTCTACCACTAAAAAGCGTATTTCCCTACCCTTTTATGTGATTCATTACCCCGTTGAAGCCAATCACTTAGCCTTTTCTTTCATCACTGTCATGCCCCGACTGGGAGTAGGTAGAAAAACTTGAACCCGAATCCGAAATGTGAGTTAAAATCTAAATAAATAAATAAAAATTGAAATGGGCTGGTAAATAAATTCCTCTTATAAAAATCTCATGATTCTTAAACAAATAAAAAATTCTTTACAATTCTACAGTAAATAGATGAATAAATTTCTATTCTCACATCTAATCCAATCTCATCCTGCCTACCCTTTTGAGTGTTTATTTCGTAAACTTGCATAAAAATATAGGGATGAGCTTTAACAGCTCAAAAGGGAAATAACCTTACCACAGTAAATTGACAATATTAAATTAAGTGTCATGGCATCATCAATAATCAAATATCAAATCATTGTTGATAACAATGCATGAATGCAATGCAACCTCTTCCGCTATACCTATTAATATATATAATAAAACATGCAAACCTACACGTCCCATACCGTACATTTTACCACTGCAGTGGTGGTTCGAATATTCTATTATACAAACTAATCCCCATAAGATATCCCCAGTTCATAAACCCTTTTTGCTAGTCATCTTATCCTTTCATTGATCTCCAGCCTAAATCACCCACATCGACAATTTATCCCGCCAATACCTTATTCTAATGTGCACACCGGGCTTACCTGGGAATTGGTTTCACAATAATTAGATTCAACTACATAAGAGATCATTTCCAATTACCCTCATTTCTAGACCAATCTCAACACTAAAGTTCCAACCACATCAACATGAGTGATGCACAAATAATGTTATTTCATCTTTCACAGGTATCACAATATATTCTCAACGAATAGCATTTCAGCAATAATTCCATAACCAATAACAAGTAAACACTCAATTGAAGCAATTAGCCAATAAATATCCAACCACATTAATCAACCAAACAAATCGAGAATATTATTTCACGAAATTTAATAAAATCAATTTCCGTCAAGGTCTACCGTATTTCCCCTACCTGAACTCCAAAGCTAAAATGAAGATCCACATCACTACCGCAATAGCTAGACTCCACGTACTTGAACAAGCTCCTTGATCACGCCTAAATCACCATGTATTTCTTCCACCCTATTTCTTTTCTAATCTCTCTCCAAATAAACCTATATATATGTGTGTGTGTGTATATATATATATATATCAATTCCTTACACAACACGTAAACTACAAGAAAATAACGGGTTTGGGGTCAACACGATAACTAATCGGGTCATTATTAGGTCACACGATAAGAACCAGTTAATAACGGGTCCTTAACAGGTTTACATGAGAGTGACACGTGGGTAATCTGTTTCGACACGATAAGAAAAAAATTATTTTGATGATTTTAATTTTTTAAACTACTGAAAAAAAACTTACTATAAAATACAATAGATATAGTGGATACGTATCTATTGTTTATTAGTTATTATTGTATTATTATTGATATAAATTTTAAAAATTTAAGTTTTATTTATTTATTTATTTTTATAGTATACTGTATGCAAAAAGTGAGATTAAAAATGTCACATCTAGGCCCGGGGCGAACCACTTCCCCGAGCCCGCTCCACCACCGTAGCACGATATCGTCCGCTTTGGGCCCCGACCACGCCCTCACGGTATTGTTTCTGGGAACTCACGAGCAACTTCCTAGTGGGTCACCCATCCTGGGAGTGCTCTGGCCCCCTTCTCGCTTAACTTCGGAGTTCTTACAGAACCCGAAGCCAGTGAGCTTCCAAAAGGCCTCGTGCTAGGTAGGGATGAGAATATACATTTAAGGATCACTCCCCTAGGCGATGTGGGATGTCACAATCCACCCCCCTTAGGGGCCCAACGTCCTCGTCAACACACTCACGGCCAGGGTTAGGCTCTGATACCAATTGTCACATCCCGGCCCGGGGCAGACCACTTCCCCGAGCCCGCTCCACCACCGTAGCACGATATTGTCCGCTTTGGGCCCCGACCACGCCCTCACGGTTTTGTTTCTGGGAACTCACGAGCAACTTCCCAATGGGTCACCCATCCTGGGAGTGCTCTGGCCCCTTTCTCGCTTAACTTCAGAGTTCCTACAGAACCCAAAGTCAGTGAGCTCCCAAAAAGCCTCGTGCTAGGTAGGGATGAGAATATACATTTAAGGATCACTCCCCTAGGCGATGTGGGATGTCACAAAAAAATTATAAAACACATTAAAAATAAAAATATCAAGTAATTTAAAAATACAAAACACATTAAAAAATTATAATAATTAATTTACAAGTGCAAAAAATGTGAAAAAATATGCAAACGCTCGTAATCGCATCTTCTACGCTTTGAGGATGGGTACATTATCATTTGAATTTTTAAAACCATACAAACCCTCATGAATAGTATTTTTAAGGGCGTTCAAAATAAATATTTTATTTATTCATTAATGTATAAGTCTGAAAAAATGTGAAAGCATATATAAACGCTCGTAATTGCATCATTTATGCTTAGACGATGGTTACATGGTTGTTTAGATTTTTAAACCCTCCAAATCTCATAATAGTGTTTTTTATTTGAGTGCAAAATTAATAAAATTAATAACAATTATTGTAAGACCACCTCCAATGGTTGGGCTAAAAGCCAAATATTTTAGCCCGGAAAATTTAGCTTTTAGCCCAGAAATAGTTTTTCTGCTCCAACCGTTCTGGCCTATGATACGAGCATATTTATGCGACTTAGTTAGCTTGTTTCTTGGCATTTATGTTGTTAGTTCTTAGTTATTTTAGTGTTTTAAGCTATTTTCGTGTGTTTGTAGGTCAAAAGGGTTAAAGAGGCAATAAAGTGCAATTTGGAGCATTTTTGGGCCAGGAATAGGTGATCCATGCATGGAGTAAGGTGATGGACGAAATTGAAGACCTAAAGAGGCTAGGAATGTATTTAAAAGAAGGAAGAATTAATTCAAGGAAGATAAGGAAAGTCAACAAGAAAGAAGGAATGTTGACCAAGTTTCCTTATTTGGTCTCAAAACTTTCCTAATCCTAATTCACTAAAGTCCAACTGCAAAGAGGTGTCATAAATGTTTTTGGGTACTTAATTACATGATTCTAGAAGTCTTAGAACCTTCCAAGATCCTTGCCGCACGACCCTTGCGCATTCCCCTTCCTTGCCGCACAAGAGAGGTCACTCATTTCCTATTTTCTGCACCAAATCACATTCCCTTTTTATTTCAAGCCTTGCTGCACACTACCTTCCCTATTTCCCTTTAATTTCTGACCCTTACGTACCTTTTTAATTGTGGGACGAAATAGCTAAGTCTAAAAACCCTTTCCTGCATTCTTGTCGTGCCCTAGCCTATTAATAAAGCTTTGCCGCACCATTCTACACATCCATCATGCACCATAGCTCACCTACATCCATCCACCACCACAATTCACCACTAAAACCTTCACACACACCTTGTGCCGCAGCAAAGAAGAAAAAGGAAGACTTTTGGATATGCCTGTCATTCAAGCTTGGATTGCTGGAGCGTTTTTTGGTGTTTTCTATCTTTTGTTTTCAATGTTTAAGTTTAATTATCTTTGTTTTGCGAACATGAGGAGCTAAACTCCTTTTAGCTAAAGGAGAATTCGAAGCCTTGATTATATTTGTAATATGAAATGATTACCTTCGGTTGTGATTTCATAAATCGTGAATGCAATTTACTTAACTGTTTGATTCAGAACTTATTCTTGTATGTTGATTAAGGAGGCCTACTTAGTTTGCATGCATGAATTTGATGCTAGAATATAAGGGAGTTTCACCTAATCGTTATGAACTTATATTCATAAGTAGTGGAGGTTGCAAGTCACGATCGCGTTAAGTAAATTCCTGGCAGGAGTATCATGCGTTCATAGTTACGAATGCCTTGTCAATGTTTATGATTTTCATAGAACTTAATGATCTTTGATTGTATCTCTATTATGCTGTTCATGTAGGGGACTATTGAAGAATAATTTGGGTTGCCGATGCGTTATCCATCCAACTCAATGACTTAAGGAAAATCTGAGGGTTAATTAGTCCTGTTCACGATTAACTTAGAGCGTTGAGGTTCATGGTTTATTGGAAAACCAACTGGAAATCAATTTGTATGCAAGTGTGTCATGTGTGGAGAAGAACTCTCTAGCTAGCCAATCACCCATCCATTCACCTCAAATTCGTGTAACTTTGTTTAAGTCTTTAATCTGCTTATTTTTACCTTAATTTCGTCCAAAACCCAATCCCCCTTTACTTGGTTGTGTCTATTAGTTAGAATCTGTCTAAATTATGTATTCTTTAGTGTTTTGAGTCAAATTTAGTTAGAAATTCATCCAAATCACTCTCTAGAGTCTGTTTTGAGTCAATTTGCTTGTTTTGTACTGTTTTGAGTTATTCTAGTTTGTTTTAAGTTATTAGAGTCTAGTTTTCTGTTTCTAAGTCTAGTTTAATGTTTTAGAGTTTAATTTGAGTCGATTAGCAATCCCTCCTAATCCCCGGCCTAGAACGATCCCTACTTACACATCTACTACAATTGTCAATAAGAGGATTTAATTTGTGTGCTAGTTTATATCACATCAAATTTTTGGCGCCGTTGCCGGGGATTAACAACTTTGCTAATCCCCCTTTGTTTCTGTTTTTGTTTTTGTTTTTGTTTTGGTTTCTCTTGTGTTTTTTATTTAGTTTTCTTTGATTTTAGGTACTAGAAAAGTAAGATATGGCAATTGCTAACATTCAAGCTCAATTGGCGAATCTTACTTCTCAATTGTCGTAGTATGCCGAAAGGACCACAATGCAAAGTGTCCCTACATTTGGTGCGTCTTATAGGCAAGAGTATCAAGCAAATCAACAAAGAGGTTGGGAGAATGTCAATACCTGGGGTTATCCAGATCATAATCAATCAGGGAACAACATATTTTCCAACACTTACAATTCAGATTGGAGAGATTATTCAAATTTTATGTGGAGGGACCTTAACAATTTCAACAAGATGGATATTGGTAGAAACATAAGGAGTTCTATTCAAGACCTATGCAGCCACCACAGCCTCCCCCACAACAATTCCAATCGAATTCAAGTATGTCCATGGATTATGATGAAATTCTTCAAGCACTAACTTCTTTGACTCAGGATCAAGAAGGATATTGGCAGCAATCTGAGGAGATTTATCAAAGGCCATATGAACCACCACAGCCTCAACCACATTCGGCCCAACCAAATTCAGGTATGTCTTTGGATAATGACAAAGTTATTCAATTACTCACCTCTTTGACACAGGAAATACAAAATCAAACCAAAGAGATGCAAAACCAAGCTAAAAAGGTGGACGAATTGAAGAAGCAAATAGGGCAAATGGTAGAATTTGTGGTACAAATTCAAGAACAAAGCAAACTCTCCAACTCAACTATTGTCAATTCGATGGGAGATGTTGAAATTGCTGAAGTTATCACTTTGGAAAGTGGCATGGAGGTTGGAGATGAACCCAAGACGTCCAAACCAAGCCAAAACATGGATGAACAACTGTTGCTCAAAGAAGATGAGGATAACAAGGCCACAGCAAGGGAATAACCACCCTTGCCGCAGCCTATCCTAGCCCCAACACCCTTGCCGCAGCCCCATATGCCTTCTATGTCGTCCACTACAACCAAGGTAAGTCCAAATTCAATTCTTTCTAACCCTATTCCACCAAATGTACCTTTTTCTCGCAGGTTCATGCAATCCAAGGAAGAAAAGGGTGAGAAAGGCATCTTCAAAACCTTTCCAAAGAACCAAGAGAAAGAAGTGGCTGGGGAATATCAAGAATTCATCAAAGAGGATATACTTGAGACAACAATTCCCAAAGAAGTTGGATTTTATGACATAGGACAAGTCACAACCCTCACATTAAATCTGGCCAAGTCCAACATTCCTGAAACTTTTAAAGAAGTGGTGTTTGTCCTTGAGTTTTTTGTCAAAGCAAATAGGTAAGCCACCTCCCCGAATTTCAATTTTGTTTTATACTAACATGCTAATTTCAATGATTCAGGCACCCACTCTAGAATTTAAATCATTGCCAGATCATTTCAAGTATCACCTTCCATTCAAAGATCAATTCCATGCCGTGACCTCCAATGAAGCTTAGAAGGAGGTATCGTCCGACTGGAAGACGTTAAAGCAAGCGGTTCTTGGGAGGAAACCCATGCATTTAAATAAAGAAGACCTAGGAATCGCTCCACAACCAGATTTGCGTTCCTAAACCTTTCTCTTTACTACATTTATTTTTCCATGTTAGTTGTGTTTGTTTGCTTGCTTATGTGTGAGTCCATATTTGAAACATTGAGGACAATGTTTGGTTTAAGTGTTGGGGGGGGTAAACAATGTGTTTTTATTGATTTTCGTGGGATTTTATCACCTATCACTTCTAAGTTGTTTCTCACTGTTTTTACATGTTTTTAGTGTGATTTTGAGTGTTTTGAAAGAAAAATACGAAAATTTGAAAAAAAAAATTCAAAAAAATTTGGAAAACCCAAAAAGAGTTGTTTTAGAGTTATTTTTGTGTTTTTGTTTGTGTCTTAGGGTACCTTACAACACAATGATGAGGATTTGGTTTTTAATTGCATGACTGTTAAAGAAAGTTACAAACATGGATGAAGTTTGATATGCTCTTTGGTTTATGCTTAGTTGTAGTTGTTGTTTACGAATTCACATGTAATCACAAAAGAAAAAAAATAAGTTTTTGTAACATGCTTGAAGGAAGGAACTCAAACTAACGCTACAACCCTGAGAGACTTGAGCCTATACTCCTTTTGGAGAGTTATTAATCTGTGATGTTTTTGTTTTCTAAAGTTGTATGATCTCATTATTTCTTTGCTTGATTGCTACTTAGAATGCGTTTTTCATCATTATAGATCCAAATACTAGAACTCATACCCATCTCATTCAAAGCATGACATTGAATTGCATAACACATAACAAGATGTAGTTGTTTAGTTAAACCAGAGCCAAAAAGCCTTATCCCTTTGCATATGTATTGTAGGTTTAACTCTTTTGAGCCTTATTTAGCCTATTTTCTTTGTTAACCCACATTATCCTTACCTAGCCTAGTATAGGACTATCCATACCCTTGTTCTTAAAGGATAGTGAAGCATGACTTAGAGGGAATTCATTTTGATCTACAATATGCAGAAAAAACAAGTGTGGGGGAAGGGTTTTCAAAATTTGTGTTTTGTGTGAAAAAGAAGAAGAAAAACATGAAAATAAAAGAAAAAGAAAGAAAAAGAGTTTGAAAATAAGTGAGAATGAACTCACAAGTGTTGGTTGTTGAAGAAAGGGTCCAAAAGTTTAAATTTGACGCTAATTGTTGCATAAATCTTCCCTTGTGTTTAAAGTTGATTTTTTTGCATTCAAAACTGAATTCTAAGTGTCAATTTCATCACTTTGCTTACTATTTCTTTAAGAACTTTTGTTTATCCTTACTTTTCTTTGTTAGCCAATACCCTTAGCCCCGTTACAACCCTTAACTTCTATCTTGGCTGTTATGCGTTTCAATATGTGGAGTTTGGGATTGGTATGAGCATATGGTATCCCTGGTTCTCGTGTCTAAGTAGTGGCAGTCCGTTCATGAGATCATATATACATGTTTTTGATTAATAATTCCAGAAAGTGCTTTCCTTGTTATAACATATGTGAGTGTTCGTTTACATGTTTACATCAATCTTCTCACATATACCTAGTATAGGGAGTGTAGTCAGAAAATCTATGTGAAAATAGAGAGTACATCTTGTGAGGAATTGAGTGAATTCTCTAAGGTATGTTACTATATTCAAAATGTTGATTTAATGGATTAAATGCGAGCTAGTAAATGGTGACTGTGATTAAGAATGCTCGAGGGTAAGGATAACTAAAATTTATGTGAGTAATGCTTTTTAACATGTCATGTTGCATTGAAAATCCCTGAGGTAAATGTTGGAAGGTCTAGGTTGTGTTTTGTTTATTTTGTTTTGCTCGAGGACTAGCAAAAGCTAAGTGCGGGGGAATTTGATAGGAGCATATTTATGCGACTTAGTTAGCTTGTTTCTTGGCATTTATGTTGTTAGTTCTTAGTTATTTTAGTGTTTTAAGCTATTTTCGTCTGTTTGTAGGTCAAAAGGCTAAAGAGGCAATAAAGTGCAATTTGGAGCAATTTGGAGCATTTTTGGGCCAAGAGTAGGTGATGCATGCATGGAGTAAGGTGATGGACGAAATTGAAGACCTAAAGAGGCTAGGAATGTGTTTAAAAGAAGGAAGAATTAATTCAAGGAAGATAAGGAAAGTCAACAAGAAAGAAGGAATGTTGACCAAGTTTCCTTATTTGGTCTCAAAACTTTCCTAATCCAAATTCACTAAAGTCCAGCTGCAAAGAGGTGTCCTAAATGTTTTAGGGTACTTAATTACATGATTCTAGAAGTCTTAGAACCTTCCAAGATCCTTGCCGCACCACCCTTGCACATTCCCTTTCCTTGCCGCACAAGGGAAGTCACTCATTTCCTATTTTCTGCACCAAATCACATTCCCTTTTTATTTCAAGCCTTGCCGCACACTACCTTCCCTATTTCCATTTAATTTCTGACCCTTACTTCCCTTTTTAATTGTGGGACGAAATAGCTAAGTCTAAAAACCCTTTCCTGCATTCTTGCCGTGCCCTAGCCTATTAATAAAGCTTTGCCGCACCATTCTACACATCCATCCTTCACCATAACTCACCTACATCCAGCCTTCACCATAACTCACCTACATCCATCCACCACCATAATTCACCACTAAAACCTTCACCCACACCTTGTGCCGCATCAAAGAAGAAGAATGAAGACTCTTGGACGTGCCTTTCATTCAAGCTTGGATTGCTGGAGCGTTTCTGGGTGTTTTCTATCTTTTGTTTTCAATATTTAAGTTTAATTATCTTTGTTTTGCGAACATGAGGAGCTAAACTCCTTTTAGCTAGAGGAGAATTCAAAGCCATGATTATATTTGTAATATGAATTGATTACCTTTAGTTGTGATTTCATAAATCGTGAATGCAATTTACTTAACTGTTTGATTTAGAACTTATTCTTGTATGTTGATTAAGGAGGCCTACTTAGTTTGCATGCATGAATTTGATGCTAGATTATAAGGGAGTTTCACTTAATCGTTATGAACTTATGTTCATAAGTAGTGGAGGTTGCTAGTCACGATCGCGTTAAGTAAATTCCTGGCAAGAGTATCATGCGTTCATAGTTACGAATGCCTTGTCAATGCTTATGATTTTCATAGAACTTAATGATCTTTGATTGTATCTCTATTATGCAGTTCATGTAGGGGACTATTGAAGACTAATTTGGGTTGCCGATGCGTTATCTATCCAACTCAATGACTTAAGGAAAATCTAAGGGTTAATTAGTACTGTTCACGATTAACTTGGGGCGTTGAGGTTCATGGTTTATTGGAAAAGCGACTGGAAATCAATTTGTATGCAAATGTGCCATGTGTGGAGAAGAACTCTCTAGCTAGCCAATCACCCATCCATTCACCTCAAATTTGTGTAACTTTGTTTAAGTCTTTAATCTGCTTGTTTTTACCTTAATTTCGTCCAAAACCCAATGCCCCTTTACTTGGTTGTGTCTATTAGTTAGAATCTATCTAAATTAGGTCTTCTTTAGTGTTTTGAGTCAAATTTAGTTAGAAATTCGTCCAAATCACTCTCTAGAGTCTGTTTTGAGTCAATTTGCTTGTTTTGTGCTGTTTTGAGTCATTCTAGTTTGTTTTAAGTTATTAGAGTTTAGTTTTCTGTTTCTGAGTCTAGTTTAATGTTTTAGAGTTTAATTTGAGTCGATTAGCAATCCCTCATAATCCCCGGCCTATAACGATCTCTACTTACACATCTACTACAATTGTCAATAAGAGGGTTTAATTTGTGTGCTAGTTTATATCACATCAACCTAAAATTTTAGCCCGGGATTATTAAATAATGAACTTAGGTTATTTTTTTTCTTAAATTAAAATTTTGTTTTTTTAAATAAATATGTAGACTATCGTAAATTAATTTTATGAATATTTTAATCTAAAAAAATTTAAATTCCGATAAATATTGAAAAATCACTAAATTTTCCACAAAGCAAGCCTTCAACTTTTACCAATCTTTCAACCCTGAGCTAACTTTCAATTCACCAACCGTTCAACACCACATGTTGGTTAAGCATTTATGTAATAATTTTAAGTGTACTATGTTGTTATTTTCTATTTATAAATTTAAGTGTCTTCTTGTGCAAAGTATTTTGTCTAGTACGTTGGATAAATTATTGGATAATTAATAAGACATAAATTTAATAAAGTACATAAACCACAAACTTAATACAACCAATAATTCATAAACCACATAATTAATAAACTACATAAACTTAATACAAACGACAATTAATAAAGCACATAATTCATACACTACATAAACTTAACAGTCATATCCACCATCTTCACTTGGTGATGGACTTTGTTGAAATGTTGGGATATAAGGTTCAGAGGATTCATCATCTTGAAACAAACTCCTTGAAACATACTCCTTGGATTCAATGTATTTTAAAATAACATATTTTAAAAAAAATCAAATTAGAATCTGGACCATTGGATCAACCAACGGTCCTGGAAAACTAGCCATCCGATTCAAAATGTAGCCGTTGGAATTCCATGGGTGGCCGACAAACCGTTGACAGAGGGGCCCACCTTTGTCGGGAACGAAATGCAGGCGCTCTGCGTGGGGCGCATTGGAGCATGAACGGGCCGAGACTGGCCCAAAGGCCAGCAAGTCTAGTCGCGCGGGCGGCGGCGACGGGGCCGGGGGGGGGGGGGGGGTGGGAACCTAGGTGCTATTTGGCCCAGAAATAACATTTGGCATTTAGCCCAAAATTTTAGCATGGGTTGGAGAGTGTTTGGGGGGGTAATTTGGCTTTTAGCCCCCCATTGGAATTGGTCTAAAAGTTTAAAAAATGTATAAAAAAAAATATACAATCATTCATAATGACAATCTTTACAACTTTTGTGAAGGGATCAACTTTGAAATTTAGTATGTATATACTAATTTAGTATTATGTTTTACATTTTTTGGATCAAATTATGTTTTTTATTTTCATTATTTATTGATTTAAAATATATTTTTCTTAACGGGTAATGAGTTGGATCATATTACTTGATAACATTAACGGATCGATTTCGAGTTGGATCATATTACCTATTTACTTTAACGTGTATTACAGGACACGACCCGTTAAGCTATAGTGTATGTGACACGAAAACGATATGAACACGAGAAATACGACACAAATGCCAGGTCTATATATTTATCTCTCCAAAGCATGCTAGCCCCTGCTCGAAAAACAAATGGAGTTGATCTCCTATTTATAGGAATACATGGCGGCTACAAATCTTAATGGCCAAGTAAAAATATAATAAAAATATATATATGGAAGATTGGTACATCTGATTGGCAAGCAGGAGGTGTCAATCCACATATCAGTAATTGACACGTGATGGCTAGGTGTTGAATTCATGGAAATAATATACATGACACTTCCACCAAGTATACCAACCTTCTGAGGTGGCAAACTAATGTCGAAGAGGTATACTAGAATGACTTGGACGATGACACGTGGTTCGTTATGAAGATTATGATACAAACTAGAAATTGATGCCCGCACGATGCTGCAGGATTAGAAATCGTATGGAAGATAGATAAGCTAATTCTAAATCATCAAATTTGCAGCTGCATTGCATGACAATCAATTGAAACCTTCTCTCTAAATTATTAAACAACATTTAGTATAAACTAACTTGCAGTTCAAATGCAAGAATGCAAAGGAAGATAAATTGTCAAATTTCATACATGTCAAACTTCATTTAGGAAACTGAAAACCATAAAAAATAAATTGATAAACATACAAAGATAGTTCACAATCATAAATGTTGAATGCTGATAAAGTTGTGCAGTGTGTGGTACGACCTTGAACGTTTGTTTACTAGAACGACTGTGCAACCGTGTGATCTCATGTACACAACCAACTTGTATCTTTGAAGCTACTATCTCATAGTCTGCTTCTAAGACCGATGCTTCAATGGCATCATTGTGAATTATAAAAATTATACAGTTAATTATAGCTTTGTGTATGTTTTTCAAATTATAGTTTTAACTATATTACATTTAAACAAAATGGTTTTCTTACCAGTTCATCAACCAGTACACATTGTGAACTGGTTCTGACGTCCAAACATTTTACGTGTCCACATTAGGCAAATTCTAACTTTGATCTTCATATCATTTCTAAGAGGCTTTAATTCACATATTGGTACGATGCTCATTGTCTTGTAAATCTGCAGACAAAATATACATATTGGTAATATGCAAATTTTTACAAACTTGCAGTGAAAAAAATAAGACAATTCTAAGACACTCAATTAATATAGTAGGGAAGAATAAAAAGGAAGAGCTATGAAAAAAAAAATGATAAGAATGCAATTTAGGTACAATTTAAAAGATCAAACTCAAATATAAAAAGACTCAAGCACTCATCAATTCAGATACTGCTTGAAAGATTAAATTTAAACACTGAATCACTCAAGCATTGAAATGTTGTCACATTGAACTCTACTAAATCACTCAAAGCACTGAAATGCTGTCACATTGAACTATACATTTCTTTCATACTTCCAGAACTAATATAATTTGATTAGAAACTAATTAAGTGCTATTTTCCCATTAAAGTAAGTTGTATAATGGGACCACATAATGGGTGGAGGACCATTGCCCCGTTATGGAGATATATGAAGAATATAATTAACCCAAAACAAGTCAAGATTTATATTCGCATCTACGTAACAGTTTGATTGAATTGTACAAATCGATATCTGAAAGCTAACTATCGATTTGACAACAAATTTTGGTCACTGGAAGAAGCCAACCTTTTTCTTCTACATTGATCACTATTGTAGTACAATGACTTTAGTTTAGTACACAAATTTAAATTGAAAACGTTAACATTCCAACTCATGTTAGGATTTCATACCTGAAGATCACCAAACGCTATCAAAATGATACACCGAAGCACACCCTCTGCCAAAACCTTGGATACACTGGAAAAAGAGAATTCATAAGATTTGCTATGGTATAAGATTCATAAATTTGCAATAATCAAGTAAGTATTAAAAGAATATGCAGCATGCTATCTAATAATGCTTTAAAACACTAACAAACAAAACATGTGTAATGCATATATCCTATCAGTACACAAATTCTTAAACACATTTACGTATCAATATGCTTGTAAGCAAGATAAGGAACAAAAGGAGCTCCGGCAATTTCCAATGGTAAGGCAAACACATTCGAAATGAGAAACTCATCAAACATTGTTCCAAAAGGATGGTCATCAAGTTAGAGAAGGGACGCGGTGGAATTATTTTCATTACGTTAACATCTGTCTGACTTCTTCATTTCTTTATATCCAAACACTTTGAGTTCTGTTTTTCATTCTTTTCAAGGTATCAGGACCAATTGTGCCCCGCAGCTGTTGATTACAATCTTCCTTGTCTCTATTTCTCTTGTTTCTTCATTTATTTGTGTTTAATTTTGATTGAGACTCAAAATTGCACGTAGCTACCCCCATGGTCTTCCGGTTCCCAATAAATGTCTATGCATGTTGATTTTCCAAGGGTGGAAGAGGAAATTAACAATTCTTCATATGTTTGAAGAAAAAACTACATGCTAACCCAAGGGTCCAAATACAACATGATTAACAAACCATAATTACATATTAACTCCATTGAACCAAATCAAATGCAAACAGCAAACACAAAGTTAAGAACAAACCAGAAAAGCCATCCAAAAATTAAATCACACCGCATAATAGTTGAGGAAAAGCAGGAGAGTAAGAGTAAAACCTTCAAAGCATCTGAAACTTTTGGGAAAGCACATTTCTATTGACACCAACATCTCGAGCCTTTCCAACATGCTCCACACAAAGGCTTAATCAGAAGCAGTAATTCCAAAATCAAAAACGTAATTGCTGGTGTTATTAAGAAATATGTATAGCTTAGCCTCAAATAACGCAAAAATAAGAATGGAAATAGCAAGAAACAATACTTCCAACACAAAGCAAGCTTCCTTCATAGTCCACACCATTCTATGTACCTTCACCAGCAAAAATGGAAGAATTGTAATAATTAGTGCTTAAAGTGAAATTAAAAAAAAAAATTAATAAAGGAGTAGGCACCCCCCAAACTGGGCTGGAAATCAACCAAAAATTCGGACAGAAATTGAAAATCCCAGACGAAAAAAAAAAGACGAACACAACAGATTGTTTTCCCAAAATCCACCCACCCTTTGCTCGAAAGAAACAACGATCAGCAAAAGGAAACACAGAGACTATAGTTCAAGTAAAATAAAACATTCAAACAACTCAAATCAAACATTCAAACAAAGTATACTGTCGAGATAAGACTCACCAGGAAACCCTAGCTTTTCTGGGTAACATTTTCTTTGAATTAAACTAAAAATTTGAAAAAGGTGAGAATCGTGACAGAGAGCGAGAGAGAGAAACGAAAGGAAAAGAAAAGCAAAAAAGAAGTGGAAGCAGGAGCTCCAATGATGATCGAAATTCCGTCCCGAATTGAAAAAACAAATATGTGTGAGAGAGAGAGAGCGAGAGACAAACATGATTCGCTTGAGGAGGCTAGGGTTCTGGGCTTGAGAGAGAGAGAGCTCGAGAAATCTGTGGAAGCAAATGGAAGAGCTCTGCTTTTCCACCTTTCTTCCTTTCCCAGATGACTAACACGTGTAAATTCAGCATCCTTCCTTTACCAACACGTGTCCAGCATGGACAAAACTGAGATTTTTGCACCCCAAAAACCGAAGAGAAAAACAACCAGAGCAAAAATCCAGGGGCAAAATCGTCCACCCACTAGTCATCCACAATACCACCGGGTTGGGTTTTAGTATATAGAGATGTGTAGGACATGGTGTCATAGCGATCTTAGTCTTTAATTACTCTTTTGCGTGTAGGAAGTGAAAGCATGCATGGCTTAACCAAAAGGTGTACATATGTAATGTCACAAATGATTAGGTACCAGGAGGATCCTCGTTGGATTCTCTTTGTGAGTATTATGGGGATCCTTCAATCACAACCGTGCATCGTACATCGTGCAGTCAAAACTTATTGTAATTTGTTTTATTAAAAATTGAATATAAACAGTACTTGACAAAAACTGGCCGCACAATGTACAATGAACGGATGTGATTAGAGGATCCGGCGAGGATCCTCACTCAATTAGGTATGTAACTAATATAAAAAATGGGATGGCTAAAAGGCTCTAGATAAAAAATAAAAAAGGACTGAAGTAGTAACATTAACACAAATTCTAAAAATATAGGATGAGACAATCACCCACATAAATCCTTACCCACTTTACCTATTTAGTCATACCCTATAGCTTGAAAGATACCAAGGTGATGGAAAAGAGGTCTAGGTTGAGTTCTACATCACATAAGTGACGTGTACCGAGGTACGATGTGTCTTATTATTATTTTCGATTATTAGTTACACAAAAAAAACAAAAAGTAATTAAAGTAAGAGTACGCAGTGTGCAGGTTATAACCCAAATTACAATACATAGTGTCAGAGCATAAGTATGAGTGCAGCATAAAGTAATAATTATTCTCATCCATGGTAGGATGGATATTTATACAATTAAAGAAAAAGACTTCCTACGTTGTCAGAAGTGGTGAAAACTAATTGTCAGTAATCTTCGTTCGCCACAAGAACACCATCGCTAGTCCTGGAGGGGTGAGACAAAAATATGAGTGGGCCAGAAAGCAAACTTTTGTAAAACCGTTGTTTTTTTGTAAAAGTTGTAAACCTCCATTATAAAACATGTATTGACACACCCCGACCCGATATGTCCACTAGGACTCCGAATCGAGCTGTGCTGGCTGACACCTAGAAGGTGACGAAGCCATAAAGTGTAGTGATGTGGATTTGTGAATAAATTTAAACCTAAAAGTGCCTAAATATAAGAGTGCACGGTGAGCGAGAATGAACCCATTTCACACGTGATGTCAGAGCATAAGTAAAGTACAATAAGATATGATAAGGATTATACCATCAAAGGTAGCCACCTATACTGAGATTTGCCAAGAATCCTCGTCGATACAAAAGTTCAGCTGCTAAAACCTGGAGGGGTGAAAAATAAGGGTGAGTGGACCTAAAAATAAAGTTTTAATAAAAACATTTGAAAACGTTATAACCCCTCGCCGTAAAACATGTATAGTTTCCAAAATATACATACTACGTATAGTATGAAAATACTTACCGTAGCCTGCAAAACGTAAATAAGGCATGACATCCCAAAATCACAAAATCTCAACAGTAATATAAGTAATATCAAGTGCTTAACAACCTATGCTAGCACACCAGTCGGAGTCGCCTAATGCGACCTATACGACTGTACCTATTTGTTCATCAATCTATGCTAGCACACGAGTCAGAGTCGCCTAATGCGACCTGTACGACAGGACTGGGTGTAATAACATACGCTCTAGTGCTATGATCACGTGAAGACTGGCGCTATGCGCGGTCACCTACAAGTCGGAGTCGCCTAATGCGACCTATATGACATGACTGACACCTACTTGGTTCCAAGGCGAGCGTGCGATGTATAAGGTGAACATACACGTGAAGGACTGGCCCTGGCCTGAGGCGGGAACACTAACACAGGGGTGCAACAATGATAAGCACTACATGAATATAAGCATGCCATAATGATACAATCAGTCCAACCAACACAATAAACTTACATGAACTTACCTGGGCATCCCTTATGATGGGTTTGGCATATCACAAATTCACAACAATGCAACATTATTTAATCATGGCATGAGATGCATAAATCACTTCAAAAACATTTGTGGAAACTATAAAGTCTATATATATACTATAAAAAGGAAAAGACCCACTCACCTGAAGTTGATGCGAAATATATAAGCACACAAATTTAACCCTCTTGTTGACAATTGTAGTATAGATGCAAGTAGGGATCGTTCTGGACCGGGGATTATGAGGGCTTGCTAAAACCTCAAAACTGACTCAAAATCATTAAAACAAAGTTTAAAACACTAAACTAGACTCAAAGAATGCAAAACTAGACTCTAAAACACTAAAACAACTCAAAAGACTCAAAACAGCACAAAAACACTCAAAACTGCCTAAAAACATAAACTGGGCAGTTTTGAACTTTAAACACTACTTTGGACGAAAATAGATTTTAACTTGACTCAAGACACTTAAAAACACAAATCAAAACAGATTTTAACTAATCTAACACTTCAAAATAAAGGGGGATTTGATTCTGACGAATTTGAAAACAAAATAAACAGATTGTAAACTAAAACAGATTTTGGACAAATTTGGTAAAACTTATGGATGATGGGCTAGCTAGAGGGTTCTTCTCCACACATGACACACTTGCACATAAACCAATTTTCAGTTGTTCTTTCGATAAATCATGAAACTCAACACCCCAGGTTAATTAGGTCCGCTTAAATTAACCTTCAAGTTCTCCTTAAGTTATTGAATTGAACGGGAAAGCGCATACAACAACTCAAAACATTGTCTAAAAGTCCCCTACGTGAGCAGCACAATAAAGATACAATCAGAGATCATTAAGCCTTGTGAAAACTATAAGCATTGACGAGGCATTTGTTACTATGATGAGCATGAAACTCCTGCCAAGAATTCATTTAACGCGATCGTTTATAAGCGACCTCCACTACTTGTGAATATAAGTTTGTAACTATTTGGTGAAACTCCCTTATATTCTAGCATCAAACTCATGCATGCAAACTAAGTGTCGACCCTCAATCAACATACAAGAATAAGTTATCCATCAAGCAGTTAAACAAATTGAATTCATAACTTATGAAATCACAACTGAAAGTAATCAATTCACATTGCAAGTATAATCATGGTTTCGAATCCCCCCTAGCTAAGAGGGGTTTAGTTCCTCATACTCACAGAACAAAGATTATTGAATTGAAACATTGAAAACAAAAGAAAGATTACACCTAAACGTTCCAACAATCCTAACTTGAATGACAGGCACATCCAAGGGCTTTCCTCATTCCTCTTTACTGCGGCACAAGGGTTGTTGGTGAGTTTTGGGATTATGAATGGTGTAGAAGGCTGGGTTTATGGCTAGGATGGATGTATGGTGCGGCAGGGGTTGTTTTAGGTCAGAAACTATGGAGAATGGTGAATGATAGGTGTGGCTAGGGTTGGGGAAGGAATTCTGGCGTGAATGGGTGGTAGAGGATGGATAGGTAGATAGGTGGATGGAATGGACGCAGAGAATCTGTCCACAAAGAGAGAGATTTAAATGGTGCGGATGGCTTTATTTATAGGGCTAG
This sequence comes from Heteromeles arbutifolia, assembly GCA_024362995.1. Taxonomy (NCBI): domain Eukaryota; kingdom Viridiplantae; phylum Streptophyta; class Magnoliopsida; order Rosales; family Rosaceae; genus Heteromeles; species Heteromeles arbutifolia. The sequence continues at coordinate 17,985,041 of JANCRC010000013.1, read as the reverse complement.
GGTTGAAAGGCAATCAGAAAATAATAGGAAAGGTTCAATAATTAGCTATTTTGGTTCCACAATTTAATAGGTAAGAAAGAATCAGAAAATCAAAGAGAATAAGAAAGTGAAATTTGGCAGAATATGTAGTAGAGAAAATGAATGTGTTTTAAAGGTCAGAAATTAAGTAAGAAAGGCTCCTCCTTGTGCGGCAAGGCATAGAACACAAAGGGAATGTGATTTTGGGTCAGAAAATAGGTAAGAAGAGGATCCCTTGTGCGGCAAGGTTGTGGAAAGAAAGGGAAAGGCACTTATGTGGCAGATTTTGGAAGAAAAGGGAAATGAGATATGTGGCAAGGTTAGGGAAAGGTTCTAGGACTTCTAGAAACATGTAATGAGGCAACCTAACATGTTTTGGAACCCTTTTATGGCTGGAACATAGGTGATGAAGGATTAGGAAACTTCTAAGCCAAGAATAGAAACTTTCAAGAATGGAAACCTCCAAGAATAGAAACTTCCAACTTTAGAAACTTTGGCTTCCAATTTTGAACTCTTCATTCTTCATTCAATCCTAAGCTCATTTGATCTTCAATTTCGTCCATCCACTTAGCTCCAAGCATGTGCAATCCATCCCAAGCCTAAAACTGCTCCACAAGGCACCAAAATGCACTTTCTTGCTCCTTTAGCCCTTAGAACCTGAAAACACACGAAAATGGCTTTAAAGACTAAAATAACTAAGAACTAACAACCTAAATGCAAGGAAACAAGCTAACTAAGTGATGTAAATATGCTCCTATCAGAAGTCCGCGCTACAATTCCCTAACATAAATATCGAGGCGTCACTAACGATCGTCGCCTAGAACAAATATCAAATCACATCTCAGAATTTTTATCAATAGAACACGTAACTTACATAAAACACATCCCCCAAGGACATTCTAGAATGATTTGTAACCCATTGACCAAAAGTCAACCGTCGGTCAAAGGTTGACGGTAGGGTCCACAACCCTACGTGACTCGATCCGGAAGATCCGCACCTCAAATTTCTGATTCGTACTTCCCAAGAGTTTCAATAAGCTTCTAAAACAACATCCTAAAGTTTTGGAACGATCCAACAGTCGGATCTCCGCCAATTACTAAAATTAAGTGGTGGTCGACGTTTTATTTTACGAACTTACAAATCTAATTCGGAAAGATCCGTTCATCGGATTCCCAATCCGCAAGTTCCTACGGTCCTAAAATATTATGTACTATTATGTATTAAAGTTTAGTGACGATCCTTGGATCGTCAATTGCTATAATATTCGAGTGGCGGACCTTAACGAAATTATACTCAAACAATCGAATTTCGTCAATCAGGTGTCAAATATGGAATCAGGGCATCCAAATTAACCTAGGATGGGCAGGTCGGGTCTCAACCCACGTGCCGCCGCCACACGGCGGCCGCCCCGACTGGCCAAAAAATTCAACTATTTCTAAAAATTCTCAAATTTTATAGGAATGAAGATCTCAATGAGTAGAACAAGTTTATACCTGTGGCCAAGTCCAATTTGGCTGGCAAAAGCCTCAAATCGTCATGAACCCGCCGGAACCCTAGAAATAGGTGCACTTCAATACGTCTTCTCCGGTGCTCTGCCGCCCCCATAGATGTTTGGGCTTTGTTCTTGGCCTCAAGAAGATACCAAAGGTGGTGATGATCGAAGAGAAACGCTTCGGCAATGGTGGATCGCCATCAAAGTTACCTCTCACCCACCGGTGCGGTTCTTATGAAATCAGGACTAACGTCTTTGATTTTTGGGTGAATATGGAAGAGAAGATGATGCTGAGTTGGTTCCAGCTGGTGGGTGGCTACAATTCGTAGAAAAAATCACCTGAAAAGGCGTCGTAAAACATGGAGGAGTCGGGTCGGGTCGCGGGTGGCAAAGGGAATCCGATCCCGGTGCTCCACTGCTTTCTCCCTTTCCTTCCTTACTCTCCCCCATTCGCCACCCTCCTTTCTCTCTCCCCTTTCGATTCGCCCACCTCCCTCATTTTCTCTCATGTTCTCTCTTCCTCTTCTGCTGATTGGGCAATCCCTTCTCCACCCTCTCTCTTTCCTTTTCTTTTTTTTTTCTTTTTTTTTCTTTTCTCTTCTCTGGTTGCTCCAACCACTCATGTGGCTTTCTTCCACCAAGAAAAATCTCCCACAAGTCTGGAGCCTTTTAGATTCATAGCAAAATGACTATTTTGCCCCTACCTTCATTCGTTTATAATTCTTTCGTTATAACTCCAAATTGCGTTCCGTTTGCGCCCACGCGTTTATATCATCGAGTACTTTGAGAATTCACAAAAAGAGTAGCTTGTACACGTCATGAAAGATGACTAACAAAAAGTTAAACATCCTCACCTCTAAGGGCATTTTCGTAAAATCATTCTTTTAAAATTTATAAAATTGTAAAATTAGGGACGGGTCGTCACATGTATAGTTTCACAAAATAATTTACTATTCATATGTATAATGTTTAGTACCCAACAAATGTAGTAATAAAAGGACATGGGTACAGAACAATAAAAACAATAGTGATAACAAACAGTCATTGCTCATCAGATCATGTAAGCACATAAGTCATGCAAAAATAACTACATGAACAAGCTGTGTGTATAATTTATGTTGTAGTACTGCAATCAAGCTGGAGCTCGGCACTGTCATACGGGTTATAGTTGCCTTATGCAAACTAGGGACATGCTGACATTTACTTTGGATCCAAAGAGAACGTAAACGGTGCATGTGAGCATGCACGTGAAGCTGGTCCTTAACCCGGACAGTACAAGTAAAGTTGACATCGTGCATACACTTAATAATGTATAGATAAAATCACAAGTGTATACATGCCACAATTTATACTCGCAAAATAGTAAGATAATGAAGTGTAGCCAATTATTATTTTCTAAGTTAAACATGGCATGACACGCAAATAAACACAAGCACAATATAGAAACCATAATATAATACTAATTTTAAAAGATAAGACCCACTCACAGTTACTCCATCTTTGAAAAGCCATCCAAACTAGGTGGGATTGGGTCATTAATAATCACACCAAAGCAATACAAGGGACCATTAATAAAACACCATTTAAACAACTAAATTTAAAGAAAAGGAGTGCGGAATCAGAATCAGCTTGTCGAAATACCCTAGAAGACATACCTAGGAATATTCTGACCTAAACTCGAAAACAGGTTGGGTCATCAAGTTGGTACCTGGTTGTCAGGTTAGGTCGACGCGGTTCAGGGTTGCAGATCTGCCGAAATCTGCAGAAATGGCCGGGAAACTCAATCACTTCGTTTAGCTTCAAATCTTAACCAATTTACTCCAAATTTGTATCAAAATGAAGATAAATGAACGAAAGTTTGATTTTCATACCTAAGTCAAAGAAGTGGCTGGAGAGGCCGAAAAATGGCCAAATAAACTCGGAATCTCACTGGATTTCCTCAAGCTAGTGTTTGGGCGTGGATTTTTGTGAAACAAAACTCAGGTTTAAGTTTGTGGAATAGTGATGGTGAAGGTGATGATGTTTTGGTGGTTGGTAGCCGATGAAGGGTGGTGGTGGCGTCGGTGTAATCTTAGGTTAGGTTGAACAACAAAGAGATGGGGGAGAGTGGGGGAGAATAAGGAAAAAGTGAGGGAAAGAGAGTGAAATGAGAGAGAGAAAGAGCTTAGCAGTGTAAGGGAAAGATATGAGGGACACAGACTGGAGGCGTGGGCCCCAGTAGCACACACTCTAACTCAAGAAATAACATAAAATATTTCCAAACAAATTGTGAAATTACCAAATTACTTTTCATTTGTATTTCGTAAAGTCTTCTTTGTAACTTTGAATTTTGTTCTGCTTGCGTCCACACATTAGTAGGGGCGAGAATTACGAGACTACTCTGAAAGAATAAGTCATTTCCCTATGTATGTTTGAGTTTGGGTCAAGCCCAAACAATAAATGAATTAGGCATTAAGCTTAATTAGAAAATAGAAAAATAAATGGGCCAACTTTCTTGCTTGTTAAACAAGTTCAACAAGTGAACTAACAGTACCACAATTAGCAGCCATCAATACTAACAACGGACTGCTGTCTTGATACAAGTTGTGGATAAAGCGTTTGTTACACGTCTGATTTATGTGCCGTTCATGCTAATGTGTTTGTAAGGACACGTACTGTCTAAAAACGACGTGAAAATGGACAAAAGTCAAAAGGACTCATATGTCCGCATAGGATTTCCACATAGCCCGCCAGGGGCACTTTCGTGATTTCACAATGTTTGGAATAAAATACAATAAATTTTGCAACAGAATGTAATAGTTATAACGACTTCAACTGTCATTCAAATTGACGGTTAATTATGTGAAATCTAAGCACATAAATGGCTAAAGATCCTTCATGCATTGATTATTAACAATCACCTATAAACAATTGATTTTAAGATTCCACTAACCTAAAATCACACGAAAGCAAAGAATATTCTTATAACATCCTCAACGGTCATTCAAACTAATGGTTAATGCTTGTGAAATCTCCACACATAAACGATTAAAGACCGTTTATGTACTAATGATTAACAATCGCCCTATAAACAACTGATTTTAAAATTCTTCTAACCTTATAATACAAATTGACAAACACAATATTCTTATAACTTCCTCAACCATTGTTCAAAGTAACTATACATTTAAATATAAATACATACATCAATAATTGACAATCGTTACATAAACCACCATTTCCAATCCCAAGATTCTTTTCTAAGGAAAAAAAGAAAACCCTTGGAGGAATAAAAAAAAAAAGAGAGTTTTCGTAATTGAGAAATAGTTTTCGGTTTCCATGAATGGGCGAAAGTACCCTTACTCAGGAACAGTGATCCTACAGAAAATCCTGTAACCCCCTACCCCACAAGCCGCACAGGATGAAGTCGTACAGGGGGGTAAAATCGTCCATCAAAATTGATAAAAGGCCGTCCTTCCGGTCGGAGCCTCCTTCTCCAGTTTTTTCTAGTTTTCCTTTTCCACCTATAAACCGTTTTCTTCTTCCATAACTCCACCACCAACCGCCCTCCCTCCCCCCCCTCTCTCTCCCCTTTCTCTCTCTATATCTCTCGCACAGGAAAACGAAGATACAAAAATTTCAGAAAATATTATAAAAACCAATTTTTGCAGTAATTGAAGAAAATAGGCCTCTTCCGTGTATCAGTCTCTTCTTCCTACAGAGGTTTGTGTTTATCCTTTGTTTTTTTTTTTGTTCTATAATTTTTTCTTTTTTTTTGGATTAATGTGTGTTGATTTTTATGTTTGTTTGTATATATGTGGATTTGTTTAAGCATTTGTATTGAGTGTGTGCATTACTTTGCCATTGAGATTTGGGGTTTTGATTGTGCAGAGGAAGTCAAGGGAATGCGGTTTTAGGGTTTTCTCTCTGTGCCCAGACCCAGACTTCTTTGGCTGATGTAATTTTTTAATTGGGAATGGGAGGCAAAGTTAGGGTTTGATTTTCAGGTGCATTGTATTGGGTAGGGGGTAATTTTTTGTGGGGTTTAATTTATTTTTTTGTTGATCATATGTGGTTTATATAGTGTTCGAGTTAATGGGTAAATTTGTTTAACATAGGATGGCTTGTGGAAATTTGATTTTAGTCGAGGGTCTTTTGTGTGAGCATGTCACCGAGCAGCAGATGGGCTCAGAGATCTTGGTGCAATCTGTTCCTGAGCAGCCATCCTGCTTAGAGCCTTTACTTGATTCTGATGTTCAACATGCCAGTGTACCAGATGGGGCTCCGGGATTGTCTAGGAATGACAATGTTGGTTGTGCGAGCTCTGGTGAGGTTATAGAGTCGTGCAAGGTTGATAGAGATGGTTTGGTGGGTGAGTGTGAGAATGCCAATGATTTGGAATTGCGAAGTACGTTGAGCGGAGAATGGAGGCTCAATAGGTGTTGCTCGACTGAGAGTCAGAGTAATGTTGACGGTTCCAATAGCGAAAGTGACAGGACATGCTTGAAGGAAGGTGGGCCTCAACTTGAGGATGGATCTGCTGCTTTAGTTGGGGACTGTGAAATCCCTTTGCAAGTCATATGTCATACTGGTTCATCAGGAGATAGTGTCCAACAGGATGAGCAGAGAGATGATAAGAGTTTTAGTTCTCTCTATTCTAAAGAGGTTATGGAAGTTACGAAAGAGAAAGGTGACATTTATCTTGAGATAAAGAATGATATCTGTGAACCAGTATCTCCTTTGCAGGGTGTTGAAATTCCCTCAGAACCAGCAGAAATGGAGGCTTGCAGTAGTCCCCATAAAGAAGAGAAGGGTTTCAACATCTTAGCTGGTCCCTCTTTGGAAGCTGCGTATGAGGAGAGTGTTGTTTCCAGTGGGATAGAAGCTGATTTGTGCAACAGGACACCACCTGCACGAGATGTTGAAATGCATTCAAAAGTATCATTTGCATGTGATTTAGTGCCTAATTGTGACTGTAAGAATGAGCAGATGGATGATAGTGGTGTTAGTGGTCTAAGCAGCCTCTCTACTGAAAGAAGTACAGAGGTTGTTGAGATGAAAAGTAATGTTGATACATGCACTCAAATATTTCCTTCGCAAGGTTTTGAGAGGGCCTTGGAAGATTTACATATGCCTGATTTACTGAGTAGTTGTGCCCAACAGAATGATCAGAGTAGTGATAAAATTATTGACGGTTCCTTGGTAGAGAGGTGTATAGTTATTCTGGAAAAAAACAGTGATGTTATGACAGATGTAGAGGCTGTAATTCCCACGCAAATATCTCCTGTAAAAGTTGATGTCCACTATTCTAAGGAAGGTCCCTCCGAAATAGCTTCCAACTGCATTATTGAGAACTCTGTTTCTATGCAGTCATGTCAAACCTTAGGGATTGCCGATAACAGTGTCAGTGGGCTCTCTACTGATATGGTGGTTGTTATGAAAAGCAATATTAATGAAATATTGCCTCCAGAGGGTTGCCAGGGGGCCTTTGAAGGTTCACATGTGTCAGATTCACCGAGTGTTTGCACTCAAGAGAATGGTCTGAGGAACAATAAGGTTATTGATTTTGCGTCTTCTGAAAGGGTAACAGAATTTTTGGAACAGAAAAGTGATGCTACAACCAACATGAAGTTTGAAATTGGCAACCAGATATCACTAATGGAGGAAAAAATTTCCAATCTGAAGGAATGTTCTTGTGGACTATCCCCCTACAGTATTCATGAGAATCCCTACAGTATTCATGAGAAGTCTGTTTCTCTGAAATTGTTTCAATCTTTTGATACTGTCAACAATGGCTCTTCTGAGAGTGTGGATGTGCCAGATAAGAATGATTCCCCTGGTAATGTTGATTCTAGCATTTCATTTAACCGTTCTGGAGAGAAATACCATGAAGGAAATGATAATGTCAAAGTTGGTTGTGTTTCTAAAACCAAATGTCCTGACATTGTAGCATTGTCTTCTCGAAGGAGTGGCCGAAGTCGCAAGACTCAGACAAAAAGGGCCCCAAGGAAAGGCAGAAGCACATCTAAAGAGTTGCAACCACTTGGAAGCCTTGAAACTGTCTTCAAGGCTGCTGGAAGGAAGAGAAGCTGCCTTTCCAAACGAGCTCGTTCTTCTGTATGGGGATTATTAGGGAGTGTAACACAATCTTTTGAAGAGAGTAACAGGCTTGAGGTCAGTCAAGGTAAGAATCAAGGATCACAGAAACGAAGGAGTGGACAACGGAATCAGAGTGGTGCTGGTGGAAATTCACAAGGGTCTAGGGGTACAAGCCGTGCTTCAACTAATCGTGTTCGCTTGAAGGTTAAAGTGGGGAAAGAAGTGTGTAAAAGTTCTCTCTACATCACAGTATCTGAGGTTGTTGATACCTCAGCATCAGCAAATTCTGTTAAAATAGGGAATGGCAATGAGGGTAATTGGAGAAATGCGACTGTTGGGGAGGATAGAACTTATCTGGATGCTCCTGTTATGGATGTTGATCTGGCTAATAAGGACTTGGAGAGTGTTGTTCTCACAGAGAATTCAGCTGAAGATGTTATTGATCATTTTCGTGGGGTTCCATCTCATTCAGTTGCTGTATCTTCAGGAGGATCAGTTGGGACTAGCTTTACGGATCCTGGAACTTCACCTGATTCGGAAATTATCAATATGGTTCCAGATGCAGATGTTGAGGCAAGACCGCAAGAAGATTCTCATGGTAATGTTTTAACTTCTGACAAGGTTTTTGCTGCTTCTGGAGACTTTAAGAGAGGAAATAAGAACCATAAAGTCCCTCATGCGAAAAATTGTGTTTGGGAAGGTGATAAACTGTATCCAGCAAGCATGAATAAAGAAATGCAATCAGAACAAGATGGGTGCAGGCAAAGTCAGGATTTTTCCCCTAGTGAGACACTCACTTCATACACCTGTGCAAATGCTTCAAGCAACTCATCAAGTGATAAGGAATCATCTTTGGAAGCACTGCGCTTGTCAGGAGAAACTGACCATGGAATTTCTAGAGATGTTCTTAGAGTGGAACTGGGTGCAGATAATCTTGATGTGGGCTTAGGATTACCAAAATCACAATCCTCAAAATCTAAGGGACTGAAGCCTCCCAAGGGCAGGTCCAGAGGCTGTGACTCAGCAAGCAAGAAGGGTAATGCTCATAGACTGACGGAAAACCGGAAAAAGTCTGCTAACAAGAAGAAAGTCATGATAAAGGCTGATGGGGATCAGGTTTCATGCAAAGTGGAAAGTCTCCCAGAATCAGGTACTTGTTTGTTAATGTTAACAAAATGTTTAAGCATGTCTTCTATATATTACTATGTCATCCTCTTTATCATACCAGTTTTGTTTTTTTGTTTTTTTGTTAAATATATACACGCTTGAGCTGATTTTACATGCATGTATGGTGTAGGAGATCACTTAGCGGACAACAATAGGAAAACCGACTCTGTTAATGATGCTGAATGCATAGGTGTTCCTAACTTGGACATGGTACCTGTTGACTTAGATAAGCATTATTTACCACCACGTAATGCTTGGGTGCTCTGTGATGATTGTCATAAATGGAGGCGTATACCAGCTGAACTTGCAGATGTTATAGATGAACAAAAGTGCACATGGTAAGCCATTCATTTTTCATTTAATCATGTAGAAGCCGTTTAAGGATATATATTTCGTTATTGTTTTCCAATGTTTGTGCAGGATCATTAGAATTTAGCCTATTGATGTTGTGTTTATAACTTTGGTTTAATATATTAGGCTAAGCGGCATTGGCTCTACTTATAAATAAAGGGGTATTTGACCCATTATGATCATTTTTGTTGATTGCAATGCTTATTGATTTATTTTCTGTCCTTACTTTATGCCTTGACGTAGTTAAATTTTGTCAACTTATAATTTATGTAGAGAAATGTGTGGTTTGTTCCTAGTATAGTTATAGTCTCTAATATATTATATGGGGTATGCATGGCATGGCAAATATTACTGCTGTTAAGATTATTCCATGGACTTCAAATCTAATATTATCCTCATTTTATTAATGTTTGATTTCAACTTGAAGGACCTGTAAAGATAACAAGGATGAAGCCTTTGCTGATTGCTCAATCCCTCAAGAGAAGTCAAATTCTGAGATTAACGCAGAGTTGGATATATCAGATGCCTCAGGTGATGAAGATGCATCTGGCACCCGATCAAAGTACAAAGAATTGGAATGTCGGCGTCCAACAGGTATGTGCAATCTATTTGTGATAGAATAAGATTGGGTTCAGCTTTTTATACTCGCTCTCTCTCTCTCTCTCTCTCCCTCCCTCTCTCTCTCTTTCTCTCTCTCTCTCCCCCCCTCTCTCTCTCTCTCACACACACACACACACACACACACACACACGTTCATGCTCACACACATTTAAAATTTACATATAATGAGGATTAAAGTTCTGACGCTTATTTTGCTTTCAATTCCTTGCAGTTTCTCAACAGAATGTTTCAAGCATAAAAACTAATCAGTTCCTTCACCGTGGCCGTAAAACTCAGAATATTGACGAGGTTTGTACATGACTTTAAGTTTTTACGTAACCTGATTATTTAGTATTTTATGTCTGTTGTCGTGCAATCAGTCGGAGTATATTTGAGGGGAAAAGAGTAACCCTCTGATTTCCCTGGTGACAGTACTAAACGAGTGGACTTATTTCATATGGGAAATGGCTCACACTTGGATAAGTATCATATACATTGCTGGTCAAAGCCTTGGTTGAATAGAAACTATCATATGGAACTGACATGGGGCTCACTGCCCCCAAATTATATTTGAATTCCGCTGACCATACCCTATATATTGAAAGCCTATCATCTGTTGTCTGAAAAAAGCATGAATGTCTACAAAGGCTCTTAGTCATAAATCTGCCTTCATCAGTAACCTTTGCTGTAAAAATACGATGTTTTGACTTTTCAAACCAGCGTACATAGTTTTCCTAATTTGTTTATGTTTCTTTATTTTTCAGATAATGGTTTGCCATTGCAAACCACCCTCAGATGGCCAGTTGGGTTGTGGAGATGATTGCCTGAATCGAATGCTTAATATTGAATGTGTTCGAGGAGCCTGTCCCTGTAGAGACCTTTGTTCAAATCAGCAGGTATTTTTTATTTTTATTATAGAAAATTTTGTGTTGTTGTATAAATGAAATGTTGTAGTTAATGTATTTGTTTACAGTTCCAAAAACGCCGATATGCCAAACTAGAGAAGTTTCGAAGTGGAAAGAAGGGTTTCGGGCTCAGGTTGCTTGAGGATATATTTAAAGGGCATTTTCTTATTGAATATGTTGGAGAGGTAATTTGACAAACTTTAGTCTCTTTTCAACTTTGGTTAGCTATTGCAGTTGTGAATCTAGTATAGGTGTTTAAAATTTTAGCTATTTTGGTCAGTAATCAAAGCTAAGTTTGTGTTTTTAGTTTTTACCCAGCTTTGGTTTATGCCTCTCACTTGAATCTCTCTCAAGGTTTTTGTTTCCATTACTCTTCTGTGGTATACTGATGCATTGCTTGTGCAGGATTTTAGAGTATAAGAAAACTCACTAATTTATGAGATAACTCGAAAACAACATAGAGCTGATCTTGAAGCGTTCTATAAGAACAAATTCTAGTCCAGATCTATGAGTGGATTGGCGGATTCCTGTGAGGACTTATGTAATTGTTATGCAAACAAAAAACAAGTAAAATTTGATTATGGCTAAAGCATTAAAACATTACACGGTGTTTTCAACTTTGCTCTTCTGCTCTAATTGTTGGTTTTGGTGTTTGATTGTGCGTATTGGCATGCTTGTGTTATGTATGATTATATGTATCTAAGATCTTTTAATAAGCAGGTGCTTGATACAAATGCTTATGAGGCACGACAAAAAGAGTATGCTGTGAAGGGTCACAGACATTTCTACTTCATGACATTGAATGGCAGTGAGGTTTATATCTTTCCTGATTTATGCTCACATCTACCTTTTCCGTCTTTTATCAGCAAACTTGCAGTTAGCGTGGAAGTTTAACTTGCTAAAATGTTGCATTTTATTTTGCTATTCATGAGTGTTCTTTTATTTCAGGTAATAGATGCATGTGCAAAGGGAAATTTGGGGCGTTTCATTAACCATAGTTGTGATCCTAATTGTCGCACAGAAAAGGTGAAGTCGCTTTTCTGCAATTACATTCATTTTGTGTATGTACAAGCTATGGTAAAGACTGAAGTTTAGGGGCAGGGGTTTGGACATGAGATTTAGAAGTAACCATTTTGGTTATCCTATTACCTTGGCCAGTTATATCTGAAATTGGGCTTTCATTTTTTTTTTTTCCTGCTTTTGTAATGTATTACATGACCTCATTTTACGTGCTGGTTGCTTAAGTGTAATCCTTGGGAAGCTGCTCGTGGGTAATTTACTTTTACTCGTTTCTTCCTAATCTAAACTTTTTTTTATTTCTATTGTCAACAGTGGATGGTGAATGGAGAGATTTGTATAGGACTATTTGCATTGAGAGATATAAAGAAGGTATGCTTATACCTTCTAGAATTACTTTCGTCCCTTTAATGTTTTGAATGCTTGAATTGCACCATAAGTCATAACTGTAACTCACACGGCTTACAACCCTTCATGAGCTGGAAAGATCAGTTTTGAGTTTTCTGTTTATTTACTATATACTATTTAATTTGAACATGACTTAAGGGCAGCTGCTTATAAGTTGTATTTTATTCATCTATAGAGCCAGCATTTGCTGACATTTCTGTTTTGGAATCTGTAGGAGATAGAAGGTTGACCTAGGTCAGGGTAGTGTATATGCTGTACATTTTAGGGACTTTACTTTATCATATCCACTCTTAAGCATGCTATTCATGAAAATTAATCCAGATCTACACTGTGGTATGCATTTTTAGGGTTAAAGCTTTTTACTTGTCACTTCTTGGAGAATTTATTATTTCAGCTCTCTTGTCGACTCACCAATTGCTCTTACACAATTGACAATTTTATTTCTGTCCTTAGTCTAAATCTAGTGGTCTGGAAATATTATATTTTATGGTAGCCTTTTGCCAAATCATTTAGTTATCCTTTTAGCAAGTGTCCAATTACTAGTGTTCTGTAGATATAATTTAAGTGAAAAAGGATCTAAAATTAAAATAATCCAAAAGGAAAACAAAAATCGCCTTGAATTTTTGGGTTATGTGTAGCAGCCTATTTCCCGGCATTTGCTTCTGAAGCTGTAATTTTTAGCTATATTTTTTCTTTTTCAATGCTGTGTTCATAATCGCCTTTCTGTATATATTGACCCATATAACTATATTTCAGGGTGAAGAGGTTACATTTGACTACAACTATGTAAGGGTTTTCGGAGCTGCTGCCAAAAAATGTCATTGTGGTTCATCCGAATGTCGGGGTTACATAGGTGGTGATCTTCTTGATACTGAAGTCATTGTTCAAGATGATTCAGATGAAGAATATATGGAGCCCGTGATGATTCCAGAAGATGCTGTATCTGAAGATAGGTCTGACAATACGTTGCCTGCAAATAAAGTAATTGATAATTCAATAATTGCTATTGGGGAATTGGAGTATACCACACAAAGAGAGGAGTCTGTGAATCGATCTGATTCACTTGTTTCTCACATACACGCTCCATTGGAATTGAAGCACTCAAGACAGAAATTACCATCTTCTGTCCAACCAGTTGAAGCTTCCCAACAAACAGAAGATGTAGCTGGTATACCCATGCCTGTTATTGAGCAGGAAATTTTTGGAGAAAAGGAGACTACAGAAAAATCCTCAAACTCCTTTGAAAGACTAGAGACTACTACGACAAAAGTGCTTAGCAAATCATTATCTGATGGGACTTACGGTGACAGGAAGTCCAAGTCTGGTACTATTGAAGCTGGACAGGTTCCTTCCAAAGTGCGTTCTAATGTGAAAACTTCCAAATCATCCAGTTTTGTGAAGAAAAGCAAAGTGAAGATTACCCCAAATGGTAACAAAATTCAAGTGACAGCCAACAAATCTCACGTGCTATCTATCAAGCCCAAACGATTAACAGAAGGTTCAGGTTGGGGATTCTTTTCATCTTGTTTTCTTTAAAGTTAGAAGTAAGGGATACATTGATTGATTGAGGCTTGATGCAAATGGTTGCAGTTGAGGAGAAGCTTAATGAGCTGTTGGATGGCGAAGGAGGGATAAATAAACGGAAAGTAAGTAGTAGCTAGGGAAGCTAATATGCTTCATTTTGTGGATTCCTCGTCATATATTATGCTATTCTGCATTATGTGCCTGTATATTATCATAATACACCTTTCATTGTTTGGCTTTATTAGTCAAATCATGTGTGGTGGTCTCTCTGCTATTGAGCACACTGCATCCCAATTTCTTTTCAATGTCATTTTGAAGCATATGCCTTTGTGAAGCATTTACCCTTGACAGCTTTTTCTCCTTTGTCTCTTATATTGGTAGTTTATATATGCATGGTATTTTCTTACAGGATTCCACTAAAGGCTACTTGAAGCTTCTGATCCTTACTGCAGTATCAGGTGATAGTGGCAGTGGGGAAGTAATTCAGAGGTATATTGAAATTTTTTACTTCATATTGTTGCCTATGTTGTAGTATTAGCCACTTTTCAAGCTTCATTTATTGTCATATGTTGTAGTATTAGCCACTTTTCAAGCTTCATTTATTGTCATTGAGGTGAAGTGTTTAGTTAACAGTTCTCCATTAAGGTCATTCTTCTCTTTTGCAGCAATCGAGATCTTTCTATGATCCTTGATGCGCTTTTGAAAACAAAGTCACGGATGGTTTTGATTGATGTAATAAATAAAAACGGTGCGTACCCTCTCTTTTGTCGCGTGGGTTCCCCTTTTGTCAGTATCAAATGAATTAATTTACTGTGCCCTCATTTGCTTCAAATCGACGAATATTATTTTTTCTTAGGTTTGAGAATGCTACACAACGTAATGAAAAAATACAGAGAAGACTTCAAAAAGATACCAATCCTCCGGAAGCTTCTGAAGGTGTTTGCACTGAAAACTGTTTTAGTTATATAGTATTGTTTTTTGTTTTCACTCCAGCTGCAAAATTGCCCATGTTACAAGTATTAGCTCTCTCTCTCTCTCTCTCTCTCTGAGTGCCTTCAGGGATTCAAGAAAAAATGTGATAAAGAGAACAATTCTTTATCAATATTTTGGTATTCAGCAGACTGCTGACTAATATTATTTTCGCAGGTCCTAGAGTATTTAGCTATGAAGCAGATACTTACATCGGATCATATTACTGGTGGTCCTCCCTGTGCTGGAATGGAGAGGTAATTATTTGTTTCATCATTAAATTTGTTTATTGATTTGGTATAATCACTTTGCTCTTTTTTTCTCCTTTGTTGGGTTGGCATGTTTGACACTGGAAGTTGGTTTTGGTAACTGATGGCATCATTTGGAAAAGGTTTTCCAGTTGCTTTGTTGTTTATGTATGGACGCACTTCTGATATTGTTACTACATGTTTGGGGAATCTTTAACCTAATTTTTACATAAATCACTTTTAATGATGGATCTGCTTTGTACAAGGCAGGTTTACTGTCGATCATATCTTGTTTCTTTGCTGTGCTATTTTTGGGAACATTTAACTTTGTGATATATTTGGTCCCAAGACTCAGCTCAGTTGAATGCTTCCAGCTGTTCAGTTTTTTTCCTGCAAATTGATATCAGTGCTCAAACTTAATTCAAGTAAATATTATCTCTTAGTAATGTTTCTTGTTTCTGATAATTGTGTTTCTCTGCAGCTTTATGGAGTCAATGCTGTCACTGACGGAACACGAAGACAGACAGGTTTAGTTTAGAAAAATCTTAGATTACTTGATCATCTAGTTTGTTATCCTCTTTATCGAAATTGTTGCTTCGGCGGGCTTCATTTGATCTTCTCTGTCACATGTTGATGCTTAATACATTGACGAATGGATATAACCTCTGAGTCTGAATCAGTTGAGGATTCTACAGGTCCACCAAATAGCACGGAATTTTCGAGACAAGTGGATTCCCAGACCTTTCAGAAGACATGGCTATGTAGACAGGATTGATAGCAAGATGGAATTTAACAGAGGTTCAAACTGCAATAGATTTTCTGCATCACATGATAATTGGCGTGATCAAAGTGGAAGGTCTACTGAAGCTATAGATAGTGCCAAACAATCAATGGTCTCAACAACTTCTGTGAGTACAGGTGTCCAGGAGGTCTCTTCCGCACCTTGTATGCGTGGTTGCCCTACCAGTGAGACAAAAGTTCGCAAGCGTAAAAGCCGATGGGATCAACCTGCAGACCACGATTCAAGTTTACTTCAGAACAAAGAACAGAAGAGTGAGTCTGTATTGTGTAGACAGTTAGCACCTAGTCCATCTACGGGGATAGGTGAAATGGCATTGCATCTGGAGAGGGTGAATGGAGAAGATGGAACTTGTTCCAGCAGTGTGCATGGTAACTGTCAGCAAAATGATGGAACAGAGATGAACCTTGACGATATTCCTCCTGGGTTTGATGCCCCTGCGATTTCATGTATTGCTTTGTCATCACTTTGTCCTTTGAAGTGTGCTGCCCCAGCGGTAGGGCATCCACAGGAGAAATTTGTTTCTCGCTTACCCGTCTCATACGGAATTCCCGTGTCTGTCATGCAGCAATATGGGACACTCCGTGCTGAAACTGTAGAGACTTGGACTGTTGCTCCTGGGATACCTTTTCATCCTTTTCCACCATTGCCCTCGTTTCCCCGTCAGAAGAAAGGTCCTTCACCTTCTCATACCGACAATCATGTGGCTGTTAGTCAACCAGCGGAAGGAAAACATGACTCGTGTGTTCCTGCAACATCTCTCTCTAATGAAAGCATTCCTGGCACAACCGGTGCCAATCAGGCAGAGTTTAGCATTCCATGTGCAAACAACCAATATACATCTAAGCGGCCGAGAGGATTCTCAAATGATTTGGGAAGGAGATACTTTAAGCAGCAGAAGTACTGGAATAATAATAATAATACAAAATTTGGACCGCCATCTTTAGGCGACAGAAATGGGTTGGGGTGCAACGGAAGGAACTCTGGAGGTGGAACAAGGGGCGGCATAGGTGTAGGAAATGTAGCAAATGAGCATAGGAGTTCATATTATGCCAATGTCAATCAACATCCACAACACCATTAATCAACATTCTTTCATAGGGTGAGGCTGCTTAGCTTATGTGCTGTATACCTCAATGTGTTCCCCAATTCTTTTTCCTCTGTTTTTCGGGTTTATTTAATCTAAATATTTATTCGATATTCAAGTCTTGGAGTTGAAGTTCATGAAAAAATTGCTCCTGTATGGTGAAGTTCTCTTGCGAATATTCATCTGTCGACTCACACCTCGAAGAGGTAAGCAATTTTTATTTAACATTCTCATAGTGATTTATGTTTTAAGAGTTATCTGGTTAGTTTATTGTGTTACTGGCTGTTGATGAAGTTCCGTGCAACTCGAACACCAAGGAGGCGGTATTTGTATTCCTTAATTTCGTCATGTCGCGTGAAACATTTAACGACGTGTGATGGTCTTGGAATAATCGTACCCTAATGAATCTTTAGTAGTTTTATGTCAGAGTTGTGCTACTGGGCGATGCGGTGTGACAAATTTACTTTAAGGCAAGTTCGATATCAAATTATTGCGATCACCCGTTACGGGCGTATAAAACTTGTGTTTTGGTTGAAGTTTGGAGTGGCCCATTTTAAAAGGTTGTTATGCCATATTCGAATAATGATGTCAAACTAGCAGAGGATTTACAACACTCGATATATAACATAACGAAAAGTCTTTTAAGGGAAGGGATTTCTATTTTTGTTTTATAAAATAGAGATTAATTGTTGGGTCCAGACTACATCAAACTTTAACGATTCGAACCATCTATTTTTCAAGTTGCACCTCATAGATCATTCTTACAAAATATTAGTCAAATCAGAATGAGGCATTTAATTGAGTTTAAAGAAATTGGCAAACATTTTGCTCTCTAAGAAATATTGAAATTTCATCGTGATAATTAAATAGGCAAACAGTTTATGGTTGAATTGAATTTTTGTAAAGATGATCTATGAATCGAGACTTATAAAATAGACAGCTCAAGTCGTTAAAATTTGACGTGGAGTGGATCCCACAACTAATCCCTATTTGTTTTTTTTGAAAAATAGGATCTCTTCCCTTAAAGAGCTTGATAACACCAATTTTTACATGTATGTAATTTCGAGTATTTTCAATCCGAAAATTTATCCACATCTTTTTAATAAATCTCCTCCGGTAAAACAAAAATAGATAAAATAAAATATATAAAAAAGTAGATACATACAATAGAATTAACTTTTTGTAATGCAGCTGGGTGATTTTTACAGCACCAAAATCTCCTTGGGATGGTTCTGATGTGAACAAAACACCAAGTTCTAATCCATGTTTTGTGCTTCCTCCACCCACTGAAGTGCTTCCCAATCACCTTCCTATAACTCTGCCTCTGCTGCACCATAATCCAGTATTTAGCCGTCCTCGGCCGCCTATCGATATACTCCTCCTTTAAATTTAAGAGCTCTAGCCATGCTAGCACCGGAACAAGCATCACCTCCGCCATGCTAAACTCTTCGCCGGTTAGATAAGCCGATTCATTCAGCTTTGTTTCGACTTGATCAAGCAGTCTTATTAACTGTTCCTTGTTCTGTTTCAAAACCGCGGGGTCTTTCAACTTGTCTTCTGTCTCATACACTTGGTCTAACTTGGTGTGGTAGGCCGGTGCTAGATCAGCAGCTTCCGCCATTCGAGCTATAATCACCCGCCTTATGAACTTGGAGACATAATCGCGGTGCTTCTTTGGGATGTGAGAAAGCGTAAAGAACTTCGGGTTCCATTGTTTTATTCTGTGCATCGACGCGGTCACTTCTCCGCCACTTGAAGCGATGTTCTCTTCCCCTGATGAGACAAGTGCAATTCTTTCCACATACCTGGATAAACATTAACACATTGCTTGAGAGAAACATGTCGAGGGCAGTATACTCGACCGCTGTTCATTACCATGTTTTGCTCGCTCTTATGATACAAATCGAAGTGAATTCTGAAATCGATCGCGTAACTTATACAATATTATCAGAGAGTGTTAGTGAAGTGTGTAACATACTGAATGATCTCGATGGTGTTGTAAATGATATGGTGCCCGTTCTGGAAAACCGGAAGTTTTGCGCTCGGATTCATCCTGAAGAATGAAGCATCCATGTTCTTGCCTGTCACAGGATTGACATGGAAGGATGTGTAATCAATGCCTTTTTCCTCCAAAGCAAGCCTCACTCCTTAGCTGTCCAATGAGTAAGGATGGTGATATAACTGCATCGTTAAGGAACCGAGCTCTTCTGTTTCACCTTTCGATTGTTGGGGTCTGCAAATAGCAAGAAAATGTCAGTTAAAACGTAATCAAAAGCGAAACTTTGAACGATGCGTGATGTAAGTAGATGATATTTGACACCAGTTTTCTTAGCAGACAGGTAAACTAGTTGTGCAAATTGCTTTTTTATTTTTCCAACTACTGAAATTTACAAACAAACCAAGCTTGGATTTCACTTTGACATTGATTCTAACCAACGAAACCAGTGGCAGAGCCAGCATGGGTCATTGGTTGATATTATGACCCATTATTTAAAAATCCTGGCTACGCGAACAAAACATCCGATTCAAGTACATAAAGTTTCACCACTTTAATCAATTCAAAAGACGAAACATATTATTTGAATTCAACAACAGCAAGCATTGAAAAAAAAAACACCAGGAATTCAGATTCCAACCAGACCATGTCCATAACAACTCAAAATTCAAACTTCAAACTTCCCAAAATTCAAATTTGAAGCTATCTAAAAACCCAATGGAGAAAACTATATACTTCACGAAACTCAAAATTCTCGGAAAAAAAAAACTAGCCGGAAAATAAGACACCAATAAAAAATTCCAAAAAATACAGTTAAACTGAAAACCAGTGTTTAAAATTTCTTCGATGTTCGATATTCCTTGGAATTATTCAAAAAAGTCGGAGAACATATGAAAATGACGGTGAAGTCTAAACTTCACCTCAAATCGGGAAAACGTTTAGGCTAAAATCAACAGATATCGTCAAATTTCTGATAAATATTAGAGAAACTCTTATATTTCATCCAAACCAATGTTTGACAATCCCTGAAGTTTTATTTTAAATTTTCATTAATTTCATCAAAAGCAACCGATATTTTACAAATTTACACATCGATATTTCTATCGCTACCGATATTATAAACACCAACCTTAATTAGAAATCTAAAAATATAGTTAAACTCAAAAGTTCATAACATAATTTAACTCTTTCTTTCCCCCCACTAAAAAAACTTGTCAGTAAAAAAAACAACAACAATCTCATAACGGGAAATTTGGAAATATAACCATTTTAAGAAGCAAAAATTGAAATATAGCCTATCTTTTTCAATTCTTATAAAATTAACCAAAATTGAAGTGAAAAAGACTTAATTACCCTTAGGTTAAAACTTTCTCTTCTCCTCCTACCTCAGGTCTTCATCTCAATTGTTGAAACCCTACCACCACACTACTCTTTACCAAGTTGTGGCAAGTCCAGTGGAAGTTATTCGATAGTTTCTCTGGTGGACCCCCACTCCTCTATGCACTTGTTCTTGTTTGCTTCCATTCTTTCCTCCCCCCATTTGATTCTTCTCACTACTCTCTGCTTTGTTTTCACTCTCCTATCTTTCTCCCCAACACTACTATATTGTTCTTGTTTGCTTCCATTCCTTCCTCCCCCCATTTGATTCTTCTCACTACTCTCTGCTTTGTTTTCACTCTCCTATCTCTCTCCCCATCACTACTATATCAAACCATCAATTGTAATATCCAAAAAAATTCTAATGTGAAACATAGTGATGTTTTTTCATTTGGATAACTAGAAATTGCCTGCAAATTTTTTGTTGAGGAATCATAAGGCAGTTTGCCTACAATGTCAGAAATGACGGTTGTTTAACATGCTATAATCTAGGTTTTGACAACTTGGTAGATTATTCAAACAGAGTAGAGCATGGGCGTGTTTGGGCATCAGTCACAAAAGCTGATGAGCTGATTCAGATTGTACTCAAGAAAGCAAAAGCACGTTAGATTGAAGCCCAACTAGGAATGCTAAAATATTCAATTTTTGAATCTAAGAAATTTACAAAAGCTAACACCCAAAAAAAATGAAACGTTATCCAATCCACCCCTGGCCATCCAAATTTCTGAAACCCAGAATCCAAATTATGCAGAAGAAATGGGACTGCAAAGGATTGCACTGTCTGAGGTAGACACTGATGTGATATATAAACTAGCACTCAAACTTAAACCATCTTTTGACAATTGTAGTATATATGCAAGTAGGGATCGTTCTAGGCCGGGGATTAGAAGGGATTACTAATCTACTCAATTTAGACTCAATTACACAAAACTAGACTTAAAAACACCTAACTAGACTCTAGAGACTCAAAACTGACCAAACTGACTCAAAACAGCATAAAACAAGCAAATTGACTCAAAATAAGAACTGAAATGGTGATTTGGACGAATTCTAGACTACCTAGACTCAAAACACTAAAGGGAACCCAATTTGGATAGATTCTAACTAAAAGACACAAAATATAAGGGGGAATGTGGTTTGACGAGTTTAAAGTAAAACAAACAAATTAAAAGACTCTAAACTAAAGGGGTACGGTCTTGGGTGACTTAAGGGGTGAAAGGCTAGCTAGAGGGTCATTCTCCACACATGACACATATGCATATGAATCGATTTCCAGTTATTATTCCTATAAACATGAACGACAATGCCCCAAGTTAACCGTGAACAACACTAATTAACCATCAGATTTTCCTAAATTCATTGAATTGGGCATCGCATCGCAACCAAATTATTCTTCTCAAGTTCCCTACATGAACAACATAATAGAGATACATATCAAAGATCATTAAGTTCTATCAAAATCATAAGCATTGACAAGGCATTCGTAACTATGAACAGCATGATACTCCTACCAAGAATTTACTTAACGCGATCATGACTAGCAACCTCCACTACTTGTAAATATAAGTTCATAACTATTAGGTGAAATTCCCTTATACTTTAGCATCAAATTCATGCATGCAAACTAAGTAGGCCTCCTTAATCAACACACAAGAATAAGTTCTGAATTAAACAGTTAAGCAAATTGCATTCACGATTTATGAAGTAACAACTGGATGTAATCAATTCATATCACATATATGTTCATGGCTTTGAATTCACCTCTAGCTAAAACAAGTTTAGTTCCTCATGTTCGCAATTAAACAAAGACAATTAAATTTAAACATTGAAAACAAAGGATAGAATACACTTGGAAACGCTCCAGCAATTCAAAGGTCTTGAATGGCAAGCACGGCTCCAAGCTTCTTCTTCTCCTTTCTTGCAAAGCTGCGGCACAAGTGTGTGGTGGTAGTGTCGAATTGTGGTGAGAGATGGGTTGATTAATGATTGCTGCAGCACTATGTATTTATAGGGAGAGGGGAAAGCACGACAAGGGCTGAAAAGGAGTAGAATTGGGACCCCAAACCAACAAGGAAAAGGACACTTCTAATGCAGATTCCAGGGAGGAAAAGGAATGGTTCTTTCGGTAGGATTCCCTAGTTTCTAGAGGGGGTTGATGCGGCATTAACTTAGGAACAGATTAGGGCTTCTAGAACCATGTATCTAGGTGTTTAAATATAGTTAGGAATCCTCCTTGCTGCTGGATTTAAGGTAGAATAGGATTAGGATAAGGTAGGATAAGATAAGATAAGATAAGGTTAGTTTGGATAATGTTTGGATAAGATAAGGTTGGATAAGGTTCCTTCCTTTTAGCTGATTCCTTATCTTCCAAGTCTTGAATTAATCTCTCCAGATCTTTAGCACATTCCTAACCTTTCTTGAACTTCAAAAACGTCCATCCTACTTGCTCCATGC
This sequence comes from Heteromeles arbutifolia, assembly GCA_024362995.1. Taxonomy (NCBI): domain Eukaryota; kingdom Viridiplantae; phylum Streptophyta; class Magnoliopsida; order Rosales; family Rosaceae; genus Heteromeles; species Heteromeles arbutifolia. The sequence goes on along the minus strand of JANCRC010000013.1, from coordinate 17,962,550 downwards.
ATGTGCTATCCATTCGAAGCCCAAAACTGCTCTAAAATGCTCCAAATTGCACTTTCTTGCCAACTTTGTCATTTGAACCTACAAACACACGAAAATAGCTTAAAACACTTTAATAAGTAGAAACTAACTAAGAAATGCAAAGAAATAGGCTAACAAAGTCGCATAAATATGCTCCTATCAAATTCCCCCACACTTAGCTTTTGCTAGTCCTCTAGCAAAACAAAAGAAAAGAAAACAAAACCTAAACCTTCCAACGATTTCCTCAGGGATTTCCAACGGAACATGACATATTAAAAATCACTACCTACATAGATTTTAGTCATCCCTACCCTCGAGCTCATACTTAATCGCAGTCACCACTCACTAGCTCGCATTTAATCCATTAAAACAACAATTGAATGTACTAACATGCCTTAGAGAATCCCTCAATTCCTCACCAAATATACTCTCTATTTTCACACAGAATTTATGACTACACTCCCTACACTAGGTATATGTGACAAGATTGATGTAAACATGTAGACTAATACTCACATATGTTATAACAAAGAAGGCATTTTCTAGAATTATTAATGCACATATGTATATGATCTCATGAACGGAATGCTACTACTTAGAAGTGAGAACCAGGGATACCATATGCTCATACCAATCCCAAACTCCACATATTGAACACATAACAATCAAGATAAAAGTCTAAGGGATTGGCTAACAAAGAAAGGTTAAGGATAAACAAAGGTTCTTAAAGGGATAGTAAGCAAAGCAATGAAATCAACATTTAGAATTCAACTTTTGAATGCAGCAACCAACTTTAAACACAAAGGGGATGATTCATACAACTTTCAAGGCCAGATTCAAACTTTTGGACCCTTTCTTCAACAACCAATACTTGTGAGCTCATTCTTACTTATTTCTCAACTCTTTTTCTTTCTTTTTCTTCTTTTTTTCACGTTTTTTTTTTCTTATTTTTTTCTTTTCCCGTGCCCTCTTCTTTCTTTCTTTGGCACCTAAACGCACCACCATACAAATTCCCAACGAAAAACCTTCCCCCACACTTATTTTTCTGCATAATGTCGATCAAAAGCAATTCCCTCTAAGTCATGCTTCACTATCCTTTAAGAACAAGGGTATGAATAGTCCTATACTAGGCTAGGTAGGGATAATGCAAGCTTACAAAGAAAATAGGCTAAATAAGGCTCAAAGGGGTTAAACCTACAATACAAATGCAAAGGGATAAGGCTTTTGGCTCTGGTTTTAACTAAACAACTTTATCTTGTTATTTGTTATGCAATCAATTTTATGCTTTGAATGAAACAGGTATGAGTTCTAGTATTTGAAACTAAAATGATGAAAATGCATTATAAGTAGCAACCAAGCAAAGAAATAATGAGATCATGCAACGCCTTTAGAAAACAAAAACATCACAGATTAATAACTCTCCAAATAAAGTATAGGCTCAAGTTTCTCAGCGTTGTAGGGTTAGTTTGAGTTCCTTCCTTCAAGCATGTTACAAAAACTGATTTTTTATTTTGTGATTAGATGTGAATTCGTAAATGACAACTACAACTAAGCATAAACCGAAGAGCATATCAAACTTTCATCCATGTTTGTAACTTTCTTTAACAGTCATGCAATTAAAAACCAAATCCTCATCATTGTGTTGGAAGGTACCCTAAGACACAAACACACAAAAACGACTCTTTTTGGGTTTTTTCAAAACTTTTTCCGATTTTTTTTTCAATATTTTCGTATTTTCAAAACAAAACACACTAAAACACTTCAAAACACACTAAAAACACTTCAAAATAGTAAGTAACAACTTTTAGAAGTGCTAGGTGATAAAATTCAACAAAAAATCCATGAAAAGCACGTTGTTTACCCCCCCCCCCCCCCCCCCCCGCCACACTTAAACCAAACATTGTCCTCAATGTTTCAAACATAGACTCAGATGCAAGCAAGCAAACAACACAACTAACAATCATGACAAATATGGCAAAGTAAAAGCAATAAAGAGTAGGGTTAAGAAACGCAAATCTGGTTGTGGAGCCGGAGACTCCTAGGTCTTCTTTATTTGAATGCATGGGTTGCCTCCCAAGAAGCGCTTGCTTTAACGTCTTTCAGCCGGACGATACCTCCTTTTAAGCTCCATTAGGGTCCACGACATGGAGGGGTATTTCCTCCTCGACATGCTCCTCAAAATACTCATGCATTGGATCTATGAACAACAAGGGATATTGATCCTTCCTGATTTTGGCGTTGAACTTTCTAAAGTCAATGTAAACTCTCCCACCAGCTTGGATTCGATTGGGTACCTGCACTAAAGAAGGCAACAACCTATTAATTGAAATGGGAATATGAATTGGAATAGGTGGCTCACCAATGTACTGCGATGAAGTGGCAGCATTGTCAACACTTCCACAAGTGATGCTTTCGGCCAGTTTTGGTGTTTTGAGGGCAATGGCCGTGTGATCCACTCCAACTCCTTATTCGATAGTGGTTCTAGATACATCCTTCTTGATTGGTGCTAAACGTTCCTGCCCTAAATTTTTAATCACATCAACAGAAAAACAAGAACAAACATCATTAGGATTCTTAACAGATTCGAAAACATTGAATTTAATCATATCGCCACCAAACTCCATTGTTAATGCTCCCTTGGCCACATCAATCTTGGTTTGGGCTGTTTTCATGAAAGGTCGTCCAAGTAAGATTGGTAATGGTGGAGAGTGGGCTGAATCTTCCATCTCAAGCACATAGAAATTGGTTAGAAAGATCAAATGGTTAACCTGCACCAAAACATCTTCCAAAACTCCTTTCGGATATGCAATAGAACGATCGGCTAATTAGATAATAACTCCATCATTTTTAAGCTCTCCTAGATTCATAGATGCATAAATGGAATATGGCATGACATTAATGGAAGCACCTAAATCTAGCATAGCATGTTCAAACCTTGTATTACCAATTACACAAGGGATAGTGAAACTACTTGGATCTTTGCATTTAGGTGGCAGCTTCCTTTGCAACATTGCAGAGACATTTTCACTTACATGTACCACCTCTTTTTCCCAAATTCGTTTCTTTATTGTACAAAGCTTCTTCAAAAACTTAGCATACTTCGGAATTTGCTTTACCGCATCAAGGAGCGGAATATTGAGTTGCACCTTCCTGAAGGTCTCTAGAATGTCTTTTTCATTCTCTTCGTTCCTAGATTGCATAAGCCTGCCAGGAAAAGGCACATTCGGAGGAATAGGGTTAGAAGTAACTGAATTTGGACCTAACTTACCTGAGTTGGACGATTTAGAAGCTCTAGGGGGTTGCGGCAAGGGTTGTTCTACCTTTACCGTGGCTTTGTCTTCTTCTTCCTCCTGAAGCAACAACTCTTTGTCCTTCTTTTGGCTTGATTTGGATGTTTGAGGGTCAGTTCCAATTTATTTGCCACTTCCCAATGTAATGGCCTTGGTGGTTTCAAATCCTCCCCTTGGATTCATAATGGTTGAACTAGGCAGTTTGCCTTGTTCTCTAAATTGTCCTATGAATTCCGCCATTTGCCCAATTAGCTTCTTCAATTCATCCACCTCTTTAGCTTGATTTTGCATTTCTTTGGTTTGATTTTGTTCTCCCTGCGTCAAAGAGGTGAGTAATTGAATAACTTTATCATTATCCAAAGACATACCTGAATTGGGTTGGGCCGAATGTGGTTGAGGTTGCATTGGTGCGAATGGCCTTTGAAACATCCCAGGGGGTGGCTGTCGAAATCCTCCTTATTGTTGAGGTTGTTGAGGCTCCCTCCACCTCATGTTTGGGTGATCTTTCCAGCCCAGATTGTAAGTGTTGGCGTATAGATCATATTTTGGCTGATTTTGGCCTTGAAACCCAATGGCGTTGGCACTTTCCCATCCCCCATTCTCTATCAATTGAGGGCATTGATCAGAACGGTGTCCTTGCATAGAGCACACGCCACAAGTACTTGTTCCTTGCACTTTGATTCCTTCGGCCATTTGTGACACAAGGACAGTGAGGTTAGCCAATTGAGATTGAATTTCAGACATTGAACTTACCTCATTAACTTGGTGTTGCCGTGGGGGGTCTCTTTGTCTAACTCCTAAGTATTGTTGTGCATTCAAGGCTCAATTCGCAACTAAGATCTTTGCATCAATCGATGTTTTATCCACCAAAGCACCACCTTCTGAGGCATCTAACATTTGTCTCTCAATTGGAAGAAATCCTTCGTAAAAATATTGAATGAGAAGCTCTTCTTTCATTTGATGTTGAGGGCATGATGCAACTAAAGTCTTGAAACGCTCATAATACGCTGGGAAGGATTCTCCTTGGTTTTGTTGAATTCCACTAATCATTTTCCTCAAAAGAATGACTTACGAAGTTGGGAAGAATTTCTCTAAAAACGCTCTCTTCATGCTTTCCCAAGAAGTGACGGTTCCAGGTGCCAATTCAAATAACCAATCCATAGCCTTTTCCAAAAGAGAGAATGGAAAGGCTTTCATCTTTAGAATATTGCCATCCACGTTGATTGGTGTCATGCTCGAACATACAACTTTAAATTCCTTGAGATGCTAGTTTGGATCTTCCATGGACATGCCATGGTATTTAGGAATATGATGCAGTAAGATAGACTTCAATTCAAACTCATCGGTCTTGCCTTGAGCCGCCCTAGGATATTGAATGCATAAAGTCACGGCATTGTCTAATCCCGAGGCTGAAAGTTCTTTGATTGCTTGTTCTTTTTCCTCTTCAAATTCGGATTCAAAGCTAGAACTAGGTGGATTAGCTTCTGCCTGCTTCCTCTTCCTTCTCAACATTCGTTCAAAATCGTCGTCAAACTCTAAGATATGCTCACGAACCGGTTGAGAACTTCGAGTCATAAACTAGTACCTAACACAAAGAAAACAAAACAAAACAAACGGAGATTAGCAATTTTGCTAATCCCTGGCAACAGCGCCAAAATTTGATGTGATATAAACTAGCACTCAAACTTAAACCCTCTTTTGACAATTGTAGTATATATGCATGTAGGGATCGTTCTAGGCCGTGGATTAGGAGGGATTACAAATTTACTCAATTTAGACTCAATTACACAAAACTAGACTTAAAACACCTAACTAGACTCTAGAGACTCAAAATTGACCAAACTGACTCAAAACAGCATAAAACAAGCAAATTGACTTAAAATAAGAAGTAAACGGGTGATTTGGACGAATTCTAGACTACCTAGACTCAAAACACTCAAGGGAACCCAATTTGGACAAATTCTAAATAAAAGACACGAAATATAAGGGGGAATGTGGTTTGATGAGTTTAAAGTAAAACAAACAAATTAAAAGACTCTAAACTAAAGGGGTACAGTTTTGGGTAACTTAAGGGGCGAAAGGCTAGCTAAAGGGTCATTCTCCACACATGACACATATGCATATGAATCAATTTCCAGTTATTATTCCTATAAACCATGAACGACAATGCCACAAGTTAACCGTGAACAGCACTAATTAACCATCAGATTTTCCTAAATTCATTGAATTGGACATCGCATCGCAACCAAATTATTCTTCTCAAGTTCCCTACATGAACAGCATAATAGAGATACATATGAAAGATCATTAAGTTCTATGAAAATCATAAGCATTAACAAGGCATTCGTAACTATGAACAACATGATACTCCTGCCAGGAATTTACTTAACACGATCGTGACTAGCAACCTCCACTACTTGTAAATATAAGTTCATAACTATTAGGTGAAAATCCATTATACTTTAGCATAAAATTCATACATGCAAACTAAGTAGGCCTCCTTAATCAACACACAAGAATAAGTTCTGAATTAAACAGTTAAGCAAATTGCATTCACGATTTATGAAGTAACAACTGGATGTAATCAATTCATATCGCATATATGTTCATGGCTTTGAATTCACCTCTAGCTAAAACGAGTTTAGTTCCTCATGTTCGCAATTAAACAAAGACAATTAAATTTAAACATCGAAAGCAAAGGACAGAATACACTTGGAAACGCTCCAGCAATCCAAAGGTCTTGAATGGCAAGCACGGCTCCAAGGTTCTTCTTCTCCTTTCTTGCAAAGCTGTAGCACAAGTGTGTGGTGGTAGTGTCAAATTGTGGTGAGAGATGGGTTGATTAATGATTGCTGCAACACTATGTATTTATAGGGAGAAGGGAAAACACGGCACGGGCTGAAAAGGAGTAGAATTGGGACTCCAAACCAACAAGAAAAAGGACACTTCTAATGCAGATTCCAGGGAGGAAAAGGAATAAGCCTTTCGGCAGGATTCCCTAGCTTCTAGAAGGTGTTGGTGCGGCATTAACTTAGGAACAGATTAGGGCTTCTAGAACCATGTATCTAGGTGTTTACATATAGTTAGGAATCCTCCTTGCTGCTGGATTTAAGGTAGAATAGGATTAGGATAAGGTAGGATAAGATAAGATACGGTTAGTTTGGATAATGTTTGGATAAGATAAGGTTGGATAAGGTTCCTTCCTTTTAGCTGATTCCTTATCTTCCAAGTCTTGAATTAATCTCTCCAGATCTTTAGCACATTCCTAACCTTTCTTGAACTTCAAAAACGTCCATCCTACTTGCTCCATGCATGTGCTATCAATTTGAAGCACAAAACTGCTTTAAAATGCTCTGAATTGTGCTTTATTGCCAACTTTGTCATTTGAACCTACAAACACACGAAAATAGCTTAAAACACTTTAATAAGTAGAAACTAACTAAGTAAATGCAAAGAAATAGGCTAACAAAGTCGTATAATATGCTCCTATCAGACACTGCCTATTGCTAGTTTTTCAAGATTAAGAGCAAACAAGAAAATTTTTAGTCATTAAGGGTAGGTTAGTACTTTCACATCAACATTCGATTATAATTATCGTAAAACTAAAAGAGTGGTTATAATTATATATGAGTGGTTAGTTTTCCAAATTTCCCAATTATTCCCTCTCATAACATTAGCAACGAAAACATTATACTGACAGTAAAAGACAGTGATTCAGAGCTTACCCAGAAAAGCAGAAGATTTAATGGAAATTAAAAGACTATTTGGGTTGGGGAATGTGAGGAATTTGTAGGAAGAAGAAGAAGAAACTCTCACTCTCCACTATCCATTCTCCATTCTCCAGATGGATAAAGAACTGAAAAGGGTATTTTTTTTATTACTAGAAAGCTATGAGAGTAAAAGGGAACAATCACAACTGGGAGTGGGAGGTACTATAATCTATGCTTCCAGAAGTTCTAATTCGTTCGAAAGTGGAACCCAACTATTTGGTGTCTTACTCGCTCGAGTATAGTGAGGTACGTACTCGCGCTATCTAGATGAGCACGCCTGTACTTTTTCCTGGTTTACGTACTAGGTCACTCGCGCGGTCAACTTGTAATCTTTCTACCCTGTTGACTTATACTTAGTGTGTAACTATGAACTTTGTCCAACTTTTTACTCTTTTTTCTTTGCAAAAAAGAAAAAGAAAAAGACAACCGGTGGCAAGTTACAGTTATCTATATTTTCAAACCCAAAGAGATTATAGGGAATTTTGTTGGCGTGAGTCAACAATAATACAATAGGAATGTAATTGTGTTTCCTAGTTTGGGTATAACTCTCCTTTTATGTCTTTAATATTCCTTGTTGTACAAGGATTGAGTATGTATGTATGTATATATGTATATATGTGTATATATATATATGTTACCTCTTATGAGAGAAGAATATAGAGAAATATATTAAAACCCTAATTATAAGTTTAACTTGGCATCAGAGCAGGTTCCGATCCTGACTTTTTCCAGCGGTGTCTTGAATCAAGAGACATTGCTGATGGGAACAATTTTCTTAGCCTATCCCATTGACCGAAGGGAGGTCAACCAAACATCAAACCTAGAAAACCCAAACCCAAACGTCTTGAAGCAAGAGACGCTGGCATCCTAGATGTCTACAAGTACCATTAAGTCTTCTTCCATGGCAGACAACCAAGTCATGATTCATTCTTCGGATTCCGCGCCTGCGTTGAATGAATTCTCCAGCATGCCATGCAGTAGTGATCTCTAGCGAGTTGGAGCAGAGCCTAGAGCCCAATATCCAACAAAGCAGCAATCTTGTACGGACATGAACAAACAGGTGGGTGTAGGCCCAGTTGGGCCATCCACAGACATCAGCCCAGTTTTTTCAGATTTGGAAAATTTGGGCCCAGAGTTCTCCCTGTTAAATTTAATTAATTCTCAAGACCAATTTGACGATCCAGGTAACACGAGCTCCGCCCTAATTGCATCTGTTGCTCTTTATACAGGTTGGATCATTGACTCCGGAGCCACTGATCATATGACTTATGATCGTACTCTTTTTAATTCGACAACACAACCACCACGAGATAGTATTGTCACTGCTAATGGTGGTATTGCTCCAGCTACGGGGGTGGGTTCAGTAGCACTCACTCTTACTCTCTCCCTACACAACTGCTTACTTGTTCCCTCACTCTCTAGCCATTTGTTATCTGTGGGACAGGTCACTGAACAATTAGACTGTGTTGTGCTCATGTTTCAGTCTTTCTATTTACTTCAAGATATCCGGACTCAGGCAATCATTGGGCGTGGTACTAAACGAAGAGGGTTGTACTATGTTGATGATGTAGCACAAGGACGTGTACATCAAGTTCAAGGTTGTAATACTGAAAGGTTAAAGACTGTCCAGTTATGGCATCATCGTCTTGGTCATGCTTCTTTTGGTTATTTACAAAAATTTCTTCCGTCATTATTTCGTAATATTCCAGATTCTTTATTAAAGTGTAATGTTTGCACATTAGCTAAAAGTCATCGGGCATATTATTCTCCAAGTTTGACACATAGAACAATTCTGTTTGAGTTAATTCATTCTTATGTGTGGGGGCCATCTCCGGTTACTACTCAGCATGGTGTGCGTTGGTTTGTAACATTTGTTGATGATTGCACTAGGATGACTTGGTTGTACCTCATGAAAAATAAAAGCGATGTGGGTGACATCTTCAAAGCATTTTATCACATGGTCTATACTCAGTATTCACTCCCTATTAAAGTGCTTCGGTCAGACAACGGTGGTGAGTATCTTAATCAGGATCTTTCTCAGTTTTTTATGGAAAAGGGCATTCTTCATGAAACTACGTGTCCTCAAACCTTACAACAAAATGGAGTTGCCAAACGAAAAAATCAGCACATCCTTGAGATTACTTGTGCTCTTCTTATTGGTAGCTGTGCACCCAATACATATTGGGCTGATGCAGTCACTTACGCTATTTATATCATGAACCGAAAGTCATTGTGTGTTCTATCTTTTAGAACCCCCTTAGCCGTGCTTACTGATCATGTTTTGCTATCTTCCACTCTTCATCTCGAACCCCGGGTTTTTGGTTGTGTGGCATATGTTCATCTTCACAAAAATTAAAGAAGCAAGCTTGATCCATGTGCGGTGCGGTGTGTGTTCCTTGGCTTTAATCCTCAACAAAAAGGCTATAGATGTTATCATCCATCCACTCGACATACGTACGTCACCATGGATGTTACCTTCTCTGAAGACGAATTATTTTTTTTCTCCCAGCCATACTCCTCAAGGGTAGACAACCTTAGGTGAAGATTATGGCTGGTTCGATATTATGCCTACTGTTTTTGTGAATAGCCCAAAAGAGCCTTTAGACCAAATCGGCGTAGATGGTACTGAACAAACTGGCCCAAATGAAGCTAATCGTGACTGCCCTGATGGACGTGTTGACCATGATAGAGGAAATAGGCCAGGACCGTTTGATGCTTGCCCAAGTGGGCCACATGTTGTACCCAGCAAGAATAGTGATGGGTCGCATACTGACGCCATTGTCTGCAGCCCAAATTATGACGTTGCTGCTGTTGTCTGTCCATCTGCAGCTGCCAGCCCAAATGGGCAAAATAGAAATTGTGGTGTTGGTCCAAGTGGGCCTTCAAGGATGATAACTGCTCCAAATTCAAGTAATAGTTCCAGTGAGTTAGAAGACATCAGCAAACTCCCTCATATTCCAACGGATATTCCAGAGGTAAGTACTCACTCGGAAATTATTGAACCATCTTATATGTTGCATCCTGGACAAAATCGAGGAAAACCACCAAATAGGTACTCTCTATAAGGAAAGGTGCGGTATTCCATTTCAAACTATGTCTCTACTCATCGACTTTCATCGAAATACTGTGCATTTGTTCTGCGAATGGAAACCATCAAAATACCCACCAGAGTGGAGGAAGCTTTGAAAGATTCGAAATGGACAGAAGCAATGCACGTTGAAATGGAAGCACTACAAAAGAATAATACATGAAGTGTGGTCCCACTTCCCAAACAAAAGAAATCAGTAGGGTGCACGTGGGTGTTCACTATTAAACATAAGGCAGATGGAACAATTGATAGATACAAGGCGAGGCTAGTGGCCAAAGGTTTTACCCAAACCTTTAGGGTTGATTATCAGGAGACTTTTGCTCCCGTTGCAAAGATGAATACCATTAGAGTTTTATTATCTCTTGCTGCGAACCATGACTGGCCTCTGAGACAGTTTGATGTTAAAAATGCTTTTCTACATGGTGATTTAGAGGAAGAGGTGTACATGGATATTCCACCAGGTTATGGTTCTGCGAACTCTAGTGGGAAAGTGTGTAGACTTCGGAATGCATTGTATGGCCTTAAACAGTCACCCAGAGCGTGTTTTGGGCAGTTTACCCAGGCAATGAAGAAGTATAGGTATCGACAGGGAAACGCAGAACATACGTTGTTCATCAAACGCAAGGATGGCAAGGTAACTCTACTTGTCATATATGTAGATGATATGATTGTCACAGGTGATGATACAATGGAAATCGAACGTCTGCAAAGGCATTTGTCTTCTGAGTTTGAGATGAAAGATCTTGGAGGACTTAAATACTTTTTGGGAATTAAAGTGCCTAGGTCTCAAGAAGGAATATACTTATCTCAGAGAAAGTATGTATTGGATCTTTTGTCTGAAACTGGTATGTTAGGGTGTAAACTAGTGGATACACCTATTGTGCAGAATCATCATCTAGCAATTTATCAGGATCAAGTCCCAGTGAATAGGGAAAGGTATCAAAGATTGGTAGGGCGGTTGGTTTATTTGTTGCTTACAAGGCCAGATATTGCTTGTGCAGTAAGTGTGGTGAGTCAATTTATGCATGTTCCTAGTGACGATCATATGCCAGCAGTAATGCGGATTTTGAGTTACTTAAAATGAGCTCTAGGAAAAGGGTTGATGTATAGAAAGCATGGGCATATGGAGGTGAAAGCGTATACCGATGCAGATTGGGCTGGAAATATGATTGATCGACAGTCTATGTCGAGATACTTCACATTTGTAGCTGGTAATCTTGTGACATGGAGAAGTAAGAAGCAAAATGTGGTGGCAAGGTCTTCAGCCGAGGCAGAGTATAGAGGAATGACACATGGTATTTGTGAGCTTCTATGGCTTTGAATTCTACTCATTGAGATAGGATTTAAACCAAAAGGTTATATGTTGTTGTACTGTGATAATCAAGCAGCACAGTAGATAGCTAACAATCTGGTGCAGCATGATAGGACCAAACATGTTGAAGTGGATAGACATTTTATCAAAGAAAAGTTGGATGTTAAGTTGGTTGACATTCCGTTCGTGAAGACAGAAGAACAATTGGCAGATATTCTAACTCATGCAGTTTCTGCAAGAAGGTTTCAAGACTCACTTGACAAGTTGGGCCTAGGTGATATCTATGCACCAACTTGATGGGGAGTGTTCGTGTGAGTCAACAATAATACAATAGGAATGTAATTGTGTTTCCTAGTTTGGGTATAACTCTCCTTTTATGTCTTTAATATTCCTTGTAGTACAAGGATTGAGTATGCATATATATGTGTTACCTCCTATGAGAGAAGAATATAGAGAAATATATTGAAACCCTAATTATAAGTTTAACTTTACCCTCTTCATGACCATACTCAAGTAGACTCACCAACTCGAAATATCGAACATGAGACCTCCCACATTTTTTTTTGTTTATTAAGGAATCGCAATCCGCACCCTTACTTTTTTTTTTTTGCCAAGTACCCTTACCACTGGGCCACTTTGCTGTGATTTTTTACTCTTTTATTCCTCTCCCTTCCTCTTTTATTGGTGGAGACCTCCTTTTCTTGTCTCTATTATTGAATAAATCATGACACTTTATTTCTTATAAAAACATAAAAATCATGATCAAAAAAGAAGAAAATAATGCTTTTCTAAATCTTTATAAAAGATTTTACAACACACGTGTAGCGTCACAATAAAGTTAAATTGTCACAATGAGAATAGTCAGAATTAGAGTTTACGTGTCGACTCACCACAAAGTATATATTAACATAATCATTCTCTATGGAAGTTAAACTTGAAACATATTTAAACTTGAGAGATATGTCAACTAAGTAGAGACAAATACGACTAAACCAAAAGATTGTTGGTAAAGAAAAATAAATCGTAATAGAAATCAATAACATGAACTTCTTACAAGTCCATGAATGCAATATTAAAACAGTTTTGAAGTACTGGGTTCGGCACTAACCTGCAAAATTTGAGAGATACTTCTTGCCTGTGAAGAGCCCTGATTTGTTGTAGCCTATCAAACAAAGATATTTCGACGATCAAGTTAGTAAACTTTGTAAGTTGAAGAAAAGAAATAGGCTTAGGGTTTAAATATAGCATACTTTAGTGGTTATTAAGAGGAAACCAATTTGGGCATGTCCAAACCTTTCCTTTCCTGTAGACGAAGCCAATGTCATAATTAACAGGTTTGGGGATGCCCGAAAACAAGTAACCTCCTAATATTAGAAAAAATAAAAAGTAAACACGTTTTGTGACCTATTTACTTACGGGAAAAGAGAAGGTGCGGTGAAAGCAGTGGAGAAATGGCTCAGGGCAATTGTAGTGTGTTTCCCTTGTGTCAGTGCCACCTTTACTTATAGTAAACAATAAGAGAAAGAAATTTACTCTTCACTTGTAAGTGAAAGGTTTTAGGTTCGATTCTCGTGCAACCACATTATTGCTAATCCATTGTGAGGCTAAGTCCACCCCTTCCCTTTTAATGTAAATAATATCATTTGTTCAAAAAATAAAATAAAATAAAACTTTTTAAGAATACTGAGTCTAATAAGAAAGAATAACCTAGATTATGTAGGATCCTAGTCCAAACCTACCTAGGATTTATACAATCACTCTATGTCAATATTAATAATACACATATAATATTTTTTTCTAGTAATAATATGATTCAAATTCGTTTTTGTCGCAAATCAGACAAAATTTTTGAGTCCTGCAGTGGCTCTTTAGTTTTTGTTTAGTCTCTTTTCTTCCTTTTGTGGGCTGGAGTGCCTAACATGCCTCTTCAATTATGGGCCATGGGTCGTTCTTAATTGGGCTCATTTGTACATATCAAGATTTCAGCTCATCTGGGCCCATAATTAGTTTAGAACTTTTTTTCGCACTAGAAAATGGAGATGTTGTTGGAACTCCCACAATGCCATCTTGCATTTTCTTAATGAGACGTGCGAATGATTTTTTTTTTTTTAAGCTATTATCTACATTAGGTAATGGGGGAGCGGGCTAAATCTTACAATGGGGTAGAAATAATGTGGTTCAAATTCTCTTTTGGTGTGAATCGAACATAATACTTCTCACTTACAAGTGAATAGGAATACCGTTAGACCGTAGTATAAGTGGCGCAGGTGATCTTTTTAGAGTGTTATATTTAGCTCAACAAAATTATTCTCTTGACCAGACCAAAGAATACATAGTCATTCATGATGTGAAATTAAATTGCACTCAAATTTAAACCCTATCAATGTAGTATGTGTAGAAGGGATGCTAATCTACACTAATTAAACTCTAAAACACTGAATTAGACTCAAAACAGCAAACAGAACTCAAACTAGACAGTTTCTGGACTCTAGACACTCAAAACAAGCTAATTAGACTTAAAACACACAAAACAGATTCTTTAGACTCAAAACTAACATCTAAGATTGATTTGAACGAAATTAAGACTCTAATTGACTCAAAAGACTAAAAGACTCAAGATTTGACGAATTTAGACTCTACTAACACAAACTGAAAGCAAGGATTGGATTTGAACAAATTTAAACTTAAGCAAACAGAATTGTAAAGACAACTTAAAAAGACACGAAATTGGTGATTTAAATGGGTGAATGGCGAGCTAGAGGGTCCTTCTCCACACATGACATATATGCGACACAAATCGATTTCCAGTTGTTTTTTCTATAAACCATGAACGACAACGCCCCAAATTAATCGTGACTGCACGCATTAACCTTCAGATTTTCCTAAGTTCATTGAATTTGGACGTAGTGCCGCAAACCAAATTATTCTTATCAAGTTCCCTATATGACTGCATACTAGAGATACATATCAAAGATCATTAAGCTTTGTGAAAATCATAAGCATTGACATGACATTCGTGACTATGACTGCATGACACTTCTGCCAAGAATTTACTTAACGCGATCGTGACTAGCAACCTCCACTACTTGTAAATATAAGTTTGTAACTATTAGGTGAAACTCCCTTATATTTTAGCATCAAATCCTAGCATGCAAACTAAGTAGGCCTCCTTAATCAACATACAAGAATAAGTTTTAATCAAACAGTTAAGCAAATTGCATTCACAATTTATGAAATCACAACTGGATGAAATCAATTCATATCACATATATGCTCATAGTTTCGAATTCCCCCCTAGCTATAAAGAAATTAGTTCCTCATGTTCGCAAATAAACAAAGACAATTAAATTTAAACATTAAAAACAAAGGATAGAATACACCTAGAAACGCTCCAGATTTCTTCCTTCCTCCCTTTGCAAAGCTGCGGCACAATGCGTGTGTGGTGGATGGATGTAGGTGAGTTATGGTAGAGGGTGGTGTGTTGAATGGTGCAGAAAATATGTATATATAGGGAGAGGGTGCGGCACCAACAAGTTATGTAGGAAAAGGATTACAAAATGTAGTTTGTGTACGAAAATAAAATCACAATCCTAAGGGGAAAAGGTTTATGTAATCCTAGCAGGAAATAGGACATCTAGAAGGTCAAAAACCAAAGGGATTTAGGAGAAAGGTGCGGCTGGATCATGCATCTAGAAGGCTTGGGGCGCCACCTTTTTAGGGACTTCTAGAAAGGGTGTTATTTGGCTGATTTTGGGGTTTCTAGAAGGGGATAGGTGCGGCACCTTTGTAGGAGGGGATAAGGTTCCTAGAAATCAGGTTTTTAGGTCTCCTAAACTGAAATTGAATCCCTTTTGCAATAGGAATTAGGTTAGGAAAGGATTAGGATAGGATCAGATAAGGTAAGATAAGATAAGGTTTGGATAAGATAAGGATAAGATAAGGTAGTTTGGATAATGTTTTGGATAATTCTCCTTCTTTGTAGTTGATTCCTTATCTTCTTTGACTTGGATTTATTTCTTCAACTCTTTTGCACATTCCTATCCTCTCTTGAACTTCAAATTCGTCCATCCATCCTGCTCCAATCTTGTGATATCCATTCCAAGCCCAAAACTGCTCTAAAATGCTCCAAATTGCATCTTTTTGCCTACTTTGCTTCTTGGACCTATAAACACACGAAAATGACTTAAGACACTATAATAAGCAAAAAATAACTAAGTAAATGCAAGAAAACACACTAACTAAGTCGCATAAATATGCTCCTATCAAATTCCCCCACACTTAGCTTTTGCTAGTCCTCGAGCAAAACAAAACAAGCAAAACATAACCTAAACCTTCCAACGTTCGCCTCAAGGATTTCCAATGGTACATAACATGCTAAAAATCACTACCTACATAGATTTTAGCCATCCCTACTCTCAAGCACATACTTAATCATAGTCATCACGTACTAGCTCTCATTTAATCAATTAAAACAATGTTTTGAATGTAGTAACATGCCTTAGAGAATCCCTCAATTCCTTACTAGATATGCACTCAATTTTCACTCAGATTTTCTAACTACACTCCCTATTCTAGGTATATGTGAGAAGATTGATGTAAACATGAAAAACTAAACACTCACATATGTTTTAACAAAGAAGGCACTTTCTAGAGTTTATTAATCATGTATAGATATGATCTCATGAATGGAATGCCACTACTTAGACGCGAGAACCAGAGACACCATATGCTCATACCAATCCCAAACTCCGCATATTGAAACACATAACAATCAAGATAGAAGTCAAAAGGGTTGTAACGGGGCTAAGGGTATTGGCTAACAAAGAAAGGTAAGGAAAACAAACGTTCTTAAAGCAATAGCGAGCAAAGTAATGAATATGACACTTAGAATTCACTCTTCTGAAATGCAGCCACAAACTTTGATACATAAAGGGAAGATCACACATACTTAGGGCCGAATTCAACTTTTTGGACCCTTTCTTCAACAACCAACACTTGTGAGCTTAATCTCACTTATTTTGAACACTTTTCACATTTTTTTACATACTTTTCTTTTTCTTTTCTTTTTCTCACGAATTTTCTTTTTTTTTCCTTTTTTTTTCTTCTACCCGTGCCTTTTTCTACTTCTTTGGCACACAAAACCACTAAAAACCTTCCCCCACACTTGTTTGCTGCCTAATAACGAACAAAGGGAATTCACTCTAGGTCATGCTTCACTACGCCTTAAGAACAAGGGTAAGGATGGTCCTAATCTAGGCTAGGTAAGGATAATGTGGGCTAAGAAAGAAAATAGGCTAAATAAGGCTTAAAGGGGTTAAACCTACAATACATATGCAAAGGGTTAGGCTTTTTGGCTCTGGTTTTAACTAAACAACTTCATCTTGTCATTTGTTATGCACTTCAATATCATGCTTTGAATGAAACGGACATGAGTTCTAGTATTTGGAACTATAGTGATGAAAAACGCATTCTAAGTAGCAACCAAGCAAAGAAATAATGAGATCATGCAACAACTTTAGAAAACAAGAATGTCAAGACTAATAACTCTCCAAACAAAGTTTAGGCTCAAGTCTCTCAAGGATGTAGCGTTAGTTTGAGTTACTTCCTTCAAGCATGTTACAAAATCTGATTTTATCCTTTTTGTGATTACATGTGACTTCATGAATGTCAACTATAACCAAGCATAAACCAAAGAGTGATGTGAGAATTACTTGACACTCAAATTAAAACCCTATCGACGTAGTATATGAAAGTAGGGATCGTTTAAGGCCGGGGATTAGAAGGGATGCTAACCTATATAAATTAAACTCTAAAACACTAAAACTGGACTCTAGACAATGAAAACAGGTACTATGGGTCAATCTGAACGAATTTTAACTTCAAACAACTTAAAACAACCTAACTTGACTCAAACAAACCAAAACAAACTTAAAACAACAAATAAAACTCAACTAGACAGATTCTAGACACTAGAGACTCAAAACAGGCTAAATAGACTCAAAACAACCAAACTAACTTAAACAGACTCAAAACACTAAAAGGGGACAGATTTGGACGAATTTAAACAAACTAAGACTCAATTAAGAACTAGGGGGTTTTTGGACGAATTAAGCAAAACTAAGCAGATTTAAGCAAACAAAGTAAATTGAAAGAGATAAAGGTGAATTCAGGGGTGGAAACTAGTTAGAGGGTTCCTCTCCACACATGAACATATGCATACGAATTGATTTCCAGTTATTTTTCCGATAAACCATGAATGACAATGCTTTGAATTAATTGTATTGCACTAATCAATTCCCAGATTTCCCTAAGTTCATTGAATTGAATGGATAACGCATCACAACCAAATTATTCTTATCAAGTTCCCTAACTATGGAATACGCATGATAGAGATACATATCAAAGATCATTAAGTTCCATGGAAATCATAAACATTGACAAGGCATTCATAACTATGGAATACGCATGTTACTCTTGCCTAGGATTTACTTAACACAATTGTGACTAGCAATCTTTACTACTTGTGAATATAAGTTCCTAACGATTAGGTGAAATTCCCTTATATCCTAGCATCAAATTCATGCATGTAAACTAAGTATGCATCCTTAATCAACACACAAGAACAAGTTCTTAATAAGACAGTTAAGCAAACCACATTCACAATTTATGAAACAATAACTGAAGGTAATCAATTCATGTCAAACATATGTCCATGGCTTTGATTCCACCTCTAACTAAAACGAAATTAGTTCCACATGTTTAACATAATTGAAAAGCAAGTTAAATTAAACATGAAGATCAAACAAGAGAAGAAAGAACTCCAAGAAACTCCAATGGTTGCACGGCAAGCCTTCTCTTCTCTTCTCTGCGGCAAAGTATGGTTTTCTGAATGTATATGGGGGTGGTTGGATGGTATGGTGCGGCAGAGGGTGAATTAGGTCAGAAACTATGGAGAATGGTGAGGGAAAGGTGCAGCAGAGAGTGGTGGGTGATTTCTGGCGTGAATGATGTATATGGATGGTGGTGAAACCTGCAGCAACCTTCTAAACTTGTATATATAGGCACCACAAACCCTAGGGTAATCAGATTAGGGCTAGGACTCAGCATAAACAAGGAATTAGGGCCCTAGGTGCGGCAGAAATTGTGAATCCATTAGGAAAAAGGATTGTGGCCCAATTGATTTCTGAAAAGGATTTGTAGAACCCAAATCCACAAGGAAAAAGCTTAATAAGTCAGAATCCAAGAAGGAATGGGAGTGAGAAGGCACGGCACAAAGGGATAAGGCAGGGAGCCTTGCAAGGCAAGGAAAAGACCTTCTAGAAAGGAGGGAGGCGCCAGATTTTTAGGCTTCTAGAAAGAATGTGTTTCTGGGCAGATTTTGGGGTTTCTAGAAGAGTTTGGGGCTCCACTTTTGTAGGGGAATGGATAAGACTTCTAGAAATCAGGTTTTAAGTCCCCTAAACTGAAGAAAACAGGTTAGGATAAGATTAGGATAAGATAAGGTAAGGATTGGATAAGATAAGATAAGATAAGGTTGTTTTGGATAATGTTTTGGATAATTCTCCTTCTTTTGAGCTGATTCCTTATCTTCTTATCTTTGACTTCTTTCTTCCATCTTCCTAGCTGATTTCAAGCCTTTATATCTTCAATTTCGTCCATCAACTTGCCTCCATGCTTGCACTACCCAATCTTGGCCCAAAAATGCTCTAGAATACTCCAAATTGCTTCTTTTTGCCATTTTGACACTTAGAACCTACAAACACACGAAAATAGCTTAAAATACAAAATTAACTAAGAACTAACAACGTAAATGCATGAAAACAAGCTAACTAAGTCGCATAAATATGCTCCTATCAAATTCCCCCACACTTAGCTTTTGCTAGTCCTCAAGCAAAACGAAACCAAACAAACGAAACAAACACCAAACAAGCTAGACCTTCCAACTTTCACCTCAGGGATTTCTAACATGCATGACATATTTAAGATCATCATAACCATAGCTTTTAGTCTTCCCCACCCTTTAGTATATACTTAACCACAGTCACCATTCATTAGCTCTCATTTAACCAATTAAAACAATGTTTTGAACGTAGTAACATGCCTTAGAGAATTCACTCAATTCCTCACTAGGTACACTCTTATTTTCACTCAGATTTTCTAACTACACTCCCTATACTAAGTCTATGTGAGAAGATTGATGTAAACATGAAAACGAGCACTCACATATGTTTATGACAAAGAAAGCAATTTCTGGAGTTAATAAACATGTTTATATATGATCTCATGAATGGAATGCTACTACTTAGATGCGAGAACCAGGGATACCATATGCTCGTACCAATCCCAAACTCCACATATTGAAACACACAACACTCAAGATTGAAGTATAGGGTTGTAACGGGGCTTAGGGTATTGGCTAACAAAGAAAGGTAAGGAAAACAAACGTTCTTAAAGCAAAAGCAAACAAAATAATGAAATTGAACTTAGAACTCCCTTTCTTGATGCAGCCGCATACTTTGATACATAAGGGGAAGATTACACATATTTTAGGGCCGAATTCAACTTTTTGGACCCTTTCTTCAACAATCAACACTTGTAAACTCTTTTTCACATCTTTTCACAACTTCTCTTTTGTTCTTTCTATTTTTCACGAATTGTTCTTCTTCTTGTTTCTTTTTTTTTTTTCACCCGTGCCTCTTTTGTGACTTTGGCACACATAAATGCACAACTTTCTTTCCCCCATACTTGTTTGCTGCCCAATAACGAACAAAAGGAATTCACTCTAAGTCATGCTTAGCTATGCCTTAAGAACAAGGGTAAGGATGGTCCTAATCTGGGCTAGGTAGGGATAATGTGGGTAAACAAAGAACATAGGCTAAACAAGGCTCAAAAGGGTTAAACCTACAAAACAAATAACATAGGGAGGTTCGGCTATTTGGCACTGGTTCACTACACAACTTCATCTTGTTTATGTGTTATGCTAATCAATTTCATGCTTTGAATGAAACGGGTATGAGTTCTAGTATTTGGAACTAAATGATGAAACGCCTTCTAAGTAGCAACCAAGCAAAGAATAATGAGATCATGCAACGACTTTAGAAAACAACAAATGCACAGATTTTTAACTCTCCAAAGAACGTTTTAAGCTCAAGTCTCTCAGGGTTGTAGCGTTAGTTTGAGATTCTTCCTTCAAGCATGTTACAAAAACTGATTTTATCCTTTTTGTGATTAAACATGAATTCATGAATTATAACCATAATCATGCATAAACCAGAGAGCAATTCAAACCTCCATCCATGTTTATAACTTCCCTCAATAGTCATGCAATTAAAAACCAAATCCTCATCATTGTGTTGGAAGGTACCCTAAGACACAAACAAACACACAAAAACAACTCTTTTTGGGTTTTTCAAAACAATTTTTCAAAGTTTTTATGGTATTTTCGGATTTTCTTGTCAAAACACACTAAAAGACTCCAAAACAGCTTAAAAACACTTAAAAACACTGAAAACAACATTCAAAGTGATAGGTGATAAAAACCCACGAATTTCATGCAAAAAACACTTTGTTACAAACATAAACTCACACAAAAGCAAGCAAATAACACAACTAACACACATAACAAAGATGGCAAAGTAGAAGCAATAAAGAGAGAGTGTAAGAACGCAAATCTGGTTTTGGAGCTAGAATTCCATCTTTCTCTCGTTTGAACACATGGGTTGCCTCCCAAGAAGCGCTTGCTTTAACGTCTTCCAGCCAGACGATTCTTCCATTTATGCTCCCATGAAACCCACGGCATGGAGGGGTACATCCTCCACAACCTGCTCCTCAAAAGTCTCATAATATGGCTTCAACCGATGTCCATTTACTTTAAACTCTTGATCCGTCTTCAAACTTTGGATTTGAACTGCACCATGAGGGAAAACATTAGTAACAACAAAAGGACCAATCCACTTAGAACGTAACTTACCCGGAAACAACCGAAGGCGAGAATTGAAAAGTAACACTTTCTGCCCCACAAAGAACACTTTGCTACGAATCATCTTGTCATGGGCAGCCTTTGTTTTCGCCTTGTAAATGTGAGCATTCTCATAAGCTTCATTCCTTATCTCTTCAAGCTCATTCAATTGAAGCTTCCTATGAATCCCAGCAGCATCAATGTCCATGTTGAATGTCTTCACAGCCCAATGTGCCCGATGCTCTAACTCAACAGGTAAGTGACATGGTTTCCCATAAATCAGCCGAAATGGGGACATCCCAATTGGTGTTTTGTAGGCAGTACGATACGCCCACAATGCATCATTCAAACGCAAGCTCCAATCTTTCCGAGTTGGTCCAACTGTCTTCTCCAAAACCTGCTTGATTTCCCTATTAGAAACCTCGGCTTGCCCACTTGTTTGAGGATGATAAGGTGTTGAAACCTTATGCGTGACATTATACTTCTTGAGCAGCGCCTCAATGGTTCGATTGCAAAAATGGGAGCCCCCATCACTGATTAGTACTCTTGGCATTCCAAACCTTGCAAATATGTTAGTTTTAATGAAATCTGCAACCACTTTAGAATCATTAGCACGGGTAGCTTTTGCTTCCACCCATTTCGACACATAATCCACAGTAAGCAAAATATAAAGGAAACCATGTGAAGAAGGGAAAGGCCCCATGAAATCAATACCCCAAACGTCAAAGATTTCAACAGAATATATAGGGCGCTGCGGCATTTGGGTTCTTGCACTAATATTACCAGTTCTTTGACAACGATCACATGTCATACAAAAAGTTCTAGCATCTCTAAAGATAGTAGGCCAATAAAATCCACATTCTAAAACTTTATGTGCTGTTCTTTGAGTGCCAAAGTGACCTCCACATGCATAAGTGTGACAGAAAGTTAAAATTGAATTAAACTCAGAATTATGCACACACCTACGAAGAATCTGATCAGGGCAATATTTCCACAAGTATGGGTCATCCCAAACATAAGAACGTGCATCCTTTTGAAATTTTTCACGTTGGTGCTTGTTTAGCTCTCTTGGAATGTGTTTAGACACCAAATAATTCACTAAATCAGCATACCATGGCTCACTTACCTTGATGGACAGCAGCTGCTCATCTGGGAATGTCTCTTGGATAGGCACGGCCTCCTCCTCATGCACCATATGGCTCAAGTGGTCAGCCACCACGTTTTCACTCCCCTTCTTATCCCGGATTTCAATATCGAACTCTTGGAGAAGAAGCATCCAACGAATGAGTCTTGGTTTGGCCTCTTTCTTGGTGAACAAATACTTCAAAGCTGCATGGTCAGTGTAAATAATAACTTTAGTACCAAGTAAATAAGAACGAAACTTATCTAAAGCAAACACAACAGCAAGAAGTTCTTTTTCAGTGGTAGAGTAATTCAATTGTGCATTATTCAAGGTCCGAGATGCATAATAGATGACATGGGGCTTCTTGTCCTTCCTTTGTCCCAAAACAGCTCCTAATGCATAATCAGAAGCATCACACATAAGCTCAAAAGAAAGGCTCCAATCTGGTGGGACTATGATGGGGGCCGAAGTTAGCATCTCTTTGAGGTGTTTGAATGCCTTCTCACATTCCTCATCAAACACAAAAGTCACATCTTTCTGGAGGAGACGGCAAAGGGGGGTGGAGATCTTCGAAAAATCCTTGATGAATCGCCTATAGAAACCTGCATGTCCAAGAAAAGAACGAACCTCTCTAACCGAAGTAGGAGAGGGTAAGTAACGCACAAGGTCTATTTTTGATTTATCAACCTCAATTCCCCTTTCTGAAATGATATGACCTAAAACTATGCCTCGTTTTACCATAAAGTGACATTTTTCCCAATTCAAAACAAGGTTAGTTTCAATGCAACGTTTTAGAATCAAAGTGAGATTCTCTAAGCACCCATCAAACGAATCCCCAAAAACACTAAAATCATCCATGAATACCTCAATAATCTTCTCCACAAAATCTGAAAAGATACTTACCATGCATCTTTGAAAGGTGGCAGGTGCATTGCATAAACCGAATGGCATGCGACGATAGGCAAAGGTACCAAAGGGGCACGTGAAAGTGGTCTTTTCTTGGTCATCCGGAGCTATAACAATCTGATTATACCCAGAATAACCATCAAGAAAACAATAAAAAGAATGACCGGCTAACCTTTCAAGCATTTGATCAATGAACGGCAAAGGGAAGTGGTCCTTCCTCGTGGTGACGTTTAGCTTCCTATAGTCGATGCACACTCTCCAACCTGTTTGGACACGTGTGGGTACAAGTTCATTCTCCGCATTCTTCACCACAGTGACCCCAGATTTCTTTGGAACACATTGCACCGGTGAAACCCAACGGCTATCCGAGATTGGATAAATCACTCCACAATCAAGAAGCTTTATAATCTCCTTCTTCACAACTTCCATCATTGGAGGGTTGAGTCGGCGTTGAGCCTCTCGAGTTGGCTTAGCCCCCTCCTCTAGAAGTATGCGATGCATGCATGTTGTAAGGTTAATCCCCCTAATATCGGCCAATGTCCACCCAATGGCTGTTTTGTGCTCTTTCAACACCCGAATTAACTTTCCTTCCTCTGTTGCCGTGAGTGTGGAGGACACAATGACGGGCAACGTCTCGTTATCTCCCAAAAAGACGTACTTTAAATGATCCGG
Source organism: Heteromeles arbutifolia (assembly GCA_024362995.1). NCBI lineage: Eukaryota > Viridiplantae > Streptophyta > Magnoliopsida > Rosales > Rosaceae > Heteromeles > Heteromeles arbutifolia. The sequence continues at coordinate 17,938,413 of JANCRC010000013.1, read as the reverse complement.
CAATGGTTTAAGCTCAAGTACGGGTGCCTGAATCACTGAGGGTAACAACTTGTTAGTAGAAATTGGAATTGAAATTGGTTTTGAAGGCTTACCACGGTGCTGAGGTAGTGACTCTAGGGCAGCCACCATCTCGGCCTCCTCTTCACTTCTAGGCACGGCAATATTGGGTGTTTGCCCAATTCCTTGTGCAATTGTTGATTCAAGGGGATCCCTCTCCAAGGAATCAAGGTAATCCTGCGCCAATTGATCAAATATATCAATAGCAAAACAAGAATGATTTTCTTTAGGAAATTTAATAGTTTCAGCAAGATTGAAATCAATAACTTCCCCATCAAATTCCATTGTCAACGTCCCTTTGAACACATCGATCTTGGTGCGGGCTGTTTTCATGAAAGGTCTCCCAAGGAGGATCGGCAATGGGGTAGAATGGGGTGTATCCTCCATGTCAAGCACATAAAAATCCGCTGGAAAAATCAGATTTCCAACCTGTACCAAAACATCTTCCAAAACTCCTTTTGGATATGCATTAGAACGATCGGCTAATTGGATTATAACACCATCGTTTTTAAGCTCACCTAAGTTCATAGATGCATAAATAGAGTATGGCATGACATTAATTGAAGCTCCTAAGTCTAACATAGCATGTTCAAACTTAGTACTACCAATAACGCAAGGAATTGTAAAACTACCCGGATCTTTGCATTTAGGGGGTAATTTCCTTTGTAAAACAGCAGAGACATTCTCACTTACTTGAACCACTTCTTTGTTAGAAATCATTCTCCTTGTTGTACAAAGCTCTTTCAAAAACTTAGCATACCTTGGGACTTGCTTTATTGCATCAAGGAGTGGGATATTGACTTGAACTTTCCGGAATGTCTCTAGAATGTCTTTTTCAGCATCCTCTTTCTTTGATTGCCGCAACCTGCCAGGAAAGGGCACAATTAGTGGAGTAGAGCTAGAAGAATTCATATTGGAACTTACCTTGATGGTTGAGGACGGTTTAGAAGTGGGGATTGGCTGCGGCAAGGATTGTGCATTCCTTGCCGTGGGTTTGGGTGATTCATCCTCCTCCAATTGCAGCTTCTTGTCCTCTTCTTGACTTGATCTAGATGGTTGTGAATCAGTTCTAACCTGCTTACCACTTCTCAACGTGATTGCTTGGGCGGTTTCAAATCCTCCCTTAGGATTAACAACGGTTGAACTAGGCAATCTGCCTTGTTCTCGGAATTGGCCCATGAATTCAGCCATTGGCCCCATTTGTTTCTTCAATTCGTCCACCTCTTTAGCTTGATTTTTTATGCTCTGGACGTCCTGCGTCAAAGAGGTTAGTACTTGAAGAATTTTATCATTATTTAACGACGAACCTGAATTAGTTTGGGCCGAAGTTGGTTGAGGTTGTGGGGCTGCATACGGCCTTGGAAACATCCCAGGGGGCTGTCTAAATCCGCTTTGTGGCTGTGCTTGTTGAGAGTCCCTCCACTTGAAGTTTGGATGATCTCTCCATCCTGGATTGTATGTGTTTGAGTATGGGTCGTGTCTTTGTTGGGTTTGGCCTTGAAAACCCACGGCTTGGGCAGTTTCCCAGCCCCCATTCTCAATCAATTGAGGGCATTGATCGTTGAGATGTCCCTGCATAGAACACACTCCACATATGGCCGGCCCTTGTGCTTTGGTTCCATCCACAACCTGTGACAAAAGAAGAGTGAGATTAGCCATTTGAGATTGTAATTCTGAAATTGCATTTACCTCATTCACTTGTTGTTGCCGTGGCCCTTCTCTCTGTCCAACTCCTTCGTATTGTTGCGCATTCAAGGCTCGATTTGCAATTAGAGTCTTGGCAGCCACGGGTGTTTTGTCAACCAAAGCTCCTCCCGCTGAAGCATCAAGCATTTGTCTCTCAATGGGGAGAAGTCCTTCATAGAAATATTGGAGGAGAAGCTCTTCTTTCATTTGGTGTTGTGGACAAGAAGCAACAAGCGCCTTGAAACGATCATAATAGGCTGGAAACGATTCCCCTTAGTTTTGTTGAATGCCACTTATCCTTTTCCTCAAGAGAATGACTCTTGAAGTTGGGAAAAATTTCTCTAAGAATGCGCGCTTCATGCTTTCCCACGAAGTAACGGTTCCAGGTGCCAGTTCGTAGAGCCAATCCTTAGCCTTTTCCAAAAGAGAGAATGGAAAGGCTTTCATCTTCAATATACTCCCATCAACATTGACAGGGGTCATGCTTGAACAAACCACTTCGAATTCCTTCAAGTGCTTGTTCGGATCTTCCATAGACTACCTGTGGAATTTGGGGATGTGGTGCAACAAGCTAGACTTCAATTCGAATTCGTCAGTCTTGCCCTCGGCTGCCCTAGGATACTGAATGCATAAAGGGGTTGCATTGTCCAATCCCGAGGCTAAAAGTTCTTTGATTGTTCGGTTATCTGCAGCCATGTCGTGCTCCTCTTCCAAATCCTCTTCAATTTCAACTTCAGATTCGGAATTAGAACTTGAACTAAGTAGACCAGGTTCTGGGTGCTTCCTCTTCCTTCTCAAATCTCGCTCAAAATCGTCGTTAAACTCCAAGATATGTGTGTGAACGGGTTGAGAACTTTGAGTCATACACTAGTACCTAAAACAAAGAAAACAAAACAAATCAGAAAAGTAAGCAAAACAAAAACAAAAACAAGTTAAAATACATGGCAGAAACTAGGGAGATTAGCAAGTTTGCTAATCCCCGGCAACGGCGCCAAAATTTGATGTGAGAATTACTTGACACTCAAATTAAAACCCTATCGACGTAGTATATGAATGTAGGGATCGTTTAAGGCCGGGGATTAGAAGGGATGCTAATCTATACAAATTAAACTCTAAAACACTAAAACTGGACTCTAGACAATGAAAACAGGTACTATGGGTCAATCTGAACGAATTTTAACTTCAAACAACTTAAAACAACCTAACTTGACTCAAACAAACCAAAACAAACTTAAAACAACAAATAAAACTCAACTAGACAGATTCTAGACACTAGAGACTCAAAACAGGCTAAATAGACTCAAAACAACCAAACTAACTTAAACAGACTCAAAACACTAAAAGGGGACAGATTTGGACGAATTTAAACAAACTAAGACTCAATTAAGAACTAGGGGGTTTTTGGACGAATTAAGCAAAACTAAGCAGATTTAAGCAAACAAAGTAAATTGAAAGAGATAAAGGTGAATTCAGGGGTGAAAACTAGTTAGAGGGTTCCTCTCCACACATGAACATATGCATACGAATTGATTTCCAGTTATTTTTCCGATAAACCATGAATGACAATGCTTTGAATTAATTGTATTGCACTAATCAATTCCCAGATTTCCCTAAGTTCATTGAATTGAATGGATAACGCATCACAACCAAATTATTCTTATCAAGTTCCCTAACTATGGAATACGCATGATAGAGATACATATCAAAGATCATTAAGTTCCATGGAAATCATAAACATTGACAAGGCATTCATAACTATGGAATACGCATGTTACTCTTGCCTAGGATTTACTTAACACAATTGTGACTAGCAATCTTTACTACTTGTGAATATAAGTTCCTAACGATTAGGTGAAATTCCCTTATATCCTAGCATCAAATTCATGCATGTAAACTAAGTATGCATCCTTAATCAACACACAAGAACAAGTTCTTAATAAGACAGTTAAGCAAACCACATTCACAATTTATGAAACAATAACTGAAGGTAATCAATTCATGTCAAACATATGTCCATGGCTTTGATTCCACCTCTAACTAAAACGAAATTAGTTCCACATGTTTAACATAATTGAAAAGCAAGTTAAATTAAACATGAAGATCAAACAAGAGAAGAAAGAACTCCAAGAAACTCCAATGGTTGCACGGCAAGCCTTCTCTTCTCTTCTCTGCGGCAAAGTATGGTTTTCTGAATGTATATGGGGGTGGTTGGATGGTATGGTGCGGCAGAGGATGAATTAGGTCAGAAACTATGGAGAATGGTGAGGGAAAGGTGCATCAGAGAGTGGTGGGTGATTTCTGGCGTGAATGATGTATATGGATGGTGGTGAAACCTGCAGCAACCCTCTAAACTTGTATATATAGGCACCACAAACCCTAGGGTAATCAGATTAGGGCTAGGACTCAGCATAAACAAGGAATTAGGGCCCTAGGTGCGGCAGAAATTGTGAATCCATTAGGAAAAAGGATTGTGGCCCAATTGATTTCTGAAAAGGATTTGTAGAACCCAAATCCACAAGGAAAAGGCTTAATAAGTCAGAATCCAAGAGGGAATGGGAGTGAGAAGGCACGGCACAAAGGGATAAGGCAGGGAGCCTTGCAAGGCAAGGAAAAGACCTTCTAGAAAGGAGGGAGGCGCCAGATTTTTAGGCTTCTAGAAAGAATGTGTTTCTAGGCAGATTTTGGGGTTTCTAGAAGAGTTTGGGGCGCCACTTTTGTAGGGGAATGGATAAGACTTCTAGAAATCAGGTTTTAAGTCCCCTAAACTGAAGAAAACAGGTTAGGATAAGATTAGGATAAGATAAGGTAAGGATTGGATAAGATAAGATAAGATAAGGTTGTTTTGGATAATGTTTTGGATAATTCTCCTTCTTTTGAGCTGATTCCTTATCTTCTTATCTTTGACTTCTTTCTACCATCTTCCTAGCTGATTTCAAGCCTTTATATCTTCAATTTCGTCCATCAACTTGCCTCCATGCTTGCACTACCCAATCTTGGCCCAAAAATGCTCTAGAATGCTCCAAATTGCTTCTTTTTGCCATTTTGACACTTAGAACCTACAAACACACGAAAATAGCTTAAAATACAAAATTAACTAAGAACTAACAACGTAAATGCATGAAAACAAGCTAACTAAGTCGCATAAATATGCTCCTATCAAAGAGCATATGAAACTTCCATCATGTTTGTAACTTTCTTTAACAGTCATGCAATTAAAAACCAAATCCTCATCATTGTGTTGGAGGGTACCCTAAGACACAAACAAACAAAAACGACTCAAAAACGACTCTTTTTGGTATTTTTCAAAGCTTTTTCGATTTTATTTTTTTTCAAAATTTTCGTATTTTCTGTTCAAGACACATTTAAATACTTCAAAACACACTAAAAACGTTTAAAACAGTGAAAAACAACTTTAGAAGTGATAGGTGATAAAAACCCACGAATTTTTCATGAAAACACTTTGTTTACCCCCCCACACTTAAACCAAACATTGTCCTCAATGTTTCAAACATAGACTCACACACAAGCAAGCAAACAACACAACTAACAAACATAACAAAGATGGCAAAGTAAAAGCAATAAAGAGTAGGGTTTAGAAACGCAAATCTGGTTGTGGAGCCGGAGAGTTCCTAGGTCTTCTTTATTTGCATGGGTTGCCTCCCAAGAAGCGCTTGCTTTAACGTCTTCCAGCCGGACGAATCCTTCAATTATGCTTCATTGGAGGCCACGGCATGGAATTGATCTTTGAATGGAAGGTAATACTTGAAATGATTCGGCAATGGTTTAAATTCTAATGTGGGTGCCTGAATCATTAACATTATGTTAGTATAAAACAGAATTGAAATTCGGGGAGGTGGCTTACCTGTGTGCTCCGACATGAAATCAAGGACAAACACCACATCTTTGAACATTTCAGGAATGTTGGACTTGGCCAGATTTAATGTAATGGTTGTGACTTGTCCTATGTCATAAAATGCGACTTCTTTGGGGTTGGTTGTCTCAAGTATATCCTCTTTGAAGCATTCTACATATTCTCCAGCCACTTCTTTCTCTTGAATCATTCTTCTTGAGGTACAATTCTCTTCAAAAATTTCAACACATTCTGGAACTGGATTTGGTGTATCAAGAATTGGGATATCACTTTGCACCTTTGGGAAGGCTTCCACGATGTCCTTTACACTTTCTTGATTGGATGGCCTAGAAACACTAGGGGTCTGCGGCAAGGGTATATTTGGAGGAATAACATTAGATTGAACTAAATTTGAACCCAACTTACCTTGACTGGATGGCTTAGAAGCCCTAGGGGTCTACGGCAAAGGATAAGAGATGATTGGGTGTTGCGACAAGGCTTCTTCTAAGCTTGTCTTGGCTGAATCTTCCTCCTATTTGAACATCAGCTCTTTGTTCACTTCTAGGGTATGTTTGCACGTTTCTGGTTCAGCATCAACCTCCATACCACTTTCTAAAGTGATAGCTTCAGTGATTGCAACATCTTCCATCGAATTGACAATAGTTGAGTTGAAGAGTTTGCTTTGTTCTTGTATTTGTGCCATTAACTCTACCATCTCTCCAAGTTGATTGTTCAATTCACCCATTGTCTTGGTATGGTCTTGCATATCCTGCACTATAGTAGTTAATAATTGAACAATTTGGTCATTATCCATGGACGAATCTGAACTTGGTTGGGCCGAATATGGTTGAGGCTGTGGTGGTTCATATGGCTTTTGATAGATCTCCTCAGATGGCTGCCAATACCCTTCTTGTTGTGAGCCTTGCTTTAAAGAGGTTAGTATGTCACGAATTTCATCATAACTCATAGGCATACTTGAATTCGATTGGAATTGTTGTGGGGGAGGTTGTGGTGGCTGCATAGGCGTTGTATAGAACTCCTCATATGGCTGCCAATATTCTCCTTGTTGAACCTCCTTAACTTGATTTTGTGAACCCTGCGCCAAAGAATTTAATTCATCAAGAATTTGATCATAATCTATTGACGAACCTGAGTTGGGTTGGGCATATTGTATATGAGGTTGTGGTGGCTGCACAGATCTTGAATACAACTCCTCATCTTGCTGCCAATATCCACCTTGTTGAATTTGTTGAGGTTCCTCCCACATATAATTTGAATAATCTCTCCAATCCGAATTGTAAGCGTTGGAAAACATGTTGTCCCTTGATTGGTTATGGCTTTGGTAACCCCAAGCACCTCCGTTCCCAGTGAATTGAGGACGTTGATAAGTTTGACATCCTTGCCCATAGGGCACCGTAAATGTAGGGGCAGTGTGCATTGTGGTTCTTTCGGCAATCTGGGACAATTGAGAAGTAAGATTCGCCAATTGAGCTTGAATGTTTGCAATTGCCATGTCTAGTACCTGAAACAAAGAAAACAGAACAAAACAAAATAAAAAACTAAAACGTAAAAACAAAAACATAAACAGAAACACGGGGGATTAGCAAATTTGCTAATCCCCGGCAACGGCGCCAAAAATTTGATGTGAAATTAAATTGCACTCAAATTTAAACCCTATCAATGTAGTATGTGTAAGAAGGGATCGTTCTAGCCGGGGATTAAAAGGGATGCTAATCTACACTAATTAAACTCTAAAACACTAAACTAGACTCAAAACAGCAAATAGAACTCAAACTAGACAGTTTCTGGACTCTAGACACTCAAAACAAGCTAATTAGACTTAAAACACACAAAACAGATTCTTTAGACTCAAAACTAACATCTAAGATTGATTTGAATGAAATTAAGACTCTAATTGACTCAAAAGACTAAAAGACTCAAGATTTGACGAATTTAGACTCTACTAACACAAACTAAAAGCAAGGGATTGGATTTGAACGAATTTAAACTTAAACAAACAGAATTGTAAAGACAACTTAAAAAGACACGAAATTGGTGATTTAAATGGGTGAATGGTGAGCTAGAGGGTCCTTCTCCACACATGACATATATGCGACACAAATCGATTTCCAGTTGTTTTTTCTATAAACCATGAACGACAACGCCCCAAATTAATCGTGACTGCACGCATTAACCTTCCTAAGTTCATTGAATTTGGACGTAGCGCTGCAAACCAAATTATTCTTATCAAGTTCCCTATATGACTTCATACTAGAGATACATATCAAAGATCATTAAGCTTTGCGAAAATCATAAGCATTGACATGACATTCGTGACTATGACTCCACGACACTCCTGCCAAGAATTTACTTAACGCGATCGTGACTAGCAACCTCCACTACTTGTAAATATAAGTTTGTAACTATTAGGTGAAACTCCCTTATATTTTAGTATCAAATCCTAGCATGCAAACTAAGTAGGCCTCCTTAATCAACATACAAGAATAAGTTTTAATCAAACAGTTAAGCAAATTGCATTCACGATTTATGAAATCACAACTGGATGAAATCAATTCATATCACATATATGCTCATAGTTTCGAATTCCCCCCTAGCTATAAAGAAATTAGTTCCTCATGTTCGCAAATAAACAAAGACAATTAAATTTAAACATTAAAAACAAAGGATAGAATACACCTAGAAACGCTCCAGATTTCTTCCTTCCTCCCTTTGCAAAGCTGCGGCACAATGAGTGTGTGGTGGATGGATGTAGGTGAGTTATGGTAGAGGGTGGTGTGTTGAATGGTGCATAAAATATGTATATATAGGGAGAGGGTGCGGCACCAACAAGTTATGTAGGAAAAGGATTACAAAATGTAGTTTGTGTAGGAAAATAAAATCACAATCCTAAGGGGAAAAGGTTTATGTAATCCTAGCAGGAAATAGGACATCTAGAAGGTCAAAAACCAAAGGGATTTAGGAGAAAGGTGCGGCTGGATCATGCATCTAGAAGGCTTGGGGCGCCACCTTTTTAGGGACTTCTAGAAAGGGTGTTATTTGGCTGATTTTGGGGTTTCTAGAAGGGGATAGGTGCGGCACCTTTGTAGGAGGGGATAAGGTTCCTAGAAATCAGGTTTTTAGGTCTCCTAAACTGAAATTGAATCCCTTTTGCAATAGGAATTAGGTTAGGAAAGGATTAGGATAGGATAAGATAAGGTTTGGATAAGATAAGGATAAGATAAGGTAGTTTGGATAATGTTTTGGATAATTCTCCTTCTTTGTAGCTGATTCCTTATCTTCTTTGACTTGGATTTATTTCTTCAACTCTTTTGCACATTCCTATCCTCTCTTGAACTTCAAATTCGTCCATCCATCCTCCTCCAATCTTGTGATATCCATTCCAAGCCCAAAACTGCTCTAAAATGCTCCAAATTGCATCTTTTTGCCTACTTTGCTTCTTGGACCTATAAACACACGAAAATGACTTAAGACACTATAATAAGCAACAAATAACTAAGTAAATGCAAGAAAACACACTAACTAAGTCGCATAAATATGCTCCTATCAATTCACTCTTGAATTTGATATAGAGGGTGGAGAATAAAAAAATGTGTTTTTCAATTTTTAATCTCCACCCTTGATTGCAAATTCAACTGTGACGGACAATGTATCTCTGGTTATCATGTGACCAAGAGAACAAAATCCTTAGTTCAAATCATTATATTAAGGTAAGGTGTCCTTTAAGGCCTCGTTTGGCAGCTCGGACTGTACTGACTATTTCTGTCGGATATGATAAATAGTCATCGGATAGTACTGACTAAATTAATTGGGCGTTTGGTGCAGTATCGGATTAATGACCGTATTTTTTATACTGTGTTTGGTATTATACCGGATAAGAGAAATCAAACTTAAAATAAAATTAAAAAAAAAATGAATTCATCTTTTTTTTTTTTCGCAGATCTCTCTGCACCCCCTCCCCCCAAAACCCAGTTTGATGATTACTAGAAAAGAAAAAGAATAGAAAAAAACAAAGTTGTCAAATGCAGGAAGAACCCAGCAGCCACAAAGTTGTCCCAAATCTCTCCGTCCCACCCCCAAATCGCCCAAATCCATCAACAAAATCAGGGAACAATTAAGCTAAAAACTCATAAAACATCTCCAGTCCTATAATTCTCTGCAATTCCTAGAGAAACCCAATTCGAAAAGTTAGCGTTTTGCAGCTCGAGTTCTGAGAATTCTGCAGAAAGAAAGAGTTGGGTTGCTCGGAGCGGCGGATAAGATGTGGAGGTTCGGGGGTCGGTGTTATTGGGGAAGGAAGGAGTGGCGAAGCAATAGGGGGACGAAGAAGGGGGACAAAGTGAGCCAGGAGAGTGCTGCGAGAGAGAGGGGGACGAAGTGAGCGAGAGAGAGGGAGGACAAAGTTAGCGAGAGAGATGGACATTCTACCCGACTAAATTATACAGAGGTTTTGGTTGAGATAAATAAGCGGGTGGGAGGTGTATAAAACGAGTGGGCCCGGATTAATACGAAGCTCACCAAACATCCGTTTCGTACTATTAATACTATCCGGTGGTCTTATACGGCGTGCCAAACGAGGCCTAAATGTCCACAATTAGTTTAAGGGAGTTTTAACAAAACACTCCCGGTACTGTTCACTTTTAACGAAAAACCACTTTTTTACATTTACCTGACACTATTCACTATACCTTCAAAAAGGGCTTTTCGTTAAAAGAGAAGTTTTTTTGGACTTTTCATTAGTTTTCCTTTAGTTTAAATCTTCTTTGGGCTTCAGGTTTCTACCCAAAATCAAAGCATGTCTTCTCTTACGTTCAATTTATTTTACTTTATTATTAGGAAATTGTTATTAGTACTCAAAAAATTTCATTTTGCACTCTAAACCTTTTATATTTAGAAAGAAAAATACACTTATGAGAAGTGGCAAATGAGATTTTTGGAGTGCTAATAACAGTTGCCCATTATTATTATTATTAGGAAAAAAATTTGAAATGTCATATGAACTTGTTCATATTTTTCAATTTGTCATATAAACTAAAATTTTAAGCAATTTATCAAACAAACTTTACAAAATCATTAATTTGTTATTATTCTTTTGTTATATCCTCCATATATGAACTTCTAAATTTCACGTGCATGGAAAGAGAAATGTCATGTGCCTACTCGTGGGTGCCCAACAATAAATTTGAGAGGATATATAAATAAAAGTGACCTTTTTTTTTTTTTTTGGAAGACCAACATTACAAGGAAAGTCCACAGGAGGGACTAGCAAAGTAAAACAGAAGAAGGGCAGTGCGAGGGACAACAACCAAGAGACGCAGCCCCAAAGGCAAAGCGTTATCCCTACACACCACCACAACCTCAAAACTTACGAAGGGCAAGGAAGACCATCCTTGTTGAGAATGTGAATCAGTGAAGATGGGGGTCGCCTGACCCAAGTATGGTCGTACATCTCCACGTTCCTCGCCTAAGCAAAAGGATCCTCCATCTGGTTGGCCGGTCTTGGAACCCAAAACCAGCGACAGCCCTGAATAGAGGTCCCCAATCTCAAAATATTTTGAAGAATAGGAAACACTTCCCAGCTGCCATTAGAGATATCCCCATTCAAAGAAGAGACAACCTCTAAAGAATCCGACTCCGCAACTACCCAACCAAACCCCATGTCGGCAGCCAACTCGCAGCCCTTAAGCATCGCCAATGCCTCCGCGAACACCACCGACCAAGACAAAATAGTGAGCTTTCGAGCCCCCACAAAATGGCCATTATGATCACGCAACACCGCAGCCAAGAATGCCTGCCTATCCACCGGGGACCAACTAACATCTACATTGATTTTTATGTAAGGGTCAGGAGGGGGACACCAACGAGGAATCGGCCTGGTAGAGGCAAGGATGACTGAAACAACCTGGGAACTTGGGGCCTTTGCCTCCCAAAATGAAGCAATAGAAAAAGAAATAGCATGCATCACCTGGGAAGGAACAACAACCACATCATTAAAGACATAATTACATCTAGCCTTCCAAATGTGCCAGCAAGAAAAACCAATAACTGAGAGGATCCTCGATCTATCATGTTGGTAGGGGCTCACATTAATTATACCACGAATCCAACTGAGGAAGGAAGAAATCCCCTCACCAATTATCCTAAGGCCGAGCTGCCCGCCAAACCAAATTGGCTCCACCCAAGGACAAAGCAAAAGCATGTGAGTCACAGATTCTTCCTGCTTCCTACAGATTGGGCACATAGAAGAGGAGGCCGAACGCCGCAAAAATAAACCCCCCATAGTGGACAACGCCTCATTGGTAGCTTTCCATATGAAATTGCGAATTTTGGGAGGTACCTTAATATTCCACACAGCCTTCCAAAATAAAGCATACGTAGAGATAGAAGCCCCCACCCTCAACCTCAAAGAGTGAATCCAATGGTAGCCCGATCGAACCGAGTACTTACCACTTTTCTCCACTGTCCAAACCAACCGATCACGGCTAGAAAAATTTCCCAGTGGGGTGGCATAAATAGCATTGGCCTCCTCGTCCGAAATGAATGATCGTAAGAAATTGATGTCCCAAGATCTGGTACTCAGGCATATAAGGGAGGAAACCTTCGTATTCCTAGAAATATGATTGTTTCAGCTGGGAACAGGATGACCAAAAGGGAGCGAAGGAAGCCATCTATCAACCCATAGACAAGTATCCTTACCATTGAGAATCTGCCAATGGGCACCAGTTTTGAGACTAACTAAATCCAGGTCACAAAATTTTTAATGTCACCGTCACTCACCTCCCATGTCTAAATCCATTCTTCCAACCAAATGAATTGACACCATATATCTTCATTTGTTGAATAGGATAATATTATGGAGATCATATTTATCTTTTAATAAACGATATTTTCTATACTAAGGAGGTGGGAGAGTGGACTAAGCCCTACAATAGGTTTGCAATAATAATGTAGTTCAAATTCGCCTTTGGTGAGAATCAAACATAAGACTTCTCACTTATAATTGAAGAGGAATACTACTAGACTGTAGTACTAAGTGGCATGGAGAACATATTTTTGTACCACATTGATATACTATATTACGTGACAAGTAATATATGTACATGTTACGTCAATAAACGAATTCATCTCATTAAATATTAGTTATAATTCAAGCTTATAATTGCTCTTCAAACCCACGTATTTGTTACCTTACTTGTGCATGTGGCTATGACTGCGACCCAAACCAAAAAAAAAAAAACACTGCAAACAAAAGGCTTGTACACAAAATTTCCAATCGAAAGTATTCTAAAATCAAATCCAAATAAATGCCGGTCACATTACATTTTATCACAATCTAGACGACAAGCAACATGCATGGCTTCTTCTACGTGATCCGATCCGACTATGGGCTACAAGGCAGCATGGCTTCTCATGACTTGATGGGTTCATTGTTTGGAGCTTGGATAATTGGTCTAAATGTTACTAATTAGGGTTTTGTATAAAAGCACTAGCGGAGCTGATGCGGGGGCATTGGCATATCTTGAACCCAATAACCTTGTCAAGTTATCCCTTTGAAAATTTTACGAACCCGTATAGCAGCACTGCAACAGCAGCACGCTGCCTTGTAAACTTGTCCCAATAACCTTTTACTTGTAAACTTATCCTTTTCTAAACTTATCCCTAAAAAAATAAAAATAATTTTTAATTAATACCTTTTTAATTTAACAAAGCTACGTCGTTTGCATAATGAGTTTTCTACATTGAAAGGAATTAGTAGCCTTGCACAAAAGTTGGCGGAGACAAAGAGGGACAGACAGTATCCCTTGGTGAAAATAGCATTGATTTTAACTGTTGCGACTACTTCAGTTGAAAGAGCTTTTTCGGTAATGAAAATTATGAAGAATCCACATCTTAATAAGATGGGTGATTATTGGTTGAATGATAGTTTGGTTGTGTACATTAAGAAAGATGTATTTGATTCTATTGATAATAATGTTGTGATACGATGTTTCCAAAATATGAGAACACATCGTGAACAATTATAAATGAAAGTATGATAGATTTTTTAAAGCTATTTTTTGACCCCATCGCTTTAAATTCCTGACTCCACCACTGTATAGAAGTGATTCTGAGCCAGAATCACTTGTGGAGAGAAGCTATCACTAAAATGATATATGTAGAAACACTATCATGTGCTTATTAATAAAGTCACTTAAAGCGATTTTACGAAGAAATACTTTGCATGTGTTTCTCTTCCTAAGTAATTTTGGTTCTTCTAGAATTACCTTCTAAATGGGTCTCTATTTTTTTTTTCATTGGCGTTAATCTTATGCTTATGTCTAAAATTGCGTCGTTTATAAATTCTGCAAAGTTATTTTTTCTTATTTAAATCATAGATTTGTAGATACCTAACCTTACACTCAAGGAATTGAGCCGTCTTAAGTTATTATCGTTACATACATGCACTATCTTTAAATAACTCAGTTTATTCTTCATACTATAGTCATTGAAAATAAGCCTACCAACTGAACAGTTACGTTTCCCTTTTCAAGTAGTTAAAGATGTTACGGTCGAATATTGTATCAAGGGCCAGAAATTATAAGTGGGTTGCTGCGCTATTGTCTTCCCTTTGGTTAAGGTGCCGTTTTGGTAAAGCTCAACTCTCTTAATTAACTAATTAATTAAGTTACTCGGAACATCACAACTTTAACCAATTATTATTACAATTTTTTTTTAGTTCAACGATATATTTTACACTAAGAGAATGGAGAGTTCGGCTAAGCCACATAATAGGCAACCTAATTTGGTATTGAATTCGCCATCTACAAGATTCGAACCTAAGACCTCTCACTTACAAGTGAAGAAGAATACCACCAGACTGTAGTACTGAGTGTCATTATTATTACAATTAATTGCGAAACCAAAAAACTATATAGTAAAATCTGAGTTTTTTCTTGCTTCTTTTACTACATAGATAATAGAATGCACAACGATTTACATGGTACACTATATTGCAATTGCAACGTCATATATTATTATGTGAATAAAAATTTGTATATATAACATTGCATTATTAGCACGAAACCATGCCGTAAAAGTCTTACTCTATAAAAATGACATTAAAAATTGATAATGATTTGGTAATTAATTTGTTAAGTAAGCATGCATATTTTTTTGGGTTTTATAGGCAGTGTGACAAGAGTGTTTTACAAGCAAAAATGTCTAGATCTATAGCAAAGGCCTTCTTTTAAGGCATAAAGCAAGTAAAACAATTACATTTTCTTGGTGTCCAACATTTTCAGAACTCCCAATATTGACGTGTTGGAGGGGGAAAAGGGTAAAAAATAGGTTTGTGCTATGAAAACAATTTATATAGAATGGGTTAACCGTTATATGACATCTCAATCTAATAAAACATAAAAATGTATTATTAGACAATAGACGCCACATGATGGTGAACTTTCCATGTAAGTTATTTTCCTCTGCCAAATGCAATACAATACGTACGTAACTGGTCAATTGCCATGAAACGTAAAGTCAAGTGGTAACGTCAGAGTGAAAATATAGTATGGCGGTTTCATGTATGGCAACTTGCAGAAGTTGGGTTATGGCTTGAGCGGCAGCAGTAAGGTTTTAATTTAAGTATCATTGCGTTTTAGGAAAACGATTTTTATAAGAAAGTGAGGTTCTTAATCTCTCTAGGCCCTTACATTTTTGCTTATTTTTTAATGTACAATGAGAAATATAACTAGAATAGAAAATTAATGCATGTCATTTTTTGTGTTTTTTTTTTGGTACATTGATATTTTTACATTAAGGGGAGGGGAAGTTCGGTTAAATTACACAGTGGGCAGCCTAATTTGGTAACGAATTCGCCATCCATGAGATTCGAATATAAGTCCTCTCACTTCCAAATAAAGAGAAATATCATCAAACCGTAGTACTGAATGACAAATATATAACTCTTTGAGTCAATTAAAAAATCACATATGACTTCGCATTTGACTTTATAATCATATATGACTAACTTTTATGATGCATTGAACAGAAAATGAGTCAAATTTGAAATCTAAAATTAACTTTTTATGTGCATTGGAAATAACCTTATAGAGGTTTTCGTTATAACTTTTGTTCATATAAAAAGTTAGTGTGAATTACATTTTTCTACCTCAACTTTGAGTCACACAACAATCTCATACTTTATATTTTGAACATTTCAATGTCATACATCAATTTACAGTTTCGTTGCAATATCATACCTTTATTAGTCAATCCGTCAAATTAACCGTTAAGTGATGATATGACAAATGTAAGACCCATATTTTTGCTGATGTGGATATAAAATTTGAGCCACGTGGATATAAAAAATAAAAATAAATAAAAACCACTAATTCTCTCTCTTCCTCTACCCTTGCTCCTTCCTCCCACATTCTCTCTCTTTCGCCCTTTCACGCTGCAACAGCAGCCAAGACGCAACGCCCCAACAACGCCGTTGTCCTCCGACCACCAACCAAAAATTGATATCCCTAAAATCCTCTTTTCATACCCAGTTCAAATGTCTACCTTATTTCATCAAATTTGAAGTTGAATAGTTCGAATTTCAGATCTAAGCCTCGATTGGATCCTTCACTTTCACAATGTGCACAGCAAGCACAAGATTCACATCCAAATTCCAAAAATAGAAGAAAAAACCCCACAATATAATCAAGATGTTTGTGTCATTAATTTAGATAAACTCAATATGTGTGGGATTAATCCGCAATGAAGGATGACCACGGCCTTCCAACAACGACGGCACCATCAGCGTGAAGAAAGAGAGCTCGGAGTCGGGTATAATATTCCGGAAAGGCTGGTACAATTTATAGGCTTTGGCAGCGATTTTGTTGCTCGCGTTTTGGTCTATGTTCACCGGCAATGTCATGCTTTGGTAGTCTGCTGGCAACCTCAACCGTCTCTCCGACGACCTCGACTCGCCCATTCACGACGATCTCGACGTTCTTGTATGATTTTTTCTTGTTTTGTTATTGTGGGTTGATTTGGTTGGATCTCTGATTTCATGGGTTAATGGGGATTTTGGGTTTTTTATGGTGGTTTAGAAAATGGAGGAGATGGAGAAGGTGGTGAATCACATGACTCTAATAGCCGTCGGGTCAGGTTACCAGGGTTCGCGTAGAGGTCTGGACGAGGAGCTGATGTGGTTTTAGGGGTGAAAGAGGGAATGAGAGGCGGATGGAGGAGGAAGAAAGGAGGAGGAAGAAAGGAGGAGGAGGAAGGTTTGGTTGGGGTGGGTCCCACTCTCTTTATTTAATTTTTTTGGCATAAAATTATTTTAAAATTTTAATTTTTTATCTACATGGTTTTAATGGGCCTTACATTTGTCATGTCATCACTTAATGGTCAATTTAACGAATTAATTAACAGAGGTCTGATATTGCAACGAATTTACAAGTTGAGGTATGACATTGTAATGTTTAAAACATAAGGTATGAGATTGTGGTGCTACTCATAGTTGAGGTAGTTTTGTGTAATTTACCAAAAAAGTTAACATCTTACAAGTTTATTTAATATAGTCTCCCTAGCATTACCCATATATGTATAAGAGATTTGGTTGCGCTTATGAAATCCTACATATTACGTATATTATATTTTTAATTATTGGTAGTATACTAATGACCAATTATTTTTTGTCTCTCTCTCTCTTAACTTTGTCAAATATCAAAAGCCATACACAATCTAATGTTCTCACATATACTAGAGTTATTATCTAAAACTATATTAATGAAACCCTCTTTGTCAACTAAAAGAGAGTAAAAAGACATCTTTGTTTTCTATCACAAAAAAAAAAAAAAAAAAAAATTGAGGACAGTAACGTAATTTCATAAGACAAAATTTTGTTGTTTTTTTTAAAGCTCACTTACATGTAATTTTATGGGAGCCTTACTTATAGAGACACAAATATATACTATATTTCACACAACTCCACACCTTTTAAAACATTTCAAAGAGGGACAAAAAACCCAAACAGAAACCCAAGCCCAACTAAAAAATAAATGGATCGACTAAATTACGGCCCATGCCCCTCATCTATAACCGTTAATAAACAGCCACGTTAACCATTGCACGACAAAAAATCATTAAAATGAACCGTATTCCCTTATTCAATACCGCAAACTGATAGGTTTCATCTTTCCCAAAAACCTATCATTTCAAACATCCTCACACAAAAAATACTTTCCCAGAAAAAAAAAAAAAAAAACCTAAATCTCCATAGATTCTGATACTTTAAAGCCGGATATTCAGTAAGTGATACACGTTTAGCGGATTTCCAAAAGATCAGTGTTTCAAAGGTATTTTCTACTACTCAAAAATGTTCTTTTGCATGATTATATTTCGAACTCTAAAAAACGAATGCATTATCAAAGTTTTGGATGCATTATCAAGTGTTTTTGCACAAGACACTTTCAGAAAACTGTCAAAAATGCATGCATTATCAAGTGTTTTTGCACTTGATTTTACAAAAAATTCAATGTTCTAGTTCGAGAAAAAACAATTTCAATGTTTTAGATGTTTCAATTTTGCTTTTTTTAGTTTATATTGAAGGAAAATTTGTGAAAAACATGTTCATTTGAGCAACATCTAAGGCATGCAATTAACAATTAAAGGCGGAATCATGCTTGTATGCACTCAAAACAAAACATTACCCATGAAATTCAAAGCCTAGTAGTTATGGTGAACCATGACTCAACTCAAATCTTAAAGAAAGGAGTTGGGAAACTTTTATACCTTTGAAGCACCTCTTTGCTTAGCAAAGGTTAATCACCCATGTGAGGGCCTTCTTTCCTTTGTCTCCTTGCTCCTTGGCTCCATGGATATGGATGGAAGAATTGATTCTCCAAAAGTCCCCAAGGTAGGAGACCTCTAATTTTCGACACCAAGGATGGTGAAGGAAGAAGATGAGTGACCTTGGAGGAGGAAGGATTGCTAGCTAATCCCCTCCAAGGGGGCCGGCCTCCTAGAGAGAAAGGGAGAGACATGTTCTCTCCAATTTTCTCCAAAAGAAACCCTAAATGAATTTTGGCTATAAAGTTTTTTATATAGTCCCTTCAATTAAGTGACTAAAAGAACCACAAACCCTTTTCTTCTCTATATGGCAGGCCTCCTTAAGGCTATGGGCTGTTTGGGCCCTTTTGGGTATTTAGTCAATAAGTTGTCATACAACTTATGTTAATGGGCTTGACATTCAAAGCCCATTGGGCCTTGAGGCCCAAAACTAACCCGAGGTCTAAAACGAACTTATTCGTTTGATTAATTAACATATTAATTAATCCTAGCCATAAATAATTAAACCATTTAATTATCCTTACTCATCTCCATTGTATCCTTCAATCATTACCTTACACGGTGTGCGATCCATTAGGTTCCTTTTAGCGAGGCAGTGGGCGATTAGAACTCTTACTAATCGATTGTGAATTGAAACTTACTTTCAATTCTCCCTTTAGTGATTATACATCTTCAGGGCTTCCACAAGCCATGAGTGACACCTAGCAGTATGTCATGGCTACCCAAGCTAATCAGAAGAGGTTGGAGAACCTATTCAGTTTGGGATTACAATGCAATACGGTCTTTCTTTAATACAATACTCTTGACCACATTGTTTGGTTTGATATTTTATTCATGTCTACTATCCAATGTGATTCTCTTACTTATATGATTACCTTGAATGTGATTTGGAACGAGTTCCTAAATCTCATTCATACTCTGGCCAGAGATTCTTAATCATATTATAGAGTATTCTCCCTCAACGTTTGAAGGTTAGAGATCCCTTGTTGCGCATTCACTTGCCTCCATGGCCAAGTGGCTTAACCCCAACTATGCCGTGGACACTCTTTGACGGAGTGACTTTGACATAGTCAAAAATCAAGGACCTAACCACAAGACAACTATGATGCCTCAGGTCAAAGGACTACTTTGCATTATCCCAACTATGAGTTCTCATGTGACATGAGTGTGAGAACTCCTCGTTGATCGCGTTCAGTGGACTCATTCTCTATTGAGCACCTATGTACTTGTCTTGGTGTCAGTCACACCAATGACTCGAGACCAGTCACTCTTCCTAAGACAAGACATAGCACGTACTGATCTTGACGGACTGTCAATGCCCAATTGGCAATCCTATGATCAGGAACATTTAGGATATGTATTCGAAAGAGAATGGTCTCATGAATCTAACTTCTTTAGATCACATTCTCCCTATTACATATTCTTTGGACTTATCGTTTAAGCATATAACATTTATATGAGACGGCTTAAAACAATAATCTTTGCCCTTTATATTAAACTAGATTAGTTTAACATGTGAAATGTCCGTAAAGTATCATCATATGATTGGTTTTAGGGCACATTTCCAACATATATGTATACTAATTCTTCAACATCTTTAAAAAAAATGATTATGCGTCTAAATTTTGTGAGTAAAACATTAATTGTCAAGATGATTTTGCACTTTGTACTGATGTTGCACTTTGTAAATTAATTATGGTTCTACTTTCTTTTTGTAAATTGGTTATGCACATAAATATGTTGTGCTAAAAGAAAAAAGGAATCTGCATCTAGCTTCTGTGTTAAAAACAATTATGCATCTACGTTGTGCGTTAACAACCAATTCTGCATCTACCTTGTTTGCTAATTGATCCTGCTTCGAGCTTGTGTGCTAAGTGATGCTTGTGCGCTAAGTGATGGTACATCTAGCTTGTGTGTTTAGTGATGCTGCATGCTAATTCTAGCTTGTGTGATAAGCATCTGCCCTTTGCATTTAGTTTGTCATTTATATGACTTCATATTATTTGATTCAATCGTCAGTGGTGCTTTTGTACTTTTACTGGTAAGCAAACAAAAACTAATAAATAAATAAAAAATCAATTTTTGTCTTAGTTTACAGAATATACAAATATCTAATCAAAAAATCTTTTATTTTGTCTACAGTATTGGCATCAACCCAATAGAAGGAAAGGAGAAACGCTTGCCAACAGCAATCAAGTGGGATTTGGCAGGTCTGCATGAAAAAATCTATAAAGAAGCAAATGAAAATTCAGAGATAAAACTGATACTGCATATACTTTTATGTAAAATTTGATTCTGTATGTGTGATTTTGCATGTGCATGTTGTGTGTTGTTTTCAAACAAAGTATAACTCTTAAAACTTTTACAAATGGACAATGCAAAACCAATTGAGGAGTCAATTAAACAACGTTCAGAAGATGATGATGACGACTTTGTCGATCCTCCACCTGCATCAAAAAAGAGGAAATTGAAAAAGAAAGTAGCCAAGAAGAAGTCGAAAGCCAAGAAAGCTAAAGCAGCAAAAAAATTGGTGCTTGAACATGAAGAACCTGAAGAAGATCAAATCATAGTGGGACCTAAGCAAGTAGTCACGATGGATGCAAAAGCTAAGACAGATAAACCAATAAAAAAAATTAGTACTTGAACAAGAAGAACCTGAAGAAGATAGGGCCCTACACAACCTCCACAAGATGATCAAGTTACTAGAAATAAAAATATGATGACGATGTTGAAAGAACAATATGAAATGGAATGGCAAAAGATGATGCTGATGATGAGATGGATGACGTTCAACAACAAGAAGAGGATGATGATGAAAGAACAATTTCAGATGTGCTGGAAAAAGGCGAAGATCAAACAGATGATGAAGAAACACAAATGACATTAGCTGCAAGAAAGATAAAAACGCAAAGCCAAGATAAGCTCAAAAATCAAGACGATGACCTTGCAGACAAAATGGTAAATCAAAAAACAAGCTAATTCTGGTATATGCTATATAAACTCATGAGTTTGCCATAAAAATATTAAAATGCCATCAACTGAATGATTCTGGTATAACTGATGCTGCATGCTAATTCTGGTATAACTGATGCTGCATACTAATTTTTTTTTATCACTGATGCTAGATACTAATTCTTGTATAAGTAATAATGCATGCTAAAAACTTATATAAGTAATAATGCAAACTAAAAAAAATATAAAACCAATGATGCATACTAATTCTTGTATAACTAAAATAATGAATAATAAAATTTGATTCATATTCTTGATTCTCCTATAACTGATGCTGCAAATTATTATGTATATAAACTAAAGTTTTGTGATTATAATTCATAGCTGATGCTGCATGATTATTCTGCTATACACTAAAGCTTTGTGATTATAATCCATAACTGATGCTGCTTACTAAATCTTTGTATAAGTAATAATCCATATTAATTCTTGATTTTGCATACTATCAGGAGGGAGAGTGAAATTGATACCCGGTGGAATAACTTGTAATTTAAAATCTATATACGTGCTTGTCTGACTAGTCAGCAGCACTCATCAACTAAGATCAGATATGTTAGTTTATTCACAGCGGAAGTAGTCAATTCAAGGCTCAGTTTACTGAAGGATTCCTAGTTAACTAAGATCCAGTTCAATGCATATTTTAATTCTGACAATCTTAGTTGCATGGACTTATCTATTTGCTAATAAAGATGAACATATATCACAAGCAAAGAGTAAGATAAGTAAACTTGAAAAACGATAAATTGCACGGGATATTTTTGGTCGGAAAAACCCACTTTTGGGTTAACAAACCAATGACTCTCCACTGAGTCCAATCCACTAATACAAAGACCACACAAGCTCAATTCCTAAATCCCTATCTATGAAGCAGCTTTAGCTTTGTGCAACCTTACTTTACATGAGATGAACTCCTTTGGTCTTCACCAAGTGGCAGCTCCTCCTGAGCTCTTCACCTTGTGGCACCGATGTCAACTCAAATCATGAAATGATATAATGTTATGATATGCATATAAAATCTGAATTCAAATGACTAGTCAGATTCTCCAGCCAAACAGTTGAAGGAAGAATCTAACTAGAATAAAAAAACTTGGTCTAAAAATCGATTTAAAGCTTAAAACCAAACCAAGAACATAATGCAAAACCTTAAAATAATGTAACCCTAATATACAATGATTGTGTGTTTAATGCATGAAGTTGGTTTTGCAGCTAGTGTTCCATAAATGAAGAAGAGGCAAAGTTTTGAAGGCACACTATCTCTCTAAAATAAATTATGAACCCCCAAAAACAAAGAACCCTAGCTGGGGGGTCTTAACCCCAAAAACATCGGTTTGTTTTTCGCCTACCAAGGACACTTGTCGTACTACAAACTAATAAGAAAAGATTAAGGGTTGAGATCTGACCATCAGCAGAAAGCTGTCAGGAAGCCCATGTGGGCAGCTCTTAATTTACGTGCTCAGCCAGTTGGAAAGCAACGAGAAATTCTGACTAGACAACAACACTAAACAGAATGCACCTAGAATATAGACGTGAAAGGCACATGCATGACCAAACCTTTTGAAGTGAAGTGAGTCACATCCTTGAATGTTTAATCCCAACAGCATCAGCAACCCATAATTAGAAAATGTAGTCTAAAACTAAATTAAGCAGTGGTACACAAATACAATATTTGACAAGGAAAGCCAAACACTTAAGACTAAACTTTATAGAGAGGGTGGAAGCCAAAATGAAAATGAAGATCACTTTGACACACTGGTTGATAGTCAGAGTATCTTTGGCACCTAAATTCTAATTGAGCAAGTCCAAAATGAACAAAATGTTGCACACGATTCTACCTATCCAACTGTTAGGAATGAAGAAAGAAATGCGGACATCACAGACATGGGCGCGACTGAAATTGATAGGGTAATCAGTAATATGGTTAATTTCCATATAGAAGAGGCAGTACAGAAAGAGGCTCCAAGTACCTCAATTGAAGAATCAATTCCTCTAGTGCAAGAAGTGGCAGTGCAAAAATAGCCTCCAAGTACTTTAATCCAAGAATAAGTTCTTGTAGTGCAAGAAGAGGCGGTGAAAAAAGTGGCTCCAAGCATCTTAGTTCCTCAAATCCCAGTTCATCCTCAGGGATAAGAAGCAAATGCAGAATCGGTCCATTCACTACCAGTTCAAGCTAATGAACAACAAGGAAATGCAGCATTTGTTCCTCAACTACTAGTTCACCCTGAGGAGTTGGCAATCAAGAAAAGGAAGCAACAAATATTCTATGAATGGCTTCTTGCTCCACTTACGGGTGAAGAAAAATGGGAATGTGAAAATTTAGAAGAGAAATTAACACAAGAAGAGCTCTCTTAAAGCCAAACAGATCTTGCAGAGTATTGGAAAAGGAGGACGAAACTTCAACTTTAGATGTTGAATAATGCTATCAACACATGCCACTTTAAGAATTCTGTAATTGAGAAAATTGTTAAAGAGAATGATGATTTGCAAAAGGATAATAAGGAATTGCAAAAACAAAACAAGAAATTGCAAAAAGAGAAGAAAACCTTGGAAACCCATAAAAGTGAACTAGAGAAGAAGAACACTGTAGTGGGGCAACAAAGAAAAAAATGGGAAAAAAAAAAGAATGAATTGCCAGAAAAGAGCAAGGGATTGCTGAAAGAAAAGAAGGACCTTGAATGGCAGCAAGAAAAGTCCTACTAGAAGCAGTGTGAACTTTTAATGCAATCAATAAGAAAAAAATGGAAAAAATAAAAGAGAAATTTCAAGTTCTAAAAGCTGAGAACATTTCTCTAGAAGAAATGGTGAAGAAGCAACAAGAAGAAATTTCTGAGCTAAACAAGACCTTGGGTTTCATCAATGAGGTTGAAACAGAAAAAGAAACGAAAAGTGAGAAACCTTTTCATCAAGATTTTGCTACTGATTCTGCAACTGAAAGCGAAACTGTTAAAACTGATGACAAAATCGTAATAGCTTCTGATCAAGAGGTAGATATTTAGTTAAAACAGGTTCTGCAAACTTCAAAAAAAGTACTAACAGAATCTAAACACTTGTTCAACCTCAAACTCGAATAATGGTCCAATGCATCAAGCAAAAAGTCAGAAGAAAAAAAAGAGGGATATGCATTTCTATTACACTACCATGGAGAAAACAAGAGAATCAAAAGAGTGGAAAGATCATCCAGCATACTTCCTCCTCACCACAATGGACAAAAAAGCCATCAACCTTTTATGGAAAAAAGCACGAGTGTAAGCAAATTTTACAACTAAGTCTATAATTTCTGTTATACTCCAAAATACTGATTCTGCATTTACATATTTCTATGTATATTGTATTTCAGGTACATATATTGGTCATTAACTGCAAATGAGTTCAGCTATTATGACAATATTGTAATGAAAGAAGATATGGATGGATTCCTTGGAGATGACAGAGTTACAAATACTGTGATTAATGCACACAACTACATTATCAGGGAACAAGAAAGCAATTTGGATCATCAAAAGTTCTATTTCTCGGTCAATCTCTTTGTAAGTTATAAATATTGAATTTAGATAAAATCTATTGAATGTCATTGAAACTGCATACTGATGCTACATACTAATGTTTCATACACATGTCCACACTGATGATTCATACTGATGCTGCATACTGATTGTCCATATACTAATTATGTTATGAATAAACAGATGAACTTCACCAAAGATGAAAATGATGAAGCCAAGATTAAAGAATTAAAGCACAATTTGGGGGAACAATTAAACGAACAAATGAGAATTGCGCAAAAAATCTTTATACCTCTTCTAAATCAAGAACACTACACATTGCTTATGTTCGACCCAAAGGAGAGGCGTTTCAATTTTTACAACTCTAATAGAAAAAACCTTTAAGGAGGTGAAACAAACATGCACAATGACAATGCATATAAAATGGTAAGTCTAAATTCAGTATCGCTTATATTTTCAGTGATTTCCTAGTGCATTTTTCAAACCTACGCTTAATCTATATACAAGTCAAAATGGTTGAAGAATGGTATAACAACAGAGAAAGGTTATTCCATTTGTCATTGAATGAAAGGGAAAGTTCAACAAATGACTACATCTGAATGAGCCCTACAAATACAATTTTTGAGATGGATGAAGATAAACAATGTCCAATCCAGCTTGGCTCATAAGTATAATTGTGTTTTTCAATTGTTTTATTTGAATTACTATTCTTGGTTATATATTTATGGTTAAACTAAATTTTGCAATGAATAAGATAGTAAAATTATTCTGACTAAATATTAATGTTATTGGAATTCTTAAAATTTGTTGATTATGAATAAATGTTTAGTAATAAAATGATTGTACACCAATCATTAGATTCCATATAATACTAATTGTTATTGAAACTGAATGAGTCTACTGTAACTGATGCTGCATACTGAAGCTATATATTCTTCCATAACTCAATCTGTATACTTATTCTACTTTAACTGATGATGTATGCTAATTCTATTAAACTTGATGCTGAATGCTAATTATGCAAACTTATTTTACATAGATGATTGTGGTGCTTTTATGCTGTACTACATCCGAACAATAGCAAAAAGCGAACAAATGAAAAAGTTCTTAACCAAGCGGGAAGTCAACTGTATGGGCCATGATATTGCATCTCAAATAATACATCATAGATTGAGCTGGAGCATGAAGTTTGAGGAGGAAAAACAAGCAGCTGAAGTAAAGGACAAACAAAAATCATCTTGAACAAAAAAATAAGCTAGACTTGTAACATTTCAATTGTTATGAACTTTGTTGTTTAAAATTACATTGTTATAACTCACTTTTGCACATATGTTTTTTGAATGTTACATTTCTTTTTGAATCTATCCATTTCAAATATTACATAGCTTTTTCAATCTGTTTATTCATTTTCTCCATGACAGAAAATTTGTAAAATTGAGAATAGCAAGCTTCTTTCAATAACACCTTGTTATAAAAACATGAACTCAATGCTAAAATTGATTCTTCATAAATTGGGAAACCAAAACTTGCAAAATACAAAAAACTGATGCGGCATACAAAACATATAACCTGATTCTCCATAAAATCAAAAACTGATTCTGCACGAAAAATAACAAAAAATTGATCTAATAGCAAACTTCCAAAAAAATAATACAAAAAATCGAAAACTCAAATTAAAGCCTGACATGTCTGCTTGTTGTGGTGTGAAGTCTGATGATAACGACTACATCTGACACCTCTTGTCTTATTTTTAGACTTGTAACCATAAATACATGGTCTACCACATTATTTCCTTGTAAGAGGGGGCTTAAAAGAAGCATTTCGTAGACCAAAAGTGGGGGCTTGTTTAAGTAAAAAACTGGAACAATAGGAAACTGATAACTTAGCTTATAAGGAGAAACTTTCCAGTAGTCATCCACAAAATCCTCAATATCACGGTGATCATCCATAATAACTTGCAAAGCATGAGCACAAGGAAATCCTTTAAGCTTCCATTAAACACATGAACACTAGTGTTGATGTAACACAACAACAAAAGAGTTATATCCCCCGAACCTCAAATACATCATCAGATGACCTACTAACAATACAATGACTACCTTCTTGAACAAAACCTCTAAGATCATCTTCTTTTTTTCGGACAAAACAAAGAAAACTACTTTTCTAAAACATGCCTCCTGTCGGACATCATGACCATCAACATTTCCCTAATTGATTCAATCAAATCAAGAATAGGCATGCGACGCTCTTCAGAAATTATTGCGTTAAATGATTCTGCAGTTGCATTACTCATTTCGCCCCATCAATTTTCCCGAAAATGTATAATAGAATAATGCTCTTTTGGAAGATTATCTAAAAATGAATCGGAAATATCTCCGCCGACACTTCTCATTTTCTCAATATTCCTATCAAAATCTTCAACACTACATGCATATGCACAATTTTTAAAATACTCACACAACTGATCCTTCAAAAACTTATTACCTGCACATCGCCTCTCTAAATTTTCCCTCAAATGTATAATGCAGAAACCATGAGAAGCAGTAGGGAAGTACTTTCGAATAGCATTTAAAAGCCCATGATGTCGGTCGGTAATGAACGTGATCTTCCTTCTTTGGTAATTTAATATCCGAGCCAAATGTTCAACAAACCACATCCAATTGTCTTCATTTTCTATGTCAACAATACCATAACACACAGGGAAAATCTCTGGATAGAAAAAAAAATTAATAATTACATCACAAAACAGGTTCAGCATATAACATTAATGATGCTGCACAGAAATAACAGATGTTGCAATTTCATAACACAAAAAACATAGAAAGAATAAACTGAGTCATTAATCAGTTTGTAAAAACTGATGCTGCACAAATGCTAATCAAAAGTTGAAATTCTTAGATGTATATTAGGGGGGGGCTAACCTCGCCACCCATAAATTGATTCATAAACCATTAATTGCTTCCTAATCCATTCCACATTAATAAACTGATGATACACATTATTAAACTGATGATGCACTTTAATAAACAAATCTACACAAAAAAGAATAACCTGATTCTCTAAAATAAATAAATATTGAAATTCAAAATGATATCACAAATTTGTAATTTATAACAATTAAAAAAACTTACCATTATTTGCATTTTTAACACAACAACCAAGAAGAGTACCATTATATCTTCCCTTAAAAAACATACCATCAAAGAACAACATTGGTCTACACCATCGAAATCCTTTAACACAAGCTCCAAAAGATATGAATAACCTTTCAAACCGATTACTATCATTATCAAGTTCTAATGCACAAAAAATCCATCATTGGCACGCACAAACTCATCAAGGTAGCAAGGCAAATATCCAAAGGAGAATGTCTCATCACCATTAACCTCATTATATGCAATCTCTTTGCCACACTAAGCTGCATAGTATTTAACATCAAGACCATCATTTTTAATGATAAAACAACCATTAGGCTATTGCGCAATTGCATGAACACTCCATTGACACCCCCAATAGTTTCTTTGAACAAACAGCAGTAACACGCTTCCAATCATTCATAGTGAACTTGAAAACAAAACCAACCTCAATAGTGTAAGTTTTCTACGAAACTCAACTGCACCATCTTCATAACTTTAACCCTCATAAGAAATATAATTGTGCCACTCATTTGTTGCATAATGGTGAGGTCCATAAGAGCCATACTTACCCAAATATTGGTTCTCATCTCCAATACTAGTAGTTTCAATTAGACAAGAAAACTACACACTACTAGTAGAAAGTTAGAAACAATAGACATCTCCTTCTTAGCATGAACATGAACATCAACAACTAGATTTGAAATCAAATTATTCACCAATAGAAGGGTCTGAATATCTTCATTGCACTCTAATAAACAGTTTGGTTCGCCTCCATATAATGAGTATTTCAAAAAAAAGCCTCTTGATGATAAACTTGGAAACCTAAAAGTTAATTGCCCACACAAATCCTCATAACTAGTATGTGGATAAAGCGGCACAACTATTGCACAATTTTCATATACACACTTTAACACTTTTAACAACAGACATGATATACACCCCAAAAAAAACATAAAGTTAAACTGATGATGCACATAAATAATTAGATATATATGCATTTTAAAATATAAATCTAATAACCAATAAAAACTGATGCTACACAAAAGGTTTCAAAATGATGAAACTCTCATAATATTCTGTAAAATTGATGCTGGACAAATGATAACAAAAAAATGTATAAACACTTATGCTGCACAAATATCTGTAGCACAGATGGTACACAAAATGGCAAAAAACTGATTAAATAATCCATTAACTAGTTCCCTCCCTTACAAAAAAACTTATGCCAACTGATTCTGCATAATTCTATGAGTTGATGATGCACAAGTATTAAGTTGAAAATTATTAAATATAACACCCCCCCCCCCCCAAAAAAAAAACTTATGCCAACTGATCCTGCATTCTTCTATGAGATGATGCTGCACAAATATTATGATGAAAATTATTAAATGTTTATTGGGAGGTCCCCCCAACCCCACCAAAACTTATGCCAACTGATTCTGCACAATTCTATAAGTTGATGCTGCATAAATATTAATAACCTTCGCCAAATACTAAACTAATTCATAATCCATTCTAATTCTAACAAATATACATGATAACTATACTGCAAAAAACAAGAGGACCTTCGATGAAAACAAAAATAGCACAATAAAAAATCACCTTTGCCAAACACTAGATCAAATAAAAACTAAATCAAAATCTTCAAAACTAAAAAAGCGTGCCTACAAAAAACAAAAACAAACAAAAAAAACTCAATGCGAATAATAAAAAATTGAAAAATCTGAGACTCGTTTCAAAATCTAAACCGAAATAAATTAAAAAACACACAATACTTTCAAAAAATCTAAATCGGAACAGATAAACTTCAGAGATACACTTACCTTCGAAGAAAACTTGAGAGATATACTTCAAAGAGAAAGAAAAATAGCAGAGAAATGAAAATAAAAATTGAATGATTCAAATAGAAGAGAGTAAATCTTAAGTTATATTTCCATCAATCTCCGCCGATCATGTTTAATAAAAAAAGGAAGGGTAATTATGTAACTCCGTTTCTAACGGAAAAACAGGACATGATGTCATCTTACGCGGGTTTAAAAAATGTCTCTCTTTGAAATGTTTAAAAACTGTAGTCTCAATATATAATTAAGTATTTAAAGTATACTCTAAATGTAAATTTTCCTAATTT
The DNA here is from genome assembly GCA_024362995.1 of Heteromeles arbutifolia. NCBI lineage: Eukaryota > Viridiplantae > Streptophyta > Magnoliopsida > Rosales > Rosaceae > Heteromeles > Heteromeles arbutifolia. The sequence goes on along the minus strand of JANCRC010000013.1, from coordinate 17,908,206 downwards.
TATCATCTCTATTTAAAATAAAATAAAATAAAACAATCTCTCTCCCTCTCTCCTCACTCCAGGTTCTATCTCCTTCAATTTTAACAACAAAAGTAAAAAAATTCACACACTTTGTATGTGGGCATATACTAGTTAAAATTAAGAAAATAGTTGGTGTCTCAAGTACGTCTGTTTCTCTATATCTTTCCATTTATTTTCTTCTCTCTAGCCAGAATTAACCCACACTTTTGTTTAACCATGATAACTTGAGTGTACCAAAATAAATCAAATTTAGAATTTAGACTTTGATACGACATTATTTATCACATCCAACTTCATCCCACACTACCACATACACACACTTTTGGGTGGACCAATAGCCGTGATGAAAATGGTTGTTTATATATTTCTTATAAAAAATGCTATTCTTACCACATATTTCTATCATCATTGGTACAATTTTTCTAATAAGTTATGATAGAAGTCACATGTCTTAGCCCGTCCTGGAATTATTTTATCGAGGACGTGAAATGACGGAATTGCCCTTAAGGTTGCTAAGGTGTGTGACATTTATATTTGATTAATAAGTTTTAACCCTAAGTTTTTGGAAAAATAATTGGAATTTATTGTGTTTTATTATTTTGTGTGGTTAGGGTTGTAGTGGACCACACATACTTACCTTCACTCTCCCTCTCTCTCCCGTGAGCTCTCACTCTCTCTCCCCTCTCGATTTACCCCTCCCCGTGTACTGTTCATGTACGGACGAAGTTGGAACTCGTCCATTTCTTCACAGATTGACGTCAAAAAGGTAAGATTCTTGATCCTTGCAACCTTCTGAGCATTCTGGTACCAATTTTGGAACTTGTAACCCTCGGATTAGGCGAGAAACCCTAACCCCGAAAATATGCACTGTTCATGCACACGTAAAACCTTGCATTTCAGGGAATTTCAAGCTCACAGTGAGCTTAGGGAGGTCTTCACGAGTCTTGGGGTACTTCGTTGGTAGAGTTTGGACGTCGGAGGACCGAGATCGAAGGTTTTTAAAGTTTGCCAAGCTATCGAGCTTTCTCAGGTAAAATCTAGTGATTTTCAAACCTTGAAACTTGTTTAGATGTGTTCTACATACTTAAAGCTTCATTTTGGTGCCAATTTCCTGAAAAATGGATGAAAAATGAGTGAGAAACCATAGTTGGAAAATTACCCAGAAACCGGCGAACTCACCGGCGGCCGGCGAGTCGCCGGAGAAGATGACGGAATATTCCGTCAGTTTGGACGGAATATTCCTAACGCCGTCAGTTAAATCTAACGGATGCCGTTAGCAGTTAACGAAATATTCCTGACGCCGTTTGGTCTGCCGTCAGTGTGCCTGGCACGTGACTGCGCGTGGCTAGTTCAAAAATTATTTTAAAAATATGGGGATGTTTGTGAGGTTATGTAGATCACGTTGGTATATTCAAACACCCCAATTGAGCATCGTATAAGAAGTTGTTTTAGATTGTTGGTTATGGGCTCTAAATAACGTTATTATAGTTGTTTCGCATATAGGTGAGACTTATCCCGAGGACGAGCGCAACCAAAGGCGTCACGGGGGTTACGACCCTTCGACATACCAGTGAGTAGGCAGTTGCTTTCTTTATATACCTATATACTTACTAATTTTCCTAGAAATCAAATTTAATTGAAAGTATGTTCTAAAATGCCATGCATATAATTGATATGAGATGTATGAATTGGTATATGATGCATATGTATGAAATGATGCGGTGGACGCACAGGTAAGTATCAGGTGAGTTATATTGTGTTGATGATGTGATTGGTAATGTGAGCTCATAACCTGCACCACCGGTGTTAGTGCTTATGTTGATATTCACCTTCCGAACTGCACGCTCCCTTGGATCGAAGTAGGTGTAAGTCCTGTCGTACATACCACTTTTGTGGTTTCGACTCGTAGGTGACCTGCGATATGTCGCACAGCTGTTTGATGAGAGATGCACTAGAGCGTATTATTACACCAAGTCCTGTCGTACAGACCACTTTTGTGGTTCCGACTCATGTGCAGGCATAGGTATTAAGCTATATGATTAGCCGTACAGAACCACTGCAGGGTCTCCAGCTGATTTATTATTCTACCTGATATATATTTGCATATCCTCACTATGTTTTGATGCATATGGCATGGCATACTTTCAAACTATTGATTTTGAACGATAATTTGAGAAAATGTTGAGATATATATGCTATATGCTATTTTCTGGGAAAGTATAAAGGTTTTACAGTGAGGGGTTATATATGTTGATAATGGAAATGTTTTGAAAGCTTTGTTTTTCTGACCCACTCACCTTGTTTTACGCCCCTCCAGGTTATAGTTAGAAGTGTTTGGTGGCTCACAAGGATCCTCACGGCTGTTCTGACAGACTTCACACATGTAGGACTCACCCTCGGGTGTTGTAATTTAGTAATTGTCCTACTTGACTGGATTTAGAATCTTATGCTCTGATTATGTGTATTTCACACTTAAACTCTTGCTAGCATGTCTTTTGGATGGTACTGCTAGTATTCGGCTTTTAGTCTTTCATAACTCTATTATCTTATTGCTTCCACATTGCGTTATGGTTACATCACATTAGTGATGGCCAGCACGCCCTGATTTCTAGGTTGGGGTGTGTTAGTTTGGTATCAGAGCTTCTGGGTTTGCAGTCTTGTATAAATTGTGAATTTTCTGATTATCTTTGGTGTCTTCTGTCAGAACTATGCCGCCTCGTAGGGATCCACATTCTTCTTCTAAGCCCAGTTTCCCAAATGTATCTCAGTTAGGGGAAGCCATAGCCCATGCCTTTCAGACTTCATTTCGTCCTCCTCAGATAACGCCCCTGGAGACTGTTTATAATCTGAAGTTGGATTATTTCATTGGTAATGAGGGTCCTGAAAGGGCAGAAAAGTGGTTAGACTGTATTGGGAAGACCTACTAGGTGATACAGAGTCAGGGGAATCTTCCTGCTAGTAGATGGGTCGAGACTACTACGTGGTTTCTAGGAAGAGAACCCGCAGGTTGGTGGGAAAATGAGACTAAATTTATGACGCCTGAAGCAGCAACTGATTGGGAAACATTTAAAGAGACATTTAAGAGAAGATTCATTCCTTCAGAGTACATTAATCGTAAGAAGCAAGAGTTCACTCAGTTGAAGCAAAAGAAAATGTCGGCGAATGAGTACTATAGGAAGTTTACAGACTTATCTCGCTATGATCCAGAAGTGGCTGTTAATTAGGTGGAAATGCTTCGTCGTTTTAAGTTGGGAACGAAGAAGAAATGGCGGACACTTGCCAGTGCTATTCTTTGCACCACTTATCATGAGTTTTCTGAGATTTTGGTTCTGATTGAGGACTCCGAAAACTTGCCTAGTGAAAGTGAAGAAGAGGAAGATAAGAATGGTGATAATCAGAGAAGAGATGATAGGGGTAAAGGTACTTTGACTTCGGGACCCCGTAAGACCCAGAATTTCAAGAAAAGTGGAGCGAGCTCGAGTTCTTCTAGTGGAAGATTTAGTGCTATGGGCCCGAGGAGAGGTGGAAGATTTACTGGTGGACCCAGGTTTCAGAGGCAGAGAGATTTTGGTGGTGCTGGTGGTTCAGGCCCTCCATTTTGCCGCCGTTGTAATTCCAGACATTATGGGGAGTGCATGAGAGGTAGCGGTGCTTGCTACACATGTGGACAGACAGGACATAAAGCTGCACAGTGTCCCCAGAGTCAGCAGAGGCCTCAGCAGCCTGTTATGCCTCCTCCAGCGCTGATCCAGCAGAATCCCAGAGCAGGCAGTTATGGTCAGATGAGTCAGGGTGGTGCTGCTTACCACTACCAGGGTAATGCTGCTCCCTATGCTTCAGGACAGTATCAGTATTCCCAGGATCCTTATTTTCAGAGTGGGTATTCCCAAAATCCTAGAGGTTATACTTCTTATCCTTCTATGCCAGCTAGCGGATCTCAGTGGTATCAGGGAGGTCAGTCCCAGCAGGGAGAGGTTGTTGCTAGCGGTGCAGGACTATCTAGGCAGTCTAGCCAGACAGGATAGGGACGTAGTTCTCATGGGCGAGGTAATCAGAGTAACAGAGGTCGTGGAGGACGACAACAAACCCAGGGACGTGTTAACAACATCTCACTGCAAGATGCTCAGAACCATCCAGACTTGATTATGGGTACGTTAAACATCCTTAGTCACTTTGCTAGAGTTTTGATTGATTGTGGTGCTACGCACTCTGTGATTTCTCATACAATTGCTCAAATGACACAACCTCATCCTACACCTCTAGGATTTGATTTAGAGTTTGCTATGCCTAGAGGGGACAAATGTCATGTTGATAGTGTTTATCTAGGGTGTCCAATGATGATAGATGATGTAGCTATGCCAGCTAATCTTATCCCGTTAGATATTGTGGATTTTGATGTAATTTTAGGGGCAGATTGGTTACATTATAATCGTGCCCATATAGATTGTTACGGGAAATCAGTCACTTTTCATCATCCTGGACTACCTGAGGTTATGTTTGTGGGCGAGAGAAGTGGGGTGAGGCATGGTGTTATTTCTGCCATGAAGGCAAATAAGTTGTTATCGAAAGGTTGTCAGGGATACTTAGCACATGTGGTGTTAAATGATGTTACTCCTAGTAGTGTGGAGGAAGTTGGAGTAGTCATGCATTATCCTGATGTATTTCCTGACGATTTACCTGGATTGCCGCCAGACAGAGATGTGGAGTTTTCTATTGATTTGCTTCCAGGTACGAATCCTATATCTTTGACTCCATATAGAATGGCTACGGCTGAATTGAGAGAGTTGAAAGTTCAGTTGCAGGAATTAATTGATAAAGGTTTTATTCAACCTAGTACTTCACCTTGGGGAGCCCCAGTATTGTTTGTGAGAAAGAAAGATGGAACTCTGAGATTATGTATTGATTACAGGCAGCTGAATCGGGTAACGATTAAAAACCGTTATCCATTACCTCATATTGATGATTTATTTGATCAGCTTAAGGGTGCATATGTATTCTCTAAGATTGATTTGAGATCGGGCTATTATCAGTTGAAGATTAAAGATGAGGATGTCCCTAAAACGGCTTTTAGGACCTGTTATGGACATTATGAGTTTTTGGTGATGCCATTTGGATTGACTAATGCACCAACAGCTTTTATGAGGTTGATGAATGAAGTATTCCAGCAATATCTTGATAGGTTTGTCATTGTTTTCATTGATGATATTCTGGTATATTCTAAATCCAAAATGGAGCATATTCGACATCTTCATTTGGTGTTAGAGAAATTGAGGGAGCATCGTTTGTATGCCAAGTTTAGTAAATGCCAATTTTGGTTAAATCAAGTGGCATTTTTGGGGCATGTTGTATCGGCACAAGGAATTCAAGTAGATCCTCAAAAGATTGCAGCAGTGGAGAATTGGGAGCAACCACGAACCGTCACTGAGGTACGGAGTTTCCTTGGTCTAGCAGGGTACTATCGACGATTCGTTCAAGATTTTTCTATGATTGCTTTACCACTAACAAGGTTAACCATGAAGGATGTTAAGTTCGAGTGGGATGATAATTGTGAGCAGAGTTTCCAGCGGTTGAAGTATTGTCTCACTCATGCACCTGTATTGGTACTTCCTGATGATAGTGGCAATTTTGAGATTTACAGTGATGCTTCATTGAATGGTATGGGATGTGTTTTGATGCAGCATAATAGAGTGATTGCTTATGCTTCTCGGCAGTTGAAGATTCATGAAAGGAATTATCCTACTCACGACCTTGAGTTGGCAACTATTGTCTTTGCTTTGAAGATTTGGAGGCATTATCTCTATGGTGAGAAATGTAAGATCTTTACAGATCATAACAGTTTTCAGTATCTTTTTACTCAGCATGATCTTAATCTTCGTCAGCAAAGATGGTTGGAGTTACTAAGTGATTATGACTGCATGATTGAGTATCATCCTAGTCGTGCAAATGTAGTAGCTGATGCACTGAGTAGGAAACCTCAAGGCCGACTTAATGCTTTGTATGCTTGTCGTGTTCCTCTTCTTGCGGATTTGAAGTCCACTGGAGTAAAGTTAGAAATGGAAGATCGAATGGAAGCATTTCTTGCCAGTTTCCAAGTCAGGCCAATTTTGGTTGATCATGTGCGTGAAGTCCAGGTGAATGATGAGGAATCTCAAGATATAATTGAGGCTGTTGAAAGAGGTAAAAAGAAAGATTTCAGAATCAGGGAATCAGACGGTATGCTTATGCAAGAGAATATGATGTATGTGCCTAATGATGAGGAATTAAAGAAGGAAATTTTGGATGAAGCACATTGTTCGGCTTATGCCATGCATCCAGGAGGAACTAAGATGTATCATACCATTCGACCATTTTATTATTGGCCGGGTATGAAAAGGGAGATTGCAGAATATGTAAGTAAGTGCGTCATCGGTCAACAGGTTAAAGCAGAAAGGAAAAGGCCGTTTGGGTTGATGCAGCCGCTCCCCGTTCCTCAGTGGAAGTGGGAAAATATCACTATGGATTTTATGTATAAGCTTCCACGTACGCAGAATGGTTTTGATGGTGTTTGGGTAGTCGTAGATCATCTTACCAAATCAGCGCACTTCATTCCAGTGAGGGAGAAGTATCCTCTGAACAAGTTGGCTAAATTCTTCATTAGGATGATTGTGAAATATCATGGAGTCCCAATGAGTATTATTTCTGATCGAGACCCAAGATTTACTTCTCAGTTTTGGGTGGCTTTTCAAGAAGCTCTTGGTACGAGATTGCTTTACAGCACTGCTTGTCATCCTTAAACAGATGGTCAATCTGAGAGGACCATTCAGACGTTGGAAGATATGCTAAGATCTTCAGTGTTGCAGTTTGGTGATTCTTGGCATGATCGCTTGGATTTGATGGAATTTGCCTACAATAATAGTTTTCATTCGAGTATTTGTATGGCACCTTTTGAGGCACTTTATGGTAGAGCTTGCCGTACACCTTTGTGTTGGTCAGAGGTAGGTGAACGAGCTTTGGTGGGCCCTGAGATAGTGGAAGAGACAACTCAGAATGTTCAGGTGATTAAGTCTAACCTGAAAGCGGCCCAAGATCGACAAAAGAGTTTGGCGGATAGACATGCCACTGATCGGGTTTATAATGTGGGTGATTTGGTATTTTTGAAATTATCACCTTAGAGAGGTGTGGTTCGATTTGGAAAGAAAGGCAAGTTAAGTCCTAGGTACATAGGACCTTATGTGATTACAGAAAAGGTTGGTGAAGTTGCCTACAGATTAGAGTTGCCTCCAGAGTTATCCAAGGTGCATAATATGTTTCATGTCTTGATGCTTCGACACTATGTTTCAGATCCTTCACATGTGATTCCTCCTCAACCTTTGGAGATTAATCCAGATTTGACGTATGATGAGGAACCAGTGACTATCTTGGATTGGAAAGACAAGGTTTTAAGGAATAAAACAGTGAGCTTGGTGAAAGTATTGTGGAAAAACCACTCGGTAGAAGAAGCTACTTGGGAGACTGAAGATCGAATGAGAGAGATGTATCTGAGGTTGTTCTATGAGTATTAGTGGTTTGATTGGTTGTGTGAATTTCGAGGACGAAATTCTATAAGGAGGGTAGATTGTCACAGCCCGTCCCGGAATTATTTTATCGAGGATGTGAAATGACGGAATTGCCCTTAAGGGTGCTAAGGTGTGTGACATTTATATTTGATTAATAAGTTATAAACCTAAGTTTTTGGAAAAATAATTGGAATTTATTGTGTTTTATTATTTTGTGTGGTTAGGGTTGTAGTGGACCACACATACTTACCCTCACTCTCCCTCTCTCTCCCGTGAGCTCTCACTCTCTCTCCCCTCTCGATTTACCCCTCCCCCTGTACTGTTCATGTACGGACGAAGTTGGAACTCGTCCATTTCTTCACAGATCGACGTCAAAAAGGTAAGATTCTTGATCCTTGCAAACTTCTGAGCATTCTGGTACCAATTTTGGAACTTGTAACCCTCGGATTAGGCAAGAAACCTTAACCCCGAAAATGTGCACTGTTCATGCACATGTAAAACCTTGCATTTCAGGGAATTTCAAGCTCACAGTGAGCTTAAGGAGGTCCTCACAAGTCTCGAGGTACTTCGTTGGTAGAGTTTGGATGTCGGAGGACCGAGATCGAAGGTTTTTAAAGTTTGCTGAGCTATCGAGCTTTCTCAGGTAAAATCTAGTGATTTTCAAGCCCTGAAACTTGTTTAGATGTGTTCTACATGCTTAGAGCTTCATTTTGGTACCAATTTCATGAAAAATGGATGAAAAATGAGTGAGAAACCATAGTTGGAAAATTACCCAGAAACCGGCGAACTCACCGGCGGCCCGCGAGTCGCCGGAGAAGATGACGGAATATTTCGTCAGTTTGGATGGAATATTCCTGACACCGTCAGTTAAATCTAACGGTTGCCGTTAGCAGTTAACGGAATATTCCATGAAATATTCCTGATGCCGTTTGGTCTGCCGTCAGTGTGCCTGGCACGTGACCGCGCGTGGGTCCGTGCCATTCCCGATGCATGGGGGATCGTGGCTAGTCCAAAAATTATTTTAAAAATATGCGGATGTTTATGAGGTTGTGTAGATCACGTTGATATATTCAAACACCCCAATTGAGCATCGTATGAGAAGTTATTTTAGATTGTTGGTTATGTGCTCTAAATAACGTTATTATAGTTGTTTCGCATATCGGTTAGACTTATCCCGAGGACGAGCGCAATCAAAGGCGTCACGGGGTTTACGACCCTTCGACATACCAGTGAGTAGGCAGTTGCTTTCTTTATATACCTATATACTTACTAATTTTCCTAGAAATCGAATTTAATTGAAAGTATGTTCTAAAATGCCATGCATATAATTGATATGAGATGTATGAATTGGTATATGATGCATATGTATGAAATGATGCGGTGGACGCACAGGTAAGTATCAGGTGAGTTATATTGTGTTGATGATGTGATTGGTGATGTGAGCTCATAACCTGCACCACCGGTGTTAGTGCTTATGTTGATATTCACCTCCCGCACCGCACGCTCCCTTGGATCCAAGTAGGTGTAAGTCCTGTCGTACATACCACTTTTGTGGTTCCGACTCGTAGGTGACCAGCGATACGTCGCACAGCTGTTTGATGAGAGATGCACTAGAGCGTATTATTACACCAAGTCCTGTCGTACAGACCACTTTTATGGTTCCGACTCGTGTGCAGGCATAGGTATTTAGCTATATGATTAGCCGTACAGGACCACTGCAGGGTCTCCGGCTGATTTATTATTCTACCTGATATATATTTGCATATCCTCACTATGTTTTGATGCATATGGCATGGCATACTTTCATACTATTGATTTTGAACGATGATTTGAGAAAATGTTGAGATATATATGCTATATGCTATTTTCTGGGAAAGTATACAAGTTTTACAGTGAAGGGTTATATATGTTGATAAAGGAAATGTTTTGAAAGCTTTGTTTTACTGACCCACTCACCTTGTTTTACGCCCCTCCAGGTTATAGTTAGAAGTGTTTGGTGGCTCACGAGGATCCCCACGGCTATTCTAACAGACTTCACACATGTAGGACTCACCCTCGGGTGTTGTAATTTAGTAATTGTCCTACTTGACTGGATTTAGAATCTTATGCTCTGATTATGTGTATTTCACGCTTAAACTCTCGCTAGCATGTCTTTTGGATGGTACTGCTAGTATTCGGCTTTTAGTCTTTCATAACTCTGTTATCTTATTGCTTCCGCATTGCGTTATGGTTACGTCACATTAGTGATGGCCAGCACGCCCTGATTTCCAAGTCGGGGTGTGTCATCACATACGTTGGTGAACCCCAACTCTATTAAAAAAATGATAACTGTATTGTTATTCGTATCTTATTCAAATGTCATCATTTTCTGTTTTGGGAGTACCAGTAATGTCATATTATTATATATTTAATAAATGTTTCATAAGAAAAAGTGAGAATGTGAGATCCCTACCATCAAACTATTCCGGAAGTATATCTTAACGAATCCCAGTGGTCGATTAGAAATAGTTTTTTGTTTTGTACACAACTAGTATATAAGATTCCACGTCGAAAAGGTAGACTGGTGGTTGCTATGTCATGAGATCGTCCGTACACATCAACTTGCTGTATTTTAGCTTAAAATAGTATATATATCTGCATGCGTGCATATAATATTAAAACTTCAATATTATTTATATTTATTTTTAATTTTGGTTGATATATATATATATATATATATATATATATATATATATATATATAAAAGGAAAACTAATGAAAAGGACTTGAAAACTTTGAGTTTTAACGATAAAGACAAAATAAAGGGTAAAGTGAATAGTACCATGATTGACTTTTTAGTGTAAAAATGTAGTTTTTTGTTAAAGTGAACAATATCATGAGCTTTTCGTTAAAGTTCCCATATATATATCCTTCATTTTTTTAAATTTGTTTAATAATTTTCTATTATTTAGTAAATTTTAGAAACTTTTTTGGTTGTTGGGTTTTGACTCAATTTGACACACCCCGTCCCGAAGGTAGGGCGTGCTGGCCGTCACGTGAACGTGACGTAAGCCATGTGCACTGTGCGGAAGCAGGATCAATTCAACGGATACAAACCAATCTGAACTGAAACACTAGCAATACTAGTGTACAAGAAGTGTGAATTTCAATAATACAGAGCATAATAGTCTACGTGCAGTCAAGCAGAAGTACCGAATAGAATTAACACCCGAAGGTGGCCTTAAATAAATAGAATTCTGTCAGAACGTCCGATGAGTTCCTCGTATGCCACCAACGAACGCTACCTAATACCTGGAGGGGCGAAAAACATAAAACTGAGTGGATCAGAAACAATTCTTTTCAAAACCTTTCTTTCAAAAGTTGTAACCCTTCGCCGTAAAACCTGTATAATTTCCCAGAAATAAAGTATATACCCATATATATATTTCTCAAAACTCGCTGGAAAATATGTATGTATGAAAGTATGTATATGCCATGCCAAAGTATCAACTGAATGCCAAAGCATCTCAATGAATGTGATTGAATAATCAAATATCATATCAGCCCTCGGCTGTATATAGCTCATATCAAACTCAACAAATCATATAACTTATAATCATCATAATCAAATCATATATATACCCTGCACACACATCAATACCACCTCTAGTGGTCTGCACAACATCACTGATAATAAACTAATATGCTCTAGTGCTACAATCACGTGAAGACTGAGCGATAAATAGCAGGTCACCTACGAGTCGAACCCATCTATAGTGGCCTATTCGACAGGACTGAGCACCTAACTTCGATCCAAGGCGAGCATACGGTGCGGGAGGTGAACAACACGTGAAAGACTGAGCCCCTCTCTGGGCGTGAGCACTAATATCAGTGTGCAGGTTATGAGCTCTAATCATATCACATCACATCACATTTCATCATTCGTTCACAATAACTAGCATATAAACTTACCTGCCACTTACATGTGCGTCCTCAGCACCGACATTAATATAAACAATCAATAATACATAATTAAACAAATAGATACTTTGCATGGCATTTCATATCACATTTCATTTAAACTGATTTTCTGGGCAAAACTCATTTATATAGGTATATACGGAAAAATAACTGCCCACTCACTGGTATGTAGACGGGTCGTAACCTCCGTGCCTACCTTGGCTACGCTCGTCCTCTGGATAAGTCTCGCCTATATGAGAAGTAACTAAAATAACGTTAATTAACGCACATAAATGACAATTACTAATAACTTCTCATACGTAGCTCATTTTTGGCATATGAATATACCGACGAGACCTGCACGACGTCACGAGCGTCGTGATATTTTTAAAATAATTTTACTATAGCTCACGCGCCCCCACGCGCCTGACAAGGAACTGTCAAACGCGCCCCCACGCGCATGGCACACGCCTGGCGCGTGTCGTCTTCAGCCTTAGGTCGCCGGCGCCGGCCACCGGTCGTCGGAAACCTGCAACTTGCCATATCTTGGCCATTTCTTCACCATTTCAACTCATTTTTCTTCCTACGTGATCTAAATTAAGAGAGGAAGAGGGCTATACCTTCAAAAACCTTGAAAAAGCTTCGAATCACGACAGAGCAAAATCTCAAAAATCGGCCACTTTCGAACTGGGGTTTCCCGACGTCCAACTCGAGCCAACGATACACTCCGAGGTTCGTGAGGGTCTCACAAAGCTCCCTATGAGCTTGGATTGTCCTAAAACAAAGCCAATAAAAAGTTGATGAATAGTACCCAAATCGGACCTCGGGTTTTCGACGTGAAAACGTACGAGTTCTTACCTGAAACTGGTGTCGACGATTTCGTATGGACCTCAGGAGCATAATGGAACCCTTTTCTGCGTCGATCCGTGAAGATTTGGTGTCCTTTGGGTGTGGTCCGTACGTGAGGGAAGGAAAAGAGTGACGAGTTCGAGAGAGATAGATAGAGTGACGGGAAGAGAGAGAGTGAACGTGAGATGTGTGTGTTCTCTTAGTCACCAATCAATTGTCAAGGACCAATAATTTGATTGGTTTCAATTATTTAGGGTAGTGCACCATTGGACAATTTCACACATACATACACACGTGTCAATAACCCCCATAAGGGTATTTTTGTCCTTTCATGTCCCTAGTGATGTAATTTTCAGGACGGGCTGTTACAATCTACCCACCTTATAAAAATTTCGTCCCCAAAATTTACATAACCAAAACCATCCACTAGTACTCATAAAACAACCTCGGGTACATCTCTCTCATCCGATCCTCTGTCTCTCAAGTAGCTTCTTCCACTGAATGATTCCTCCACAAAACTTTAACCAACTGCACCGTCTTGTTTCTCAAAACCTTTTCTTTCCAATCCAATATAGTCACTGGCTCCTCATCATAAGTCAAATCCGAACTAATCTCCAAGGGTTGATGAGGTATCACATGTGAAGGATCTGAGACATAATGTCGAAGCATCGACACATGAAACACATTATGTACCTTAGACAGCTCTGACGGCAACTCAAGCCTGTAGGCAACCTCACCGACTCTCTCGGTGATCTGGTACGGCCCGATGTACCTAGGACTCAACTTTCCTTTCTTTCCAAATCGAACAACACCCCTCCAAGGTGATAACTTCAAAAATACCCAATCACCGACCTTGTACACTATATCAGTAGCATGTCTATCTGCCAAACTATTTTGGACATTCTGAGTAGTCTCCTCTACTAACTCAGGGCCCACCAAAACTCGTTCACCAACCTCTGACCAACATAAAGGTGTACGACAAGGCTTGCCATACAATGCCTCGAATGGCGCCATACCAATACTCGAGTGAAAGCTGTTGTTATAGGCAAATTCCATCAAATCCAACCGCTTATGCCAAGGGTCACCAAACTGCAACACCGAAGATCTTAGCATGTCCTCCAAAGTCTGAATCGTCCTTTCAGATTGTTCATCTGTCTGAGGATGATATGTCGTACTGTACAGCAATCTCGAACCCAAAGCTTCCTGAAATGCTATCCAAAACTTAGAAGTAAATCTCGGATCTCGATCTGAAACAATACTCACAGGAACTCCATGATACTTCACAATCTTCGTGATGAACAATTCCGTTAACTTGTTCAAAGAATACTTTTCCCTCATAGGAATGAAATGTGCTGACTTAGTAAGCCTATCAACAACCACCCAAATTCCATCATAACCATTTTGTGTACGAGGAAGCTTGTACACAAAATCCATAGTAATATTTTCCCATTTCCACCGCGGAACGGGAAGTGGCTGTGACAACCCAAATGGTTTCTTTCTTTCAGCTTTAACCTGCTGGCACACGATACACCTACTTACATACTCTGCAATTTCCCTCTTCATACCTGGCCAATAGTAAAATGGCCTAATGGTATGATACATCTTAGTTCCTCCTGGATGCATCACATAAGCTGAAATATGTGCCTCATCAAGAATTGCCTTCTTTAATTCCTCATTATTTGGCACGTACATCATATTCCCTTGCATAAGCATGCCATCCGTCTCTCTAACTCTGAGATTCTTCTTTTTCCCTAGATTCCTCAAACGAATTAATTCTTGAATCTCTTCATCAATCATCTGAGTCTCGAGTATACGATCAATCAGAATAGGCCTAACTTAGAAACTAGCAAGTAAGGCTCTATCTTGCTCTGCCACAGCTCTTTCTTGATCTTCCAATTCCAATCTCACTCCAGTAGACCTCAAATCTACCGAAGAGGAACACGAGAAGCATAGAAAGCATTAGCCCGACCTTGAGATTTCCTACTCAAAGCATCAGCCACTACATTAACACGTCCAGGATGATACTCAATCGTGCAATTGTAGTCACTTAATAGCTCAATCCATCTTCGCTGACGAAGATTCAAATGTTTCTGCGTGAACAGGTACTGAAGACTCTTGTGATCTGAGATAGTGTCTCCAAATCTTCAAAGCGAAAGCAATGGCTGCCAATTCCAAATCATGTGTAGGGTAATTCATCTCGTGAGGCTTTAACTGACGCGAAGCGTAAGCAATTACCCTACCATGCTGCATCAACACGCAACCCAAGCCATTCAAAGAAGCATCACTATAAACCTCAAAATTACCACTATCATCAGGAAGAGTCAAAACAGGCGTATGAGTGAGATAATACTTCAACTGTTGGAAACTCTGCTCACACTTATCATCCCACTCGAATTTAACTTCCTTCCTGGTCAACCTTGTTAGTGGTAAAGCCATAACTGGGAAATCCTTAACAAAGCGCCGATAATAACCCGCTAAACCAAGGAAACTCCGTACCTCGGTGACGGTTCGCGACTGTTCCCAATTCTCCACATCTGCTATCTTCTGAGGGTCTACCCGAATACCCTGAGCTGAAACAACATGCCCCAAGAAAGCAACTTGATCTAACCAAAATTGGCACTTGCTGAACTTAGCATACAACCGATGTTCCCTCAGCTTCTTCAACACCAAAGTAAGATGTCGGACATGGTCTGCCTTCGACTTAGAATACACCAAAATGTCATCAATGAAGACAATGACAAATCTATCCAAGTACTGCTGAAACACCTTATTCATCAACCCCATGAAAGCTGCGGGTGCATTTGTCAATCCAAATGGCATCACAAGAAACTCATAATGACCATAACGAGTCCTAAAAGCAGTTTTAGGAACATCATCGCTCTTGATCTTCAACTGATAATAACCAGACCTTAGATCATTCTTAGAAAATACGCAGGCACCTCTGAGTTGATAAAAAAGATCGTCAATACGAGGTAAAGGATAACGGTTTTTAATCGTCATCCGATTCAATTGCCTGTAATTGATACAAAGCCTCAAAGTACCATCTTTCTTCCTTACAAACAAAACTGGAGCTCCCCAAGGTGAAGTACTAG
The DNA here is from genome assembly GCA_024362995.1 of Heteromeles arbutifolia. NCBI lineage: Eukaryota > Viridiplantae > Streptophyta > Magnoliopsida > Rosales > Rosaceae > Heteromeles > Heteromeles arbutifolia. The sequence goes on along the minus strand of JANCRC010000013.1, from coordinate 17,892,770 downwards.
GCTGGATGAAACCTTTATCAACCAACTCTTGTAACTAAATCTTCAACTCTTTTAGCTCGGCAGGAGCCATACGATAAGGAGTCAAAGAAATAGGATTAGTACCTGGAAGTAAATCAATAGCGAACTCCACATCACGATCTGGCGGCAATCCAGGTAAATCATCAGGGAAAACGTCAGAAAAATGTCTAACCACCTTGACATTCTCCACGCTAACCGGAGCATCATCATTAAGTACCACATGAGCCAAGTACCCTTGACAACCTTTCTTTAGTAACTTTTTGGTTTTCACGGCCGAAATGATACCATGCCTCAAACTACTAGGCTCACCCATGAATGTAACTTCAGGTAGCCCAGGACGATGAAAAGTCACTGATTTCCCGTAACAGTCAATCTTAGCATGATTGCAATGCAACCAATCTGTGCCTAAGATGACGTCAAAATCCACAATATCTAGCGAAGTGAGGTTAGCAGGCATAACCACATTCTCCACTATTACGGGACAACCTGGATACACATAGTCTACATAACACTTCTCTCCTCTGGGCATAGCAAACTCCAACTCATACCCAAGAGGTGAAGATTGAGGTTGTGTCAATTGAGTAAACATATGAGAAATCACTGAATAAGTAGCACCACAGTCAATCAACACTTTAGCATAATGACCAAGAATATTTAACGTACCCATGATCAAATCCGGATTATTCTGAGCATCCTGCAGTGAAAGGTTGTTAATACGTCCCTGGGTCTACTGCCATCATCTGCCTCTGCTAGCATGAACTCCTCGCCCTTGAGGATTACGCCCCTGTCCTGATTGACCATGCTGTCTCGAAGACCCAACTCCACTGGAAGTAGCATCAACCTGCTGAGACTGTCCTCCAGAATGCCACTGGGATCCACCTGCCGAATATTGCTGCTGAGGCATATATCCTCCAGAGTACTGCTGTGGAGGCATATATCCTCCAGAATACTAACCATAACTGCCATGCTGATAAGGATCCTGGGGGTACTGGTACTGTCCCGAAGCATAAGGAACAGAATCTCCCTGATAGTGGTATGCACCACCACGGCCCATCTGAGTATAACCACCCTGTCCTGAGAACTGCTGAGCTGGAGCTGGCCGTGGTAAAAGAGGCTGCTGAGGTCTCTGCTGACCTTAAGGACAAAATTTAACCAGATGTCCCTCCTGACCACAAGTATAACAACCAGTGCTACCTCTTCGACATTCCCCCAAATGTCGACTACTGCATCTACGGCACCAAGGTGCGTTTCCTCTGCCAAAATTCCCCTAACTCGGAGCTCTAGAATCCCTGAAGAACCTACCACCTCATCTCTGACCTATGGAACTGAAACCTCCACTAGTAGAACTAGAACTAGTCCCACTACGCTTAAAGTTCTGAGCCTGGCAAGGTCCTTGTGAGAAATGACCTTTACCCTTATCCATATTCTGATTCCCATTCTTCCCTTCCTCTTCACTGTCAATGGGCAAATTATCAGAATCCTCAATCTGCAGTAAAGCTTCATAAAACTCATGATAAGTGGCACAGGGAATTGCAATCGTAATGGTACGTCATTTCTTCTTAGTGCCCAACTTAAAACGACGTAGCATCTCAACCGAATCAGCAGCAACTTCCGGATGATAACGAGATAGATCAGTAAACTTCCTTTAGTACTCATTAGCTGACAGCTTCTTATGCCTCAAACCAGTGAATTCCTGTTTCTTATGATCAAGGTAAGCATGATGAATAAATCTCTTATAGAACAACTGCTTAAACACCTCCCAATCTCGAGACTCTTCCTGGGGTAACTCATCAGCTAACTGTCCCCACCATGAAGCTGGTTCTTTTCCGAAAAACCATGAAGTCGTCTCCACCCATCTGTCTGGAGATAGACTCCCCTGATTCTGCATCAACCTGAAAGTCTTCTCAATATGCATCAACCACTTCTCTGAACCCTCGGGGCCTTCATTCTCCACAAAAGTGGTTATCTTCAAATTATGAACTGACTCCAGAGGGGTCCGCTGAGGCGGGCGAATAACTGACTGAATAGCACTCGCTATAGCTTCCCCTAACTGAGCTATGTCAGGGAAACTAGGTTCGGCTGAACGACGTGGCTCCCTACGAGGTGGCATAGTTCTGACAGAAACACCAAGATAATTAGAATACTCACAAGATATGCAAGACTGCCAAACCTAGGATCTGATACCAAACTGACACACCCCGTGACGTAAGCCATGTGCACTGTGTGGAAGTAGGATCAATTCAAAGCATACAAACCAATCTGAACTGAAACACTAGCAATACTAGTGTACAAGAAGTGTGAATTTCAATAATACAAAGCATAATGGTCTACGTGCAGTCAAGCAGAAGTACTGAATAGAATTAACACCCGAAGGTGGCCCTACATAAATAGAATTCTGTCAAAACGTCCGATGAGTTCCTCGTATGCCACCAACGAACGCTACCTAATACCTGGAGGGGCGAAAAACATAAAACTGGGTGGGTTAGAAACAATTCTTTTCAAAACCTTTCCTTTCAAAAGTTATAACCCCTCGCCGTAAAACCTGTATAATTTCCCAGAAATAAAGTATATACTCATATATATATTTCTCAAAACCCGCTGGAAAATATGTATGTATGAAAGTATGTATATGCCATGCCAAAGTATCAACTGAATGCCAAAGCATCTCAGTGAATGTGATTGAATAATCAAATATCATCTCAGCCCTCGGCTGTATATAGCTCATATCAAACTCAACAAATCATATAACTTATAATCATCATAATCAAATCATATATATACCCTACACACACATCAATACCACCTCTAGTGGTCTGCACAACATCACTGATAATAAACTAATATGCTCTAGTGCTACAATCACGTGAAGACTGAGCGATAAATCGCGGGTCACCTACGAGTCGAACCCATCTATAGTGGCCTATTCGACAGGACTGAGCACCCAACTTGGATCCAAGGCGAGCATGCGGTGCGGGAGGTGAACAACACGTGAAAGACTGAGCCCCTCTCTGGGCGTGAGCACTAATATCAGTGTGCAGGTTTATGAGCTCTAATCATATCACATCACATCACATTTCATCATTCGTTCACAATAACTAGCGTATAAACTTACCTGCCACTTACCTGTGCGTCATCAGCACCGACATTAATATAAACAATCAGTAATGCATAATTAAACAAATAGATACTTTGCATGGCATTTCATATCACATTTCATTTAAACTGATTTTCTGGGCAAAACTCATTTATATAGGTATATACGGAAAAATAACTGCCCACTCACTGGTATGTAGACGGGTCGTAACCTCCGTGCCTAGCCTGGCTACGCTCGTCCTCTGGATAGGTCTCGCCTATATGAGAAGTAACTGGAATAACGTTAATTAATGCACATAAATGACAATTACAAATAACTTCTCATACGTAGCTCAATTTTGGCATATGAATATACCAACGAGACCTACACGACGTCACGAGCGTCGTGATATTTTTAAAATAGTTTTACTGTAGCTCACGCGCCCCTATGCGCATGGCACGCGCCTGGCGCGTGTCGTCTTCAACCTTGGGTCGCCAGCGCCGGCCACCGGTCGCCGGAAACCTGCAACATGCCATATCTCGGCCATTTCTTCACCATTTCAACTCATTTTTCTTCCTACGTGATCTAAATTAAGAGAGGAAGAAGGCTATACCTTCAAAATCCTCGAAAAAGCTTCGAATCACGACGGAGCAAAATCTCAAAAACCGGCCACTTTCGAACTGGTGTTTCCCGACGTCCAACTCGATCCAACGATACACTCCAAGGTTCGTGAGGGTTTTACAAAGCTCCCTGTGAGCTTGGATTGTCCTAAAACAAAGCCAATAAAAAGTCGATAAATAGTACCCAAATCGGACCTCGGGTTTTCGACGTGAAAACGTACGAGTTCTTACCTGAAACTGGTGTCGACGAGTTCGTATGGACCTCAGGAACACAATGGAACCCTTTTCTGCGTCGATCCGTGAAGATTTGGTGTCCTTTGGGTGTGGTCCATACGTGAGGGAGGGAAGAGAGTGACGAGTTCGAGAGAGAGAGAGAGAGAGTGACAGGAAGAGAAAGAGTGAACGTGAGGTGTGTGTGTTCTCTTAGTCACCAATCAATTGTCAAGGACCAATAATTTGATTGGTTCCAATTATTTAGGGTAGTGCACCATTGGACAATTTCACTCATACATACACACATGTCAATAACCCCCGTAAGGGTATTTTCGTCCTTTCACATCCCTAGTGACGTAATTTCCGGGACAGGTTGTTACACAATTAATGTCTCAAAAATATTGTGGGTGTGGTCCGTGTGGAAGTAGCTGGGTTTTATTATTTTTGTTGCTAAAACAAGAATGCATAAATAAATCATGAATATATTTTATATATATATATATATATATATATCTGTGTGTTAATATTTTAAAACTAGTTTTGTGACATCAGACTCTTCATATATTACCAAATTGATATTCAAAATTAATAGCAGCGCCACTCCAGTCTCTATAACCAATGGATTTATCCAAACCAATTCATTTTCCGAGTAAGAACTCCTTTTTTGGAAATAATTCATCATAAGCCACCTTCACTTCAAATGTAACAGTCCATCCCGGAGATTTCGTACAACATATGTGAAATGACGAAAATACCCCTAGGCATTAATTAAGGTATGTGTGTGTATCTACATTGAGAGCTTGGTTAGTGGTATTTGGACCACACACACACTCACACATTCACACTCTTTCTTTCTCTCTCACTCCCGCACTCTCTCTCTATCTCTCAGACCTTCTCTCTCTCTCTCCCTCTCGGTGTTGTACGGACACACCCAAGACCTCCCCAAACTTAGCAGATCGAAGGTGTGAAGTACCCCATTGTGTCCCTGAGGTCCATACGAACTCGTCGGTACCCGTTGCAGGTAAGAAAGCCTTCGAAAACCCGTGAAAATTCTAGCTCCAATTTGTGCACTGTTCATGCACACATGAAATGTTGTTTTTCAGGGGATTTTAAGTTCATAGGAAGCTTAAGGAGGTCCTTACGAAGCTCGGAGTTCTTCGTTGGAAGAATTTGGACGTCGAAATCGCGAGATCGGAAAGTTTCATTTTGGCCGGAATTATCGAGGCTTTTTCCGGAGAATCCCTGGCGAGTTGGGGGTCGAGTCAGGTATGGTTGTGTTCATCTTTGTGAGATCTTCATTTTGGTATAAACTACGTAGAAAATGGTGCAAAAATGAAGAAGTTACGAAGATTTGAAAATTTTCCAGAAATCGACGAGAATCGGAGTTTCGGATGGCAACGTTGACGGCAGCGAACGGCGGCGACCGGCGAGGTTTGCCGGAGAAGAAGAGCGAATATTCCGTCGACTCTGACAGAATATTCTGACGCCGTCAGGTATCTTTAACGTTTTCTGTTACATTTTAACGGAATATTCCTAACGGTGTTACTTTCCGTTACACATGCCAGGCACGTGGCCGCGCGTGGTCGGTGCGTGGCGGCGTGTGGGTGGTCAGAAATTTTTTCTAAAAATATGGGGATGTTCCTGAGATTGTGTAGATCACGGTGGTATATTCATATACCTAATTTGAGCAATGTATGAGAAGTTATTTCTAAGGTTTCGATTATGTGCGTTAATTAATGTTATTTCAGTTACTTCTCATATAGGCGAGACCTATCCGGAGGACGAGCGTAGCCAGGCTAGGAACGGGGGTTACAACCCGGCTACTTATCAGTGAGTGGGCATTTGTTTTCCGTATATACCTATATAAATGAGATTTTTCCCAAAAAATCAGTTTAAGTGAAATTTGATATGAAATGCCATGCAAAGTATCTATTTATTTTATTATGCGTTATTGATTGCTTATATTAATGTTGGTGCTGAGGACGCACAGGTAAGTAGCAGGTAAGTTTATATACTAGTTGATGAGAACGAATGATGTGATGTGATGTGATATGATTAGAGCTCATAAACCTGCACACTGATATTAGTACTCCCGCCCAGAGTAGGGGCTCAGTCTTTCACGTGATGTTCACCTCCCACACCGCATGCTCGCCTTGGATCCAAGTTAGGTGCTCAGTCCTGTCGAATAGACCACTATAGGTGGGTTCGACTCATAGGTGACCCGCGATTTATCGCTCAGTCTTCACGTGATTGTAGCACCAGAGCATATTAGTTTATATTCAGTGATGTTGTGCAGACCACTACAGGTGGTATTGATGTGAGTGCAGGGTATATGTGATATGTTTGAGATGATTATGAGCTATATGATATGATGAGATTGTTATGAGCTATATAGAGCCGATGGCTGAGTTGATTATCTAGTATTCAATCACATTCACAGAATTATGCTTTGGCATTCAGTTATGATACTTTGGCATGGCATACATACATTTATACAGGTTTTACGGTGAGGGGTTACAACTTTAAGAAAGGTTTTGAAAAGATTTGTTTCTGACCCACTTAACTTTGTTTTTTCGCCCCTCCAAGTATTAGGTAGTATTCGTTGGTGGCACACGAGGAGCTCATCGGACGTTCTGACATAATTCACTTATGTACGACCACCTTCGGGTGTTATCTCTTTTTAGTACTGATGCGATGTAAAACAGCACACAAATTAAACCCTCTTTTTGACAATTGTAGTATATGTATAAGTAGGGATCGTTCTAGACCGGGGATTAGGAGGGATTGCTAAAACACTTGAAACTAGACTCAGAATGCAAAACAAAATTCTAAAACACTAAAACAACTCAAAAGACTCAAAACAGCACAAAAACACTCAAAACTGCCTAAAAACACAAACCGGGCAATTTTGAACTTTAAACACTACTTTGGACGAAAATAGATTTTAATTTGACTCAAGACACTTAAAAACACAAATCAAAACAGATTTTAACTAATCTAACACTTCAAAATAAAGGGGGATTTGATTTTCACGAATTTGAAAACAAAACAAACAGATTGTAAACTAAAACAGATTTTGGATGAATTTGGATAAAATATGATGATGGGCTAGCTAGAGGGTTCTTCTCCACACATGACACACTTGCACATAAACCAATTTTCAGTTGTTCTTTCGATAAATCATGAAACTCAACACCCCAGGTTAATTAGGTCCGCTTAAATTAACCTTCAAGTTCTCCTTAAGTTATTGAATTGGATAGGAAAGCGCATACAACAATTCAAAGCATTCTTCAAAAGTCCTTTACGTGAACAGCACAATAACGATACAATCAAAGATCATTAAGCATCATGAAAACTATAAGTATTGACGAGGCATTCGTTACTATGATGAGCATGAAACTCCTGCCAAGAATTCATTTAACGCGATCGTTTATAAGCGACCTCCACTACTTGTGAATATAAGTTTGTAACTATTAGGTGAAACTCCCTTATACTCTAGCATCATATTCATGCATGCAAACTAAGTGTGCACTCTTAATAAACATACACAAATAAGTTATCAATCAAGCAGTTAAACAAATTGAATTCACAACTTATGAAATCACAACTGAAGGTAATCAATTCATATTGCAAGTATGTTCATGGCTTTGAATCTTCCCCTTAGCCAAAAGGGCTTAGTTCCTCATAATCGCAAAGCAAAGAATAACAAGTTTATACATTGAAAACAAAAGAAAGAAAACACCTAAACACTCCAGCGATCCAAACTGAACAGCAAGCACGTCCAAGAACTTCCCTTCCCTTCCTTGATTGCGGCACAAGGTTTTGTGGTAGGTTTTGGGGATTATGGATGGTGTAGAAGGATGGGATTATGGTTAGGATGGATGCATGGTGCTGCAAGGGTTGTTTAAGGTCAGAAACTATGGAGAATGGTGAAGGAAGGGTGCGGCAGAGAGTGGTGGATGATTTCTGGCGTGAATAGGTGAATAAACGATGTATTGTGGCTGCAAAAAGGAAGTTTATTTACAGGTTTCAGGAATTAAAACCCTAGGTTATTTAGGTAAACAGAAATTAAGTCAAAAGCTTCTAGAAAAAGGTAAACAAATCAGAAAACTAAAGGAAATTGGCTAAGAATTGGGGCAAGGCTTTAAAACAAATTAGGAATGTGTTTTAATGCAAGGAAACAGGAAATAACCCTCTCCCTTGCACGGCAAGGAAGAGTAAAGGGTAAGGAGGTGCGGCTGGATGTTTAGGAAAGGGAAAGTGTCCTAAAACTAAAGGGAAAGAGGTCATCTTGCACGGCAAGGGACTTATTCTTCTAGGAATCCTTATTCTTCTTGGAATCCATCTTCAATTAGGAATCCTTCTTCAATTAGGAATCCTAACGTCTTCAAGTCTTCAATTTCGTCCATTCCATTTGCTTCAAGCATGTGATAACCATTCTAAGCCCAATTTTGCTTCAAAAAGCTCCAAAATGCACCTTCTTGCATACTTTGTCCTTAGAACCTAAAAACACACGAAAATGACTTTAAACACTAAAATAACTAAGGAAACACAACAAAAATGCACAAGAACAAGCCAATTAAGTCGCATAAATATGCTTCTATCAAATTCCCCCACACTTAGCTTTTGCTAGTCCTCGAGCAAAACAAAACGAACTCAAGAAAACGAAACGAAACAAAACAACAAAACACAACCTAAACCTTCCAACGTTTGCCTCAGGGATTTCCAATGCACATGACATGTTAAAAATCATCATCCCCACAGATTTTAGTCATCTTCACACTTGAGCACATACTTAATCATAGTCACCACTTACTAGTTCATAATTAACCAATTAAAACTATGTTTTGAATGTAGTAACATGCCTTAGAGAATTCGCTCAATTCCTTACAAGATATGCACTTAATTTCCACTCAGATTTTCTAACTACACACCCTATACTAGTTATATGTGAGAAGATTGATGTAGACATGAAAACGAATGCTCACATATATGTATAACAAAGAAAGCAATTTCTGGAGTTAATAAGCATGTTTAGATATGATCTCATGAATGGAATGCTACTACTTAGATGCAAGAACCAGTGACACCATATGCTCATACCAAATTCAAACTCCACAAATTGAAACACATAACACTCAAGATAGAAGTCAAGGGTTGGAACGAGGCTTGAAGTATTGGTTGACAAAGGAAGGATAGGGATAACAAACGTTCTTAAAGCAATAGCAAGCAAAGTAATGAAATCGAAACTTTAGAATGCAGAAATCAACTTTTAGACAAAAAGGGAAGATTCATGCAACACTTAGGCCCGAATTCAATGTTTTGGACCCTTTCTACAACAAACAACACTTTAGAACTCTTTTTCTCATATTTTTCAACTCTTTTCACAACTTTTCTTTTCTTTCTCTTTTATTCTTTTCTACCCGTGCCTTATTTCTTTTTCTTGGCACAAACACACACACAAATCCCTTCCCCCACACTTGTTTTTCTGCAAGAAGACAATCAAAAGGAATTCTTTTTAAGTCATGCTTCACTATGCTTTATGAACAAGGGTATGGATGGTCCTAATCTAGGCTAGGTGAGGATAGTGTGGGTTAACAAAGAACATAGGCTAAACAAGGCTCAACGGGGCTAAACTAAAACACATAAGGAAATAAAGGTCACGGCAATTTGGCTGTGGTGGTGGTCACTACACAACTTCATCTTGAATATGTGTTATGCAAATCAATAGCATGGTTTGAATGAAATAGGCATGAGTTCTAGCATTTGGAACTAAATGATGAAACGCCTTCTAAGTAGTAACCAAGCAAAGAATAATGAGACCATGCAACGACTTAGAAAAACAACAATGCACAGATTATCAACTCTCCAAATAATCGTTTAGGCTCAAGTCGCACAAGGTTGTAGCGTTAATATGAGTTCCTTCCTTCAAGCATGTTACAAAAACTGATTTTTTTTCTCTATGATTGCATATCAATTCATAAATTATAACCACAACCAAGCATAAACCAAAGAGTAAATCAAACTTTCATCCATGTTTATAACTCGCTTTAACAGTCATGCAATTAAAAACCACATCCTCATCATTGTGTTGGAAGGTACCTAAGACACAAACACACCAAAATAACACAAGAAACAACTCTTTTTGGGTTTTTCAAAACAATTGTTCAAAATTTTATGAGATTTTCGGATTTTATGCCAAAACACACTAAAACAACCCAAAACAGCTTAAAAACATTTAAAAACAGCAAGGAACAACTCTAGAAGTAATGGGTGATAAAATCCCATGAATTTCATGCAAAACAACTTGTTTACCCCCCTCCCCCAAACACTTAAATCAAACATTGTCCTCAATGTTTCAAGCATAAATTCACACAAATCATAAGTAAACAAACAAACAGCAACTAAACAACTCAACATGGCAGAAACGAAACAACAACAAAGAGAAGGGTTTTAGGAACGCAAATCTGGAAGTGGAGTGATTCCTAGATCTTCCTTTGTTGAATGCATGGGTTGCCTCCCAAGTAGCGCTTGCTTTAACGTCTTGTAGCCGAATGAAGATCGCATTCACTCCCCATTGGAGCCCACCGCATGCAGGGGGATCTCCTCCACTACATGCTCAACAAAGTTCTCATAGTAGGGCTTCAATCGATGCCCATTAACCTTGAATTCTTGTCCAGTTTTCAAACTTTGTATTTGGACTGCACCATGCACAAAAACATTAGTAATAACAAATGGACCAACCCACTTAGAACGTAGCTTACCGGGGAATAAACGAAGACGGGAGTTAAATAGCAACACTTTCTGCCCAATTGAGAATGTTTTGCCTCGAATCATCTTGTCATGGAATGCCTTGGTTTTCTCTTTGTAAATGCGAGCATTCTCATAAACGTCATGCCTAATCTCTTCTAGTTCATTCAATTGAAGCTTTCTATGATTTCCAGCCGTGTCCACATCCATATTGAAGGTCTTGACCACCCAATGTGCCTTGTGCTCAAGCTCCACGGGTAAATGGCATGGCTTGCCATAGATGAGCCAAAATGGGGACATGCCAATGGGCGTTTTGTAAGCCGTTCGATATGCCCACAGTGCATCCTCCAAACGCAAGCTCCAATCCTTTCTATTTGGCCCAACGGTCTTCTCTAAAATCTGCTTGATCTCCCTATTTGAAACCTCGGCTTGGCCACTTGTTTGGGGGTGATAAGGGGTGGAAACCTTATGTGTCACATTGTACTTCTTGAGTAGTGCCTCAATGGTGCGATTGCAAAAATGAGACCCACCATCACTTATGAGCACTCTAGGCATCCCAAATCTGGAAGAAATGTTAGATTTCACAAAATCTGCCACAACTTTAGAATCGTTAGTGCGGGTGGCTTTTGCTTCCACCCACTTCGAAACATAATCAACCACAAGTAAAATGTAAGTGAAACCAAAAGATGAAGGAAAAGGACCCATAAAATCAATACCCCAAACGTCAAAAATTTCAACAACAAGAATTGGAGTCTGCGGCATTTGGTCTCTTTGGCCTAAATTTCCGGTCCTTTGGCAACGATCACATGTTATGCAAAAAGTTCTAGCATCTCTAAACAAAGTAGGCCAATAAAATCCACATTCAACAACCTTAAGGGCAGTGCGTTGTGTGCCAAAGTGTCCACCACATGCATATGTATGGCAAAAGCTTAGAATTGGATTAAACTCAGATTCATGAACACATCTACGCACGATTTGATCAGGGCAAAATTTCCACAAATATGGGTCGTCCCAAACATAAAAACGTGCATCCTTTTTAAGTTTATCACGTTGGGACTTGCTTAGAGTGTTTGGAACTTGCTTAGACACCAAATAGTTGACCGAATCAGCAAACCAAGGTATACTTATCTCAATGGACAATAGTTGCTCATCTGGAAACGTTTCTAAAATGGGAATGGACTCCTCTTCACGCACCATTCGACTTAGGTGGTCAGCCACCACATTTTCACACCCTTTCTTGTCCCTAATTTCAATGTCGAACTCTTGAAGTAAAAGCATCCAGCGAATGAGTCTTAGTTTAGCTTCCTTTTTGGTGAGCAAGTACTTCAAAGCTGCATGATCAGTGAAAACAATGACTTTAGTACCAATTAAATAAGATCGAAACTTATCTAATGCAAATACAACGGCCAAGAGTTCTTTTTCAGTTGTGGAATAGTTTTTCACACCCTTTCTTGTCCCTAATTTCAATGTCGAACTCTTGAAGTAAAAGCATCCAGCGAATGAGTCTTAGTTTAGCTTCCTTTTTGGTGAGCAAGTACTTCAAAGCTGCATGATCAGTGAAAACAATGACTTTAGTGCCAATTAAATAAGATCGAAACTTATCTAATGCAAATACGACGGCCAAGAGTTCTTTTTCAGTTGTGGAATAGTTCAATTGGGCATCATTTAAGGTGCGTGAAGCATAATAAATGACATGTGGCTGCTTGTTTTTCCTTTGGCCCAATACAGCTCCAATTGCATAATCTGATGCATCACACATGAGCTCGAAGGGAATGCTCCAATCTGGTGGAGTGATGATTGGTGCCGTGGTGAGTAAGGCCTTGAGATGGTTGAATGCTTTCTCACACGCCTCGTTGAATTCAAAAGACACTTCCTTTTGTAGGAGACGGCATAGGGGCTGTGCAATCTTTGAAAAATCCTTGATAAATCGTCTATAGAATCCTGCATGACCAAGAAAAGAACGAACCTCTCTAACCGAAGTAGGAGAGGGTAAGTAGCGTACAAGATCTATTTTAGATTTATCAACCTCAATACCTTTTTCAGAGATTATGTGACCCAAAACAATACCTTGTTTAACCATAAAATGACATTTCTCCCAATTTAACACAAGGTTTGTTTCAACGCAACGTTTCAAGATTAAAGTGAGATTATCCAAGCAATTATCGAATGAATCACCAAACACACTAAAATCATCCATGAATATCTCAATAATCCTTTCAACATAATCAGAAAATATACTAACCATACACCTTTGAAACATGGCAGGAGCATTGCATAAACCGAATGGCATGCGTCGATATGCAAATGTTCCAAAGGGACAAGTGAAGGTGGTCTTTTCTTGATCATCCGGGGCTATGACAATTTGATTATAACCAGAATATCCATCAAGAAAACAATAAAATGAATGACCCGCTAACCTCTCAAGCATTTGATCAAGGAATGGCAATGGAAAGTGATCATTTCTTGTTGTGGCGTTGATCTTCCTATAGTCAATGCACACTCGCCAATCGGTTTGGATCCGGGTGGGCATAAGCTCATTCTCAGCGTTTTCCACGACCGTCACTATAGATTTCTTGGGAACAACTTGGATAGGTGAGACACAACAGCTATCGGAGATATGATAGATCACTCCAGAATCAAGTAGCTTGATTATCTCCTTTTTCACAACTTCCATCATCAGATGGTCGAGACGGGGTTGAGCCTCTCTAGTTGGTTTGGCCCCCTCCTCAAGAAATATGTGATGCATACAAGTTATAGGGCTTATCCCCTTGATGTCGGCTAAGGTCCAACCTAGGGCAGATTTAAACTCCCTTAAAACACGCACTAACTTCTCTTCTTCTTGTGCCATGAGGGATGAGGAAATAATGGCAGGTAAGGTCTCTTTTTCCCCCAAGAAAACATACTTCAAATGGTTTGGTAACGATTTAAGTTCAAGGGTAGGTGCCTAAATTACTGAAGGAAACAACTTATTAGTCGAAACAGGAATTGAATCAAAGTTAGGAGACTTACCATCATGCTTGGGTAACGACTCAAGGCCAGCAACCATCTCAATGAATTCCTCACAAGGGGCACGGCATGGATTGGTTCATGTGTGCCGTGGGTTAGCATAGGTTCTGCTCACTTGTTGTTGAGTTCCATTCCTCTTGTAATGACCATTTCAAGTGCATCATCATTCAAATCTTCAAAATACCCCTGCGCCAAAGAATCAATAATATCAATAGAAAAACAAGAGTGATCATCATTAGGATATCTCATGGTTTCAGAAATACTGAAATCAATCACTTCCCCATCAAATTCCATTGACAATGTTCCTTTGAACACATCAATCTTGGTGCGGGCTGTCTTCATGAATGGCCTACGAAGGAGAATCGGCAAAAAGGTGGAATGGGCTGATTCTTCCATGTCTAAAACATAAAAATCATCCGGGAAGACTAAATGATTCACCTGCACTAAAACATCCTCCAATACTCCTTTTAGATAAGCGTTAGAACGATCAGCCAATTGTATGATCACACCATCTTTTTTCAATTCACCCAAATTCATAGATGTATAAATAGAATAAGGCATGACATTTATAGATGCACCTAAGTCAAGCATTGCATGTTCAAATCGATTAGTGCCAATTACACAAGGAATCGTAAAACTACCGGGGTCTTTGCATTTAAGGGGCAGTTTACATTGCAATACGGCTAAAACATTTTCACTTACCTTCACAACCTCCTTTTTCGAAACTCTCTTCCTAGTTGTGCAAAGTTCTTTCAAAAATTTGGCATACCTTGGCACTTGCTTTATTGCATCCAAAAGTGGTATATTGACTTGAACTTTCCTAAATGTCTCTAGAATGTCCTTTTCAGCTTCCTCTTTCTTTGTTTGCATGAGTCTGCTAGGAAAAGGAAAATTCGAAGGAAAAACATTAGTAGGAATTGAATTTGACACGTTCTTACCCTTGTTGGACAGATTTGATGGTTTAAGAGCACTTAAGGCCTGCGGCAAAGGTGTATCCACCCTTGCCGTGGGTTGGCTTTGTTCTTCCTCTTCAAATTGAAGTTTTTCATCTTCTTTGTGACCTGATGTGGATGGTTGTGTACCTGCCCCAACTTCTTTTCCATTTCTCAACAATATGGCTTTTGCAGTTTCGAAACCTCCCCTCGGATTTGGAATAGTTGAACTAGGGAGTTGGCCTTGGTCTCGAAATTTCCCTACAAATTCTGCAATCTGCCCAATTTGTTTCTCCAAATGATCCACCCTTTTGTCTTGGTTTTGCATTGCTTTGGCTTGATTTTCTTGTCCCTGAGACAAATTGGTTAATAGCTTAAGAAGTGTATCATTATCTAAAGATGTACCTGAAGCATTTGGGGCAGATTGTTGTGGAACTTGTGTGGGTGCATATGGCTTGGTGTAGAAGCCTGGGGGTTGCTGTCTAAAACCTCCTTGTTGTTGAGATTGTTGGGGCTCCCTCCA
Organism: Heteromeles arbutifolia; assembly: GCA_024362995.1. Lineage (NCBI taxonomy): Eukaryota > Viridiplantae > Streptophyta > Magnoliopsida > Rosales > Rosaceae > Heteromeles > Heteromeles arbutifolia. The sequence continues at coordinate 17,877,635 of JANCRC010000013.1, read as the reverse complement.
CTTGAAATTTGGATGGTCTCTCCAACCAGGGTTGTAGGTATTAGAGAATGGATCGTTCCTTGGCTGGGTTTGGCCTCCAAAACCCATTGCATTTGCAGATTCCCATCCACCATTCTCAATTAGTTGCGGGCACTTATCAGAGGGGTGTCATTGGATAGAACACACGCCACACACACTTGATCCTTGCATCTTCATCCCTTCAGCCATCTGAGACATAATGGAAGTAAGATTAATTAATTGGGATTGAATGTCAGATGTGGAACTTACCTTATTTACTTGCTGCCGTGGGGTTCCTCTTTGTCCAACGCCTTCATATTGTTGAGCGTTCAAAGCTCGATTAGCAATCAAGATCTTGGCAGTCGTGGGTGTCTTGTTCACCAAAGCTCCACCCGCTGAGGCATCTAGCATTTGGCGTTCAATTGGTAGAAGCCCTTCGTAGAAATATTGAAGAAGAAGCTCCTCCTTCATTTGGTGCTGTGGACATGAAGCAACAAGAGATTTAAAACGTTCATAATAAGTGGACTTCAATTCAAACTCATCGGTCTTGTCTTGGGCGGCTCTAGGGTATTGAATACATAGGGGGGCGACATTGGCCAATCCCGAAGCAGAGAGCTCCTTGATTGTTCGATTGTCCGCTGCCATGGCTTGTACTTCCTCCAACACTTGAGCCGTGGGCTGTTCTTCCTCTTCTAGCACTGGTTCTTCAAGCTCAGGTTCAAGGCTAGGTGGACTAGATGCTTGTTGAGTTCTTTGCCTTCTCAAAGTCCTCTCAAAATCGTCATCAAAGTCCAAGATATTCTTATGAACAGTTTGAGAACTCCGAGTCATAAACTAGTACCTAAAAACAAGAAACAAAACAAAGTCAGAAACTGAAACAAATTAAAAGTAAACATAATGAAAATATCCTCTTTGCTAATCCTCGGCAACGGCGCCAAAAATTTGATGGGATGTAAAACAGCACACAAATTAAACCCTCTTTTTGACAATTGTAGTATATGTATAAGTAGGGATCGTTCTAGACCGGGGATTAAGAGGGATTGCTAAAACACTTGAAACTAGACTTAAACAATGCAAAACTAAATTCTAAAACATTAAAACAACTCAAAAGACTCAAAACAGCACAAAAACACTCAAAACTGCCTAAAAACACAAACTAGGCAGTTTTGAACTTTAAACACTACTTTGGACGAAAATAGATTTTAACTTGACTCAAGACACTTAAAAACACAAATCAAAACAGATTTTAACTAATCTAACACTTCAAAATAAAGGGGGATTTGATTTTCACGAATTTGAAAACAAAACAAACAGATTGTAAACTAAAACAGATTTTGGACGAATTTGGATAAAATATGATGATGGGCTAGCTAGAGGGTTCTTCTCCACACATGACACACTTGCACATAAACCAATTTTCAGTTGTTCTTTCGATAAATCATGAAACTCAACACCCCAGGTTAATTAGGTCCACTTAAATTAACCTTCAAGTTCTCCTTAAGTTATTGAATTGGATGGGAAAGCGCATACAACAATTCAAAGCATTCTTCAAAAGTCCTTCACATGAACAGCACAATAACGATACAATCAAAGATCATTAAGCATCATGAAAACTATAAGTATTGACGAGGCATTCGTTACTATGATGAGCATGAAACTCCTGCCAAGAATTCATTTAACGCGATCGTTTATAAGCGACCTCCACTACTTGTGAATATAAGTTTGTAACTATTAAGTGAAACTCCCTTATACTCTAGCATCATATTCATGCATGCAAACTAAGTGTGCACTCTTAATAAATATACACAAATAAGTTATCAACCAAGCAGTTAAACAAATTGAATTCACAACTTATGAAATCACAACTGAAGGTAATCAATTCATATTGCAAGTATGTTCATGGCTTTGAATCTTCCCCCTAGCCAAAAGGGCTTAGTTCCTCATAATCGCAAAGCAAAGAATAACAAGTTTATACATTGAAAACAAAAGAAAGAAAACACCTAAACGCTCCAGCGATCCAAACTAAACAGCAAGCATGTCCAAGAACTTCCCTTCCCTTCCTTGATTGCGGCACAAGGTTTTGTGGTAGGTTTTGGGGATTATGGATGGTGTAGAAGGACGGGATTATGGTTAGGATGGATGCATGGTGCGGCAAGGGTTGTTTAAGGTCAGAAACTATGGAGAATGGTGAAGGAAGGGTGCGGCAGAGAGTGGTGGATGATTTCTGGCGTGAATGGGTGAATGAATGATGTATTGTGGCTCCAAAAAGGAAGTTTATTTACAGGTTTCAGGAATTAAAACCCTAGGTTATTTAGGTAAACATAAATTAAGTCAAAAGCTTCTAGAAAAAGGTAAACAAATCAGAAAACTAAAGGAAATTGGCTAAGAATTGCGGCAAGGCTTTAAAACAAATTAGGAATGTGTTTTAATGCAAGGAAACAGGAAATAACCCTCTCCCTTGCACGGCAAGGAAGAGTAAAGGGTAAGGAGGTGCGGCTGGATGTTTAGGAAAGGGAAAGTGTCCTAAAACTAAAGGGAAAGAGGTCTCCTTGCACGGTAAGGGAAAGGGAGAATGGGAAAGGTGCGGCAAGGACTTTAATGGTGCAAGGAAAGTTCACTTTGTGTCCCAAAATGCATAGGAAGCCTTCAATGTTGCTGGAACTTAGGAATATTTAGGTTTAGGAAAGGTCAAACCAAAATAGGAAACCTTGGCTTAACTTTCCTACTTCAAGTAGGAATCGTTGTTTGAGTAAGAATCCTCATGTGAGCAGGAATCCTTATTCTTCTAGGAATCCTTATTCTTCTAGAAATCCATCTTCAATTAGGAATCCTAACATCTTCAAGTCTTCAATTTCGTCCATTCCATTTGCTCCAAGCATGTGAAAACCATTCCAAGCCCAATTTTGCTCCAAAATGCTCCAAAATGCACCTTCTTGCATATTAGAACCTGAAAACACACGAAAATGACTTTAAACACTAAAATAACTAAGGAAACACAACAAAAATGCACAAGAACAAGCCAATTAAGTCGCATAAATATGCTCCTATCAAGTACCTTCTGCTTGACTGCACGTAGACTTTTATGCTCTGTATTAGTGGAATTCACACTTCTTTTACACTAGTATTGCTAGTGTTTCAGTTTTAATTGATCCGTAAATTCTATTCTTTATTGCTTCCGCACTATGCACATGGTTACGCCACTCTCACGTGACGGCCAGCCTGCCCCACTTTCGGGTCGGGGTGTGTCAGATTGGTATCAGAGGATAGGTTTGGCAGTCCTGCATATCTTATGACTATTCTAATTATCTTGGTGTTTCTGTCAAAACTATGCTTCCTGGTAGAGAACCACGTCGTTCAGCCGAACCTAGTTTCCCTGACATAGCTCAGTTAGGGGAAGCTATAACGAATGTTATTCAGTAAATTATTCGGTCGCCTCAGCGGACCCCTCATGAGTCGGTTCATAATTTGAAGATAACCACTTTTGTGGGGAATGAAGGTCCCGATGGTTCAGAGAAATGGTTGATGCATATTGAGAAGACCTTTAGGCTGATGCAGAATCAGAGGAGTCTATCTCCGGACAGTTGGGTGGAGACAACTTCATGGTTATTGGGTAAGGAACCAGCATCATGGTGGGGACAGTTGGCTGATGAGTTACCCCAGGAGGAATCTAGAGATTGGGAGGTATTTAAACAGTTATTCTATAAGAGATTCATTCTTCCTGCATACATTGATAGTAAGAAACAAGAGTTTACTAGTTTGAGGCAGAAGAAGCTGTCAGCTAATGAGTACTACAAGAAATTTACTGATGTATCTCGTTATCATATGGAAGTTGCTACTAATCCGGTTGAGATGCTACGTCGTTTTAAATTAGGCACTAAGAAGAAATGGCATACCATTGGGACTGCGATTCCCTGTACTACTTATCATGAGTTTTATGAAACTTTACTTCAGATTGAGGATTCTGAGAATTTACCCAGCGATAGTGAAGAGGAAGAGAAAAATGGGAATCAGAATAAGGATAAGGGTAAAGGTCATTTCTTGCAAGAGCCTCGCCAAACTCAGAGCTTTAAGCGTAGTGGGACTAGTTCTAGTTCTTCCAGTGGAGGTTTCAATTCCACAGGTCAGAGAGGAGGTGGTAGGTTCTTCAGAGATTTCAGATCCCAGAGGCAGGGGAATTTTGGTAAAGGAAATGCATCCTGGTACCGTAGGTGCAGTAGTCGACATGTAGGAGAATGTCGAATAGGTAGCAGTGGATGTTACACTTGTGGTCAGGAGGGACATCTAGCTAAGTTTTGTCCTCAAGGCCAGCAGAGGCCTCAGCAACCTCATTTACCACCACCAGCTCCAGCTCAGCAGTATTCAGGACAGGGTGGTTATACCCAGACGGGTCGTGGTGGTGCATACCACTATCAGGGGGATTCTGTTCCTTTTTTCTTCGAGACAGTACCAGTACCCCCGGGATCCCTATCAGCATGGCAGTTATGGGCAGTATTCAGGAGGATATATGCCTCGACAGTAGTACTCTGGAGGATATATGCCTCAGCAGCAGTTTTCAGCTGGTGGATCCCAGTGGCATTCTGGAGGACAATCTCAGCAGGTTGATGCTACTACCAGTGGAGTTGGGTCTTCGAGACAGCACAGTCAGTCAGAACAAGGGCGTAATCCTCAGGGGCGAGGAGTTCACGCCAACAGAGGTAGAGGAAGATAGCAGACCCAGGGACGTGTGAACAACCATTCGCTGCAGGATGCTCAAAACAATCCGGACTTGATCATGGGTACGTTAAATATTCTTGGTCATTATGCTAAAGTATTGATTGACTGTGGTGTTACTCATTATGTGATTTCTCATACGTTTGCTCAATTGACACAACCTCAATCTTCACATCTTGGGTATGAGTTGGAGTTTGCTATGCCTATAGGAGAGAAGTGTTATGTAGATTATGTGTATCCAGGTTGTCCTATAGTAGTGGAGAATGTGGTTATGCCTGCTAACCTCACTCCGCTAGACATTGTGGATTTTGACGTCATCTTAGGCACAGATTGGTTGCATTGCAATCATGCTAAGATTGACTGTTACGGGAAATCAGTGACCTTTCATCGTCCTGGATTACCTGAGGTTACATTCTTTGGTGAGCCTAGTGGATTGAGGCATAGAATCATTTCGGCAGTGAGAGCTAAAAAGTTACTCAAGAAAGGTTGTCAAGGGTACTTAGCTCACGTGGTACTAAACGATGATGCTCCGGTTAGCGTGGAGAATGTTGATGTGATAAAAGTTAAGCACTCAAATTAAACCCTATTGATGACAATTGTAGCAATGACGTAAGTAGGGATCGTTCTAGACCGGGGATTAACTAGGGATGCTAATCAACACAAATAAGACTCAAAAACACTAAACTAGACTCTATAGACTCTAAACTAACTTAAAACACTAAAAACAGCAAGAAACAATAAAAAAGACTCAAATCTAAACCTATCAATTGGTTTTGACGAAAATAGAACTAAAAAGACTCAAACAACTAAAAGAAAACAGGTTTTGACTCTAAAAACAAGATTAAATGAAAGGGGGATTGTTTTTGATGAAATTAAGACTTAAAACAGAAATTTTGCATAAAAACTTTTAGAAAAACGAGTTTGGTGATTTTAAAATGGGTGAAAGGCTAGTTAGAGGGCCCTTCTTCACACATGAACATATGCATATAAATTGATTTCCAGTTATTCTTTCGACAAACCATGAATGACAATGCCCTAAATTAATTGTGTAGAACTAATTAATTCTCAGATTTCCCTAGACTCATTGAATTGGAAGAAAAGCATACGACAACCCAAATCATTCTTTATTAAGCTCCCTAACTATGAAAAGCATGATAGAGACACAAAACAAAGATCATTAAGCTTTGTGAAAATCATAAGCATTGACACGGCATTCGTGACTATGAAAAGCATGACACTCCTGCCAGGAATTTACTTAACGCGATCGTGACTAGCAACCTCCACTACTTGTAAATATAAGTTCATAACGATTAGGTGAAATTCCCTTATATTTTAGCATCAAATTCATGCATGCAAACTAAGTATGCATCCTTAATCAACACACAAGAACAAGTTCTTAATAAAACAGTTAAGCAAACCACATTCACAATTCATGAAATCATAACTGGAGGAAATCAATTCATATAAAACATATGTCCATGGCTTTGAATTCGCCTCTAACTATAAAGAAATTAGTTCCTCATGTTCGCAATCAAACAAATATAAATAAAATTAAACATTGAACAAAGATAGAAAACACCTAGAAAACGCTCCAGATTCCTTCCTTCCTTGCTTGCAGGTTGCGGCACAATGAGGGTATGGCTGAATGGTAGTGTAGAGATGTGTGAATGAGAGATGATGGTGGTGTGAATGGTGCAGCAAATATGTGAATATATAGAGGGAGGGTGCGGCACAATTAGCTGGTGTAGGAAAAGGATTACAAAATGTAGTTTGTGTAGGAAAATAAAACACAATCCTAAGGGGAAAGGGTTTATGTAATCCTAGCAGGAAATAGGACATCTAGAAGGCCTAAAACCAAAGGGAATCAGGAGAAAGGTGTGGCTGGATCATGCATCTAGAAGGCTTGGGGCGCCACCTTTTTAGGGACTTCTAGAAAGGGTGTTATTTGGCTGATTTTGGGGTTTCTAGAAGGGGATAGGTGCGGCACCTTTGTAGGAGGGGATAAGGTTCCTAGAAATCAGGTTTTTAGGTCTCCTAAACTGAAATTGAATCCCTTTTGCAGCAGGAATTAAGTTAGGAAAGGATTAGGATAGGATAAGATAAGGCATGGTAAGATAAGATAAGATTTGGATAAGATAAGGATAAGATAAGGATAAGATAAGGTAGTTTGGATAATGTTTTGGATAATTCTTCTTCTTTGTAGCTGATTCCTTATCTTCTTTGACTTGGATTTATTTCTTCAACTCTTTTGCACATTCCTAGCCTCTCTTGAACTTCAAATTCGTCCATCCATCTTGCTCCATACTTGTGCTATCCATTCTTGGCCCAAAACTGCTCTAAAATGCTCCAAATTGCATCGTTTTGCATACTTTGCTTCTAGGACCTACAAACACACGAAAATGACTTAAGACACTATAATAAGCAACAAATAACTAAGTAAATGCAAGAAAACACACTAACTAAATCGCATAAATATGCTCCTATCAAATGTCAAGGTGGTCAGACACTTTTCTGATGTTTTCCCTAATGATTTACCTAGATTACCGCCAGACAGAGATTTGGAGTTCGCTATTGATTTACTTTCAGGTACTGATCCTATTTCTTTAACTCCTTATCGTATAGCTCTTGCGGAGTTAAGAGAATTGAAGACTCAGTTACAAGTGTTGGTTGACAAAGGTTTTATTCAACCTAGTACTTCACCTTGGGGAGCTCCAGTTTTGTTTGTAAGGAAGAAGGACGGTACTTTGAGGCTTTGCATCGATTACAGACAATTGAATCGGATGACGATTAAAAACCGTTATCCTTTGCCTCGTATTGACGATCTTTTTTATCAACTCAGAGATGCCTGCGTATTTTCTAAGATTGACCTAAGGTCTAGTTATTATTAGTTGAAGATTAGGAGCGACGATGTTCCTAAAACTGCCTTCAGGACTCGTTATGGTCATTATGAGTTTCTTGTGATGCCATTTGGATTGACGAATGCACCAGCAGCTTTCATGGGTTTGATGAATAAGGTGTTTCAGCAGTATTTGGATAGATTCGTCATTATCTTCATTGATGACATTCTGGTGTATTCTAAGTCAAAAGCAGTTTATGTTCGACATCTTACTTTGGTGTTGAAAAAGCTAAGGGAACATCAATTGTATGTTAAGTTCAGTAAGTGCCAATTCTGGTTAGATCAAGTTGCTTTCTTGAGGCATGTTGTTTCAGCTCAGGGTATTCAGGTAGACCCTCAGAAGATAGCAGCTGTGGAGAATTGGGAACAACCGCGAACCGTCACCGAGGTACGGAGTTTCCTTGGTTTAGCGGGTTATTATCGGCGATTTGTTAAGGATTTCTCAGTTATGGCTTTACCACTAACGAGGTCGACCATGAAGGAAGTTAAATTCGAGTGGGATGATAATTATGAGCAGAGTTTTCAGCAGTTGAAGTAGTATCTCACTCATGCATCTGTTTTGACTCTTCCTGATGATAGTGGTAATTTTGAAGTTTACAGCGATGCTTCTTTGAATGGTTTGGGATGCGTGTTGATGCAACATGGTAGGGTAATTGCTTACGCTTCGCGTCAGTTAAAGCCTCACGAAATGAATTACCCTACACATGATTTGGAATTGGCAGCCATTATTTTCGCTTTAAAGATTTGGAGACACTATCTTTATGGTGAGAAGTGTAGGATTTTCTCATATCACAAGAGTCTTTAGTACCTGTTCACACAGAAGGATTTGAATCTTCGTCAGCGAAGATGGATTGAGTTGCTTAGTGACTACGATTGCACAATTGAGTATCACCCTGGACCTGCTAATGTGGTGGCCGATGCTTTAAGTAGGAAATCTAAAGGTCGGGTTAATGCTTTGTATGCTTCTCGGGTTCCTTTTCTTGTAGATTTAAGGTCTACTGGAGTGAAATTGGAATTGGAAGAACAAGAAGAAAGAGCTGTGGCAGAACAAGAAAGAGCCTTTACTTGCTAGTTTCCAAGTTAGGCCTATTCTGATTGATCGTATACTCGAGACTCAGATGAATAACGAAGAGGTTCAAGAGCTAATTCATTTGAGGAATCAAGGGAAAAAGAAAGATCTCAGAGTTAGAGAGACGGATGGCATGCTTATGCAAGGAAATAGGATGTACGTGCTAAATAATGAGGAAGTAAAGAAGGCAATTCTTGATGAGGCACATATTTCAGCTTATGCGATGCATCCAGGAGGAACAAAAATGTATCATACCATTAGGCCATTTTATTATTGGCCAGTTATGAAAAGGGAAATTGTTGAGTATGTAAGTAGGTGTATCGTGTGCTAGCAGGTTAAAGCCGAAAGAAAGAAGCCGTTTGGTTTGTCACAGCCACTTCCCGTTCCACAGTGGAAATGGGAAAATATTACTATGGATTTTGTGTACAAGCATCCATGTACACAAAACGGCTATGATAGAATCTGGGTGGTTGTTGATCGGCTTACTAAGTCAGCGCATTTCATTCCTATGAGGGAAAAGTATTCTTTGAACAAGTTAGCCGAATTGTTCATCACGAAGATTGTGAAGTATCATGGAGTTCCTGTGAGTATTATTTCAGATCGAGATCCGAGATTTACTTCTAAGTTTTGGATAGCATTCTAGGAAGCTTTAGGTTCGAGATTACTGTACAGTACGACATATCATCCTCAGACAGACGGACAATCAGAGAGGACGATTCAGACCTTGGAGGATATGCTAAGATCTTTGGTGTTGCAGTTTGGCGACACTTGGCATAAACGGTTGGATTTGATGGAATTCGCCTACAACAACAACTTTCACTCGAGTATTGGTATGGCGCCATTCGAGGCATTATATGGCAAGCCTTGTCGTACGCCTTTATGTTGGTCAGAGGTTGGCAAACGGGTTTTAATGGGCCCTGAGTTAGTGAAAGAGGCTACTCAGAACATTCAGGTTATTAAGTCTAATATGAAAGCGGCCCAAGATCGCCAAAAGAGTTTAGCAGACAGACATGCCACTGATCGAGTGTACAAGGTTGGTGATTGGGTATTTCTGAAGTTATCACCATGGCGAGGTGTAGTACGATTCGAGAAGAAAGGTAAGCTAAGTCCTAGGTTCATCAGACCTTATCAGATCACCGAGCGAGTTGGTGAAGTTGCTTACAGACTTGAGTTGTTGTCAAAGCTGTCTAAGGTACATAATGTGCTTCATGTATCGATGCTTCGACATTATGTGGCAGATCCTTCACATGTGATACCTCATCAACCCTTAGAGATCAATTCAGATTTGACTTATGATGAGGAGCCGGTGACGATAGTTGATTAGAAAGAAAAGGTTCTGAAGAACAAGACAGTGCATTTGGTCAAAGTTTTGTGGAGGAACCATTCAGTGGAAGAAGCGACATGGGAGACAGAGGATCGGATGAGGGAGATGTACCCGAGGTTGTTTTACGAGTACTAGTGGATGATTTTGGTTATGCGAATTTCGGGGACGAAATTTTTATAAGGAAGGTAGATTGTACCAGACCATCCAGGAGATTTCGTACAACGGATGTGAAATGACGAAAATGCCCCTAGGCATTAATTAAGGTATGTGTGTGTATCTACATTGGGAGTTTGGTTAATGGTATTTGGACCACACACACACTCACACATTCACACTATTTCTCTCTCTCACTCCCGCACTCTCTCTCCCTCTCGGTGTTGTACGGACACACCCAAGACCTCCCCAAACTTAGCAGATCGAAGGTGTAAAGTACCCCATTGTGTCCCTGAGGTCCATACGAACTCGTTGGTACCCGCTGCAGGTCAAAAAGCCTTCGAAAACCCGTGAAAATTCTAGCTCTGTTTTGTGCACTCTTCATGCACACATGAAATGTTGATTTTCAGGCGATTTTAAGTTCATAGGAAGCTTAAGGAGGTCCTTACGAAGCTTGGAGTGCTTCGTTGGAATAATTTGGACGTCGAAATCGCGAGATCGGAAAGTTTCATTTTGGCCGGAATTATCGAGGCTTTTTCCGGCAAATCCCCTACGAGTTGGGGGTCAAGTCAGGTATGGTTGTGTTCATCTTTGTGAGATCTTCATTTTGGTATAAAGTATGTAGAAAATGGTGCAAAAATGAAGAAGTTATGAAGATTTGAAAATTTTCCAGAAACCGGCGAGAATCGGAGTCTCAGACGGCAACATTGACGGCGGCGGACGGCGGCGACCGGCGAGGTTCGTAGGAGAAGAAGAGCGAATATTCCGTCAAGTCTGACTGAATATTCTGACGCCGTCAGGTATCTTTAACAGTTTCTGTTACGTTTTAACGGAATATTCCTAACGGTGTTACTGTTCCGTTACACGTGCCAGGCACGTGGCCGCGCGTGGCCAGCGCATCTGGCCGTGCCTTGGCCAGCGCGTGGCAGCGTATGGGTGGTCGAAAATTTTTTCTAAAAGTATGGGGATGTTCCTGAGATTGTGTAGATCACGGTGGTATATTCATATACCCAATTTGAGCAATGTATGAGAAGTTATTTCTAAGGTTTCGATTATGTGCGTTAATTAATGTTATTTCAGTTACTTCTCATATAGGCGAGACCTTTCCGGAGGACGAGCATAACCAGGCTAGGCACAGGGGTTACAACCCGGCTACTTATCAGTGAGTGGGCATTTGTTTTCTGTATATACCTATATAAATGAGATTTTTCCCAGAAAATCAGTTTAAGTGAAATGTGATATGAAATGCCATGCAAAGTATCTATTTATTTTATTATGCGTTATTGATTGCTTATATTAATGTTGGTGCTGAGGACGCACAGGTAAGTGGCAGGTAAGTTTATATACTAGTTGATGGGAACGAATGATGTGATGTGATATGATTAGAGCTCATAAACCTGCACACTGATATTAGTACTCCCGCCCAGAGTAGGGGCTCAGTCTTTCACGTGATTTTCACCTCCCGCACCGTATGCTCGCCTTGGATCCAAGTTAGGTGCTCAGTCCTGTCGAATAGACCATTATAGGTAGGTTCGACTCGTAGGTGACCCGTGATTTATCGCTCAGTCTTCACGTGATTGTAGCACTAGAGCATATTAGTTTATATTCGGTGATGTTGTGCAGACCAGTACAGGTGGTATTGATGTGTGTGCAGGGTATATGTGATATGTTTGAGATGACTATGAGCTATATGATATGATGAGATTGTTATAAGCTATATACAGCCGAGGGCTGAGTTGATTATCTAGTATTCAATCACATTCACAGAGTTATGCTTTGCCATTCAGTTATGATACTTTGGCATGGCATACATACATTTATACGTACATATTTTCCAGCAGGTTTTTGAGAATTATATATATGAGTATATACTTTATTTCTGGGAAATTATACAGGTTTTACGGCAAGGGGTTACAACTTTTGAGAAAAGAAAGGTTTTGAAAAGATTTGCTTCTGACCCACTCAACTTTGTTTTTCGCCTCGCCAGGTATTAAGTAGTGTTCGTTGGTGGCATACGAGGAGCTCATCGGACGTTCTGACAGAATTCACTTATATAGGACCACCTTTGGGTGTTATCTCTATTTAGTACCTTCTGCTTGACTGCACGTAGACTTTTATGCTCTGTATTAGTGGAATTCAGACTTCTTTTACACTAGTATTGCTAGTGTTTCGATTTTAATTGATCCGTAAATTCTATTCTTTATTGCTTCCGCACTATGCACATGGTTATGTCACTCTCACGTGACGGCCAGCACGCCCCACTTTCAGGTCGGGGTGTGTCATCAAAGGTTTCTCTCTCTCTTTTCCCATATTTACTTATTTGGATTTATTTTTTTTGAGTACATCTATATTTTTACACTAGGGGGAGGGGGAGTTCGGCTAAGCCACACAATGGGCAACCTAATTTGGTATCAAATTCGCCATCCACGAGATTCGAACCTACGACCTCTCACTTCCAAGTGAAGAGGAATACCACCAGACCGTAGTACTGAGTGGCTACTTATTTGGAATTGAAGAAATTATGAATAAGTATGAGAATGGATGAGGATGAGGAGTAATAAGTATGAGACAAACAACTTAAAATGAATTTGAGACTCACTTATTGTTTCATTTACTTGTTAATTTTTAAAACAAATAATATGATATAAACAAGAATAATACACATTTTTTTTATAAGTAAACATGCCTTCAACGTCTGCCAATTCTATTAATGTAAGAGATTTAACCAATTATTTTCAACCTTTTCTAATTCATATGGACAAGTTCTTGGGATATTGTTCATCACGTGAAAGAAACCAAGCCCTAATCCACCGACAGAAGAAGGTGGAACACATTGCCTGCTATGACTGTTCGAAATGTAGCCCCAATTGATCTTTCTTTCCTCATATATACATGATAACACTACAAACAGTGAAGCACAAAGTAAACGTAATTCCAGCACTAAAGGCTACAATGCAGAGGAAGGTGTGGATCTGGAACCCTCCGATTAGGACCCACATTTTGATGGAGGACACACATTGGGATCTAACTAAAATTAAATTACTTATGTTTTAATAACATAAAAACCTACTTGTTCTTGCTGTTCCTTAATATTTGGACGTATCATCCTTAGAATAATCTTTTTTTCCCACCGTCTCTGCTGTTAAACAGTGTCACTGCACTTTCTTCCTTGACCAAATTCCAATTATTTAAGGATAATACTTTCTTCCAGAAGGAGGCTTTCCTTCATCCCCACGAAAGTGAAATAATTTTACCGCAGAAACTTCATAATCTAAACCGTTTATTTTTTACCATTATAAAAATTTGAGATAACCTCCCACTTCTTACTATAACCGTCGTTTGCCATCTCAAGATCAAATGAATTTTTCTACAAATGATTCTTAATTAGTTGATGATAAAGAAAATAAACAGTTTCGATTATCATTATTGTACAATAAAATAATATTACAACAGTGGAGCCAAAAATAATCACAAGGCGACACGTAGATTTTTGGATGAAGAAGACAAAAATACCCTTGAGGCGTATCAGGATTCCTACGCACGAGTAGCGGGCAATTATCCTCAACCAAATAAAAAATGCTCCAAAAAAGGTAACCATTCAAAATCCAACTCATCAAATCCTTTTTTAAGGTAACTCTCAAAACCTAATTTATTCCATATATTTTCTATTTCATTATTTAACTAATCAATTAGCTAAATAATATATTCCTTTTATATTTCCTAAAATCTTCCTTTAAAATCATAATAACTGACTAATTAAGGGATTAATTGCTTAATCAATCCCCTAATTGTCAATTAAACCACCCATTTAACCCCAAAAACAAGTCAAAGGCCGGCCATCCCGTTGCTTTCTACCTTTTCTATCATTTTTCCTCTTTATTACACTAATTAGCTAACCAATTAATTCTATAACCACCAAAATATTCCCTTTATGTTTTATTAGCCAATTAATCATAATAAATTGGCTAATTAAACCAAAATCATACCTAAAAATTAACTTAATGGCCGGCCACTCTTTCTCCAAAGAGGACCGGCCTATCCCTATATATATGCCCCCATTTTCACAAAAGATTCATTCCAACACTCTTGCAAAAATCCCAAAATTCTCTAAACACTCTTTCTCTCTAAATTCTAACTTTGGCATCGGAGGTTCTTCGGCCAAACCCCCGCCCCCCCCCCCCCATTCATCGCGGGCGCGTGAGGCTCTTGGCCTTGACCAAATGTGTTAATTGTTTTATAGGTGCAATATTGTCCAAGATCAAGGAGGAAAAAATTTGCATCCACAACAACTGCTTAATTTAAGAACCGTTGCCACGTGTGTCGGCTCTGATTGGTTGTCACGTGATAATAGGTACTTGCACACATTGGATAGGATAGGAGGAGCGCCTCGTGTTACCAGAAAAATGATGATTTCTTAGGCTGTCACGGGCATGGTTATATTCCATCACCGACCAATATTAAATTTCAAAAGGAGCAAGTATTTAAACAAACCCTAGATATTATGATTTGCAGAAAACCAAATTGGCCCTTAAATTTTTTATGTTACATGAAAAATAAAAGCTTGAGCTGGAGAAGGACAGTACATATGATTTGTCTAAAAGTGGCACACCCCGACTCAAAAAGTCCACTTGTACTTAGAATCGAGTTGTACTGGCCGACACCTAGAAGGTAACGAAGCCATAAAATGTGATAGTGTGTATAATATGAATAAATTTGAACCTAAAAGTGTCTAAATACCAGAGTGCGCTGTGAGCGGGAGAGAACCCATTTCACACGCGATGTTAGAGCATAAGTAAAGTACAGTAATGTGGGTAAAAATCATATGCTCAGAAGTAGTCACATATTCAGAGATTTGCCAAAAATCCTCGTCGAGACGAACGTTCAGTAACTAAAACCTGGAGGGGCGCAGAACAGAACATGTGAGTAGGCAAAACAACGCTTTGATATCATCTTTCTTTTTGGAAAATGCAATAACCCCTCACCCTGAAATCCATATAATTCACCAGAAAATGACAATACGTATATATATATATATATATATATATATATATATATATATATATATATATATATATATATATATATATATATATTATGCTGATTGACAGTAAGAACCAAGGTATGCCATGTCGGAGTATCCCAGTAACAACCATATAAGCAAGATGAAATAAATCAATATAAAATGAACATAAGTCGGAATCACCTATAGTGACATGTACGACTTATCCATATCTCATCAATCATTGCTAGCACATATCTCATCAATCGTTGCTAGCACATATCTCATCAATCGTTGCTAGCACATATCTCATTAATCATTCACATATCTCATTAATCGTTGCTAGCACATATCTCATTAATTGTTGCTAGCACATATCTCATTACTCATTAATCGTTGCTAGCACATATCTCATTAATCCTTGCTAGCACATATCTCATTAATCGTTGCTAGCACATATCTTATTAATCGTTGCTAGCACATATCTCATTAACCATAGCTAGCATATAAGTCGGAGTCACCTCTAGTGACCTGTACGACTGAATCTATAGCTCATCAACATCCCAGCACATGAGTCGGAACCACCTCTAGTGGTCTGTACGACAGGACTGGCTGTAAATAAGTATGCTCAAGTGCTACGATCACGTGAAGACTATGCGAATAATCGCAGTCACCTATGAGTCGAACCCACTGAAAGTGGTCTATACGACAGGACTGTGCACCTACCTTGGATCCAAGGTGAGCGTAAGGTGTGGGAGGTAAACATCACGTGAAGGACTATGCCCTAGCCACAGGCGGGAGCACTAACACAGGGGTGCAGGTTTATGAGCTCTCAATGTATCTCAACATAACATCAACTCACATTAACAATCTACAACTCACCTGGTTGTCCTGCGTTCACCTTTGCACTTCGAAGTGTTCACAATAATTACACGCAGGTAAAATACATATGGATACATAATGATGCAATCTAATACTCAACCATGTCATAGCATTTTCAATTATATACATATATACATATATATAAGGTATAAAAATGCATAAGCTGTAACGCCCTACTCCCGAACTATTTATTTTCGGAAATAATTATCGGTGATAAGCCCAATTAGAAACTAGCTTAATTAACTATCATTACTTACGTTTCCTTACATCAATTTTCTTGATTCTTCACACCATAATTTATGAACAACATTTAACCACCAAATCGTAAAGTTAAATCTCACGTTTTCCACCAATGTCCCTCACATTGCTCAATTCCCCAAACGAGGCTATTGTCTCAATTATTTAGTCTCATTTATTGTATGGCTGCATCTAACGTCTTGTCAAACATACACACACACACACACACACACACACACATATGATAGAAAGGAAAAGATCCACTCACCTGAGGTCCGCGCTGCGACTCCCTAGCACACATATTGAGACATCACGAACCAACATCGCCTAGAACAATTATCAAATCACGTCTCAAGGTTCTTACCGATAGAATACATAATTTACATAAAACACATCCCTATGTAATTTAGTCCGGAAGATCCGCATAACGGATTTCCAATCCGTTACTTGCAAAGATACACATTATGTTCCTAGAACAACGTCCTAATGTTTCATTATGATCCAACGGTCGGATCTTCGCCAATTGCCAAAACCAAGTGGTGGTCAATAATTTATTTTATGAACTTACATTTCCAATTCGGGGAGATCCGTAGATCGGATTCCCGATCCGTAAGTTCCTATGATCCTCAAATATTACGTACTACAGCATATCAAAGTTTGGTGACGATCCAACGGTCAGATCGTCGATTCATATTTTCACCTAACCACGTCTCGTAATGAAATTAGGTTCAGTTGGTCAATCTACGTCATTCAATCATCAAAACTGAATTTAGGACGTCAAATATAGGCTAAAAATAGTATTGACAGCCCACTGGCCATGCGCCGCCGAACGCACCGCCGCGGGTGGCGGTCGGCCGTCCCGGCTCGCCGGAAAATTCAACTATCTCCAAAAATTACCAAAATTTTCAGAAATGAAGATTTGAATGAGAGGAACAACTTTCATAGCTGCCACAAAGTCCAAAAGTGGACGAAAGGTGGTCAATTTTTCCCACGAACCCGGCGTTGCCTAAAACTTCCCGGCGTCGATTCGTCGCCTACGGTGGACCAATGGGGTCAAGGTTTGTTGGGATTTTCTCCTAGGATGATGGGCTACAAAGCCCAAGTGGTGGCATCGGCCATTGCTTTGCCGATTCGTCGAAAAATTGAAAAAGGTGGCCGGAGCACCATTGGTTTTCGTTGATTTTTGTGGCCTCCAAACTGCCACATACCATGGTTAATCAAGGTGGTTCTTGGGTGGTTTTTGTAGAGGGGAATGAGAGCTTCAAGATGGTGGTGGTAGCGTCGAAAAAATCCACCGGAGTTGGCCAGAATCGGCCTTGGAAGATGGGTGGTTGCAAAGGTGTACGGACGGAAACCCACGAGAAAAGCTCCCAGCTTTTCCCTTTTTTTTTTAACTTCTTTCTTATTTCTAATTGGGCTGCTGCCCTTTTCTTCTTTTTCATCTAATTGGTCCTCCTTAACTTTTTAACTAACTCTCAATACTCAATTTGAAACGTCTATAACTATACCGTTATAATCCGGACTCGCAAACGGCTTTCGCCTGTGCGTTCGCACCAACGAGTACTATAAGGATATGCTAAAAGAATAAGCCGTATGTCTCTCTAGACGATGGTCAACGGAAGTCAAAATCTTTTCCTCTAGGGCATCTTCGTAAATTCACGCTTTTAAAATTAATAAAAATGTAAAATTTGGAACAAGTTGTCACAAAAAGTGAGTGGGAATTAGTTCAACATAATTCATGCATGTTTGCCACTTACTACGGTCTAATGGTATTCTTCTTCACTTGTAAGTGAGAGGTCTTAGGTTTGATTCTCGCCAAAAGTGAATTTGAACCACATTATTGTTAGCGCATTATGAGACCTAACTCACTCCCCCTATTCTTTAATGTAGATAATATCATTTGTTCAAAAAATGCATGCATGCTCGTGGTTTAATAGTAAAAATTCAGTTAAATTAGATCGGTAATGTAGTATTTAGGCTAAAAATATGACTTTAACCCCTCAAATTCAATTTTTTCCATATAAAACCCGACATAATTTTTTTACTAAAAAAAAACCCAGTGACTAGGATCCACCTAAGTGAATTCATTAATTACATATTACTTTACACATTTTACATTTTTTAGATGCCTAAAATACCCCTATTGCATATTTGATATGGACAATTAAATTGTAAGGAGAGATTGCAAAAAGAAAAATAAGACATTAATATTAAAAAATTCATTGCATATTAATATCAAATATGAGAATTGTTGGCTTAATTCTATGTATCTTGTATTATGAGTTCATATATATATTTTTACAAACAAAAAAAAAAACAAAAAAAAAAAAACAAACCTAATATATGAAATAATAAATAAATAAAAAAGTAATTTACCTACCACGTACAAAAATGTTATTTGATTCAAAATGTGTATATATATATATATATATATATATATATATATATATATATCTGTGTGTGTGTGTGTGTGTGTGTATTTATATAATTAGACCATATTAATTTACCTACCTACCATTTGAAATGTTCATTTTCAATTATGCAAAATATTGTATACCAACAACAAAATATTGCATAAACTTAGGAATTGGATCATGCTTTTGATTTTATCTTTTACCTACAAACAATCACATACATATTACTTTATATATTTTTACCAAAAAAGTCCCTAATAGGCTAAGATATGTAATAATACATGAAAAATAATTTACCTACCTTGTATACAAAATTGTTATTTGATTCAAAATATATAATCTAGGTTTTCTCAACAAATATATATATATATATATATATATATATATATATATATATATATATATATATATTGTGACAGCCCATCCCGGAAATTTCGTACGACGGACGTGAAAAGACTAAAATGCCCCTAGGCATAAAATAAGGTACGTGTGCGTTTTTACCTTGAGTGTTTGGTTGTACTTGGACCACACACACACACACATTCACCTCACTTCTTTTCCTCCCTTTCACTCCCGCACTCTCTCTCTCTACCTCACAGACTCTCTCTCTCTCCCTGTCGTTTTCGTACTGACAAACACAAATCCTCCCTAAACCTGGCAGATCGAGGACGTGAAGTACCCCATCATGTTCCTGA
Organism: Heteromeles arbutifolia; assembly: GCA_024362995.1. Classification (NCBI taxonomy): domain Eukaryota; kingdom Viridiplantae; phylum Streptophyta; class Magnoliopsida; order Rosales; family Rosaceae; genus Heteromeles; species Heteromeles arbutifolia. Next base: position 17,858,259 of record JANCRC010000013.1, on the reverse strand, counting down.
GGTCCATACGAACTCGTTGGTACCCCTTGCAGGTAAGAAAGCCTTCAAAAAACCCGAGTTCCCATAATCTCCTATTTTGTCACTATTCATGCTCACGTAAAACCTTGTGTTTTTGGAGATTTCAAGTTCATAGAAAGCTTAAGGAGGTCCTTAGGACGCTCGGAGTGCTTCGTTGGAATAAATTGGACGTCGGAATAGCGAGATCGGGAAGTTTCATTTTGGCCGGAATTGCGAATCCCCGGCGAGTTGGGGGTCGAGTCAGGTATGGATCTGTTCATCTTTGTGAGATCTTCATTTTGGTATAAAGTACGTAGAAAATGGTGCAAAAATGAGTGAGAAACCATAGTTGGAAGTTTTTCCCATAAACCGGCGAACAGTCGCCGGCGACCGGCAATTCGCAGGAGAAGACGAAGAATATTCCGTCAGTTTTGACGGAATATGCTGACGCCGTCAGTTAGAGTTAACAGTTTTCGTTAGTTAATTAACGGAATATTCCTAACGGCATTACTGTTCCGTTACACATGCCAAGCACGTGGCCGCGCATGGCCGGCGCGTCTGGCTGTGCCTTGGCCGGCGCGTGGGTGGTCGGAAAATTTTTCTAAAAATATGGGGATGATCCTGAGTTTGTGTAGATTACAGTGGTATATTCATATACCCAATTTGAGCAATGTATGAGAAGTTATTTTTAAGGTTTCATTTATGTGCGTTCATTAACGTTATTTCAGTTACTTCTCATATAGGCGAGACCTATCCGGAGGACGAGCGTAGCCAGGCTAGGCACGGGGGTTACGACCCGTCTACTTATCAGTGAGTGGGCATTTGTTTTCCGTATGATAAATGAGTTTTTCCTAGAAAATCAATTTAAATGAAATGTGATATGAAATGCCATGCAAAGTATCTATTTATTTATTCTGCGTTATTGATTGCTTACATTGATGTTGGTGTTGAGGACGCACAGGTAAGTGGCAGGTACATTTATTTACTAGTTGTTGAGAACGAATGATGTTATGTGATGTGATGTGATGTGATGTGATATGATTAGAGCTCATAAACCTGCACACTGATATTAGTGCTCCCGCCTAGAAAGGGGCTCATTCCTTCACGTGATGTTCACCTCCTGCACCGTATGCTCGCCTTGGATCCAAGTTAGGTGCTCAGTTCTGTCGAATAGGCCACTATAGTTGGGTTCGACTCGTAGGTGACCCGCGATTTATCGCTCAGTCTTCACGTGATCGTAGCACTAGAGCATATTAGTTTATATTTAGTGATGTTGTGCAGACCACTAGAGGTGGTATTGATGTGTGTGCAGGGTATATATATGATGATATGATTGAGATGATTATGAGCTATATGATATGATGATTGTTATGAGCTATATACAGCCGAGGGCTGAGTGATTATTTAGTATTCAATCACATTCACAGAGTTATGCTTTGGCATTCAGTTATGATACTTTGGCATGGCATATACATACTTTCATACATACATAATTTCAGCAGGATTTTGAGAATTATATATATGAGTATATACTTTATTCTGGGAAATTATACAGGTTTTACGGCGAGGGGTTATAACTTTTGAAAAGAAAGGTTTTGAAAAGATTTGTTTCTGACCCACTCAACTTTGTTTTTCGCCCCGCCAGGTATTAAGTAGTGTTCGTTGGTGGCATACGAGGAGCTCTTCGTACGTTCTGATAGAATTCACCTATGTAGGACCACCTTCGGGTGTTATTTCTATTTAGTACTTCTGCTTGACTGCACGTAGACTTTTATGCTCTGTATTAGTGGAATTCACACTTCTTTTACACTAGTATTGCTAGTGTTTCGGTTTTAATTGATTCGTAAATTTTATTCTTTATTGCTTCCGCACTGTGCACATGGTTACGTCATTCTCACATGACGGCCAGCACGCCCCTCTTTCGGGTCGGGTGTGTCATATATATATATATATAATCTAGGTGTAGTGTGTGTGTATATATATATATATTTTATATAATTGGAACTAATTAATTTCCAATAATTTACCTACAAAAACTTATACCCCGTGTGTAATATAATATCTCTTTTTCACTAATACATTGTAACATCCCACATTGACCAACGGAGAGGGAATGATGTGCCTTATATGTATATGCCCACCTCTATGTAACACGAGGCCTTTTGGGAGCTCACTGGCTTCAGATTCCGTAGGAACTCCGAAGTTAAGTGAGTTCGAGCGAGAACATTCCCAAGATGGGTGACCCACTGGGAAGTTCTCGTCTGAGTTCCCAAAAACAAAACCGTGAGGGCGTGGCCCAAAGCGGAATATCGTGCTACGGCGGAGCCGATCTGGGATGTGATAGAATGGTATCAGAGCCACTCTGCCGTGTGGTGCGAGTGTGCCGACGAGGACGTCGAGCCCCTAAGGGGATGGATTGTAACATCCCACATTGACCAACGGAGAGGGAGTCATGTGCCTTATATGTACATGCCCCCTCCATATAACACGAGGTCTTTTGGGAGCTCACTGGCTTCGGAGTTAAGCGAGTTCGAGCGAGAGCATTCCCAGAATGGGTGACCAACTGGGAAGTTTTCATGTGAGTTCCCAGAAACAAAACAGTGAGGGCGTGGCCCAAAGCGGACAATATCGTGCTACGACGGAGCCGGTCTGGGATGTGACATACATGGAGAATAATTTACCCATAACAAGAAGAAATATAATTTGATGTATTATATTGAAAAATATTATGTCATACCTATATTTATACAACAATAAAACGTGCCTAATATATGTAACAATACATGAAAAATAATTTACCTACAAGTTAGAGAAATGTTATTTGATTCAAAATATATAATACAGATTTAGTATAATTTTTTTTTAATAATTGGAACAAATTAATTTACTTCCCAATTAATGCAATATATATATATATATATATATATATATATATATATATATCACAAAAGGTAAATTTTTGGTATGATATGGATACAATTAATGCAATACAACAGTTTATATATTTTATTTCATTTTTTCTACATCTTTTAATTTGGAATAAATTTAGGGGTTTGGGAAAGTGGCATGGGTGTAAATAAATTGTATTAGTAGGTCAATAGTGTTCAGATGTGGCTGCAGATTTTAAATTTGGACTTTTATTGGACGTTTATATGTAGATGGGTTTTTATCTAGGAATCATGAATTGTAAGGGCCAAAATCTAAAGCACCCTAAATTTTAACTAAAGCTTTCAACTAAGACTTAGTGCCTACTTGGATAATTCATTGAATGATCTTTATATAGGGATCTTGGAGGTCCATCAACTTAATACTTGGTCAATTTTACTTCCTTCATCACTTCATACTACATGAATCATTAGATTCATTACTCGTATTAATAAGAATTGAATTCATAATTTAGTGGCCCTTTCTCTTATGTGTCGTTAAGGTTATGTTTGGGTGACACTAGTACAAAAACATGTTTGTGCGACGGAGCAAAATTCGTCGTGCAAAGTATGTTTGCGCGATGCAAAACACAAAACGTTGTGCAAACAGCCTTTGCGCAACGGCACTTTGCACGACGATGACTGGCACCGCGCAAAACAACTTTGCACGACGCAGGTGCACCTACGTCATGCAAAACAGCTTTGCACGACGTAGGTGCAACTGCATCACGCAAAAACAGCTTTGCGCGACGCCAATCTTCGTCGCGCAAAGTCAACGATTTTTTTCCCACCACTTAATATGTTTAGGAGGCAGAAACTGGAAACCAGTTGCAGCAGCTACCTCCCTCGACGTATAATGTAATTGTGCTAAATTTTAATTGCATTCTTCTGCAGTATCCACTAGTGTAAATATTTTAAATTGAAGATCGAATTAGTTCATTGTATTCATATAGGGTCAAGAAGTGTAGCTGTAAAAAATCATCAAAATCGGAGTTAAAATAACCGTTAAATCGTGATTTTTCGTTTATAACCGTCGAAAAGGTTTGTCCCGTTACTTGATATCTGAATGTTTTGTTTTTTTTTTTGCAATTTTTGGCGTATGCGATCTCGATGTATATACAAACAAGTTTGATGGTTGATCGTTGAAATTAGCTTCGTAGAATGTGTATCCCATCAAAACGATAGATTCACTAACACTTAAGAGTTTATTTATACTTTCACTAAGTATAACAGAAAGATTTTGTGGTATCCACTAGTGTAAATATTTTAAATTGAAGATCGAATTCATTCATTGTATTCATATAAGGTCAAGGAGTGTAGCTGTAAAAAATCATCAAAATCGAAGTTAAAACTACCGTTAATCGTGATTTTTCGTTTATAACCGTTGAAAAGTTTTGTCCTGTTACTTGATCTCTGAATGTTTATTTTTTTGCGATTTTTGGCGTATGCGATCTCGACATATATACAAACAAGTTTGACAGTTTGATCGTTGAAATTAGTTTCGTAGAATGCGTATCCCATCAAAACGATAGATTCACTAACACTTAGAGTTTATTTATACTTTCATTAAGTATAATAGTGTAAATATTTTAAATTGAAGATCAAATTCATTCATTGTATTCATATAGGGTCAAGGAATGTAGTTGTAAAAAATCATCAAAATCAGAGTTAAAACTACCGTTAAATCATGATTTTTCGTCGAAAAGTTTTGTCTCGTTACTTGATCTCTGAATGTTTGTTTTTTGCGATTTTTGGCATATGCAATCTTGACGTATACACAAACAAGTTTGACGGTTGGATCATTGAAATTAGCTTCGTAGAATGCGTATCCCATCAAAACGATAGATTCACTAACACTTAGAGTTTATTTATACTTTCATTAAGTATAACATAAAGATTTTGTGGTATCCACTAGTGTAAATATTTTAAATTGAAGATCAGATTCATTCATTGTATTCATATAGGGTCAAGAAGTGTAGCTGTAAAAAATCATCAAAATCGGAGTTAAAATAACCGTTAAATCGTGATTTTTCGTTTATAACCGTCGAAAATTTTTGTCCAGTTACTTGATCTCTAAATATTTGTTTTTTGCGATTTTTGGCGTATGCGATCTCGAAGTATATTCAAACATGTTTGACGGTTGAATCGTTGAAACTAGTTTTGTAGAATGCGTATCCCATCAAGTTCAATGATATATATATTTATTAAGTAGCTTTAAATTTATTTATTTATACGTATAACACTTAAAAAATTGAATGGTATGTATATTTATTAAGTAGCTTTAAATTTATTACTGTAATTCGGATTGAGTTTTTGTTAGAAAAATATATTATTGTAAGTTTTATATAAAAAAAAATTGAATTTAAAAAAAGTAAAATCAAATTTTCAGTAAATTTTATAATAACTTATTTTTTTAAAAATAGCTTGCGCGAGGCCACCTTGAGGTTGTCGCTCAAAAGCACTTTGCGCCACGTCGTCAGATATACTTGCGTCGCGCAATTTAAATTTTGGCTGGAAAAATAGGCGGTTTTTTTAAATTTTCCGAAATTTTCCCAAAGAGTCCAGACAGAGAGTCCACTCGGTCTCTCTCTTTCCTCTCGCTCATCTCGCCCTCTCTCTCACTCCGTCTCCCTCTTTCCTCCCACTCCGTTAGACGAAGACAAAGACGAAGGAAGACAGCAGCCACAACCCATTTCTTTAATTTTTGTTTTTTCATGGCAATTGTTTGCTTAATTTTGGGTATTTATCTTGATTTTGCATAATTTTCTTGTTTTTTGAATGGTTTGGATATGTGGGTTGTTTTGCAGACGATTCATCTGGTGGCGATCTCTACTCCGGCGGACTACAACACCCGCCCGCTCGACACCATCTACAACAACTTCATCGATGTTTTGCCGGTGGTGGGTTTTCAGCTGCTGCATTTCGTTTCTTGTTTTGGGTTTTTGGGATGGTGAAATTTAATTGTGAAATGTGGGATTTTGGGTTGGTGGGGTGGGAATTGATTGAAGTTGATGTGAGATTTGATGTGGGTTTTTCTAAAATTTTGCTCTTTTTTTTTGTGATTAATTTTTGTTAGGTGAAGTACTGCTCCGAAAACGACAAGTGGTTGATTCACTTTTCTAGCGGTTCTTCCGGGTCTTGAAAGTCGACCGCTCGGAGCCCGACGATTTGAATATCAGCTTAGACCTCAATTTTACTAGAGATTTATGAACTACCTGCTTGTGTGTTTGTATTTACTCTATGTATGGGGTTTTGGTGTTTTGGTAGGTTGCATTAAGTTTCTGGAATCTTATTACTTGATTTTGGTCACCAAGCGTCGCCAAATAGGAAGCATATGTGGGCATGCGATTTATAGCATAGATGAGAGCAAGTTGATTACTATTCCGCACGTCTCGATTCTAACTGATGTTGCTCATTCTAAGACCGAGTTGAGGTAATTTTCTCCCCTTTGTTTTCATGTTTCTCTGTTGTCTGGACTATTAAATGATAGCATAAATGTGGCAGAGATATATTTGATTGGATTAGAGATATACGGTCTCTAGTGGTATCTCAATTAAGTTTATTTAACTTCGTTATGGCAGATCAGGCTATCAATCTTTGGTAGGGACTTCAGTGTTTCTCTGGTCTCTAGACGCTCTCGGCATTTCGCAGGAACACGGTATGTTGTAGTTTGAATATCACACCACACCATCTTCATTTCTTCTAATTATTCACATAGCTGTCCACATGGCATATAAAAACAAAAGTCAAATTTTTTCAGCTATACATTTTTCTTTAATTTAAGAAAAGGTTTAAGTTTTTTGTTTTGAGGGTGAAATTTCACTGTTATTAGCTCTGGTAATGTTTTGAGATACAGAAATTTCTTGTTGTATTAATCATGTTTTCGATTGTGTTGCAGTTACTTGAAAAGGGGAGTGAATGATAGGGGAAGGGTTGCAAATGATGATGAGACAGAGCAGATAATCGTCGATGAAGAAGCTGGCTCATGCAAAGGAAAAATGAGTTCTGTTGTCCAGATGCGTGGCTCGATTCCCCTTTTCTGGTCACAAGAAGCTTCAAGATTTAGTCCTGAGCCTGATATTATTTGTAAGAACACTATGTGATGCATATTAATTTCATTCGTTCTGAATCATATGCTACGTGTCACATACATTGTTACAAGGGTACTTGGAATTAATCATTTTTTGCATGTTTTTATTCTGACTTTAGTACAGAGATATGACCCCACATATCAAGCTACCAAACTACATTTCGAAGACCTGGCAATGAGATATGGCAACCCAGTTATTGTGCTTAATTTGATCAGGGTTTGTTTATTTCTAAATGCCTTCTGAACAGATGCTGGGATGACGTTTATTGTTAGTCCTCTTTACTATTACTGCATGTGATGGGACAACATTTTTATAAGTCTTCCTGTTGTATGAGAGAAACATTAGTTTAATGTGCATCTATTCTGCAGGGGCTAATATTTATGTGATAGCTATCGCCACATAGTAGATCCTCTATTTAATAAATTTGGTTATTTATAGAATGAGTTGTAGCTATTTGAGGATTGTATAAGTATGGTGTAATATTGCGGGGCAATATTGAAAATAGAATGCATCTCTTGTTTCTCACATCTCTCTGATGTTCCGTATAGGACTATAAGTTGACGATTTGTTCTGTGCTTCTGATCTACAGTGATTGAGTTTTCTACTCGTGTGTGTGTGTGTGCGTGTGTGTCTGTGCCATAGGGAGGTTGCGGTTACGAGGATGTTAATTGGTGTGAAGTGTACGGGAAAATCATTGGAAGCTATCTTCCTAAAGATAGCCCTGCCCTCTTCGTCAGGTATCCCCTCTCTTCCTTTCTTTTTAATTTTCTTTTATTTATTGTTTTGTTTGTTTTTGTTGGACACGATTCAGATCTATGCCTTTCTTGGTGTTTGTTTTATCATAAAGTTCTTCATTTGGATTATTTAAATGGTTGATTGCGTAATTATAATTGGGATCTACAATTATGTGTTGATCTTATGACATTATACCCATTTGCTTAAACATGTAGCATGTGATCTAATACTAATTAGAGTATGTAAATTGTAGATCCAGAACATTATTTAATGGTTTTTCTTTTGATATGATGCATTTCTTTGTTTTCATTGTGTAGTGTGACTTCTTCAGATTGAGTCACTGATCGGTGCAATAAGTTGCATTGAAGTTTGTTGATTTTGTTAACGGGAAACTTTACTTCTTGCGTGCTATGTTACTAATTAGAGTATGTAAATTGTAGATCCAGAACATTATTTAATGGTTTTTCTTTGGATATGATGCATTTCTTTGTTTTCATTGTGTAGTGTGACTTCTTCAGATTGAGTCACTGATCGATGCAATAAGTTGCATTGAAGTTTGTTGATTTTGTTAACGGGAAACTTTACTTCTTGCGTGCTATGTTTTCATAGGATCCTGCTTACTGTGTGCTTAAAGAAGATGAATCCCCTTGCATTTTTGGATCTATTGAGAAGCAGATATGGTCCTATGCACGTGCAAAGCAATTGATCGAAAGGCTGATCTATGGTTAGTCATCTCTTTGTTCTACTTTTATATGGTGCGGAAAATGGTCTTGAATTTACCATTGTGAGACCCTTTAACTGGATTGGACCTAGGATGGATTTCATTCCTGCCATTGACGGCCCAAGTGAGGGTGTTCCAAGAGTTCTTGCAAGCTTCAGTAATGTATGTCAGACAGTAAATGTAGCATTCCCTATTTATTTGGTATTTCAGTATTTGTGTTGTGATCGTGCTCTGCTTTCATCTGTTACAGAATCTTCTTCGCCGTGAGCCTCTCAAGCTCGTACATGGCAGCCAATCTCATAGAACTTTTGTCTACATAAAGGATGCTCTTTGATACCGTCTTCTTTTTAGTTAATGTACTATGTCTCCTTTGCTTCCATAAGTTTTCGGTCAATTTTTCTAATGTTATATTTTTATGGTTCAAAAAGTGTATAGATGTTGCAGTTGATCACTCGTCGTCGGAGTGTGACCAATGCACCTCCTGCATTTTCAGCACCTACTGCTTCAGCTGTGAGTGCTTCATTGATTGGGGAGCCTACACCCCTTACTGAGGCTACTCCTAGGGCGTCCCAAGTGCTTGCATCATCGACATCATCAGTGTCGGTTCAGCCGCTCAGTGCACGGCAGCCTCACTGGCGCCTTTGCGATTCGGAGCCTTCTGATCATACTTGGGACCTCCCAGCCTTTTAATCACCAGCGTCCAGGACGAGAAGATGAATATGATCTTACGGGCCTTCCAGATGTTCGGCGTCCAAATCCTGATGCCAGCACCTGATCTTGCTCCACCTTCGACCTCCCAGCAACTTCGCCCAGCCGATACCCAATAGCCTGATGCATCAAACCTAGACGACTACTTGTAGTTTTTTCTTTTCTGTTCGAACGTATTGTATGTACATTTTCATATATTTTATAATTAAATACTTTTTTCTTGGTTTATTAATTATTGTTTATAATTTAATTACAATATTTATTAAAAATTAAATAAAAAATATTTTTGCCAAAAAAAAAAAAAAAAGGTTTGCGACGAAGAAGTAACATGCGTTGCGCAAAGTAGTTTTGCGCGATGTAGGGACATGCGTCTCGCAAAGACACTTTGCGCGACGCATGTTACTTCTTCGTCGCGCAAACCCTTCTGTCACTGCCTTGTGGCGACGGTTGGTGCGCGACGAAGGTTTCGTTGGGCTACTTTTTGCGCAACGATTCTTGACTTTGCGCGATGAAGGACCTGTGTCGCGCAAATTATTTTTTGTACTAGTGTGACGGGTTACCAAGTCATAGGATTGAAAGCCAAATTATAAAGGAAAAGATTATAAAATATTAGGTAAGAGAGATAAAAAATGCATCATATGTGTGCAGTAAAAAATAATCAAGAAAATTATGTAGGCGACACGTGGATTCTTGGATGAAAAAGATAAAATTACTCTTGAGACACAATGGAATTCCCACGCGCATGCGACGGACAATAATAGCTCAATCGAGGTCAAAGGTGATCAAAATGGTATTTATTCAAACCCCTCTCATCACTCCTCATCAAATCCTCACCCACAAGGTAACTCCCAATTATTCTTTTCAAATTGGGATTAATTACCAAATTAATTGCAAGATATTATTTGACATAATATCTTGCAATAAGAGCAAGAATTCCACCATAAGTGACTGGTCCCTATTTCTCTAAATGGGGCCGGTTACAGCTCTATATATAGCCCCACATTTATCCAAAAACCCAAGTCAAATCTCTTCCAGAAATTCTCTAAACACTTTCTCCAAAAACCTAAGTCAAATCTCTTCGGCCAAAGCCCCCAATTCATCGTGGGCGCGTGAGGCTCTTGGCCTTGATCTTAGGTGTTATTGTTTTGCAGGTGCATTTTCGTCCAAGGAGAAGAAGGCGGACATTTGCATCCACAAATTGGTGCTTTCATTGAGAGTCTTGATGCTCGAAGAAGACTCTTGCATTCAAGTTTCTCGTTTCTTGTTCATTCGTAGATTTTTTGTACGTTCTTGTTTCTAGAATTTTTTTTATAAAAATTCTTTGAATAAACGTAAAAGAAAAGTAGAGTGACAAGAAATTTGGAAACCACGACAAACGGAACTTCCAACGTTCAAGAATTAGGACCACGGCGATCCACAAGGCTGAACGCGATGACAAGTGGAGCGGCACCACCGCCACGGGGCACCACCGTGGCAGCCACTGTTGGAACCAATTAAATGTCAATTATACAATATATAATAATTTGGACAGTTTATTTCGAATGAATATTTCACAACAGATACAATATATATCAAAATACGTACAATTAATGCATATAAAATCACAAATCACTGACTTGTTTTGGAAGATAGAGGCTTGTAGAAGCAATCTCCTAAGAAAGAAATTGGCCCCTACACCAGTGCAGTAGTTCAACGAACGTCTATCTTGCAGGATACAACTATCTAATCCAAGTTCTTGCACTCAAACTTAGATTCTTGGCGAATTTACTAAGTGTTTCTCTGTGAAAGTTTAAGAAGGAAGCGATGGAATTGATATCCTTGGTTTCTGATCGTACTGCCATATATATAATGGCGTATTTGAACAGACGTAACCATTCATGCTTATCATTCTAGAACGGACGTAACTGTTTAATTAGTTTTATCCTTTCGGAAAAAAACTGAATAAAAAAAGAAATAAAAAACGTAAATTGTGTTTTCGACAATCCGAGCCCAAGAGCCCCAAGGCCCAAGGCCCATCTTTGACATTTAATATATACACCCAAACCCTCCAAGTCTAAGGCCCAAGGTCCATGGCTTTGGCCCAATTCTTTTCAAACTATAAGTGAGTGAACTCACTTATAAAAGAGACTTTCAACAAGGTTTGGGCGATGTGGGACTGGGAGTTCGTCACAAGTTCCAACAGCCACCACGACAACCATCACTGTGGCAACATTTGGCAAACCTATAACTCACGGTGAGCAGCAAGCCCAGGCATCGAGAACAACCCAAGGCGTTACCCCAGCAGCGCAAGACCAAGTTCAGCGCACGGCCCAAGACCCGCATACCCAAGCTATGCCGAACATTGCCTAGCACCCCGTCCCACTCCAAACCACACGGGCCTAAGCCCAAGGCGAGCCGGCCTGAGCCGCGACCCGACGTGAGCCCAACATACTCCCGAGCCGAGCTCAAGCCTCGCACCCACATGCACCGCATGCGGACCGCCCACTCTCGTGGCCTCCCAAGCAGCCTAAACCGGTCCAAGACCGATTCAACCATCCCGACTTTAGATTTCTGGGTCGATGATTGAACCGGGGGCATTTTCACCCTATTTTTCCGCAGATTTGACACTTCCACTACTCAAGGAGACGCATTCCGTCTAAGCTCTTCTAACCCAAATGGCAAACAACACTTGTCTCGACAAGTCATGGAGTTGACAAACGCCCTCGCACAGTAGACGACCTCAGTGAATCAGCTCTTGCAGCGCACCCAATTCATATTTCATGTAGACACGAGTTTTGATCCTTAAACAAGAACCCATCATGATCTTCAATCCTACTTTGTTTAGAATTGGACCGAGTCACTAATCCAATCCTGACTTTTAAGCAATCCTGATTCACCTAGGACTCAACCAAACTACTAGCACCTCACCACTTGGTCGAGTACTTCACCATTGGGCCGAGATTTGCAGTCTTCTTTCTGGGCTAGTTCCTTGTCGTTTAAATCCAAGGTTTCGGCCTAAACAACCCAAATTCTCTACTAGAAAGAAAGAGGAAACAACAAAACTAATCAAGCAAGTGAACTACTCAAGTACATAAACGGGATTTAATGTTAATTTTAGTTTGTAATCAAAATTGTACCCACTTGAAATCTTGATATACGTACCTTGATTTTCTTGAAGAATGCAAAAAGTTTTACGTTATAAAATTGACAAAGTCAAATCAGTATGTAATCAATGGTTATATTTTGTGATTAAATATATTGTGACAAAATTAAATATTTACGTTATATTTTGTGATTAAATATTCACATTTCGTGTTGTATATATAAGTGAAGTGTTAATAGGCAAGTAGTAAATATTTGTGTAATTAGTAGGGCATTGTTGCTTCGTCACGAGGTACAAGTTTTTAGTTTTTAGCAGCGTATTGCCTACTACATTGTGAAATCAAAAGGTGCATGCAAACGAGACTCGAATGCAAAAATTTCCCTTGTGTGTGTATAAACACGTGAGTTGACACACCCCGACCTGAGAATCAGGGCGTGCTGGCCATCACAAGCGTGATGTAACCATAAATGCAATGCGGAAGCGGTAAGGTAAGAGAATTATGAATGACTAAAAACTGAATACTAGCAGTACTATCCAAATGACATGCTAGCGAGAATTTAAGTGTGAAATACACACAATCAGAGCATAAGATTCTAAATGCAGTCAAGTAGGACAGTTACTAAATTACAACACCCGAAGGTGAGTCCTACATGTGTGAAGTCTGTCAGAATAACCGTGGGAATCCTCGTGAGCCACCAAGCACTTCTAACTATAACCTGGAGGGGTGTAAAACAAAGTTGAGTGGGTCAATAACATAAAGCTTTTCGAAAATATCTCATTTATCAACATATATAACTGCTCACTGTAAAACCTATATACTTTCCCAGAAAATAGCATATAAACATATGTATATCACCATATTCTCAAATCATAACTCAAAATCGGTATTATGAAAGTATGCCATGCTATATGCATCAATAACATAATGAAGAATACTAAAATATATCAGGTAGAATAATAAATTAGCCAGAGACCCTGCAGTGGTCCTGTACGGTTAATCATGTAGCTCAATACCTATGCCTGCACACGAGTCAGAACCATTAAAATGGTCTGTACGACAGGACTTGGTGTAATAATACGCTCTAGTGCAATTCTCATCAAACAGCTGTGCGAATAATCGCAGGTCACCTATGAGTCGGAACCACAGAAGTGGTCTGTACGACAGAACGTACACCTACTTGGATCCAAGGGAGCGTGCGGTGCGGGAGGTGAATATCAACATAAGCACTAACATCGGGGTGCAGGTTATGAGCTTTCAACACAATTCATAATTTACACAATATAACTCACCTGATACTTACCTGTGCGTCCACCGCATCATTTCATATATATGCATCATATACCAATTCATATATTTCATAACAATTCTATGCATGGCATTTTAAAACATACTTTCATTTAAATTCGATTTCTGGGAAAATCAGTAAGTATATAGGTATATAACAAAAACAATTGCCCACTCACTGGTATGTCGAAGGGTCGTAACCCCCGTGTCGCCTTTGATTGCTCTCGTCCTCGAGATAGGTCTCACCTATATGCGAAGCAACTATAATAACATTATTTAGAGCACATAACCCACAATACAAAATAACTTCTCATACGATGCTCAAATGGGGTGTTTGAATATACCAACGTGATCTACACAACCTCACGAACATCCCCATAGTTTTAGAATTATTTTTGGACCTATCACGTGCCCCCATGCGCAAGAAATGGCACAGACCTACGCGCTCCCACGCTCGGTCACGTGCCAGGCACACTGACAGCTTCTTAAACAACGTCAGGAATATTCTGTCAACTCCTAACAGAAACCGTTAAACTTAACTAACGGCGTCAGTATATTCCGTCCAAACTGACGGAATATTCTGTCTTTTTCTCCGGCGACTCGCCGGTCGCCGGTGACTTTGCCGGTTTCTGGGGAATTTTCCAACTATGGTTTCTCGCTCGTTTTTCGTCCATTTTTCATGAATTTGGTACCAAAATGAAGCTCTAAGCACGTAGAACACATCCAAACAAGTTTCAAGGCTTGAAAACCACTAGAATTTACCTGATGAAGCGCGATAGTTCGGCAAACTTTAAAAAACTTCGATCTCAGTCCTTCAACGTCCAAACTCTACCAACGAAATACCCCAAGGCTCATGAGAACCTCCTTAAGCTCACTGTGAGCTTGAAATTCCCTGAAATACAAGGTTTTATGTGTGCATGAATAGTGCACATTTTCGAGGTTAGGGTTTCACGACGATTCCGAGGGTCTTAAGTTCCAAAAATGGTACCAATTAACTCAGGAGGTTGTAAGGATCAAGAAACTCACCTTTTTGACGTCGATCTGTGAAGAAATGGATAATTTCAAGCTTCGTCCGTACGTGTACAGTGCACGGGAAGAAGAAAACCTAGAGGGGAGAGAGAAGAAGTCCACGGAAGAGAGAGAGATAGTAGGTTTGAGTGTGTGTGGTCTTCCTAAGTCCCTAACCACATAAAAATAAACCAAAGTCTAAGTTCCAAAATAATTTCCAACAACTTAGGAGTCTAACTTAATAACCAAATACAATTGTCACACAAACCTTAGCAACCTTTAGGGCAATCCTGTCTTTTCACGTCCTCGATAGTAATAATTTCGGGACGGGCTGTGACATGAGTAACATTACTTCACGTAGCCAAGACTTTATCTTGTGGAATATATAAAGCCCTTAAATACAACTACAAGTGAACTAGAATATTAAGGACAACCTGGCATCCACTTCAAATATAACTATACGTACAAGTAGCACTGTATGGCAAGAGTGGCATTTTGAGAAAGACTCGTTTCACAGCAGCGTGGGTCCCTCTCGTTCTCTATCACGAAGAATAAAAAGATCATCTCGCAGCTAACCCCTCATGTTGGGGTTGATTGCCAACCCTTTCTTTTGTGCATTTTCATTTTTCCTTTTTTAAATCACATTTCAGGTCATGCTCTTCGTGGATGGCCTGTGTTCTCGACGTACTTCGCCACTGTTTTGGCATTTTTCGTCAGTTTTCCGTGTTTGTCACTGTATTTTATATACGAAAAATCTAATTTTTATCCTGCAATTGCCTTTCTTCAGCCTCTAACACTTATCATCTTTCATCTCCTCCATAAGCTCATCTATCATCTTTCATCTCCTCCATAACCTGATTTAGCCACCAAATCTCAATCCTCCTCTCACTACCCATCACGAGCATGCCGGAATACCGGGGCCAAGCGTGATACGGCTTGGCCCAAAGTGAGGGTGTTTTAGATGTCTCCTTTGGTCCATCTCCATCTCTTTCTCAATTTTTATTTTATTTTTGTTTTTGCATGAGTGTGTGAAGGTGATTTGGATCTGGTTGTTCTCTTTTGGTGCGACGATTTTGGTGGTGAAATCTGGTTGGGTTGTTTTTTAGTTACAGATTAGAAACTTTTGTGCTGCAATGCCATCATTGAATCCAATACTTAGTTGATTTTCTTAGGGCAACTATCCTTGTAGTTGTTGGTGAGGTGGTAGTGGCGACTGCGGTAACTACGGTCTTTCTTTTGCCGGATAAGGATTAGGGTTCTCATTTTTGTTTTTGGTCTTTGTTTTAAATGAGCTTTTTGGCTATCCCAAATTTTATTGGGTTGTATGATGTAATGTGTATTGGACCTTTCCTCATTCAATGAAATTTATGTTATATATATAAATAAATAAAAAATAGCACTGCATGGTAGGAACTATTGTTGCCCACGAATCGAGATCCTCTCCACATCTCTATGTGCCGAGCCGCCAAACCCAAAAATATGGATGATTCAATTTATATCATGTGACCCTCATTACACCAGTACAAAAACACACTTGCACGAAAAAAAATTGCGCGATAAAGCATATTACATTGCTTAAAAACGTTTTGCGCGATGTTAAAGCGTCATGTAATGACGTTTTGCGTGACGGGCCATTAAGGGATGAAGCTTCCGTCACGCAAATTGTTTTAGCACGATGAAGGTACACATTCATCGCGCAATGTTTGGAAAAAATGCGATAAAATCTTGGTTTGGCATCGGAAAATTGCGGGACAAACCAAATGCATTACCCAAAGGGTTTTTACGCGACGTTATAGTTCTTTGTTGCGCAAAGGGTTTTTGAGCGACTCGGTTGGTCCGTCGTGCAATTTTCTGGAAAAAAAACGTGATAATGTTTCGCGCCAAACAGTATGCGCGATGTTGTTTTATACTTTGCCCAGCGTGACCTTCGTCACATAAAGTCGACGAGTATTTCCAGATAACAAAAGCAGTCTGGGAGGCAGAAATTGCAAACCAAATTGCAGTAGCTGCCTTCCTCCCTCATCTCTCTTGAAAACCTTATCCAATCCTCCCTTGCTCTTAAATTCATCATACAAATATTTCATCTCTCTTCTCCTCATTTCCTCTCCCTTTGTCGATCTATCCCTATCCGGTAAGCGATTTGATTTTGTATATGTAACTTTGAATTGAGAATTCAAACTAAAACAATTAATTTTGTTTTGTGTTGTACGGAGTTAATACTACTTAACTTCATACACTTTTTTTCAAGAAAAGCTTAGTTTTCCGTTTGAGAATTAGTTGGATTTCGTGCATGGATGCGAAAGCATGACTACGGTCCAATTAATTCTTGAATTGCCCTATTTTTGGACAGTTTGGGAATGCATAGTTATGAGTCGTAGTTTACGGTTCTCATATTAGGTTTCGATAGTGGGAATTTTGGTAACATTTCCTGATGTTCTTCGAGTGCACAGTATATATATTATATATCTACAACATGCACTTAAAGAACTGTAAAGAGATGCTGCCGAAATGTAATCGTTATGGAACCATAAATTATGGTACATAATTGTGCATTCCTGAATGGGATAAAGCCCTTATCGAAGGCATAAGCTGACAAGACAATAGTTGAAGATGTTGTAATTCTTGTATTTTTATTGTGATTGCAGACAAAATGGACAGACAGTGGATACAGAATCAGAAGAGATGATTTCATTGAATTGATGAATAGATGATTTCATTGAATTGGCAAGTAGATAACCTGGGTTCAACTCCTATCTGGTGTCCATGTAGAAGGTGTAACAACTCAATAAGGGAGACATTCGAAAATGTTTGATTTCATTTAGTAAGAAATGGGATGATTGAGACCTATACTACTTGGAATCATCATGGGGAACAATTAGACCATGCTTCATCTTCATACATGACACAAGTGGAGACTGTTGAATCTAATGTGGATCCTAACGACCAAGTTATGGATATTCTAAATGACATTTATCTATACGCCTCGACCAACACCAATTAGGAAGGGGGAGATGACGTCCCTTCAACCATGGATAGTGAGGCATTCAAAAACTAATGAAAAACTATTGAAAAAAGCCAAGCAAGAATTATATCCGGGTTGTGAGAACTTTTCGGTGCTCACGAAAATTGTGGAGTTGATGCACGGCAATATCAAGTTTCGTATGTCAAACAAGTGTTTTGATTACTTTTTGGGAGTGATCAAGAGGATGCTTCCAAAGGACAATTGTTTACCTCAAGATCATAAAAGTGCCCAAAAAGTGTTGAACGGTCTCGGATTAGGGTAAGAAAAAATTCACGCATGTGGAAATAATTGTATATTGTTATATAAGGAGAACAAACAGTTGGATAAATGCCCTGTATGCAATGAGTCGAGGTTTAAAATGACATCACATAATAAAAAGGCTAAGATTCCACAAAAAGTAATGCGTTATCTTCCATTAAAGCCTAGGTTGTAGCGATTGTACAAGTTGATGCATACCGTAAACGACATGAAATAGCATAAGGAAGGACGGGTAAAAAACGGTGTTATGAGGCATCCTGCAGATGGAGAGGCAAAGAAAGAATTCAATCGGATGTACCCTAATTTTGCAACTGACCCGCGCAACGTCAAATTGGAACTTGCCATTGATGGATTTAATCCGTTTAGGGTTCTAAACCAAACCCACAACACTTAGATGGACGACATGTTTCCTTATAATTTGTCACCTTGGAAGTGCATGAAAAAAGAATACATGATGTTGACTCTATTAATTACCGAAGATCCAGGAAAGTCCATTGATGTTTATTTGCGGCTGTTGGTTGATATGTGACAACCCGTTCCAAATTTTACGTTTTTATTAATTTTAAAAGCGGGAATTTACGAAGATACCCTAGAGACAAAGATTTTGATTTCCGTTGACCATCATCTAGAGAGACGTACGACTTATTCTTTTAGCATATCCTTATAGTACTTGTTGGTGCGAACGCACAGGCGAAAGCCGTTTGCGAGTCCGGATTATAACGGTATAGTTATGGACGTTTGAAATTGAGTATTGAGGTTAGTTAAAAAGTTAAGAAGGATCAATTAGATGAAAAAGAAAAAAAAAGGGCAGCAGCCCAATTAGAAATCAGAAAGAAGAAAAAAAAAAAAAAAGGGAAAAGCTGGGAGCCCGTGGGTGTCCCTCCCTCCGTACACCTTCCCAACCACCCATCTTCCAAGGCCGATTCCGGCCAACTCCGATGGAGTTTTTCGACGCTACCACCACCATCTTGAAGCTCTCATTCCCCTCTACAAAAACCACCCAAGAACCACCTTGATTAACCATAGTATGTGGCAGTTTGGAGGCCACGAAAATCAACGAAAACCAATGGTGCTCCGGCCACCTTTTTCAATTTTTCGACGAATCGGCAAAGCGATGGCCGATGCCACCACTTGGGCTTTGTAGCCCATCATCCCAGGAGAAAATCCCAACCAACCTTGACCCCGTTGGTCCACCGTAGACGACGAATCGACGCTAGGAAGTTTTAGGCACAGCCAGCTTCGTGGGCAGAACTGACCACCTTTCGTCCACTTTTGGACTTTGTGGAAGGTATGAAAGTTGTTCCTCTCATTGAGATCTTCATTTCTACAAATTTTGGTAATTTTTGGAGATAGTTGGATTTTCTGGCGAGCCGGGGCGGCCGACCGCCACCCGCGGCGGTGCGTGTGGCGGCGCCTGGCTAGTGGGCCGTCAATACTATTTTTAGCCTATATTTGATGTCCTAAATTCAGTTTTGATGATTGAATGACGTAGATTGATCAACTAAACCTAATTTCATTACGAGACGTGGTTAGGTGAAAATATGAATCGACGATCCGACCGTTGGATCGTCATCAAACTTTGATATGTTGTAGTACGTAATATTTGAGGATCATGGGAACTTATGGATCGGGAATCTGACTTATGGATCTCCCCGAATTGGAATTGTAAGTTCATAAAATAAATGGTTGACCGCCACTTGGTTTTGGCAATTGACGGAGATCCGACCGTTGGATCATAATGAAACATTAGGACATTGTTCTAGGAACATAATGTGGATCTTTGGAAGTTGCAGATTGGAAATCTGATATACGGATCTTCCGGATCGAGTTGTACAGGGTTGTAGATCGACGGTCAACTTGTGGTCAATGGGTCTCAAATTATTTTAGAATGCTCTTGAGGATGTGTTTTATGTGAATTACGTATTCTATTGATAAAATTTCTGAGATGTGATTCAATAATTATTCTAGGCACCAATCATTCGGGACGCCTCGATGTGCGTGCTAGAGATGTTGGAAATGTGCCCTAAAACCAATCATATGATGATACTTTACGGACATTTCACATGTTAAACTAATCTAGTTTAATATAAAGGGCAAAGATTATTGTTTTAAGCCGTCTCATATAAATGCTATATGCTTAAACGATAAGTCCAAGGAATATGTAATAGGGAGAATGTGATCTAAAGAAGTTAGAACCATGAGACCATTCTCTTTCGTATACATATCCTAAATGTTCCTGATTATAGGATTGCCAATTGGGCATTGACAGTCCGTTAAGATCAGTACGTGCTATGTCTTCTCTTAGGGAGAGTGACTAGTCTCAAGTTAATGGTGTGACTGACACCAAGACAAGTACGTAGGTGCTCAATAGAGAATGAGTCCACTGAACGCGATCAACGAGGAGTTCTCATACTCATGTCACATGAGAACTCATGGTTGGGATAATGCAAAGTAGTCCTTTGACCTGAGGCATCATAGTTGTCTTGTGGTTAGGTCCTTGATCTTTGGCTATGTCAAAGTCACTCCGTCAAAGGGTGTCCACGACATAGTTGGGGTTAAGCCACTTAGCCATAGAGGCAAGTGAATGCGCAACAAGGGATCTCTAACGTTTAAACGTTGAGGGAGAATACTCTATGATATGATTTAGAATCTCTGGCCAGAGTATGAATGAGATTTAGGAAGTTGTTCCAAATAACATTCAAGGTAATCATATAAGTAAGAGAATCACATTGGATAGTAGACATGAATATACTATTAAACCAAACAATGTGGTTAAGAGTATTGTGTTAGAGAAAGACCGTATTGCATTGTAATCCCAAACTGAATAGGCTCTCCAACCTCTTCTGATTAGCTTGGGTAGCCATGACATACTGCTAGGTGTCACTCATGGCTTGTGGAAGCCTTGAAGATGTATAAGCACTAAAGGGAGAATTGAAAGTAAGTTTCAATTCACAATCGATTAGTAAGAGTTCTAATCGCCCACTGCCTCGCTAAAAGGAACCTAATGGATCGCACACCGTGTAAGGTAATGATTGAAGGATATAACGAAGATGAGTAAGGATAATTAAATGGTTTAATTATTTATGGCTAGGATTAATTAATATGTTAATTAATCAAACGAATAAGTTCGTTATAGACCTCGGGTTAGTTTTGGGCCGCAAGGCCCAATGGGATTTGAATGTTAAGCCCATTAGCTCAAGTTGTATGATAACATGAAAACACAAAGGGCTTGAAAGCCCAATAAACCCTTAAGTGGCCGGCCATATAGGGAGGTGTAGTGAACTTGGCTTAATTGCAAGTTTGCGGTATAAAGGCAACTTTATAGCCATTTCATCTTTAGGGTTTCTTTTGGAGAAAATTGGAAAGAACATGTCTCTCCCTTTCTCTCTAAGAGGCCGGCCCCCCTTGGAGGGGATTAGCTAGCAATCCTTCCTCCTCCAAGGTCACTCATCTTCTTCCTTCACCATCCTTGGTGTCGAAAATTAGAGGTCTCCTACCTTGGGGACTTTTGGAGAATCAATTCTTCCATCCATATCCATGGAGCCAAGGAGCAAGGAGACAAAGGAAAGAAGGCCCTCACATGGGTGATTAACCTTTGCTAAGCAAAGAGGTGCTTCAAAGGTATAAAAGTTTCTCAACTCCTTTCTTTAAGATTTGAGTTGAGTCATGGTTCACCATAACTACTAGGCTTTGAATTTCGTGGGTAATGTTTGTTTTGAGTGCATACAAGCATGATTCCGCCTTTAAATGTTAAATGCATGCCATAGATGTTGTTCAAATGAACATGCTTTTCACAATTTTTTCTTCAAGAGAATCATAGCGTGGAGTCCAGGTGAGTGGGTCTTTTCCTTTTTATCATATGTATATAATTGAGAGTTCCACAAACGCTCCTAAATTGATATATGCATGTTACCTACAAGTAATTATTGTGAACTACGAATGGCTTGATCCTTGTTTAGGGTACGTAGGCAGTCTAACGAGACGTTAGATGCAGCCATACAATAAGCGAGACTAAATATTTGAGACAATAGCCCTGTATGGGGAATCGAGTAGTGTGAAGGAGGTTGGTAGAAAATGTGAGATATAACCTTAGGTTTGGTAGTTAAATGTTGGTCATAAATTAAGAGGTAAAGAATCAAGAAATTGAAGTAAGGAATTATCAATAAGGATAGTTAATTTTTAACTAGTGTCTAATTGAGTTTTAGACTGCATTATGGCATATCTATATGTATATTACCTGCACATAGTTATTGCGGATGCTTGAAGTGCGAAGGTGCATGCAGGACACCCAGGTAAGTCCAGGTAAGTTCAGGTAAGTTTACGACATTAGTTGAAATGGTTGAGTGCTAGCAATGATTGATGAGATATGATATAGTCATACAGATCACTAAAGGTGATTCCGACTTATGTGCTAGCAATGATTGATGAGATATGATATAGTCGTACAGATCACTAGAGGTGATTCCGACTTATGTGCTAGCAATGATTGATGAGATAAGAATATAGTCGTACAGATCACTAGAGGTGATTCTGACTTATGTGCTAGCAATGATTGATGAGATATGATATAGTCGTACAGATCACTAGAGGTGATTCCGACTTATGTGCTAGCAATGATTGATGAGATATGATACAGTCGTACAGGTCACGAGAGGTGACTTCGACTTATATGCTAGCATTGATTGATGAGATATGAGTACAGTGGTACAGGTCACGAGAGGTGACTCCGACTTATATGCTAGCATTGATTGATGAGATATGAGTACAGTGGTACAGGTCACGAGAGGTGACTCCGACTTATATGCTAGCATTGGTTGATGAGATATGAGTACAGTCGTACAGGTCACGAGAGGTGACTCCGACTTATATGCTAGCATTGATTGATGAGATAGGAGTACAGCCGTACAGGTCACTTTAGATGACTCCGGCTAGCATGTTGATGAGCTATTGATTCAGCCGTATATGCCACAATAGGAGGATACAGTTGACATACCATTTCACATTGATTTATTTCACCTAAGTTACTTACTTTTGTTGAGATATTTGACGTGGCATAACTGTGAGACTGTTATTTTGGTTATGGTTTTGAGTTATGGTTATGCCTGTTATTTTTTTGGAAACTATACAGGTTTTACGACAAGGGGTTACTACCTTTGGTATTGAAATTGGTTTGGAAAGTTTTGTTTCACTCACTCACATTTTCTATTTTTACACCCCTCCAGGTTCTAGCAGCAGAGTTCCATATCGACGAGGATTCGTGGCACTTTTCAGTACAGATGTCTTCCTATGTTGGTATAATCATTATTTTACCTTTTTGTACTTTGCTTATGCTCGGTATCGTGTGTGAATGGGTTTATACCTGCTCATCAGCGCACTCTAGTAGTTATACACTCTGAGGTTCAAATTAGTGCACATTTTCATCATCATCACATTTTTGGCTTCGTCACTTTCCAGGTGTCGGCCAGCACAACTTGATTTGGAGTCCTAATGGACTTTCTGGGTCAGGGTATGTCATGATAAGCTAAAGGATTTATGGGAAAACAATGTTCGAACATACGATAAGTATACTGAACAGATGTTCACCATGCAAGCAGCAGTGATGTGGATTGTAAACTATTTTCCCGCGTATACAATGGTTTTCGAGTGGATGACGAGGGGTTATTGGGCATGTCCAAATATGCAAGGAGAACGTAACATTGTCTTGGCATGCCGGAAAAGTTTGTTATCTTGGTCATCGTAGATGGCTCCCTTGGGACAACACATGGCGTCAGAATGATAAAGTTTACCACAGCACAACAGAGACTCGTCCAAGACCAAGAAAATGGTCCGGAGATGAGATTTTGGATCAGTTAAACCGTATGGATTTTGGTCATTTCGAAAAAGGGGTCAGTACGACTAGACCAACTACACATCTGAATTGGACGCATAAGAGTATGTTATTGAGCTCCCGTACTGGTCAAAGTTAAAAATGAGACACAACCTTGATGTTATGCATATTGAGAAAAATGTGTTTGATACTATGGTCGGGACAGTTCTAGACATTGAAGGAAAAATAAAGGACACGATCAAAGCTCGTCTGGATTTAGAACAAATGGGCATTAAGTCATCCTTGTGGATGAAGAGAGTCGGTAGTACACTGAACGAAGGCCATCTGTTTTTTACAGTTAAGCCGGATGGGAAGAAAGAGTTTTTCTACTTCATTTCTTCTGTAAAGTTTCTAGATGGGTATGCTTCCAATATCTCTCGTTGCGTGAACGTAAGGGATGTAAATTTTCTAGAATGAAGAGTCATAACTATCATGTGATACTCCAACGCCTTCTCCCAGTTGGTATTCAACACCTATTACCTCTTGATGTGGTGAAACCAATTGTTTTGTTGTCGAGATTTTTTTCGCAATTGACTGCAAGGTGCTTGCGGAAGTCAGATGTTAAATAGTTGCGCGACGACATTGTCGACGTCCTATGCAAGTTCGAACAGATAATTCCTCCAACTTTCTTTACAAGTATGATTCACTTGCCATATGAGGCATTGCTTGCCGAACCAGTCAACTATCGATGGATGTATAGATTCATGATCAACAAATGCTTTGAATAATTTGTATCATACCTTTTATGTGGGCAGATTTATTGGTGAGTTAAAAAGTGCGTCAGAAATAGGGCAAAGCCTTAAGGATCACTTTTGGAGGCATGGGTCGCATACGAGTCGCTTACTTTTTGTGCAATGTATCTTGAAGATGTTGAGACAAATTTCAATCGTCCTCAACGTAATAATGACAGTGGCGTCAGAAAAGAGAAACTGTATATTTCTGCTCAAATCGCGCAACCCTTCGGCAATCTTGTAAAAGGCGAATCGTTTACCAAAAAATACATGGCGGTAGCAAATTGGTTCATACTCAACAATTGTCATACCTTGAAGAGCATGAATAGTTGATGAAGTGGGAACATCCTTCACATTTATATGCCAAGAAGCACCGTGAATTGTTTCCTTGTTGGTTTTGCGAACATGTAAGTTGTATGTGTTTTGTATTGAGCATATTTTCCAAATTGTTCTTGCCCATCTTTAAATTTGGTTACACTAACATGTTAACTTTTTGTATATGTTATATTAGATGAACAAATTGAAGGAATTGAATTCACCTTCTTACAATAAAGAATTATATAACTTGGCGAGATGATCGCTTCACCCTGAATTGTACCCAGGTTGTCATGTCAACGAGATCAAGTTCTTGGGGGCAGCACATGATGACAAGTCGTTTACTCAAAATAGTGGTGTCCTTGCACTAGTACAAAAAACTACTTGCGCGGCAGAATTTTGCGCGACAAAGCAAATTCCATCGCGCAATGACACCTTGCACAACGATAAAGAGATCTTCGTCATACACGGGTAGTGAACTTTGCACGACGGATCACTTAGTCACGCAAAACATTTTGCACAACGACAGAAAACATATTCGTCGTGCAAAGCCAACAAGAAAAATGCAGTTTTCTTTATTTTGGCGGGAACCCTCGCGACGAAGATTTTCCAGTTACATCTTTGCGCGACAAAGGCTTTGTTGGGCAAAACTTGTTGTACCTTTGCATGACAAAGTCTTCATCTTGCAAAGGTTGGTCATTTTCTTGGGCAAAACATTCAACGCTTTGGAGACCGAGGAACACTTGCGCGACAAAGGCTTCGTCGTGCAAGTTAGAGTCAGTTTTTAGTCAGAGCATTCAGTGTATGTGAATCTCTGAAGCATTTAGTGTGGTCTTTGCACGACAAAGCCCTCGTCGCGCAAAAAACCCAATCCTTCCTATAAATATGTGCTTCTGCTCTCCCTTTTCTTCACAATTTTTATTCTTCAGAATTCTGTTCGTCCTGTGATGGAGAATAAAAACAAGGATGATAATCTGACCAACGCTGACCCGAATAATATGATGCATCATTTTCAATTCGCGCATGCGATTGCTGTAGCCATGGGGAACAATTGTCCTACTGCTGAGTGACGTTGTTGGAAAGATGTGCCGGAGAATGCGAAGACGGCGATGATGGATGAATTATTACTAAGTATCCTGTTGATGGATCAATAATTAAATTTGTGAACTTTTGTGTTATATGTTAGAATTAATTATTTCCATATATGTGTAACAATGTAAGTATAGTCTTGATGATGATACAAACGAACAGTTGATGAAGTTGATGGAGGATGTGTTGGAGGGAGGTTATAGTAGGTGGCGTTATGAAGTCCAGCAGAATGGAGAACCATCGAAATAGTAGTTTTAAATTTATGTTTTGTATGACTATTTAAATTTAAGGTACTTTTTATAAGTTATGTATTTGGACTTAATTATGTTTTAATTCATGTTTGGTTATTTAAATAATTGAATGGAGTATAATATCAATTTATTTAAGGTATTAATTGAATGGAATATAATACTAACTTATTTAAGGTATTAACTGAATGGAATATAATATAATTTATTTAAGGTATTAATGATTTAGTGTAGTAAGTGAATGGAATATAATATCAATTTATTTAAGGTAGTAATTATTTAATGTATTAATTGAATGGAATATAATATCAATTTATTTAAGGTAGTAATTATTTTTAGAATACATATTATAACTGAAAATTTGTTGGTAATTATAAAGTTTACATAAACATAGATCTATGTTTACGTAAACTTTATAATTACTAACAAATTTTCAGTTATAATATGTATTTTAAAAATAATTACTACCTTAAGTTCGTCGCTCAAACCTTTGCGCGACAAAAGTGTGGCTGTGCAAACTCTTGAGCGACAAAGATTTCGTCACGCAAGTCAATAATAGGTCAACGTATTTGGTCTATACGACAGGCTAGCACCTGCCTTGGATCCAAGGTGAGCGTGTGGTGCGGGAGGTGAACGATCACATGAAGGCTAGGCCCTGTCCTCGGGCAGAGCACTACTACCGGGGTGCAGGATATAAATCTCTACATGCATCAACTCATAACAAACACTATACAACCATACCATCAATAGATACTCACCTGAACTTACCTGGCCTCCGCAGCATCATGCAATATTATGTAAGGCCATACTAAAGCATATGCTAATATGGAAAGCGAATATGACATGACATTTTAACGAAATTCTATTTTAAACCATTTTTGGGAAATATAAAGCCTATAAATACGTATATATATAGAAAACCAAAAGCCCACTCACTGATATGTAGCAGGGTCGTAACCCCCAAGTCTCGCCTGGCTACGCTCTTCCTCCGGAAATGCCTAACCTATATGTGAAACAACTATTTTAACATTAATTCTAAGCACATAACCAAAACCATGCAATAACTTCTCATACGTTGCTCAATTGGGTATTTGAACATACCATCGTGGCCGACTCAACACCACGAGCATCCCCATATTTTTAGAAAAAAATTTCGATGTTCCACGCGCCGGCCAAGGCACGGCCACACTCGCCGGGCACGCGCAGGCACGTGCCTGGCACGCTGACGGTAACCCTAACACCGTTAGGGAATATTCCACTAAATAATAGAATATTCCGCTAAATATACCTGACGTCATTAAGAATATTCAGTCAAAGTTGACGAAATATGCTCTGTCTTCTCCGGTGGTTCGTCGGAATCCATCCCCGACCGCCACTATACTCGCCGGTTTCTGGAAAAACTTTGAATCTCAATATCGTCAATGTTTCAACACCAAATTTCACGAATATTATATCAAAATGAAGCCCTGAACTAGAAAAACACAATCTTACCTATTTGGGGTCCTAAATTCGACGAAAAATGACCGAAAAAATCCTTGGAAAAATCAGCTACTCCTGCAAACCCACCACCGAGATTATTTTGACGTCCAAACTTAACCAAAAGTAGTCTAAAACATTAGAGGAGTTGCGTGGATACCTTTTTGAGCCTCAAAACTAGCTAAATCCTTCGCGATCACGCTGGAGAAAATTACACCCTTCGCCAGAGCTCGGGTATCTCGAGTTCTCGTCTTCTATTCCCTTAACTATGGTGACGAACTTAGGGGCGATGTGTGAAGTTTTGAGGGAGTTTGACAGCTATGATCTCAGGTGTACGGAAGGAGAGAGTTCGAGAAAGAATGAGAGAGGTTTGGGCACGAGGGTGTGCATGTGTAAAACCGGATTGGGCAATTTAAAATTGCCTGAAGTCCTAATTGGGCTACATGTTTAGGGTTCATGTAATTGGGTCCAATCAAAAGAAATCAACCCAACTTGCCTTATTCCTTTATAACATTTTCTCTACACACCCGTCATGGCCCTAACTTGAATCCACCTTCTTGTGACGTCAGATATAACCTAATCACGTTGGCAAGAACAATAATTTAAAACTATCTCGTGACGTCAGATAGGACCCATACCAGAGGCATAAGGTGTCATGTCATAATTGAAGTTGTTGTAACCCTTGTAAATTTTATTTTTTTATTTTTTTGTAGGTGAAATGGACAAACTGTGGATACAAAATCCTAACAGATGTGCTGATGATTATTTGGATGGAATAAATCAATTCATCGATTTTGCAATTGTAAACAACAAGGGTTCAACTCAAATTTGCTGTCCTTGTAGAAAGTGTAACAACTTAATGACTGAATATTTTGAAACCGAAATGGGATGATGGAAACCTATACTACGTGGAATCATTATGGAGAAAAAATACAAAATGCTTCATCCTCCCACATTACCCGAGCAGTGGATACAGTTGACTCTGTTGTGGATCCAAATGATCAAATTATGGACATTATCAATGATGCTTTTCCAACCGCTAGATCGAATACGAATGTGGAAGTAGAAGATGGCGTCCCTCCCACCATGGACAGCGAAGCACTCGAAAAATACGAAAAACTATTAAAAAGTGTCAAGCAAGAATTATACCCCGGTTGCAAAGGTTTTTCGACGCTCACGGCCATTGTTGAGTTGATGCATGGAAAAACAAAGTTTTGTATGTCGAACCAGTGTTTTGATTACTTTTTGGGGGTTTTCAAGAGGATGATTCCAAAGGACAATTACCTTCCTAAAGATCATAAAAGTGCAAAGAAGCTGCTGAGTGGTCTTGGATTGGGATATGAAAAAATTCACGCGTGTAAAAATAATTGCATTTTGTTCTACAGAGATAACAAAGTGTTGGATAAATGCCCTGTATGTAATAAGTCGCGATTTAAAGTGACATCTCAGAATAGAAGAACGAAGATTCCACAAAAAGTTATGCGTTATCTCCCACTAAAGCCCAGGTTGCAGCGATTGTATATGTCAACGCACACTGCAAGCGACATGAGGTGGTATAAGGATAGACGGGTAGATGACGATATTATGAGACATCTTGTAGATGGAGAGGTCTGGAAAGAGCTTGATCGGCTGTACCCTGAAATTACACTTGAGCCCCAGAATGTTAGATTGGGACTTGATGTGTATTTACAACCGTTGGTCGATGAACTAAAAGAATTATGCCAAAATGGTGTTCCCACGTACGATAAATCTATCAGGAAGATGTTTACTTTGACAGCAGCCGTGATGTGGACTATAAATGATTTTCCAGCTTACGCTATGATGTCTGGGTGGAGCACTAAGGGCTACTACGCATGCCCAGTTTGCAAAGAGGACACGACATCTAGTTTACACGCAGGAAAAGTTTGTTACCTAGGGCATCGTAGGTGGTTACCGTGGGACCACGAGTGGCGTCAGAGCGAGACAACCTTCTTCAACGACACAAAGCTTCGGCCAAGACCCCGAGAATGGTCCGGCGATGAAATTTTGGCTGAGGTGAATCGGTTGGATTTTGCTGTGACAGCCCGTCCCTGATTTTACAGTTGTATAAAATTTTTAATAAGTGATTTTACGAAATTGCCCTTCGAGGCTCATGTGTTGACTGAGGTTTATTACGGTGTTGTGTCACCTAAGTTTTGTTTTCTTGGCATATTCTCGTAGTACTCGTCGCTACGGACGCGTGGGCGCAAGCGGTTCATGATTTGGAGCTATATCAAAGAAGATATTAACGTTTGAAGTTGGGGGTTAAAATGATAATTTAATTGTTATTTGGAGAATTTTAGAAAATCTGGAGTGCCACGTGGGCGGCCCAGATTAAAAGAAAATAAATTATGTGGTGGAGATTAGAAGGAAATGATGAACAGGGGAGAGAAGTGGAGGAATAAGGAGATGAGTGAGAAATAGGAGCCAATCAGAAAAGAGGGAAAGGGAGAAGAAAGGAGAGAAAGGAGGTGCGGGGGATCCCTGACCCGTGGGTGTGCGACCCGACCCAATCGGGATCTCTTGCCATTTTCGGTGGGTTTCCACCCATTTTTCCGACGAATTGAACCGCCTAACCACTTGGGAACCTCTCCACAACCCTTCCTCTATCCTTTCCACCCCAAATTTGGTGATAATTGGCCTCCAAAATAGCAAAATCGCACCGGTGGGTGCGATGAACCCTAACCTTCGATTCTCTCAATTTTGAAATGATTTCTTCCAATTACCACCACCCATAGCATCCTCTTGAGGTCTGGCACAAAGCCCAAACAAGTTTGGAGGCGGCGGAGTTGTTTTGGAGACGGATCGAACACACCCAAATTCAAGGGTTCCGTACGGTTTTTGATGAAATTGGAGCTCTTATTGATCGAATTGGCCTTGGAGGTATGAAAGTTGTTCTACTCTTTGAGATCTTCAATTCTGCAAATTTTGAGAATTTTTGGAAAAAGTTGAATTTTCCAGCGAGCCGGGGCGGCCAACCGCCACCCACGACGGCGTAGGCGGCGGCGCGTGGCTAGTGGGCCATCAATGTTATTTTTAGGCTATGTTTGATATCCTAAATTCAGTTTTGATAGTGGTTTGACGTAAGTGGATCATTGAGCCAGATTCTTTACGATTCGTGGTTAGGTAAAAATGTGAATCGGCGATCTAATCGTCGGATCATCACCAAACTTTGATACGTTGTAGTACTTAATATTTGAAGAATGTAGAAACTTACGGATCGGGAATCCGACCTTTGGATCTTCCCGAATTGGATTTGCAAGTTCATAAAATAAAACGTTAATCACCACTCGATTTTGGAAATTGGCGGAGATCCAACCGTTGGATCATAACGAAACTTTAGTATGTTATTCTATAAGCATAATGTGAATCATGAGAAGTTACGGATAGGAAATCTGATATGCGGATCTTCCGGATTGAGTTATGTAGGGCTGTGGACCCTACCGTCGATCTTTGATCGACGGTTGACTTATGGTCAATGAGTCTTGAATCACTCTTAAATGCCCTTGAGGATGTATTTTATGTGAGTTATGTGTTCTATCGACAAGTGTTCTGAGATGTGATTTAATAATTGTTCTAGGCCCCGATCGTTCAGGACGCTTTGGTACTCGTTCTAGGGAGTTGTAGCGCGAACTCTAGGTGAGTAGGCTTTTGTTTTCAGTATATATATATACTTGGTTGATTCCCAGAAATACGTTTTAAAATGATTTTGTGAAATTGAATGCCATGTTGAATGCCATATATATATATATATATATTCATTGCTGTGTTATGTGATTATATGTTGAGGCACTGCGGGCGCCAGGTAAGTCAAGTAAATATATACTTTTGATATGATGATTGTGGTGATATCGATGAGATTAGATTATGGCTCATTTACCTGCACATCGGGGTTTGTGCTCCGCCAGAGTAGGGCTTAGCTTTCACGTGATCGTTCACCTCCCGCACCGTACGCTCACCTTAGATTCAATGCAGGTGCCAGCCTGTCGTACAGACCACTATAGGTGGTTTCGACTTGTAGGTGACCCGCGATTCGTCGCCAGCCTTCACGTGACCGTAGCACATAGTGTTTTTATATACCCAGCTTGTCGTACAGACCACTACAGGTGGTTCCGACATGGGTGCAGGTTATTGATTGAGAGTTGAATTAAGGATTTGGTTGATGACCCATAGATTCAGCCGTACAGGTCACGAGAGGTGACTTCGGCTGACTTATATGCATTGCCGGCATGTTATGCATTGAGATATCAGCTGATTGACTTTGATGATATTTGTTGCACGTTTGATCTTGAATATGGTTCATTCGGACATGGCAATATTTGAACGATGGTTTTAAGTATCAGTACGTACTTATATATTTTTCTGGGAAGTATATATGTTTTTACAGAGAGAGGTTATAATTTTATATCGAAGTGATTTGTAAAACTTTGTTTTTGCCCACTCACGCTTGTGTTTTGCGCCCCTCCAGGTTCTAGTAGCATAGTTTCTTTATCGACAAGGACTCATGGCATATCTCAATTCAGGTGGCTACTTTTGAGGGTATGATCTCTACCCACACTACTGTACATTACTTATGCTCTGACAACGCGTGTGAAATGGGTCCATACCCACTGATAGCGCACTCTGATAGTTAGACACCTTTAGGTTGAAATCTATTCGCATTCTTCCATATCATCACTTTTTGGCTTCGTCACCTTCCAGGTGTCGGCCAGCACAGCTCGATTCGGAGTCCTAGTGGATATTCCGGGTCGGGGTGTGTCATTTGCTCTGTTGGGCAAGTTCGTAAATAAGACAAGACTAGACACACATCTAAACTAGACACACAAGACGAGGTTGTTCGAGCTCCCGTACTTGTCCAAATTAAAATTGAGACATAACATTGATGTAATGCATGTTGAGAAAAATGTGTTTAACACACTGCTCGGAACTATACTGGACATCGAGGGAAAAACAAAGGACACAATAAAAGCTCGGATCGATCTAGAAAAAATGGGCATTAGGCCAGGTTTATAGATGGCGAGGGACGAAAACATAGCCAGAAAGAAGCTCGCATTGTTTTCGGTGAAATCGGACAAAAGGAAAGAGTTTTTGCAGTTTCTATCTTCTGTAAAGTTTCCAGATGGGTATGCTTTAAACATCGGCTGTTGCGCAAACATGGATGGAGGCAAATTATCTGGCCTCAAGAGTCATGATTGTCATGTCATACTTCAATGGCTTCTCCCAGTGGGAATTTGACACCTCTTGCCCAAAGACGTGGTGAAACCGATTATGTTGTTGGCGAGATTTTGTTCTCAATTAACTGCAAAAACTTTGCGAAAGTCCGATGTTAAACAATTGTGCGATGATAGTATTAAAGTGCCATGCAAGTTTGAACAAATATTTCCTCCAGCTTTCTTCACAAGCATGGTCTACGTCATGATTCACTTGTTGGATGAGGTACTTCTAGCTGGACCCGTCAACAATCGATGGATGTATCTGATTGAAAGGTATATAATCACCATAAATACTTTTAGTTCATGATATATGTATAATTACACTAATTTTATATGATATTTTTTTTATTGATGCAGACTACTGGGTGAATTAAAAAAGAGTGTACGGAACTGGGCAAAGCCTGAAGGATCAATCGTGGAGGCATGGGTCAACTTTGAGTCCTTTACATTTTGTGCAATGTACCTACAAGATGTTGAGACTACATTCAACCGACAACAACGCAATAATGATGGTGGTGTGAGAAGTGAAAAAATTTCTATTTTTTCCCAAATTGCACGACCATTTGGCAAACCAATAAGAGGGGAGGCGTTTGACAAAAAGGACATGCAGGTAGCACATTGGTTTATACTTAACAATTGTGATGAGACAATTACATACCTAGATGAGAGTGAAGAGTTGATGAAGCCGGAACATCCTTCACATCTATATGCCAAAAAGCATCGTGAATTGTTTCCTCGATGGTTTCGTGCAAACGTATGTTGTTCGTGTTTGGGTTTTGTGCATAATTGTAAAGGTTAGACTAACATGACATCTTTTTCTCTTTTATTTAGGTGAAGAAAATGAAGGAAATTAATTCGCCCGCTTAGAGTGAAGAATTATACAGCTTGGCGATTGGGCCCCTAAGCGCAAAATTGTACTCCGGTTGTCATGTAAATGGCATCAAGTTTTTGGCAGTTGCTCGTGATGACAAGCTTTGTACGTAAAATAGTGGGGTACATGTACCAGGTACAGGCGACATTGCAGACATTGATTTCTATGGAAAACTGACAAGTGTTGTGCAATTGCTTTACAAAGATAGGTGTCAAGTTATCCTCTTTAAATGTCGCTGGTTTGATACAAACCCACATCGGATTAGAGGTGTTAAGCGAGATGATGGTTTGCTATCGGACAACACTAACAGATGTTGGTATAACGATGACCCTTACATTTTGGCAATGATGGCTAAACAAATTTTCTATATAGATGACCCTAATGCTGGGAGAGAATGGAAAGTAGTTTAGAAGATTAAGCACAGAGGGGTGTATGATATTGCGGACCGAGATCATGCTGCTGATGACGATTATGGTGACGTTGCTGACCAAAAATTGGACACTTCAACGACACTTGGTGCAGATACACTACGGGATATGACTATTGTAGAAGAACCGTATCAAGTAGCTGGAGGTCCTGAAATCGAAATACCGATCGATTCCATTACGATTGACCTCGGGGATCTACCACGATACAATGCACCCGAGCACGCGAACGACGATGTTAATGTGCCTACAGACGAGGAGGAATGGGAGTCTAAATCTGACGATAGTGATGATCTTTATTCATTTAGTTTAGACGAGGAGTACTGAAAAATCGTGATGTATATTAATTAAATGTATTCAAGGGTATTTAAAAATGTTGTATACAAACACAAGTTTCCTTCAAAATTTGTAACATAATTAAAGTTTTAAAAAGAATTATTTATTTATTTAAACCAAAAAATAAATTAAATTTACATTTATGCGTGACGACGTTTTTATAAATGTTTGTCGTGCAAATATTAAAAAATTAATAATTTTTTAATATAACTGGTTGCACGACGCAAGTTTAAACATATTCGTCGTGCAAACATGTAAAAATTTGATTTTTTTTCTTCCCACAATTAGGCGCGTTTGTATTTCGGCGCCTTCAATCCATTTCACTCACTCAATTTTGAACTCCTCTCAGACTCAAACTCCTCTCTCTCTCTCGGTTCCCTGGACCTACTCACCCTCTCGATTCTGTCAACCTCCCCACTCTATCTCTCTCTATCTCAGACTCAATCTCAGTGTCTCCCTTTCTCCTTCTCTCGCACTCCCTCGGTTTCTCTGTCTCTTTGTCACTCTCCATCTCGTTTCTGGCACACTCCGATGCTACCCTCTCTCCCCGCCGCCACACTCAACTTTACTAGGTAAGCACCTAGTCTCCCTTAATTCATCTCCCTAATTGAATTGTTTATAAGTACAATTTTATGAATTTTTTTTCTTCAATTGTTTTAGTTACAACATTTAGGGATTTAGGGTTGGAATTGGGAATCATAGGATTTAGGGTTGGAATTGGGAATCCTAGGTTAGGGATTTAGGGTTGGAATTGGGTTCGAGTTGGGAATCGTAGTTGCTCACGATGTAGAGTTTTTGAATTAGGGTTCGAATTACAGATTTACAACCTGGGGAATTTTTTTTTTAACGAGGGTTTTAATTTTGAGAAATTAGTAGGGAAGTGTTTTAATTTCGAGTTTTGTAGTTGTTTTCTCAGTTAAATGTTTATTTTCCAAATGTTACAATTATCATTTATTTCTTTTCTCTTTCACTAATTCAGCTCCTTCTATCCATCAATTCCCAAATTTTCCTTGCAAACAATAAAAAGCTTTCAACTTTGTGCAGGAATTGAGCTTGTTTTCTTTGGGAGGTTCGTTTTCTGTCTCCATCATGTATGTATGTGTGTATATATCTATGCATGTATGTATGGATGAATGCATGTATGTGATGTTGGTACTGGGAATTTTGTGATATTTGATGATGAAATTGTATGATAATATGTGAAATTACAATCTGGGTAGTTGTGATTTGATTGCTTTATGCAAAAGACACCTACTTTTTTAGGTTAGAAATCCGATTGAAAGATGGGAAATTGTTGCAAGGAGAAATGTCGTTTGTTGATCCCATTTGATTTCTCTGTGATTTTTTTATTAATTTTTTATTTTTTTATCTGATATTTTGCAATGAGCTACATGTTATGCTGCAACATTATGCCAAGTAAAATTGCAGTCTGCAGCAAACACTGGATTCTAACGGTTATGTAAGCACCGAGTGTGTGAGTTTTGAAGAGAGAGAAGTAATAGAATATGCTCTGCTAGATTTTGCAGAGAGCAACATTCCTTTTCGAAATCTCTTCATTGTTAATCTCCTCAATTATTTGTTCTTCATCCTTTCTTTTATCACATCACTAGATCAAAGTCAAGAATCACAACAAGGAGGAAGATGAGGAGGATTAGGTGGTTGCGGGCATGGATCAGTGTAGGTTATGGAGTATGACACAAAAGAGTGGCAGAGATTAGTTTATTCTCATAGTTATCCTTCAAATTCCATAGTTTGTACATGTAGATAACCATACATGCATGTGAGGGAAGAATGTGTGCAGTTTTAGTTAAATGAATAATAATCTTTATCATTCATAGGACTCTTTGACCCAATGTAACTTGGTTGTAAGCTTTATTTGTTTTATGATATGTCACATTCTCCACCCTCTTGAGATGAGGTTTTTAAAAATTACAATGACAACTTCTAGATATTCCATGTGCTATAATTAACATACATTACAAAGTAAGCCTTCATATTGGAACCTATTATGTGAAATGCTTTGGTATTTGTACAAGTCAAAAAATAAAATTAAGCTTCTATCACTCTTTGGATACATAAAGCATCTAGTGTGATGTTTGTGTGCTTGGAAGATCGAATAACTTATAATTAGTGGCTTCAAGCGTTGAATAAATGATGGTTTGTGGTTTTTTTGGTGTTCTTGTGTTGTTTTCATTCACTTTATATATGTAAAATGAAATGCATATAATAAGATGATATCTAAACAGATTCATGCTTGTTTTTGTAGATGTCGAACTTAATATCAAACCGGCGGGCATCTAGTAGGGGTAGTGAGACACCTTCTCCAGGAGGTAATGTTGCTACCACCTCCACACCTGATATGGCCACGACGGGTATCCCTCTGGTCGCACCTTTGGGGCCAACAGTGTCTTGATGTGTTATAAATTAAGCACACAAATTAAACCCTCTTGTTGACAATTGTAGTAAAGATGCAAGTAGAGATCGTTCTAGGCCGGGGATTAGGAAGGCTTGCTAAATCTACTAAAAACTGACTCAAAAACACAAAAGGAAACTTAAAAATAGAAAGCTAGACTCTAAGACACTTAACTAGACTGTAATAACTTAAAACAAACTAAAATGACTCAAAACAAGCAAATAGACTCAAAACAGATTCTAGGGAATTATTTAGACGAAGTTTAGACTAGTAAGACTCAAAACACTAAATTGGACAGATTCAAACACGTTTCTAACTAATCTAACACACTTAATTAAAGGGGGGGATTGATTTGGAAGAAATTAATTAAACTAAACAAATTGCATAAACGAAACAGGTTAGACATAGAATTGGGTGATTTGAATGGGTAAAAGGCTCGCTAGAGGGTTCTTCTCCACACATGACACACTTGCATAAAATTCGATTTCCAGTTGTTTTTCCAATAAACCATGAACCTCAACACCCCAGATTAACCGTGAACATCACTAATTAACCCTTAGATTTTCCTTAAGTCATTGAATTGGATGGATAACGCATCGGCAACCAAATTATTCTTCAATAGTTCCCTACATGAACAGCATAATAGGAATACAATCAAAGATCATTAAGTTCTATGAAAATCATAAGCATTGACAAAGCATTCGTAACTATGAACAACATGATACTCCTGCCAGGAATTCATTTAACGCGATCGTGACTAGCAACCTCCACTACTTGTGAATATAAGTTCATAACTATAAGGTGAAAATCCCTTATATTCTAGCATCAAATCCCTGCATGCAAACTAAGTATGCATCCTTAATCAACATACAAGAATAAGTTCTGAATCAAACAGTTAAGTAAATTGCATTCACGATTTATGAAATCACAACTGGATGTAATCAATTCATATTGCAAATATGTTCATGGCTTTGAAATTCCCCCTAGCTAAAACAAGTTTAGCTCCTCATGTTCGCAAAACAAAGACAATTAAACTTAAACATTGAAAACAAAAGATGGATTGCACCTAAGAGTGTTCCAACAATCCAAACTTGAATGGCAAGCACATCCAAGGATCCTCCTTCTTCTTCTTTACTGCGGCACAAGGTGTGGGTGAAGGTTTGAGTGATGAATTGTATGAAAGAATGGCTGAAAGTATGAATGGTAGTGAATGGATGGTTCAAAGGCTGCGGCAAGGCTTTATATTTAAAGGGAGTGGGAAGACACAACCCTAATTTATTTTGGGGAAGGATTTTACAATTTAATCCCACAAGAAAAAGGGTAATTAAAAATCATAAACCAAGAGGGAAAGGGAAAGGGAAAGTGCGGCAGAATCCTAGGAGGGAAGGGAAAGGATGACACGGCAGAAGAAAAGGGAAAGGCAGAGAACACGGCAAGGGGTTTTAAGAAAAGGAAAGGTGTTTTAAGTGTTTTATTCTGAAAATAAGGTAAGTTTAAATTAATGTTTCCTTTTCTTTAGCTGATT
Source organism: Heteromeles arbutifolia (assembly GCA_024362995.1). NCBI lineage: Eukaryota > Viridiplantae > Streptophyta > Magnoliopsida > Rosales > Rosaceae > Heteromeles > Heteromeles arbutifolia. The sequence goes on along the minus strand of JANCRC010000013.1, from coordinate 17,819,902 downwards.
CCTTTCTTCCAAATCTTCAATTAATTTCTCCAGATCTCCTTAGCATATTCCTAGCCTCTTTTGGTCTTCAAAGTGGTCCATCCACCTTGCTCCATGCATGTGCTATCCATTCCAAGCCCAAAACTGCTCCAAAATGCACCAAAATGCACTTTCTTGCCACCTTAGCCCTTTGGACCTACAAACACACAAAAATAGCTTAAAACACTCTAATAAACAGAAACTAACTAAGTAAATGCAAGGAAACAAGCTAACTAAGTCCCATAAATATGCTCTTATCATGTCTACAGGTGCTGCATCATCGACTTCTTCGGTGACGCATCATGTCCGAAGCGCCCGACGGACTCATCGATGGGCCCGGACTTCTAAGGAGGCTCAGCCGGTTGGTGACACTTCCTCTGTCCATGAAGAGGGGTCCCAGACAAGTCAGCTTGCTCATTCCTTCCCTTCCACCTTCTCATACTCTTCTGGTGTGTATTAGTGTAAATAGCTTATATGCAAACACATTTAACCAAAAAAATAGGGACCATATAATTATGGACATGCTTATTTAAACTAATTCTATATTCTTGACTGTATACACCAGCTTATGGTACTTTAAGCACAATAATCGTTTTCAGCTTGTTTTCAAAGAGCATCATAATTAACTACTATTCTTAAATTTTGAAGAAACTTGTATGATTCATAAGAGCTAAATACACCTCCCTAAAAGACCAAATGTGATATAAAAGGAAGCATATATTAGCTGTTGTAAGAATAATCCCGTTCACTGAAACATTAACCACAAATCTCTCGTTCTTTGTATAATATGTTTATACAAAATGCCTCTTTAGCAGCCGCCTTACGCATATACAAATTTATATGTAAAGAGCATATTATCTTGTACGTGTTAGAGAATGAACGTAGGTTGAAACGACCCAACTTAAGTAAGGACTGCTCCTCCCATTGTGAAATTTCATAATCTGCATCGATAGCTACCATAAGTTGCACAGTCAGGGCAGTGCAGTGCAGTCTCGTAAGTACCTTAAAAAATATTACAGCATTTTAGTTTCATTTCTGCATTTCAACAGGGGAAGTGAATAACATGCATGCTAGCTAGTTATTTTGAATTGTGATTTAGATTAATCATTGTTAAGTAGCACTGAGAAGTCATATCAACAAGTTGTAAATTTTTTTTAACTTACCCAGTTGGTATAAACTGTTTGAATTGTTGGGTGGATGTGTTGTTTATGTTGTTTTATTGTTTGCAGGTTTAGGAAATGTTATAGTTTTAGGGGAGGTTCTGCCGAATTTTCGATAGAAAATAGTAATCGCCTAATGTTTACTTTGTTTATTTGGTAGGTCCAAAAAAAACCAGGGGCCCTTCCAGACTCCAAAAGACTTCTCAGACCACTCGCACCATGACCCAAAAGATCACCATTACATGGGATCCTCGACATCGTGCGACTGCAACAAAGGAGCAGCATAGTGCGTTGGCCACCGACGTTGGCTCCGTTATCCGGAACCATTGCCCCTTCAACTGTGAGTCATGGAGAGCTGTGCCACAAGAAACCAAGGATGCCGTGCTTTATGAATTATCGGTAAGTATTTTCAACCTCAAAAACTAAATTTTTATTAAACTATACAAAGATTATAAATTTTAACTACTATTTATTTGTTGAGTTTTGCAGCATCACTATGAGCTCTCTAACCTCGATTCCAACAAAATGGAGTACATCAACGACCTTTGCTCCAGTAGGTTCACTCAATGGAAGATCGACCTCCACAATCATTATGAGCTATATGACGGTCCGGAGGTCGCTCTAGAATTTGGGTTCCCCAAAGATTTGCTGGATCGTCGGGATGAATGGGAGTGGCTCTGCGGCTATTTTCAAGACGAGAAATACTTGGTACGTATAATCTATATTTCAATAATATATTAATAAAGAAATTTGCAATTTAAAAAAACATTTCATTTTTTTCATTCATTTGTTATAAATATCTAAACTAATATGTTTATTTAATTCAACAGAAAAAAGTGAAGGTAAACTCGATCAATCGGTCAAAGAAGAAACTTCTTCACCGATCCGAGTCACGACGCTTCTTTTTTAGGTTGGAGGAGCGACGTAAGGTAACCGTATATTTATTTTAAGTTTTCAATCTTTTTTCTCTTTATTACACAATTGGTAATCTATGTTAACACTTTTTAAATTATTTCAGAGGGGATCAAAGTTTCCTGAAATTGACAAGTTCAACGAGGTGTACGTTCGGCCCAGGGATGAGCTGACGGGGCAGCTTCATGTAAGTTCTTTCAAATTTATAATATTCAATTTGTATTAATATTAATTACATGTATATTCATATTAATTTGTGTTTTTCATTTTTCTAGTCCACTATGGTGGAGAAGGGCCAGACAGTTCTGGAAGAGGTGGCTTCCCAGCTTCCCGTAGAGACCCCGATCGAGGAGGTGTTTCCCCCTGAGGATGTTGGGTTTCAGATCATGACCGACACACTTGATCAGACCCTCGGTCGTTGGCATGGGAATGTTCACCGGGCGCTTGGGAAAGCCCACCTTCGGGACCCGTTTGCCTCATCCTCCAGGCAGGGAACTGGACAGGTCGAAATGCTGACTACTATAGTTGCGAGCTTGCAGGAGCAGATTGCGGCCCAACAGTCTCAGTTAGAGGCCCAAAACATTTTCATGAACCAATTACGTTGCGCACTTCAGATCTCTGGCATTTCCTGCCCCGACGTTGAACTAACTCCAGAACCGACCCCCCAGCCCTCCGCCGCAGTAGCTACATCTTCCCAGTCCCCCGCCGCAGTAGCGACAACCTCATGGCCCCCCCACACAGCAACAACCCCACCAGCCTGGGATTGTGTCGTCATGGACTTATTTTTTTAGTTTTGTTTTAAATTGTTTTCGAATTTAAAAACTTTTTCCATTGTATGTACATTTACAATATTTTTTCAATTCAATATTCTTCTTTACATTTGCCATTTTTATTTTCATTAAATTCATTTTTAAATAAATGGAAAAAAAAATATTTATAAAACTAATTTAAAAATAAATTATAAATAAATAATAGATTATTTAAAAAACAAATTTAAAATTCTCACTACGACGGCCTCTATGTCTGTAGCGCAAAAGTTTGAGGGTTGAACAATCGTTTCCATCGCGCAACAGTTTAGGGGTCGACACCCAGTTTCGTTGCTCGTTATGCATAACGACCACAACTTCCGTGGTGCAATCTACATTCTGCGCGACGAATACTTTTCCTTCGTCGCGCAATGCCTGACGTCACGAGCTTTGCGCAACGGAGTCTTCACCGCCCAATGTTTTCGACGACGGTTTTTCCCTTTGCGTGACAGTTTTCCCTCTGTCGCCCATGTTGTTATTCGTAGTAGTGTTGTCCCGGGTGTCGGCGATAGTGAAGACTTTGATTTCTATGGCAACTAATAGTGTAGTACAATTGCTTTACAAAGGCGGGTGTCAAGTGATCCTGTTTAAGTGTCTTTGGTTTGATACAAACCCACGTAACCGAACAAGTGTTAAGCACTATCAAGGTTTACTATCTATAAACATTACCAGACATTGGTACGATGAAGACCCATACATTTTAGCAACTATGGCGAAACAAATATTCTATCTAGATGACCCTAAAGGCGGTAGTGGTTGGAAAGTTATTCAGAAGATTGATCAAGGAAGGCTATATGATATTCTGGAACTAGATCATGATGACAATGGCGACAACGTCGCTGACCAATAGTTATCATCTTCGATAGAAATTGGTGAAGAAACACTCCGAGATACTAATGTTGTCCAAGAAACGTTTCAAGTAGCTGGAGTTCCCAATATTGAAATACCAATAGAGTCAATTACAATTGACCTAGGTGATCTGCCACGATACAATGCACCAGAAGAGGCAAACGAAGATAAGGACGAATGGGAATCCGAAAATGATAGTAGTGAAGATAACGATAGTTATTATTGTAGTTCGGATGAGGATTAATGTAAACTTGTTAAATTGAATGTTATATATATTTATTAAGTAGCTTTAAATTTTATTTATTTTGTATGTATAATAAATATCTTTTAAATATAAATTGTGCAACGCCACAATGGGGTCGTTGTGCAAAAACCAATTGCACGACGCCATGAAGGGATCGTTGTGCAAAAACCAATAGAGCGACGCATAATGGATCATTGGGCAAAAGCCCATTGTGCAACGCGATATAGGGCTCGTCGCACAAACACCCATAGCGCGAAGTCATAATGTGTACAGACGTCGTGTAATTTGTTAAAATTTTGGTGGTCCAATTGGAAAAAAAGGGGCCTTTTTTTTATTATTTTTCCAAATTATTGCGCGACGCACTAGTGTGGCACAGGGCTTTTTTATTATCAGCGTCCCCTCCCTTTCTCGCCCTCTCTCTCACTCCGTCTCTCTCTTCCCTCTCGCTCTTCTCCCCTGAATCTAAGTTATGATTTCACTCTTAGTTTTAGTCTCGCTCTTCTCCTCTGGACAAAAAAAAAACCCTTCTCTTTCCCAATATTTTCCCAATTCCACTATCGGGTCAAAACAAAAGCCCTAATATTCTAGAACCCCTTTATCTCTCCCGTAACTCCTTTCCCGCCGTTTGTTTTTCTCATAGCCCTCTCTCCCGCCGTCTATTCTTCTCGTAGCCTCTCTTAGTCTCTCTTTTCTCCTCCCCGTGCAATGGACAAAATCATTCTTGGGATCTCTGGTCGCATTCACATGTATATTGTGTGTTTAACAGAAGAAATATGTTGTTGGCAAGAAAGCTCAAGAGTCAGAGACACTTCTCTACCATTCTGGTTCAATGCCTTTCTCTAATAGGGTTAAGGCACGAAGTCAGGTAAAAGTATATTGATTCTAAATTTTATACAATTTATTTTTTATTATGATTAATAACATTTTCTTAATTTTTTTTTCTTCAAGAGGGTTTTAAGTTCCCAGAGCTCAACATGTTCAAGGACGTTTATGTTCGACCTGGCGATGAGACCGCTAAGCAACTCCATGTATTTATATGTAATTGTTATTATTCTTAGGTTTATGAATCGTTCAAATATTAATTACATTTTTTTTTATTAAATATTAAATGTTTTTCTTATTATTACAGGCTTTTCTCCAACAAGCAGCATCGCAACTTCCCCCGAAGACCCCGATTGAGGACGTCACTGTACCCTAGGACGCGGGCCTTCAAATCCTGACTGAGATCCTGGATCAGATGCTCGGTTGTCATCATGGCAAGGTTGTTTGGGGGCTGGGGAAGGTGCTGGTTCGCGAGACTGGTGCCTCATTTTCTAGACCAACCGTAGGACAGGTCGTCGCCCTTACAGAGGAAGTGGCAACCCTGAAAGATAAGATTGCAGCCCAAAAAGGCCAGATTGTAGCTCGAGAAGCCCAGATTGCAACCCAGGATGAGAAGATGAGCATGATGCCGGACAGCTGGAAGGTCCGCCTTCGACCTCCCAGCCATTTCGCCCAACCGATACCCAGTAGCCTGATGCATCAAACCTGGACAACTATTTGTTGTAGTTTTTTTTCTATTCAGACAGCTTGTACGTACATTTTCATATATTTAATAATTAAATACTTTTTTTGGTTTATTAATTATTGTTTATAATTTAATTAAAATATTTATAAAATTAAATAAAAAAATATATTGTAAAAAAAAATAAAAAATAACAATAACTTTACGCGACGACGGCATAAGCTCTGTCGCGCAAAAGGGCTTTGCACGACAACAAACCTACATCGTGCACCTATCTTTGTGCGACAATAAGAGTAAGCTGTGTCGCGTAAAACATTTTGCGCGACACACGTTATTGTCGTCGCGCTGTCGCGCAAACCCTTCTTTCATGACCTTTGTGCGACGGGCTTCGTGTGATGAAGGTTTCGTCGTGCTAATTCTCAGGCGAGGTTTTTTGTCTTTGCATGACGAAGTATAGTTCGTCGCGCAAACTGTTAATTGTAGTAGTGTTAACCCATTCCAATGACCCGCCTCACACAAAACCAAAATGTTGAATGGCCCGGATCTCTTTCTTTGAATGGTCTGGATTTCCAGATCCATATGTTCTAGACAAAAAAATCGAAAAAGAATATTAATTTGTTGCCCACAGTGAGTCGCAAGACTCAACTCATACAACGATGGCGGGTGCACAATTAATTAAATTAGCTATAAAAAGTTCAACTCACATACCATTTGTGAGTCTTTCCGGTCCCTCAAAACGGTGGACTACCATAACAAAGTTAACAGTTGGTCCACTTTTTAAAAAGAAGAAGAAGTACAAGATTATTGACAATCATCTTATGTTGAATTCATTTATTACATAGCCTGAAATGACTTCCACTAGAATAAAAACTGGAGGTCTGAAATCACTCACAATGGTAAAAACTAGAAACACAAAAGCTTTGTAAACAAGTTTGCACAATTTTGAGCCTCCCCACTCCTCTGTACTTTTGAGTCCGTCTCCAATACTATAGCAAATATACAAAACTCTTGTTTTTCAAACAAAACAAAATTGACCGAAGTATCACTTGTTCTCTGCTCTCTCTCTCTCAAAACGAAAGTTTGAGGAAATTGTAGTACTAGTTCCTCAACTTTAACCCAATTGGAGTAATGGTCCCGCAACTAAAAATCCATGACTATTGGTCCCTTAACTAATCAAAATGTGCATCTATGATTCTTTTTGTCAACTCCGTTAGGACTTCTGTCAAAATGAGTCACGTGCCATACACGTGAGGCTGAATAAAAGGGTTAATATGAAAAACCTAATTAGAAAAATTGTAGCAATGGTCCCTCAATTTTAACCCAATTGGAGAAATGGTCCCTCAATTTTAACCCAATTGGAGCATTGTTCCTCAACTTTAACCCAATTGTAGTAATGGTCCTTCCAACATGACTCATTTTGTTTGAATTCTGATGAAGTTGACAAAAATGATCATAACTGCATGTTTTGATGAGTTAAGGAACCAATGATCAAGGATTTAGTTGAAGGACCATTGCTCCAATTAGGTTAAAATTAAGGGACCATTGCTATAATTTTTTCAAAACCTTTTAATCTTCATGGGTTATTTTTTGGAGCTTTAATTTGCTACACAATTATATATTGTTAATTCAATAATTGGTCTAACAGTTCTATACTGTTGGTTAAAAATTGTATATTTACTCTCTTTTTTATTTGTTCATCTTTTTTCCCTTAAATATTCGCACTGAAGATAAAAACACACACTTGGAAAGGAAAAATAATATGAATCACTACCCTAGTTCGGTTTTAACTGTTTCATCCGTTTTTGGCGCTCCCTCATTTTAATCAATGTGTTGTTTGTGTGTTTGACTAGAGCAAAGTCACGCGCGAGAGGTCTTTGTTTCAATTAGAAATGTATGTGTTGAATTAATAGTTTAAATGATCTATTAGTTGCATAGCCGTTTGGATAGGCTTTTCTCTGTTTAGCAGTTTACAGCGTTCTGTCTCTGATTTGTTTGGATGACATATTTATAGCTGGAACTGGAAGCAAGCAAATTTCTGAAATATAAATTGGTTAACTATTTGGGAGTCATATTTTGAATTACGATGCCCGCTACACATTCTCATGGAAATTTATTAACAAACGAGAAATGCTAAAGAGACTCTCAAAAGAGAGAGGAAGGTTTGAAGGTTAGTGTTGATCCTAATCAAGTACAAGTTAACAAAGGGAGATACTAAAGGCTTGTAGTTCGTTTAATGTACTTGGTACACACAAGACCGGACCTTACTTGTGGCTTGAGTGTAGTAAGTCAATACACACAAAACAAATCATATTGAAGTTGATCGATTATTCATGAAAGAAAAATTGAAAGGGAAAATAATTGAGGGCCTCAATAAGACGGAAGATCAGTTGGCAAATATTCTTAAAAAGGCTATTTCAAGTCATAAGTTTTTAAGTTTCTTATACAAGTTGGGCATGTGCGACATATATGCACCAACTTGTGGGGGAGTGTTAACTTTTGTATATATTCCTGTAATCTCAGAATTCTTAGTTTAGTGTGATTTCATGTAAATTAATTATTTCCTTATTGTGATGATTGTGTCATCTTATAAATTCCCCCTTGAGACAGATCAATAGAGATACAATACTTTCCAAAAAGCATTCCCTTTTGCATCTTTCGGTTTTAAAGCGATGGTGTTGGATTACTGAACTTCCGTTGATCATTGCTACATAGTTTTGACATTCTACTGAACGCGTTCTGCAATCTGATGAAGTTATTTAGTGTTGTATGATTGTACAGTCTACTGTTCGATTACTAGTAGCATACTAGTATTGCGTATGTAAATATGGATCTGCAATTGCAATTAATCTAACCTAAACACGAATATTATTTTGTAAGTCCCTTGGGCTTGAAGGCAGTAAAAAAAAAGGTACCAAACGCGCTTGATTAGAAGTTAATATATTATTTTAATGGCGATAATTTATTAAGCTTATATACTAGCTTGTGGTAATTAGTAGTGGCACACTCACTCAATCAACCATTTGACCTATTTACAAGGATAAGGCGATTTAGGAGGTAAGCACTATCCCGACATCAATGGATAATATGATGTAATTCGGAAACACCATATGTATATCTGTGTGTATATTCATGAAGTTAAACTCAATAAATAGATATAAGTCCAGATAAATAGACGTGGCAGTACAACAGACATGCCAAATTTTTTTCATGTAAGGGATAATGTAGTCAATAAAAAGCATATCTTTTTTAGGCGAATAAATAGTACATTGGTTAGTATTTATCAACTTAATAAAATATTAAACAATTTATGTTTATGTCAGTAATACAAATTCCATTTAGATGCATTAAAGAAGAAGATCCATCTGTTTCTCTCCCCTCATTTTTCATAGATTGTACTGAACAAACTTTGGGATTATTTGTTAGAACAGAAGAACACTTACGAATTGTTTGGAACTGATTGACAGTTGCAGCATAATTGCATTTTAATTTCATGGGTGAAAACATTGCCACAAGGAACCAGCTGCAGCTTCATCACAGCCCAGCTTTTGATGTCTCACTCGATGTGCAAGGAGGCTCCAAAATCATTGATGACGATGGCCGCCCCAAAAGAACCGGTAAGTTATACTTCTCTTCTTGAAAATGCTAAGTAAAATGTATGCACTTTGCCTTGCATGTTCATTTGTTATTCATTTTTTTGTGTGTTGTTTATGGTACAAGGAACTCTCTGGACGGCAAGTTCACACATAATTACTGCTGTGATTGGGTCTGGAGTTCTGTCCTTGACTTGGGCCATAGCTCAGCTTGGATGGATTGCTGGTCCTGTTGTGATGGTCATGTTCTCCTTCATCACGTACTACACTTCAACTCTTCTTGTTTCCTGCTATCGTGATCCCGTCACTGGAAAGAGAAGCTGCACTTACTCGGATGCTGTTCGATCCCACCTTGGTGAATTTTGCGTAATACATTTTTGTTTTTTTGACATAAGAAATAAGAATTTTTTTTTTTCCAAAGGTATATAACCCAATTTTTTTTTTTGTGTTAATTTGAATTTCTCAGGTAAAATTCAGGTCAAAATGTGTGGATTTATTCAGCAATTGAACCTTTTTGGAACTACTATTGGCTATACTGTAACAGCAGCTATAAGCATGGTGTAAGTCTTGAGTGTTTAAACTCAATTAAGAAATTGGTGATGTTTGATCACATTTTTTTTAATTTTATTATTATTAGGGAGAGTGGAAGGATTTGAAATTGTCACATTAATTTAGGGGAGATAGAGTTTTGAACCTCAGTTGCATGTGTAAAAATTCAGCACCCTATTCACTAAGATATTGGACCGCATGCAGATATTTGATTACATTATATTTTTTGTGTTGATTAACAGGGCAATAAAAAGGTCTACTTGCTTCCACAATAGTGGTGGAAAAGATCCATGCCTTACCAGCAGCAATCCCTATATGCTAGCTTTTGGAATCTCAGAAATTATATTGTCTCAAATTCCAAACTTTGATAAATTGTCTTGGCTCTCCATTGTTGCTGCATTCATGTCCTTCACTTACTCAGGAGTTGGACTAGCCCTTGGAATTGCTAAAGTTGCTGGTACACATATCTATTACTGCTATGTTGAATGGAGAAATGTTTTCTTCGGTGACCAAGAATGCATGGTCACTTACTATTATATTAGATATAAAAAATGGAGATTAATACATTAATTAAAGTCACCTTTATTTATTCTCCGCGCTTGATCTCAAATTCAAATGTGGGTTACCATCAATTCTAGGTCACCAAATGATTAAGAGAACAAGAATCAAATGTCAAATGATGCATTAAAATTTGAATTTGGTTTTCAAGATTAAACTGGTTCTGGTAAACTAATTTAGTTCAATCTTTTTTTGTGTGGATATACCAGAAAATGGAAAAATCAAGGGAAGCATGTCTGGAATGAGCATTGGGGTTGTGACTCCAGCCCAAAAGATGTGGAGGACCTTCCAAGCACTTGGTGACATAGCTTTTGCCTTCTCTTACTCAATCATCCTCATTGAAATTCAGGTTTATATCTTCTTCAAGTTCAAATGAACAATGTTTATACTTTTGGCAACAATTTTATGTACTTAATCAACCATATAAATGTAACAGGACACAGTTAAATCCCCACCATCTGAAACGAAAACAATGAAGAAGGCCACTCAACTTAGTTTGGCAGTGACATCCATTTTCTACATTCTATGCGGCTGCATGGGCTACGCTGCTTTTGGAGACTTAGCTCCTGGAAACCTCCTTACTGACAAAGGCTTATCCAGCCCATTTTGGCTCATCGACATAGCCAACGCCGCCATTGTGATCCACCTCGTTGGTGCATACCAAGTTTTTGCCCAACCCATTTTCGCATTGGTTGAAAAAACAGCAGCAAAATTTTTTCCAGACAGCCAGTTCATCACAAAAGACATCAAAATAACAATCCTGCGTTTAGGTTCCTACAACCTTAACCTCTTCAGATTGGTTTGGAGAACATTATTTGTGATTCTAACCACTGTGATCTCCATGATCGTCCCATTCTTCAACAATGTGGTTGGATTTCTCGGGGCTTTGGGGTATTGGCCACTCACAGTTTATTTCCCCGTGGAGATGTACATTGCTCAAAAGAAGATACCAAAGTGGAGCATGAGATGGATTTGCCTCGAAATCCTCAGTTTTTGTGTCCTTGCAATCGCCCTATGTGCTGCAGGTGGTTCAGTTACTGGTGTGGTTCATGATCTCAAGGTCTACAGGCCCTTCAAAACCAGCAATTAATTTAGGTTCAGCAAATTTTAATTTACTCGTACTGTCACCGTCAAGTATTTTCCAATTGAAGGACAGCTTGTAGAACCCTAATTTCTTGGTGCAACATAAAAAGGTCCAGCTGAATTCAATGTCATCAATCATGTTGCCTTCTTGTACATGTCCTTAAAACATAAGCAGCTAATGCGTAACGGTGTGATTTCTTATGCTTCTATTTTGTAATGTGTGTTGTTAAGAAGCAAAGGTACGTTGCATCTTTCAGTTTTAAAGAACAATGTATCATTTGCGGAACAGCCATTGATCATAGCTACAAAGTTTTTGCATTCTACCAGAAGTTTTTTACATTCAAATGAAGTTGTTTTTGTGTTACGTGATTGTACAGATGAGTTCTAGATCACTCGCCTGTAAACTGTTTTGATACCTGTGGTAGCACAATTCAGCTATCTTCAATCTTGACGAAATTGTAGACCTGGCAATTTCTTACACGTTCCGTTAACAGACACGTAAACGACACAAAAATAACGGGTTTCGGGTCAACACGATAACTAATTAGGTCATTATCGGGTCACACGATAAGAACCCGTTAATAACGGGTTCTTAACAGGTTTACACGAAAGTGATGCACGAGTAATCGTAACAGGTTTAAACCACTAAAAAAACTTACTATAGAATACAATAGATATAGTGGATATGTATATATTGTTTATTAATTCTTATTGTATTATTATTCTATATAAATTTTTAAAATTTTAGTTTTATTTATTTATTTATTATTATAGTATACTATATGTCACATCCCAGCCCGGGGTGGATCACTTTTGGGGCCGCTCCACCACCGTAGCACGATATTGTCCGCTTTGGGCTTACCATTCGCTCACGGTTTTGTTTCTGGGAACTCACGAGCAACTTCCCAGTAGGTCACCCATCCTGGGAGTGTTCTGGCCCCCTTCTTGCTTAACTTCAGAGTTCCTACGGAACCCGAAGCGAGTGAGCTCCCAAAAGGCCTCGTGCTAGGTAGGGATGAGAATATACATTTAAATATCACTCCCCTGGTCGATGTGGGATGTTACACTATAGGCAAAGACAAAGAGTGAGATTAAAAAATTATAAAACAAATTAAAAATAAAAATATCAAGTAATATAAAAAACCAAACACATTAAAAAATTATTATAATGAATTTACAAGTGCGAAAAATGACACACCCCGTCCCGAAGGAAGGGCGTCCTGGCCGTCACGTGAACGTGACGTAAGCCATGTGCACTGTGCAGAAGCAGAATTAATTCAAGGATACGAACCAATTAAAACTGAATCACTAGCAATACTAGTGTACAAGAAGTGTGAATTCAATAATACAGAGCATAATAGTCTACGTGCAGTCAAGCAGAAGTACTGAATAGAAATAACACCCGAAGGTGGTCCTACATAAATGGAATTCTGTCAGAACATTCGATGAGCTCCTCGTATGCCACCAACGAACGCCACCTAATACCTGGAGGGGCGAAAAACATAAAACTGAGTGGGTCAGCAACAATTCTTTTCAAAACCTTTCCTTTCGAAAGTTATAACCCCTCGCCGTAAAACCTGTATAATTTCCCAGAAATAAAGTAAATACTCATATATATATATTTATATATATATTTCTCAAAACCTGCTGGAAAATACGCATGTATGAAAGTATGCATATGCCATGCCAAAGTATCAACTGAATGCCAAAGCAACTCTGTGAATGTGATTGAATACTCAAATATCATCTCAGCCCTCAGCTGTATATAGCTCATATCAACTCATCAAATCATGTAACTCATAATCATCATAATCAAATCATATATATACCCTGCACACACATCAATACCACCTCTAGTGGTCTGCACAATATCACTAATAATAAACTAATATGCTCTAGTGCTACAATCACGTGAAGACTAAGCGATAAATCGCGGGTGACCTACGAGTCGAACCCACCTATAGTGGCCTATTCGACAGGACTGAGCACCTAACTTTGATCCAAGGCGAGCATGCGGTGCGGGAGGTGAACAACACGTGAAAGACTGAGCCCCTCTCTGGGCGTGAGCACTAATATCAGTGTGCAGGTTTATGAGCTCTAATCATATCACATCACATCACATTTCATCATTCGTTCACAATAACTAGCATATAAGCTTATCTGCCACTTACCTGTGCGTCCTCAGCACTGACATTAATATAAACAATCAATAATGCATAATTAAACAAATAGATACTTTGCATGGCATTTCATATCATTTTTCATTTAAACTGACTTTCTGGGCAAAACTCATTTATATAGGTATATACGGAAAATAACTGCCCACTCACTGGTATGTAGACGGGTCATAACCTCCGTGCCTAGCCTGGCTACGCTCGTCCTCTGGATAGGTTTCGCCTATATGAGAAGTAACTAAAATAATGTTAATTAACGCACATAAATGACAATTACTATTAACTTCTCATACGTAGCTCAATTTTGGCATATGAATATACCAACGAGACCTACACTACGTCACGAGCGTCGTGATATTTTTAAAATAATTTTCCTGTAGCTCACGCGCCCCCACGCAACTGACGGGGCACTATGAAACGCGCCCCCACGCGCCTGGCGCGTGTCGTCTTCAACCTTGGGTCGCCGGCGCCGGCCACCGGTCGCCGAAAACCTGCAACTTGCCATAACTCGGCCATTTCTTCACCATTTAAACTAATTTTTCTTCCTACATGCTCTAAATTAAGAGAGGAAGAGGGCTATACCTTCAAAAACCTCGAAAAACCTTCGAATCACGACGGAGCAAAATCTAAAAAACTGGCCACTTTTGAACTGGGGTTTCCCGATGTCCAACTCAAGCCAACGATACACTCCAAGGTTCGTGAGGGTCTCACAAAGCTCCCTGTGAGCTTGGATTGTCCTAAAACAAAGCCAATAAAAAGTTGATGAATAGTACTCAAAACGGACCTCGGGTTTTCGATGTGAAATCGTACGAGTTCTTACTTGAAACTGGTGTCGACGAGTTCGTATGGACCTCAAGAACACAATGGTACCTTCCAACACAATGATGAGGATTTGGTTTTTAATTGCATAACTGTTAAAGAAAGTTACAAACTTGGATTGACGTTTGATATACTCTTTGGTTTATGCTTGGTTGTAGTTGACATTCATGAATTCATATGTAATCACAAAAAAAGGATAAAATCAGTTTTTGTAACATGCTTGAAGGAAGTAACTCAAACTAACGCTACAACCCTGAGAGACTTGAGCCTTTAACGTTCTTTGGAGAGTTAAAAATCTGTGCATTCTTTGTTTTCTAAAGTCGTTGCATGATCTCATTATTCTTTGCTTGGTTGCTACTTAGAATGCGTTTCATCATTTAGTTCCAAATACTAGAATTCATACCCGTTTCATTCAAAGCATGAAATTGATTAGCATAACACATAATCAAGATGAAGTTGTTTAGTTTAAAACCAGAGCCAAAAAGCCTAACCCTTTGCATATGTATTGTAGGTTTAACCCTTTTTTAGCCTTGTTTAGCCTATGTTCTTTGTTTACCCACATTATCCTTACCTAGCCTAGATTAGGACCATCCTTACCCTTGTTCTTAAGGCATAGTGAGCATGACCTAGAGTGAATTCCCTTTGTTCGTTATTTGGGTGGCAAAACAAGTGTGGGGGAAGGGATTTATGTGTCTGATTGTGTGCCAACAAGACAAACAAGGGCACGGGTGAAGAAAAAAGAAAAATTCGTGTGAAAAAGAAAAGAAGAAGAAAAGTTGTGAAAAAGTATGAAAAGTGTTCAAAATAAGTGAGATTAGAGCTCACAAGTGTTGATTGTTGAAGAAGGGGTCCAAAAAGTTGAATTCGGCCCTAAAATATGTGTAATCTTTCCCTTTGTGTTCAAAGTGTGCGGCTGCATTCGAGAGAGGGAGTTCTAAGTGTCATATTCATTACTTTGCTTGCTATTGCTTTAAGAACGTTTGTTTTCCTTACCTTTCTTTGTTAGCCAATACCCCCTAGCCCCGTTATAACCCTATACTTCAATCTTGAGTGTTATGTGTTTCAATATGTGGAGTTTGGGATTGGTATGAGCATATGGTGTCCCTGGTTCTCGCATCTAAGTAGTAGCATTCCGTTCATGAGATCATATCTATACATGCATTCCAGAAATTACTTTTCGTGTTATACATATATGTGAGTATTAGTTTCATATTTACATCAATCTTCTCACATATAACTAGTGTAGGGAGTGTAGTCAGAAAATCTGTGTGATTGAGTGCATATCTAGTAAGGAATTGAGGGATTCTCTAAGGCATGTTACTACATTCAAAATGTTGTTTTAATTGATTAAATGCGAGCTAATGTGTGGTAACTTTGATTAAGTATGTGCTCAAGGGTAGGGATAACTAAAATCTGTGGGAGTAATGATCTTTGGCATGTTATGTATCATTGAAGATCCCTGAGGTGAATGTTGGAAGGTTTAGGTTACGTTTTGTTTGTTTTGTTTTGCTCGAGGACTAGCAAAAGCTAAGTGTGGGGGAATTTGATAGGAGCATATTTATGCTATTTAGTTAGTGTGTTTCCTTGCATTTGCTTAGCTATTTGTTGCTTAGTATAGTGTTTAAAGTCATTTTCGTGTGTTTTTAGGTCCAAGAAGCAAAGTTGGCAAAAAGATGCATTTTGGAGCATTTTAGAGCAAATCTGGGCTTGGAATGGATAGCACAAGCAATGGGCATGAAGATGGACGAATTTGGAGTTTAAATGGAGTTGGGAATATGTTTCAAGGTTGGAGAAATAAATTCAAATCATTGAAGATAAGGAATCAGCTCAAAAGAAGGAGGATTATCCAAAACATTATCCAAACAACCTTATCTTATCTTATCTTATCCAATCCTTATCTTATCTTAACAAACCTTATCCTATCCTAATCCTTTTCTAATTTAATTCCTGGTACAATGAGGGTTTATTTTCTGATTGGGGGACATTTAAATTAAGTTTCTAGAAACCCTAAGCCTTGCCGCACCTAGCTTTCCAGAAAACTTGATTTCCTTGCCTTGCAAGGCTTTCTAGAAGCCTTATCCCTCCTTATCCAAGTCTGCCGCACCTTAGGCCCTTTCCCATTGGAAATCTGATTGTTTTGAGCTTATTTCTGAATGGATTTGGCTTTCTAGAAGTCCCAATCTGATTCACCTAGGGTTTTGGTGCCTATATATATACTAATCAATCCTTTGCCGTGCACAACACCCTCCATATACATCATTCACGCCAGAAATCATCCACCACTCTCTGCCGCCCCTTTCCTTCACCATTCTCCATAGTTTCTGACCTAATTCAACCCCTGCCGTGCCATATCATCCACACAAACCCAGAAAACCCCTCTTGTGCCGCAGCTATTCAAGGAAGGAAGGAGAAGGTGCCACTCTAAGTTGTGACTACTGCTGGAGCGTTCTTAGGTGTTGTCTATCCTTGTTTTCAATGTTTCAATTCAGTTTTCTTTGTTTAATTGCTATCATGAGGAACTGCGTCGATCCGTGAAGGTTTGGTGTCCTTTGGGTGTGGTCCGTACATGAGGGAAGAGAGAGAGTGACGAGTTCGAGAGAGAGAGTGTGACGGGAAGAGAGAGAGTGAGTCACCAATCAATTGTCAAGGACTTTGATTGGCTCCAATTAATTAGGGTAGTACACCATTGGACCATTTAACACACATACATACACACATGCCAATAATCCCCGCAAGGGTAATTTCGTCCTTTCACGTCCCTAGTGACGTAAATGTCGGGATGGGTCGTTACAAAAAATGTGAAAAAATATGCAAATACTCGTAATCGCATCCTCTACGCTTTGAGGATGGGTATATCGTCATTTGAATTTTTAAAACCATACAAATCCTCATGAATAGTATTTTTAAGGGAGTTCAAAATAAATAAAATTCATAATCATTAATGTAAATCTGAAAAATGGGAAAGCATATATAAACGCTCGTGATTGCATTCTCTACGCTTAGGCGATGGTTACATGGTCGTTTAGATTTTTAAAACCCTCCAAATCTCATGAATAGTTTTTTTTATTTGAGTGCAAAATGAATAATAATTATTGTAGAAGTGTGAAAATGTAAAGAAAAAAATATATACAATCACTCGTTATGACAAGTTTACAACTTTCGTGAAGAAGTCAACTCCTAAATCTAAACCTTAGATTTAAATTTAATTGTCCATTATCGTTTATACTTTATTCTACTCACCGAATTTCATTTTTTAGATTTTCTTTTTTGAAAAGTGATCTTTTAGCAGAGGTAGAAAAATGAACGATTCGGATCGTTGATATGATATTCCGATAGTTACGGTTAACTAAAATATGAGTTGATGTTATATAGTTTCTAGAGACTTTATAAACTTCAAACTATATTTTCACTAATGGTAAAACTCTGAACGTAATATCAACGATTTGAACTGTTCATCTTCATGCATCCTCTAAGAGATCATGTTTTCAAACAAGAAATTCCGAAAAAACACAAAATTTGGTGAGAAGAATGGAGCGTAAATATAAACGACAATCACTGGTTAAATATAGATCTATAGTTTATGGATTATGGAAAACATTTAGGGAAAACATCGTCAATATAACTCTTGAAGATAATATATCAAGCTAAAGTTCCAATACCATTTCCCTTTGTGATTGCTGAAAATTGAAGGGTTTTATTGTCAAAAAATGTGCAAAGCTCCTCAACCTTGAAATGCAACTCTCTTCATTTTGCATATCTTTGAATATTTGTATTTTGTCGTATGCATTAATGTTTTTTCATTAGGCTCTTATTTTGGGGAATGTAAACTTGAAAGACAAATGTTTATTTTATTTTATATTATGTTTTGAAGTGATATTTATGTGACAATGTTATGTATATACTAATTTAGTATTATATTTTACATTTTTTTGGGTCAAATTATGTTTTTCATTTTCATTATTTATTGATTTAAATATATTTTTCTTAACGGGTAACGGGTTGGGTCATATTACCTGATAATATTAATGGGTCGATTTCGGGTTGGGTCATATTACCTGTTTATTTTAACGGGTGTTACACTACACAACCTGTTAAGCTATCGGTTATGGCATGAAAACGACATGAATGCGAGAAACATGACACGAATGCCAGGTCTACGAAATTGTACCTACAAAACAAATAAACACCTTTAATCAAACCACACGCGCCCATGAGGAGATGGAGGCGGGCCCCGGGGTGGGTTGGCCAATGGATCTCCAATGCTTAAATCAGTTTCTCTGAAAAGAGAGAGCGAGTTTAGGGCTTAACTGCGTAGCAAAAGCTTACCAGAAATTGGTATATATGTGGTATTTATGGAGCTAGGGCCGACCACATATGTAGGATTTTGCACTGACATGTGTGGGCTTTCGATTGGATAAGGTGAGTCATATGTAGGATGGATAAGGAAAGAATAATCTCAAAGATATTATTTATTAAACAATATCAGGGGATTATATTGGAAGTATCATTAATTGGATATGATTGTGATTCCTTGCCTATTTGAGTTGATCTTCAATTAGGAGAGTATTAAAGATATAACTTAGTAATTAATCCTATCTTTAAGGCCTTTGACTTTTCTCCTTGCCATGGGCAAGGGAGCTTGATGATGTTGTAATCAGCTGCTCAGGCCTTCAATGATGTTGGACTACACATGGAAACTTTGTGGACTTTGTCAAATTAATAAAGGCAATATTGTCTTCTTCGTGAAAAAAAAACCCACAAGTTAGCTTCAATGTTTTTCGAATTATTTTTTACTCCACAAATGCCCCAACAACCACTGGGTTGCTCGCAGAAAAGGGCAAAGGGTGTGGAAATCCCAAGTTGAGTGGATAAGCCAAAAGTTGTTTCCTGATTGGATTTAGATTCTGAGCTTTGACTTGAATTTAAAGTCTTTTAGGAAAGAGAAACCAATTGCATCTAGAACTTATTTAAGTGTACCTTAAGTGGAGGATTAAATTAATTCAAAGAACAATTGTTCTCCCTAAAAGAAAAAGAGAAAACAAGAGGAAATTGTAGCCCTCCCTTAGTCTTCTTCTTTACTTGCCATCGCGAATAGTTGGTTGTTGTCGTCTTCTTCTCCATGTCACACCAAAGATAAGAAATCTAGAGACACGAGCTGCTAGCGTGTCTTGGAACAAAGCTGAGGAGATGAGTGGGGTGGCTAGAAGCCACGGTGCTTAAAGAAAATGGCTCGGCTGGGGCTGAAGATGAAGACAAGGCAAGCTGATCTCGGTGCATGGCTGGATTGGGCCAGTTGCTAAGCTCAGTCGGCCTGAGGACTGCAGGTCGACGTGCTAGGCCAGGCGCAGTGTTGGTCCTGGTTGAGGCAAGTTGGGCCTATTGACCTGACTAAAAAAAAGTGAAAGAGAGAGACTGAGGCTCTGCCTTTGGGTTGACTAGAGTGGGCTGGGCCTGGCACTAGGCTCGACCATGTTGGGGGAAGTGGATTGTAGGGCTCGTCTCGCTGGGAGGAGAGAGGAAGAATGGATCGATGGGCCTGACTGTTGGAAATGGAAAAGAGGAGTGCGAATGGAGGCCTGATAGGGCCTTCTACTGATTTGGGTCGAGGCGCAGAAAGCTACAGGCTAAACCCCTCACCTCGGCAGTAGGGTGCTGAATTGTTGTCTGGTGCCTCTTACTCCTTGTTGTTCATGTTTTTTATTTCTTCTCTTATTTGAATCGTCTTATGAATATTTTTCTTGTTCTTTTTCATGCATGAGTTCATCAATATACCTCTATCCAACCGTATGAATATCATCTGCCCTTATACCACCAAGAGGGTCTTTTGGTACCGTCGGCTACTCTAAGGCCGCTTGTGTCAAGATAGGATTCAACAAGCTATTTTGGGAGTTCTTTGAGACGTACAAACATGCGGTTCAACCTGGAGTCCATGTGAAGCGAGTGAAGGAAAGGACATCCATATACTGTGTAGTGAGGCTGGTAGAGTAGAAAAGAGAGCCATTAAGTTCAACCTGGGGTTCAACTTTCCTATGTCGTGCTTCTTTTAGGAGGTGATTTGAACCATAAAGTGCGCTTCTACTCAGTGCTCTCCGAATGTTATCCCGACTCTTTTTTTATGGTCGGTTAACTGCTTCGTTCTCGATCTGCCTTTGTATTTTTGTTGAGTTGCTCTTCACTTCAAGTTATTGAATATCTTCTTTTCTTTGTACATATTCAAAATCCAGCTTAAGTCCAAAGATTATGTCAGACATGAAGAAAGTGCATATCGCCCTAGGCATTCATGATGAGTATCGTTAATGCCGTCGGCTGCTCAGTCTTCTTCATTGGGAGAAAGGTGGGCTGCTTTTGAAAGAAGAGATCAAGAAAGATCATGTGCTTGCCCATCTGATCGCATCTGTTGAGTGTCGGTGAGGGCAGAAAAAAGAGGTCTAAGCTGCCTGCTCGAAAGTCACCAGTTAGGAAGAAGCCAATGACTTTTTTCGTTGCCCGTAAAAGTTCGACCATTGCCAAAAAGCATGTCATCGACCTGTCTTCTCCCAAAGGAAAGAATGAGGCTACTAAGTTTGCGTATATAAAGCCTGCTAGTCCAAAGAAGGCTAAAACGTAAAATAAGAAGATCGCTCAACGTAAAAGTTGTGCTTGCCCCAATGTCTGGGTCTGTGTTTGAACGTCTATTTGGAGCTAAGCTTGGTTCGGCTTTCGAGAGGTCACTTGTATGATGAGCGAAAAGATGGATTCGTCTGTTAAGGAGACACATGGGCTTGCTTCTCCTTATGTTGTCGTGCCGTTTCCACCTGCTGAGAAGGAAGAAACTGCTTCCGAGGGAAGTTGTAAAGAATCCAAAAGGTCTACTCCTAAAGAGTTACCTGAAATTTATGCGCTGCTTAAGGCTGACCTGCTCAAGGGCCCTATGCTTGCGCCAAGTTTGTTGAGAGTGTTGGGAAAGTAGTCATTTTGGGTTCCTTTGTGAAGCGTCATGCGTCTCTCTCCTTGCCACCATGCATAAGACTTTGATCTTGGTTGTTGTGGCTATGCCTTTTAACCAACTTGCAGTTTATGCCAAAAGAGGTTGAGGAAGGTAATGGTGGTCAAAGCTCGCTCGGCTACAAAAAAGATTGAAAAGTTGAAGTCTGAGCTTGCCAGTTTGATAGGGTCCAATGTCTATGCCCTCACTTATGTGCAGTTGGAAGAAGTTATCCAAGAAGTTGAAGATTTGAAGTTCAAGTTTGCTGCATCTAAGGGGCTACTAAAAGCTGCACATAAGAATATTTGCATCAACCTGCTGAAGATCTGGGATCTTGAACATGTCAACTCGGACCTCCGTTCTGCTAGAAGCTGATCTGATACAAAAATTGTGCTTCTACTTAATGTTTTCCGATAAGGTCCGACTAATGGTGAGATTCTCGAATCTAAGTAAGTTCTTCGATCTGGACTTAGAGCACTTCCATTGTGGGCAATAGTGTTATGGATAGGCTCCAATTTAAATCCAAACCCCCTCCCTCCCCCCCTCCCCCAAATCACTCCAGCCCACCTCGGGCAATTGGGGCTGAGAGGAACCCAACCAACAAATCAGGCAAAAATCCAAGGCCCAAGAGCCTAGATGGATGTGACGTCAGGCTGACGTCAGCCATGTCTTAAAAAATTTTGCGTCAGGCACGTGTACATCATTCGTGCGTAAGGGCGATTCACTGACAGCGTTTGAGAGACTGGGGCCTGCGTGGCAACCTACTCAATTAACTTTGTTGTGGCTTTTGATAGGTGCACTATTTATCATATTTTCATGTTAATTATCCCTAAGTTTTGTTAAGGAATTGATGATAAAAGAGCCTTATTACTTTCATTTCCTTAATTTCAGCCAATCTTCACACTTAAAACGTTTTTGGTGATAATTCGACTTTCTGGAAGAGTTTTGATGCAAGGTCAATTGGCGAAGGATACTAAGAGGCTGAATATCGTTGTGTCTAAATTTCATGATTTTCAATGAAGCCATTCATTCCATTTTTACAAATCAATCCCGCAAAAGTTGTTTCCTGTCAGAATTGTGCAGCTGTGAAAGAATGAAGATTTGAAGGCTTTCTCGATTTTTCCTAGTAGTGTGCGATATATGCTTGGAAAGATAAGAGATAAAGCTACACTTCCCATATTTTACAGAATTTTCTAGAAGATAAATCAACCCCAAATTTGGCATGCAAGACAAATGACTTGTTTCCCAAGCCAAGAAGGATTCTTTCCTAGTTTGTGTCATTAATTGTTTAGGAGTTTGTTTTATTTTGGAGAGCTTCTCCCAGACCTTTTAGGGTTTTTCTAGTATATTTAAGGCACCCTAAGATCTCGACATCACCTCCACAGTCCCTGATATCAACCACACTACTACACCATTCACCATCTCCTCAATTTGTGAAGAAAAGCTTGGGGATCAACGTGCTTTGCCATGGACTCCATGTTCTATCTTTCTTTTATTTTTATTTCTATGTGTAACTAATTTTTTTGTAAGGTTTATGGTGAAGCCATGACATGAATATTTGCGAAGCACTTTGTTAATTATTATCCGATTATATGCGATGTTATATTCTTAATCTTTATGGGTATTTTATTCTAGATTCGGATTTCTAATGACTGGTCACCTTTAGGAATTTTACATCTAGATAGTTAGATAAATCTATGAGGATGACCGATCAATTAGGTTTATTGGAACTAAGATTAAGAAGAGTAGACAAACTAGTGAGGTTGACCAATATCAAGCTAGTCCTACTTGGTTGACATGATTCTTCTACTCGTAATGGGTTTTTATGTGTTTAATTGTATGCCTAACCAATAGGATAGAATTATCATGTAGAGATACAAGAGTTGATGCCTGACCACGAATTGATTTATACCTTAAAAGAACAACCTTTAACATTGGCATGGTAATTGGATAGTAGTTGGCTCTAGGAAAAGTAAATAGGATTGTTGTTGGTGGATTCATAACCTTAGGTTTTCTTGTGTCGTGTGTTTATTTTAATTAATTATCTTCTCCTTTTCTTGTTAATTTTAGTCTTAATTAATTACTCAATTATTTAATTCAATCTATCCTGTGGGATTAATCAATTCAATTCAATTCAAGTCTAGCGTGATTAATCGGTTAAATTGGTGTGAAAGCAATCCCTGTGGATCGACCTCGTATGTGCATATATTACTACAATTGATTCGTGCGCTCGCGAATTTAATTTGGTTTAGATTAATCTATTATTTAGGTTGGTTTAAATACACACAAGCTTCTTCCAGGCCATTGGATTTCCAACGGCTATTTTTTTCTAGGCCGTTGGACTTCCAATGATTAAAAAAAATTTGAACCCTCCCCCAACGGCTAGATGACGTGACACATTTTGGACCGTTGATTTCTAGATCAACGGTCCACATTTTTCGGCTACATAAATTAAAAAAAAATAGAGAAAAATTAGAACGTTATCGTTGGGCCCCCCACCGAAGAAAAAAATAAAAATAAAAACCCCTCGTCTTCAAAATTTATAAATAACCCCGTCAAAATTTGCTTTCTTCTCAACATTCTCTCTCATTGCTCTAAGAACATTTACAACATACCCTTCAATGCGACACTTGTGGCTTATGTTTTGTTTCTTGGTGCTTTGAGGCCACGTGTCAAAATCTAGACTGTTGGATTTCAATGTATTTTAATCCAATGGTTCAGATTAATTAGTTAATAAAAAAATTCAAAAAAAAAAATTCAAAATTCAAAAAAATTTAAAAATTGCAATTTTTTTCTATAAATACTTTACCATTATGTTCCACCTTACACCACATTTCAATATTTTTAAATACTTTCAATTAATCTTTCTCTCAAAATTTTCATATACTTTTGCTTGCAAAAAAAAAAGGCTAATGATGCAAATGCGAATTGGTCGATGATTGAAGATGTTACATTGTGTTCTAGCTGGGTTCAAACTACTCATGATCCGGTTACGGGTAATGAGATGCAGTTGTGAGAATTGTGGAAGAGTGTTCATTCCACGTTTTGCGAGAAGCTTGGCGGCAAAAGAACGGAACAATCTCTCACAAGTCATTGGAGAATACTCAACCAATCGCTTACTTGTTGGAAAGAGGCCGTGGCTCAAGCTAGGATTAATACTCTTTGGTGGCGAAAATTTAGCGGATCAGGTAGACAATATATTATTTATTTGTTTGTATTATACCCAAATTGACATTAACTACTTTTATTATAATTTTTTCTTGTCCCGTATTTTGCAGACACTTCAAGCACAAGCTTGGTACAATGCCAAAAACAAAACAAAAAATCATTCAACAGGTAGGAATGTTGGAATATTATCAAGATTGTCCCAAATACAAAATTTTACTTGTCGGTCTAGAAGTTGTCATGAACAGTACCTATCTGGACTCTATGCTAGATCACAACTCGTATGTTCATGAAGGCGACACAGAACAAGTGCCGGGAATGAACCTTGAAGAAGTGTTGGGGTCGACCCGTCATCCACTCAGGCCTCAAGGTAAGAAGGCTTCAAAGAAAAAATGTAGTTCTTCCAGGAATGATTATGCAAAATATATGGAAGAACTTGTTCCCCAAGGTGAATTGACTTTGTCACATGAAGTAGCTAAATTTGAGGTTGATAAAGCTAGAGATGATGCAAAAGATGCGGCTACTCAGAGATTATTTCACACTAATGAAAGAGAAAGAGAGCTACTTAGGCAAGAAAGGGAGATGCTTAGAGAAGAAATGAGGGCTCAACAAGATCGTGAAATTATGAAGACGCCTGTAGAAACAATGTCTCCAGATTCTAAATATTTTTGGAATTCGGAAAAAGCAGACATGGTGGAAATGAGGCATGCAAGAGACGAGGGAACAAGTGGAGATGGTCCTAGCATCGAAGATCCTAGCACCACAAATTGGTGTGATTACTAGGAAATTTGTTGAGAATCAGAGCCCCAAATTTTCCGTTCACATTGGGTTATAATTTCGTATTTATTTAATTTGGTACTTATTGTAATTTTGTGTTTACTTATTTGGTACTTTGGGTAATTTGTAGTTATTTAATTTGGTACTTTAGGTAATTTCGTATTTATTTAATTTGGTACTTTATGTGACACACCCCGACTCGAAAGGGGGGGCGTGCCCCGAAGCTAAACGAGTAGCGCGCGAGAGCACTCCCATGATGGGTGACCAACTGGGAAGTTTTTATGTGAGCTCCTAGAAACAAAACCGTGAGGGCATGGTCAGGGCCCAAAGCGGACAATATCTGTCACATCTCGGCCTGGGGTAAACCACTTCCCGGGCCCGCTCCACCACCGTAGCACGATATTGTCCGCTTTGAGCTTATCATTCCCTCACAGTTTTGTTTCTGGGAACTCACGAGCAACTTCCCAGTGGGTCACCCATCCTGGGAGTGCTTTGGCCCCCTTCTCACTTAACTTCGGAGTTCCTACGGAACCCGAAGCCAGTGAGCTCCCAAAAGGCCTCGTGCTAGGTAGGGATGAGAATATACATTTAAGGATCACTCCCTTGGGTGATGTGGGATGTCACAATCCACCCCCTTAAGGGCCCGACGTCCTCGTCGGCACACACGCGGCCAGGGTTAGGCTCTGATACCAATTGTCACATCCCAGCCTGGGGCGGATCACTTCCCGGGCCCACTCCACCACCGTAGCACGATATTGTCTGCTTTGGGCTTACCATTCCCTCATAGTTTTGTTTCTGGGAACTCACGAGCAACTTCCCAGTGGGTCACCCATCATGGGAGTGCTCTAGCCCCCTTCTCGCTTAACTTCGGAGTTCCTACAGAACCCGAAGCCAGTGAACTCCCAAAAGGCCTCGTGCTAGGTAGGGATGAGAATATACATTTAAGGATCACTCCCCCGGGCCGGGATGTGACAATATCGTGCTACAGTGGAGTCGTGCACGAGATGTGGTGGGGGCTTGGGCCGGGATGTGACATTATGTAATTTCATATTTATTTAATTTGATACTTTATGTAATTTGCATTTATTTAATTTGGTACTTTATTTAAAATAAAATCCTATCCGAAAGTAGGAAATAAAATTATTTTTTATTATTTTATAAAATAAAAAGTACTAATATTTTAATACGAATTGTCTTGGCTATTCAATTTAGGGGTGGAGATGCAATATGACACACCCTGACCCGGAATGTCCACCTGGACTCCGAATTGAGTTATGTTGGCCGACACCAGAAAGGTGACGAAGCCATAAAGTGTAGTGAGGTGGAAAATATGAGCAAATTTAAACTTAAAAGTGACTAAATGAAAGAGTGCGCATGTGAGCGGGATTGAACCCAATTCACACATGATGTAAGAGCATAAGTAAAGTACAGTAAAAGTAAAATAAGAATTATATCATCGGAAGTATTCTCCTATATCAACATTTGCCAAGAATCCTCGTTGACATGAAAGCTTTGCCATTAAAACCTGGAGGGGCGAAAAACAAGGGTGAGTGGGCCTAAAAAAAAGCTTTGTAAAACTTTTTCGAAAACGTAATAACCCATCGCCATAAAACAAGTATAGTTTCCAATAATAGCATACTACGTGTAATATGAAAAAACTTACCGTAAACAGTAATATCTCAAGAACAAAAAACTTCACAATATTTCTTAAATAAACACATAACATCCGGTGCTCATCAACATATAGTGACACACAAGTTCATGCATAGGTATTCTGACATGAACAAGAGGTGCAATAATGATCTACGCTCTAGCATTACGATCACGTGAAGACTGGCGCTAAGCGCATCACATACGAGTCCTAATTGCCTATAACA
The DNA here is from genome assembly GCA_024362995.1 of Heteromeles arbutifolia. NCBI lineage: Eukaryota > Viridiplantae > Streptophyta > Magnoliopsida > Rosales > Rosaceae > Heteromeles > Heteromeles arbutifolia. The sequence continues at coordinate 17,792,853 of JANCRC010000013.1, read as the reverse complement.
ATCTAGGACAGGACCGACACCTACCATGGATCCAAGGTGAGCATATCGATGCGATGTGAACATACACGTGAAGGCTGGCCCTGGCCCTGGCGAGTACAAACACCAGTGTATGCATGCATGATGAGCAGTAACATAAGTATGATCATGCCATAGTAATTTGATAATTATTAGCAATGTTCTAAAAATCGGCCTAGGCGCTGGGCGGTGGAGCTCCGCCCCGATTTAGACCAAAACGTTCAGTTAGGCAGGGAGGACTTAGGCGGCCACCTAGGCGCTCGCTAGGCGCCTTAGGCGGGCTAGGCGGCACTAGGCGGCAGTCTAGGCGGTCCCGCTGCAAATCCCAAATTCGCTTTAATTTTCGCAACCGGATGTACAACTTCCGATCTCGTAGTAGCAGCAGAGCTTCGACGAATTTCTGCAGCTCGTCTCTGTGAAGATGAGAGAGAGAGAGAGAGAGAGGGAGGGAGAATTAAACATTTCAATCTGTGGTGGCGCAAGTTGGATTTGAGATCCAATTTTGAGGTTCTGAAAGTGAAGGGGCGAAGAAGAAGAGCGAAGATGAGGGAAGACAGAGTGCCAGGAGAGAGAGAGAGAGAGACTACAAGATTCAGAGATGAGGGAAGACAGAGTGCCAGGAAAAAAAGAGAGAGAGAGAGACTACAAGATTCGTTCTGAAAGGAAAAGAAGAGAAATGAAGAAGAAAAGTGAAGATGAGGGAAGATAGAGTGCCAGGAGAGATCTTGGGTGATGTGAAGGGGCGAAGATGAGGGAAGACAGAGTGCCAGGAGAGAGAAAGAGAGAGAGAGAGAGAGAGAGAGAGAGAGTAAAAGATTTGTTCTGAAAGGAGAAGGAGAAACGAAATTTTCTAATGCAAAAGATGGTGATAGGTCCATCTTGGGTGATGTGAAAGAGGTAAGGTGGACAGGTAAGGGTCAGATGGTTTTAATCATGAAGTTGAAAACCACCCACCCACTTGCGTGGGCATTTTATATTTTTAAAAGTTTGGAATGTATATTATATGTATATAAATGTTATATAAATTATTTATATAATAATTTATTTTTTTTCTAGGCAAGAACATTAGATATGTACATAAATCATTCACATAGGTATATTCTTCTATAAGAAATAACATATTATTCAATAATTATTTACATCTGATATAGTAAATTTAATTAATTCATATAATATATAAAAAAATTACCTAAATCCGCCTAGGCAGCCTAGGCGCCCGCCTAAATCCCGCCTAGCCGCCTAGGCGCTAGGCGCCAGTCCACCGCCCGACTAGCGCCTAGCGTTTTTTAGAACCTTGATTATTAGTCAATATAATACTATTCATGGTCGTAGATATAATTAAGGTATCCCTTTATAGTACACATGCATGTGCATCCCGTTGGATTATTTCATAATTCCCAACATTAAGACATTTCTTATAAACGTTAATTTAATTATGGCATCACGTAGAAATTCATTATTAAGTATATATGGAAACTAAATAAATACATACATATATATATATATATATATATATATATGTACACACACTATATAAAAGAAAAGACCCACTCACAGTTACTTGCGAGGTCACATCCGTTCGAATTAGGAAAGTTGGAGTCTCCGATAATAATCGCACCTAAGCATAATATTGAGGTCCATTAGTAAAACTCAGTTAAAACCTTTGAATTTAGAAAAATGGAAGGTGGATTCGAAATCAGGGCGTCAAAATACGGTAAGAAGAGTCCCGGGCAAACTTTGTAAAATGGCAACGGACAAGCAAGAAGTCAACTGAGATACCCAGGCGGTTAATTACGTTAAAACTTTGGAATTTCACTAAATGGATGCCAAAAACGGACTCGGGGCATCGAAATTAGCCTAGGAGGGTTTCTGAGAAAATTTCGTAAGAGTCAACACATGGAATATTCTAGGGAATATTTCAAATCCAGTTCAGTCAATGGGTTAGGGTCAGATCCGAGTCTCAGGTCGGGTCAAAGTTTTGTAACTTCATCGTTCCTTAACCAAATTTGACCCATAATATATCAAAACGAAGCTAGAGATTAATAGAACAAGATTATACATAGCTGGAAGCCAAATGGTAGCCAGCGATGGCGTGAACTTTTCCTGAAAGTCACAGAGGTGGCCAGAAACTGGGGAAAGTTCAAATGGTTATAACTTCTTTGATACTCAATGAAATTGGGTGATTCAAAAACAAAAATCATACCTCTTAACAAGACGAAGAGAATGGTACCTTTCTCGATGGCTAACTTACTGTGGATTGGCCGAAAAAGGCACGGCCCGATTGAGTTTCAATCCTGATGATCCGGAAGGAAGTTCAAGGTGAGGTTTGCTCATGAGGATGAAATGAATATCGTGGTGTCCCTGGTTTGGATGGTGGTGGTCTAAAATTTGTGCACCTCATGTACACCAAAAGAAAAGTAGAAAGAGAGAGAGCGGGAGAAAAGAGAGAAGTGAGGGTGAGAAGAGAGGGAGTGAACTGAGAGAGTGGGAGAGGTGAGGGAGACGGGGGAGAGAGGTTGTGGGTCCTAGTGGCTCACAATTTAAGGCCAAAAAAGACAAAAATATCATCGACGTTCCGAGTTTCGTAAAATCCTCGTTATAGCTCCGAATTCTATTCTGCTTGTGCTTACGTGTTCATAATGACAAGTACTACAAGAATACACTAATAGAATAGATTAAATGTTTCACGACACAAAAGTCAACGAAAGTAAAAAAATTTGCCTCTAGGGGTATTTTGGTTAACTCATACCTTTAAAATGATAAAAACGGTAAAATTAAGGACATGTTATTACACAATAGGCAATTAATGTTCATTAAAGGTGGTTACTATTCACTTGAGGGGATTGAATTGCTTATTGCCAAGGGGCCTTTTACACACTAGAAGTGCTCTTAACCACCAACTAGTTCTTGTACTTCTTTTAGATTGCCATATTGATGGGGTAAAGCAGATGAGAACCCACCATAGGCTTTTCTATCTTTTGAGAAAATGTGATCATCACTGGGCCAAGGACACCTTAGAGACTAGTAGAGAGTAGGAATCCAACTCCTTGCCTAAGTTGTGCATCATGACTGCCTTTATTGATGGTAGGTTAACTAATTCGTTATTCGCCTGCTTTGTATTTTCATTAAGCTATTCTTGACTTCAAGTTATTGAATATCTTCTTTTCTTTGTGCAGATTTGAAATTTGGCTCAAGTCTAAAAAACTGTGTTAGACACGAAGAAAGTGCATGTCGCCCTAGGCATTCATGTCGAGTATCATCAGTGGTGCTGGCTGCTCAGTTATCTGTGCCTGGAGAAATGTAGGATGCTCAGTTAAAAAGATCAAGTGCTTTCCCGTCTGATAAGCCCACCATCAATCAAGGGCTTGCCCTTCTGTTAAGTGGGCTACCAAGGACGACAAAAAAAAGAGGTATTCGTCGCTTGCTCAGAAGCTGGCTACCACTGCCTAAAAGCTTGCCATTGATCTATCTTCTCCCAACGGAAACAATGATGCTACTGATTTTGCGCATGCGCAGCCTATCCCAAAGAAGGCTAAAACATAAGATGTGAAGATCGCCCAGTGTAGAAGTTTTGTGCTCGCCCCATCATCTGGTCTATGTTGGAAAGTCCGTCTGGATCTAAGCCTGGTTCAACTTCCAAGAGGTTACATGTATGATGAGCGGAAATGTGGATTCATTTGTTAAGGAGGCGCCTAGGCCTGTTTCTCCTTATGTTGTTACATATGTTCCGCCTACTGAGAGGGCTGAAACTGCTTATGAGGGAAGTTGTAAAAAATCCAAAGAGCTTTTTAAGGTTGACCTGCTTGAGGACCTTAGGCTTGCACCAAGTTTGTTGAGAGTGTTGGGAAAGTAGACATTTTGGTTTATTCGCGAAGTGTCCTGCCAAATATAGAAGAGTCTCATTCTTTGCCACCATGCAGAAGACTTTGATCTTAGCTGGTGAGGCTATACCTATTATCCAGGATATAGTTCTGCTGCAAAAGAGGCTGAGGCAATGATGGCAGTCAAAGCTCGCTTAGCTACAAAAAAAGATTGAAATATTGAAGTTTGAGCTTGTCGGTTTGATGGATCGAATTTTTTGCCCCCACTTCTGTGCAGTTGGAAGAAGTTATCCAAGAAGTTGAAGATTTAAAGTTCATGCTTGTTGCGTCTAAGGGGTTGCTGGAAGATGCACATAATGTTATTTGCGTTAACCAGCTGAAGATCCAGGATCTTGAACATGTCAACTCAAACCTTTGTTCTTATAACTTCTCCAAGGATCAAGAACTCATCTTTTATGGCAATGAAATCGTTCATCTTTAGAAAATCACCAGTGAGTTTGAGTATAAGGAAATAGAGCTGTTGAACATGCTTTCAGGAGGAAATTTAGAGAAGCCATTTTTATTAAAGCTCTCGTGATTAAAATATCATTACTGAAAACACATGCTTGCGTGCAAAATGTTAGTTGACAAAAGTACAAATATTAAAACTATAAGAATTTATATGTATGTGGAAGACTAGCAATCGAATTGAGCGAATAGAAAACAGAGAATTTTCAAGCTCGTGTTGAATATGTATGGCTAGTGCCACATCATTTGACACATCACCAATGTTAGTTAGGAATACCACATCACCTGTAATAGTTAGTTAGGTTGCTACAAGTTAGTTACATTAGTTAACTTAGCTAATAAGCTTCTCTTAGCTAGTATATAGCTTGTATCAAACCATATTGTAATCATCTTTTCCATCTCTAAGAAAATACCAAAGTCTATTATCTCAATTCTCTCTCTACATTTCTCTTTTTGCAATTCTTTCATTTGTTTATATCCTGATGAATGTTATCATGGTATCATCGCCTACGGTTTCGATCCTTTGGTGATTCTTTTCGTAGTGCTATGACAACTCGTTCGTTGTGAAGTTTCTAGTGATTGAAGATTTTTTTTACTGAGTTCGTGTGATCAGAGTTGGAGATTATCAGGTGTTTTTCTTCCTTACGCACTCCTAGTGTTTGTTTGATTGTGGCAACGAAGAATTTTTTGTGCAATATTGAAATTTGAAAGATCGGTAGCCATTTCTTAATTGTATGATTGATGAAGTATGACTATTGAAAGCATGAAGGCCGATAGCCATTGCTTTTGTTAAGTAAAGATTGTTTGATTTCTCACACGAACAAGGCCGAAGCCTATAGTGTGTTTCTTAAAGTTGTTGAAGTGCTTATGGATTTCTCGAAAGTGGTTTCTTGCTAATTGCTCTAGATTTGTTGTGAAGATTGTTCTGTGAAGTTTTGTTGTGAAGATTTCTTGTCAAGATATGGCTTTTAGTATTGTTAAGATTGAAACCCTTTTAGGCATGATCAATGTGAAACTGAAAGAAGATAAATTTGTGAAATGGGATTACCAATTCCAGTTAGTTCTTGATGGCTATTGATAGGAGCATATTTATGCGACTTAGTTATCTTGTTTCTTGGCATATATGTTGTTAGTTCTTAGTTATTTTATTTTTAAAGCTATTTTCGTGTGTTTGTAGGTTTAAATGGTTAAAGTGGCAAGAAAGTGCAATTTGGTGCATTTTAGAGCAGTTTTGGGCTTGGAATGGATAGCACATGCTTGGAGCAAGGTGAATGGGTGAAATTGAAGTTCAAGAGGTTTTGGAATGTGCTAGAAGAATTAAGTCAAAGACTTTGAAGAAACGAATTAGTCAAGAAGAAGGAAACATTAATTCAAACTTACCTTATTTTCAGAGGATATTCAAAACACCTTTCCTTTTCCTAAAACATTTAGCCTTCTAAAAGTCAAAGAGTCAACCCCCCAAACCGTGTAAACCCTTTCCCTTTCCTCCTAGGATGTTGCCGCACCTCCTAAGACACTTTCCCCTTCCTTGCCGCACAAGGGAGATCATTCCCTTTCCTATTTTGTGCCACAAATCACATTCCCCTTCCTTCCAGATCCTGCTTCACCTTACATTCCATTTTCCTCTTGGATTCTGACATTTACTTACCCTTTTTCCTTAAGGAATCTGTCTCCAAAATTAATTAGGGCTTTGATTACCTTTCCCTATTAATTTTAAACCCTTGCCGCACCAAAGGGGGAGCCATTCACTTTCATTCATACTCTCAGTCATCCACCACCACAAATCAACACAAAAACCTTCACCCAAACCCTTATGCCGCAACTTTGCAATGGAGGAGATGATAGCTTGGAGTCGTGCTAGTCATTCAAGACCTTTAGATTGCTGGAGCGTTCTAGGTGTCTTCTACTTTTGTTTTCAATGTTTAAGTTCAACTGTGTTTGTTTACTTGCAAGTATGAGGAACTAATTTCGTTTTATCTAGAGGTGGATTCAAAGCCATGAACATATATGTAATATGAATTCCTCCAGTTATAATTTTGTAAATCGTGAATGCAATTTGCTTAACTGATTGATTGATAACTTATTCTTGTATGTCGATTAGGGGTGCACACTTAGTTTGCATGCAAGGATTTGAAGCTAAAATATAAGGGAGTTTCACCTAATAGTTACAAACTTATATTTACAAGTAGTGGAGGTCGCTTATAAACGATCGCGTTAAGTGAATTCCTAGCAGGAGTATCATGCGTTCATAGTTATGAATGCCTTGTCAATGCTTATGATTTTTGTAGAACTTAATGATCTTTGATATGTATCTCTATTATGCATTCATGTAGGGAACTATTGAGGAATAATTTGGTTGCAGATGCATTCATCCAATTCAATGACTTTAGGAAAATCTGATGGTTAATTTGTGCGTTCACGGTTAACTTGGGGCATTGAGATTCATGGTTTATTGAAAGAGTAACTGGAAATCGATTCGTATGCATATGTGTCATGTGTGGAGAAGAACCCTCTAGCTAGCTTTTCACCCATTGAATCACTCTAATTTCGTGCCTTTGTCTTAGTTTTATAATCTATATGTTTAACTTTCAAATTCGTCAAAACCAATTCCCCTCTTCAATACTTGTGTTTACTTAGTTAGAATCTGCCTAAATTTAGTTTTATTAGTGTCTTGAGTTAAGTTAGAAATTCGTCCAAAATCATTCTTAGTTTCTGTTTTGAGTCAATTTGCTTGTTTTGTGCTGTTTTGAGTCATTCTAGTCAGTTTTGAGTTATTTGAGTCTAGTTTACTATTTTTGAGTAAGTTCTAAGTAGATTAGCGATCTCTACTTACATATACTACATTTATAGGGTTTAAATTTGTTTGTTGATTTATTTCGCATCAGCTATGATTTCTTTGATTTCTTTAGTGGTGAATCTCAGTGTCCTCCAAAGTATGTCATCAATACTAAGACTGGAGTGACTAAAGAAGTAACCACGGCATATAAAGATTGGGTTAAAACAGATGTGTCTTTATTAAGCTTGCTTATAGCTACATTTTGTGATGATGTTATGGCTTATGTCATTGGCTGTAAGACTTCTCAAGAAGCTTGGAAGTGTTTACAAGAAAGATATGCATCTGTCTCAATTGTCAGAGTTAATCAACTCAAGGCTAAGTTTTATACTACACAGAAATATGCTGACTCTGTTGATAAGTACTTGCTTAGGCTGAAGGGTATCAAAGATCAATTCATTGCTGCAAGAGAGAAAATAACTAAAAATGATTTGGTGATTGCATCTTTATTTGGGTTGCCTCTAGAATTTGAGATGATTAAAACAGTGATCTTAGCCATAGAAACACCAATTTCAATGAAGGATTTTAGAGCTCAACTTCTAGGTGCTGAAGGGAGTATTTAGTCCAGGATCACAACTACGTCAAATTCAATGTTAGCTATGTATGTTCAAGGGAATAATTCAAACTCACAAAGATCTCAAGGAGGTGATCAAGGGTATGAAGAATTGAAGAGTTCCAACACATAGAGATCTCAAGGGGAAATAATCACAATGGTGGAAACAATAGAAGGTACAGTTTGAACAATAACAGAAGGTTCTCTGGTGGATATAATAGCGGAAACAATAACTACAAATCATATTCCAACTTTGGAAACAATGGAAAAGGTGTTCAAAATGGAGGATCTCAGAATTATTTTTCTGGAAATGGAAATAAACAAGGAAATACTTGGAATGGGAATACCAAATACAAGAGTGTTGTGTCTCCTCAATGCCAAATTTTCTCCCGAATAGGTCGTACAACACCTAATTGTTTTCACAGGGCTAATAATTCTCAATCTTCTGGTGGTTTTCTAGTGTGTGAAATCTGGTGGCTACTACCACATCATTTGACACATCACCAATGTTAGTTAGGAATGCCACATCAACTGTAATAGTTAGTTAGGTTGTTAAAAGTTAGTTACATTCACTTCAAATCACTGAAGAATAACCTTTCATTGGAAGGTATTCATTCATATATGAGATAATTAATGCATCAAAACCTTCTACATTTTGAAAAGAAGCAGCCATACCACAGTGGCAAACAGCAATGGAAGAGGAGTACTATGATTCACTTAGAGCTTAAGGAACTTGGGTATTGGTTCCACCTCCTGCAAAATAGAGCAATTGTAGGAAGCAAATGGGTGTACAAAGTGAAGAAAAATCCAGATGGTAGTGTTTCAAGATATAAAGCAAGGCTTGTACTCAGGGTTTCTCTCAAGAACATGGGATTGATTTTTTGGATACTTTTACTCCTATTTGAGGCATACCACTATGAGGATAATTCGAGCCTTAGCTGCCATTAATCACTGGAATCTTAGACTATTAGACATTAAGAATGCATTTTTACTTGGGGATTTACAAGAAGAGGTCTACATGAAGCAACCACAATGGTTTGGTGATTCTTCTCATCCTTCTCATGTGTGTAAATTGATAAAGTCACTATATGGACTGAAATAGGCTCCAAGGGCTTGGAATTCAAAATTCACAAGCTATTTAGCAATTTTGGGGTTTCATCCATCAGCTTCAAATACAAGTCTCTTTGTGAAGAGAGACGAATCAAATATCATCATACTGTTATTATGTGTTGATGATATAATCTTAACTGGTTCCAACTTTGTGAAGATACAAAAGGTGGTTCAAGAACTCTCTGAGGTATTTGAATGAAAAGACATGGGGCAACTTACCTATTTTCTGGGTTTACAGGTCCAATATAAGGAGAATGGAGATATCTTTGTCAATCAGTCCAATACATCAAAGATTTGGTTCACAAAGCAGGAATGGACTCATGTAAACTTGCAAACACTCCTTGTAAACCTCATCATCAAATGCTCCATACAAAAGGACAGTTTTTGACAGATCCAACTACTTACAGAATCATTGTTGGCTCATTGCAGTATTTAACCTTTACTAGGCTAGATATTGCCTTTGCATTCAATACAGTGTGTCAATTCATGACTTTACCAACTGATATACATTTTGGAGCTGTCAAAAGGATTATTAGATATCTTCAACGAACCATAAACATTGGTATTGCTTTTTTTGCAGACACAGTTACACAGCCTAATGCATTTTCAGATTTTGATTAGGTTGCAAATTTAATACTCGAAGATCAATCACTGGTTATGTGGTTTATTTAGGAAATAACCCTATTTCATGGCAGTCTAAGAAACTGAACTCAATGTTAAGAAGTTCCACTGAGGCAAAATATAAAGCCTTAACTGATACTGCAGCTGATATAGCTTGGGTAAGAAACATATTGAAGGATTTGGGTGTGTTTTTATCCACTCCACCAACTATACATTGTGACAATATGTCTGCTATTGCATTAAGTGCAAATCCAGTGTTTCACTCAAGGATAAAACATCTAGACACAGATTATCAGTTTGTTAGTAAGAGAGTGCAGCAAGGCGATTTGGAGGTTTTATGCATTCCAACTGAAGAACAGACTGCAGATGTTTTAACTAAAGGGCTTCACAGTCCCTCTTTTGTTAAACACTGTTACAATCTCAAGTTGCAGCAGCTGAGATTGAGGGGAGATGTTGAATATATATGGCTACTACCACATCATTTGACACATCACCAATGTTAGTTAGGAATGCCACATCAGTTGTAATAGTTAGTTAGGTTGTTAAAAGTTAGTTGCATTGGTTAGCTTAGTTGATAAGCTTCTCTCAGTTACTACATAGCTTGTATCGAACCATATTGTAATCATCTTTTCCATCTCTAAGAAAATACCAAAGTCTATATTCTCTCAATTCTCTCTCTACATTTTTCCTTCTACAGTTCTTACATTTCCTGCAATTCTTTCGTTTATGTATATCCTGATGAATGTTATCAGCTTGACGGTCTATTTCTAAACGAGTCAGATAAAATACTAACCATATTCTCGTTAAGTCTATGTTCATAAAATACTAACCATATTCTCGTTAAGTCTATGTTCACTTCACTTTTCTAGGGTGTGCGGTTCTAGTTGGGATTGGAGAACCAAGTTGTCTCTTTATACCAGGAGTCGTGTCATAGAAATGTGAATAGATGTCTGCCTCTGTAACTTCCTAACGCAGTGACCGTTCTGCAATTATAAAGAACGGAGTTGAAAAACGATGCTGTGATGATTCAGTTAACAGAAGTTGTTCAGTCACCCGCATCGTCTAAATGAACATTAGCAGCTCTTTAAGCTACAAAGTGTTCAACTCCATGGCCTCGTAGTTGTAAAAGCAAGCAAACAAATATTTTCACATTCATTTCAACGGTCGTGGGATCTTTCTAAAGCAGTATCTGGGCGCGAGGACCCATGGTGTCCATAAACTCGCCCAATCAGCTACTCCGTACCATTCAACATGTCTCACATCATTCACCACCATTCATTCACTCCCATACACATAAAAACATCCTTTGTCGTAGCCTACTACTCAACCCTTCACATCCATTCATCTTCTCAGCCATTCTACCATACAAATCACCCTTCAAACCTTACCCAAATCTTTGTGCCGCAGCAAAGAGAAGAAGGATGATTCCTGGAGTGCTTGCTATTCACGTTTGGACTGCTGGATCATTCTTAGGTGTTTTCAATCTTTTGTTTTCAATGTTTAAGTTCAATTATCTTTGTTTTGTGAACATGAGGAAATAAACCCTTCTTAGTTAGGGGGGAATTCGAAACCATGATCATACTTGCAATATGAATTGATTACTTCCAGTTGTTATTTCATAAATTGTGAATGCAATTTACTTAACTGTTTGACTAATAACTTATTCTTGTTTGTTGATTAAGGTGGCCAACTTAGTTTGCATGCAGGGATTTGAATCTAGATTATAAGGGACTTTCACCTAATAGTTACAAACTCATAATCACAAGTAGTGAAGGTCGCTGATCACGATCGCGTTTAGTGAATTCTTGGCAGGAGCATCATGCGTTCATAGTTGCGAATGTCATGTCAATGCTTATGATTTTCATAGAACTTAATGATCTTTGATATGTATCTCTATTATGCGTTAATGTAGGGAACTATTGAAGAATAATTTGGGTTGACGATGCGTTCATCCAATTCAATGAATGTAGGAAAATCTGATGGTTAAATTGTGCGTTCACAATTAACTTGGGGCATTGTCATTCATGAGTTGTTGAAAAAAGGAATTGGAGATCAATTTGTATACAAGTGTGTCATGTGTGGAGAAGAACCCTCTAGCTAGCCCATCATCCATCCAATTCACCAATTTCGTGCCTAAATCTGTGTAAGTCGTTAATTTCCTTGTTTTACTTTAAATTTGTCCAAAACCCAATCCCCTTCACTTTCTTGTGTCAATTAGGTTAGAATTTGTCCAACTTTGTGTTTTTAAGTGTTTTGAGTCTTTATAGTTGCAAATTCGTCCAAATTCATCCTTAGAGTCTGTTTTGAGTCTATTAGCTTGTTTTAAGCTATTTTGAGTCAATTTAGTTGTTTTGAGTCACTAGAGTCTAGTTTTGTATTTTTGGAGTCTAGTTTAGTCTCTCGAACATAGTTTTACGTTTTTAAGTTAGTTTCAAGTGTTTTAGCAATCCCTCCTAATCCCCAGTCTAGAACGATCCCTACTTGCATCTTTACTACAATTGTCAACAAGAGGGTTTTTTTGTGTGCTTTTTACATCGCATCAAATTTTTGGCGCCCTTGCCGGGGATTAGCAAACTTTGCTAATCCCTTGTTTATTTTAAAGTGTTTATTTTTCCGTGTGTTTTGTTTTAGTTTCTGATTTTCTTTGTTTTCTTTGTTTTAGGTACTAGTTTATGACTCGGAGTTCTCAACCTGTTCGTGAGAATATCTTAGAGTTTCACAACATTTTGAACGAACGTTGAGAAGGAAAAAGAAGAATCCAGGCCCTAATCCATCCAGTTCTAACTCTGCACCCGAGATAGAAGGACTAGAGGGGGAAGAAGACACCATGGCTCAGAACTTAGAGTAAGAACAAGTCATGGCAGCGGACGATCGAACAATTAAGGAGTTTTCTGCCTCGAGATTGGACAATGCTGCACGTTTATGCATCCATTACCCTAGGGCGGCTAAAGACAAGACCGATGAGATCGAATTGAAGTCTAGCTTGCTGTACCACATTCCCAAATTCCATGGGCTGTCCATGGAAGATCCAAACAAGCATCTGAAAGAGTTCGAAGTGGTGTGTTCAAGCATGACTCCAATCAATGTCGATAACAACATTTTCAAGACGAAGGCCTTTCCCTTCTTTCTTCTAGAGAAGGCTAAGGATTGGTTATATGAATTAGCCCCTAGAACTGTCACTTCTTGGGAGAGCATCAAGAGGGTGTTCTTAGAGAAGTTCTTCCCCACTTCAAGAGTCATTCTTTAGAGGAAGAAGATTAGCGGAATCTAGCGAAGCCAAGGAGAGTCATTTCCAGCGTATTATGAGCATTTCAAAAACCTTGTTGCATCATGTCCTCAACACCAAATGAAAGAAGAGCTTCTACTTCAATACTTCTATGAAGGCCTTCTTCCAATTGAAAGGCAAATGCTAGATGCCTCAGCGGGAGGTGCGTTGGTGGACAAAACACCCGTGGCAGCAAAGACACTAATTGCAAACCGTGCATTGAATGCACAACAGTATAAAGGCATTGGGCAAAGGGACACCCCACGGCAGCAACTAAATAAGGTAAGTTCCACATCCGACATTCAAACTCAATTAGCTAATCTTACTTCTATTGTGTCTCAGATGGCCGAAGGGATGAGGATGCAAAGACCAAGTGTGTGTGGCGTGTGTTCTCTCCAGGACACTCTTCTGAGAAGTGCCCTCAATTGATTGAGAATGGTGGATGGAAATCTGCCAATGCCGTGGGTTTTGGAGGCCAAAATCAGCCACAGAATGATCCATACTCTAATATTTACAATCCGGGCTGGAAAGATCACCCAAGTTTCAAGTGGAGGGAGCCCTAACAATCCCAACAACAAGGAGGCTTTAGGCAGCAACCCCCTGGCTTTTACACAAAGCCATACGCACCAACACAAGCCTCACAACAATCTGCCCAAAACACTTCAGGTACTTCTTTGGATAATGACACCCTTATTAAGTTACTCACCAATTTGTCTCAGGGGCAGGAAAGTCAAACCAAAGCAATGCCAAACCAAGAAAAAGGGGTGGATCTATTGGAAAAGCAAATTGGGTAGATTGCGGAGTTTGTAGGACAGTTTCGAGAACTAGGCAAACTTCCTAGTTCAACCATTGTGAATCCTAAGGGAAGCTTTGAATCTGCTAAGGCGATCATGTTGAGGAGTGGAAAATAAGTAGTAACTGATCCCCAACCATCCAATTCTAACCAAAAAGAGGAAGAAAAGTTGCAATTCGAGCAGGAGGAACAAGACAAGGCCACGGCAAGGAAGGAAACAACCTTGCCGCAACCTCCTACACTCCCTAATCCATCCAATCCGTCCACCACTGGTAAGAAAGGTTCAAATTTGATTATTTCTAACGTTATTCCTCCAAATGTACCCTTTCCTCACAGATTTATGCAAACAAAGAAGGAGGAGGCTGAAAAGGACATTTTGGAAACGTTTAGAAAAGTTCAAGTTAATATCCCACTCTTGGATGCAATTAAACAAGTTCCTAAGTATGCCAAATTCTTAAAAGAACTTTGCACAACTAGGAAGAGGATTTCAAACAAGGAGGTGGTAAAGGTAAGTGAAAACGTTTCAGCCGTCTTGCAAAGAAAACTACCCCCTAAGTGCAAAGATCCTGGTAGTTTTACAATTCCTTGTGTTATTGGTAATACTCGCTTTGAACATGCCATGTTAGACTTAGGTGCATCCATAAATGTCATGCCCTATTCAATTTATGCATCATGAACTTAGGTGAGCTGAAAAATGATGGTGTGATTATTCAATTAGCCGATAGATCTAATGCCTATCCACAGGGAGTTTTGGAGGATGTTTTAGTGCAGGTTATTCACCTAATCTTTTAGGCTGATTTCTATGTACTTGAGATGGAAGATTCGGCTCATCCTTCTCCATTGCCAATTCTACTTGGAAGGCCATTCATGAAAACAGCCCGCACCAAGATTGATGTGTTCACGGGGACCTTGATAATGGAATTTGATGGGGAAGTTATTGATTTCAATCTTTCTGAATCTATAAAGTACCCTAGTGATGATCATTCTTGTTTTTCTATTGATATAATTGATTCATTGGCGCAAGAACATCTTGACCAATTGAATAAAGATGCACTTGAAATGGTCATTACAAGAGGAATCGAAATAAAAAACAATGGAGCAGCAACAATGCACACCCACGGCATGCATGAATAACCTCTTGCCTTGCCCCCTCATGAAGATGTGATTGAGATGGTGGCTGCCATAGAGTCATTACCATACCAAAATGGTAAGCCTTCACCCCCTGAGTCAATTCCCGTTTCTACTAATAAGTTACTTCCTTCAATTGTTCAGCCACCTTCCCTTGAACTTAAACCCTTACCAAGCCATTTGAAGTATGTTTTCTTGGGAGAACAAGAGACTTTGCACGTCATCATCTCCTCCACACTCACAGCACAAGAAGAAGAGAAGTTGGGGAGCGTGTTAAGGGAGCACAAAACAGCCATTGGGTGGACCTTGGCCGACATTAAGGGTATGAGTCCTACAACTTGCATGCATCGTATACTCTTGGAGGAATGAGCTAAACCATCACGTGAAGCTCAACACCGACTCAACCCTCCAATGATGGAAGTCGTGAAAAATGTGATAATCAAGCTACTTGATTGTGGAGTGATCTATCCAATCTTTGATAGTCATTGGGTTTCGCCGGTCCAAGTGGTTCCAAAGAAATCTGGAGTCACTGTGGTGAATAACAAAGAGAATGAGCTTGTGCCTACACGTATTCAAACTGGTTGGAGAGTTTGCATTGATTATAAGAAGCTAAACGCCCTCACAAGGAAGGATCACTTCACTTTGCCATTCATTGATCAAATGATTGAAAGGTTAGCGGGCTATGCATTTTATTGTTTTCTTGATGGTTATTCAGGTTATAATCAGATTGTAATAGCCTCGGAGGACTAAGAAAATACCACTTTCACGTGCCCCTTTGGTACCTTTGCTTATCGTCGCATGCCATTTGGTTTATGCAATGCACCGACCACATTCCAAAGATGCATGGTAAGTATATTTTCAGATTATGTTGAAAAGATCATTGAGGTCTTCATGGATGATTTTAGTGTGTTTGGTAAGTCCTTTGATGATTGCTTGGATAATCTGACCTTAATATTGAAAAAATGCATTGAAACTAACCTTGTTTTAAATTGGGAGAAATGTCATTTTATGGTGAAACAAGGGATAGTTTTAGGTCACATAATCTCTGAAAAAGGAATTGAGGTTGATAAGTCAAAAATCGATCTTGTACGCCACTTACCCTCTCCTACTTCGGTGAGAGAGGTTCGTTCCTTTCTTGGTCATGCAGGATTCTATAGGCGATTTATCAAGGAATTTTCAAAGATTGCACAGCTCTTATGCCGTCTCCTCCAAAAAGAAGTGGCTTTTGAGTTGAGTTCAACGAGGCATATGAGAAGGCTTTCAAACACCTCAAGGACATGCTCACTTTGACCCCCATCATCATTCCACCAAATTGGAGCCTTCATTTCGAATTAATGTGTGATGCATCAAATTATGCAATTGGAGCTGTTTTAGGCCAAAGGAAGAACAAGCAGCCACATGTCATCTATTATGCATCCCGCACCTTGAATGATGCTCAATTGAACTACTCCACCACTGAAAAAGAACTTCTTGTTGTTGTGTTTGCATTAGATAAGTTTCGTTCTTATTTAATTGGTACTAAAGTCATTGTTTTCACTGATCATGCAGCTTTGAAGTATTTGCTCACCAAGAAAGAAGCTAAACCAAGGCTTATTCACTAGATGCTTCTTCTCCAAGAGTTCAATATCAAAATTAGGGACAAGAAAGGAAGTGAAAATATGGTGGCTGACCATTTGGTGCATGATGAGGAGTCAATACCTATCCAAGATACGTTTCCTGATGAGCAACTACTGTCCATTGAGGTAAGTGAACCTTGGTATGCTGATTTGGTGAATTATTTGGTGTCTAAACAAGTTCCAAGCAACCTAAACAAGCACCAACGTGAGAAACTTAAAAAGGATGCACGCTTTTATGTTTGGGATGACCCCTATTTGTGGAAATATTGCCCTGATCAGATTGTATGTAGGTGTGTGCATGAATATGAGTTTCATTCAATTTTAACCTTTTGTCACACTTATGCATGTGGGGGTCACTTTGGCACACGACGCACTGCCCTTAAGGTTCTTGAATGTGGATTTTATTGGCCTACTATCTTTAAAGATGCTAGAACTTTTTGTATAACATGTGATTGTTGCCAAAGAACAAGAAATATAGGTAAAAGAGACCAAATGCTGCAGACACCCATTCTCTTTGTCGAAATTTTTGATGTTTGGGGTATTGATTTCATGGGTCCTTTTCCTTCCTCTTATGGTTTCACTTATATTTTACTTGCTGTGAATTATGTCTAAAAATGGGTGAAGCAAAAGCCACCCGTACTAATGACTCTAAAGTGGTTGCAGATTTCATTAGAACTAACATATTTGCACGATTTGGAATGCCAAGAGTTCTTATAAGTGATGGTGGTTCTCATTTTTGCAATCGAACTATTGAGGCGCTGCTCAAGAAATATAATGTCATGCATAAGGTTGCAACACCTTATCACCCTCAAACAAGTGGCCAAGTCGAGGTTTCAAATAGAGAAATCAAGCAGATTTTGGAGAAGACCGTTGGAGCCACTAGGAAAGATTGGAGCTTGCGTTTGGATGATGCATTGTGGGCATATCGCACCGCCTACAAAACACCGATTGGCATGTCCCCATTTCGGCTCATCTATGGCAAACCATGCCATCTTCCCGTGGAATTAGAGCACAAGGCACATTGGGCTGTCAAAACGTTCAATATGGACCTAGATGCGGCTGGAATGCATAAGAAGCTTCACTTGAATGAACTTGACAAGATTAGGCATGAAGCTTATGAGAATGCTCGAATTTACAAAGAGAAAACAAAAGCATTCGATGAAAAGATGATTCGTGGCAAAACATTCTCCAAAGGACAGAAAGTGTTGCTTTTCAACTCCCGTCTTCGATTGTTTCCCAGTAAGTTGCGTTCTAGATGGGTTGGTCCTTTTGTTATTACTGATGTCTTTCCTTATGGTGTAGTCCAAATTCAAAGCAAATGGACACCGTTTGAAGACGGGACATGAATTCAAAGCAAATGGACACCGTTTGAAGCCATACTATGAGAATGTTGCGGAACATGTCGTGGAGGAAATCTCCCTCCTGGCCGTGGGCTTTATGGTAACTTAAAAGGAGGTATCGTCCAGCTGCACGACGTTAAAGTAAGCGCTTCTTGGGAAGCAAATCATGCATTCAACGAAGGAAGTTCTGGGAATCACCCAATAACCAGATTTGCGTTCCTAAACCCTTATCTTTACAGCATTTATTTTGCATTGATTAGTTAGTTGTGTTATTTGTTTGCTTTCTGTGAGTTTGTGCTTGAAACATTGAGGACAATGTTTGATTTAAGTGTGGGGGGTGTAACAAAGTGTTTTTGATGCAAATTCGTGAGATTTTATCACCCATTACTTCTAAGGTTGTTTCTCACTATTTTTAAGTGTTTTTAAGCTGTTTTGGAGTGTTTTGAAGTAAAAATACGAAAATTTGAAAGAAAAAAAATCAGTTTTTGAAGTGTTTTTAGAGTTGTTTTTGTGTGTTTGTGTCTTAGGTACCTTCTAACACAATGAAGAGGATTTGGTTTTTAATTGCATGACTGTTAAAGAAAGTTACGAACATGGATGGAAGTTTGATATGCTCATGGTTTATGCTTAGTTGTAGTTGTTGTTTACGAATTCACATTTGATCACAAAAGGATAAAATCAGTTTTTGTAACATACTTGAAGGAAGGAACTCAAACTAATGCTACATCCCAGTGAGACTTGAGCCTTTACCTTCTTTGGAGAGTTATTAATCTGTGATTTCTTGTTTTCTAAAGTCATTGCATGATCTCATTAATTATTTGCTTGGTTGCTACTTGGAATGCATTTTTATCATTATAGAACCAAATGCTAGAACTTATACCTGTTTCATTCAAAGCATGACATTGAATTGCATAACACATAAACAAGATGAAGTTGTTTAGTGAACCAGAGCCAAACAGCCGTACCTCCCTTTTCATACGTCTTGTAGGTTTAATCCCTTTGAGCCTTGATTAGCCTGTTTTCTTTGTTAACCACATTAACCTTACCTAGCCTAGAATAGGACCATCCATACCCTTGTTCTTAAGGCATAGTGAAGCATGACTTAGAAGGAATTCCTTTTGATTATCCTTATGTAGAAAAACAAGTGTGGGGGAAGGGATTTGTGTGTGTTTGTGTGCCAAGAAAAAGAAATAAGGCACAGGTTTGGTAAAGACAAAGAAAAATTCGTGGAAAAAGAAAAGAAAAAAAAAGAAAAGTTGCGAAAAGAATGAAAAAGAGTTGACAAATAAGTGAGAATGAGCTCACATGTGTTGGTTGTTGAAGAAAGGGTCCAAAACATCAAATCTGGCCCTAGAATGTGTAAATCCCCCCTTTTTGTTCAAAGTTGGTTTCTGCATTCAAAAGTGAATTCTAAGTGTTGGTTTCATTGCTTTGCTTACTATTTCTTTAAGAACCTTTGTTTTTCCTTACCTTTCTTTGTTAGCCAATCACCTTAGCCCTGTTGCAACCCTTTAACTTCAATATTAAGTGTTGTGTGTTTCATTATGTGGAGTTTGGAATCGGTATGAGCATATGGAATCCCTGGTTCTTGCATCTAAGTAGTAGCATTCTGTTCTTGAGATCATATACATGTCATATTAATAAATCCAGAAAAATGCTTTCTTTGCTATAACATATGTGAGTGTTCGTTTTCATGTTTACATCAATCTTCTCACATATACCTAGTGTAAGGAGTGTAGTCAGAAAATCTGAGTGAAAATTGAGTGCATATCTAGTAAGGAATTGAGGGAATTCTCTAAGGCATGTTACTACATTCAAAATGTTGTTTTAATTGATTACATGCGAACTAGTGAATGGTGACTATGATTAAGTATGAATTCAAGTGTAAGGATGATCAAAATCTATGCAAGTGATGATTTTTAATATGTCATGTTCATTGGAAATCCCTGAGGCAAATGTTGGAAGTTTTAGATTGTGTTTTGTTTCTTTTGTTTATTTTGTTTTGCTCGAGGACTAGCAAAAGCTAAGTGTGGGGGAATTTGATAAGAGCATATTTATGCGACTTACTTAGCTTGTTTTCTTGCATTTATGTTATTAGTTCTTAGTTATTTAAGTATTTTAAGCTATTTTCGTGTGTTTGTAGGTTTAAAGGGTCAAAGTAGCAAGAAAGTGCTTTTTGGTGCATTTTGGAGCAGTTTTGGGCATGGAATGGATAGCACATGCATGGAGCAAAGGGGATGGACGAAATTGAAGAAGGATTCCTAGTTGAAGAAGGATTCCTAGTTGAATGAGGATTCCTAGAAGAATGAGGATTCCTACTCAAAGAAGGAATGTTAGCCAAGGTTTTCTACTTTGGTTTTAACCTTTCCTAATTCTAAAAATTCCCTACGTTCCAGCAACAAAGAAGACTCCTAATCGTATTAGGACACTAAATAAGAACTTCTAGAAGTCCCAAAGGCCTTGCCGCACCCTTTCCTTGTTTCCCTTCCCCTTGTCGTGCAAGGGAACCCTTTCCCTTTCCTTTTCCTTGTTTCAAACTTCCTTTCCTATTTCCTTAAATGCTTGCCGCACCCTATTACCCTTTTCCTTTTTGATTTCTGACATTGACTTAGTCTTTTCCTAGTTAGTTTAGCGTTACAAATCCTAAAACATTAATAAAACTTTCTTTCCCTTTCTCTTTGCTTTCTAGCGCACCTTAGCCTTCATTCCCTAGGGTTTTTACTTTAGTATTTATATTTCCCCTTATTGCACCTCTAAGTAGATATGGACCATTCAACATATCTCACATCATTCACCACTATTCATTCACCCTCATACCCATAAAAACATCATTTGCCGTAGCCTACTACTCAACCCTTCACATCCATTCATCTTCTCAGTCATTCCACCATACAAATCACCCTTCAAACCTTACCGAAATCCTTGTGCCGTAGCAAAGAGAAGAAGGAGGACTCCTGGAGCGCTTGCTATTCACGTTTGGATTGCTGGATCATTCTTATGTGTTTTCAATCTTTTGTTTTCAATGTTTAAGTTCAATTATCTTTGTTTTGTGAACATGAGGAACTAAACCCCTCTAGTTAGGGGGAATTCGAAACCATGATCATACTTGCAATATGAATTGATTACTCCCAGTTGTGATTTCATAAATTGTGAATGCAATACTGTTTGATTAATAACTTATTCTTGTTTGTTGATTAAGGTGGCCAACTTAGTTTGCATGCAGGGATTTGAAGTTAGATTATAAGGGAGTTTCACCTAATAGTTACAAACTTATAATCACAAGTAGTGAAGGTCGCTGATCACGATCGCGTTTGGTGAATTCTTGGCAGGAGCATCATGCGTTCATAGTTGCGAATGTCATATCAATGCTTATGATTTTCATAGAACTTAATGATCTTTGATATGTATCTGTATTATACGTTCATGTAAGGAACTAATGAAGAATAATTTGGGTTGACGATGCATTCATCCAATTCAATGAATGTAGGAAAATCTGATGGTTAAATTGTGCGTTCACAATTAACTTGGGGCGTTGTCATTCATGATTTATTGAAAAAGAAATTGGAGATCAATTTGTATGAAAGTGTGTCATGTGTGGAGAAGAACCCTCTAGCTAGCGCATCATCCATCCAATTCACCAATTTCGTGCCTAAATCTTTCTAAGTCTTTAATTTCCTTCTTTTACTTTAAATTCATCCAAAACCCAATCCCCTTTACTTTCTTGTGTCAATAAGGTTAGAATCTGTCCAACTTTGTGTTTTTAAGTGTTTTGAGTCTTTATAGTTCCAAATTCATCCCTAGAGTCTGTTTCGAGTTTATTAGCTTATTTTAAGCTGTTTTGAGTCAATTTAGTTGTTTTGAGTCACTATAGTCTAGTTTTGCATTCTTTGAGTCTAGTTTAGTGTCTCAAACTTAGTTTTACGTTTTTAAGTCAGTTTCAAGTTTTTTAGCAATCCCTCCTAATCCCCGGTCTAGAACGATCCCTACTTGCATCTTTACTACAATTGTCAACAGGAGGGTTTAATTTGTGTGCTTTTTACATAGGATCAAAGCATAATAATATGTCAAATTTTAGTCCAAGAGGGTTTAATTTGTGTCCTGAAATTCTGAAACTATTTCAGGATTGCCGAAAATTTGGTTTGGGATCGGTATTGAAATTGGGATTCTCGAAAATTTTGGTATGGAAATGGGAACAAGGGTTTCGGTATGGGATCCCATATCAAACCACCCCTAGCTAAACTAAAAGGAAGCCTAAAGTTCCGCCATGCCACTAAGTTACTAAACTATAGAAAAGTCCATAGTTGAACTATCCCCTATTTTGTAAATAGTTCCTTCCCATCACTGTTTACTAGTCTATAGTTTCCACTTCTCAGAAGCTACTACAAATACATTAAATAGAAATAACTCAAAGATCAAGTTCGAAAACTTTAATACTCATTTGTGGTATTACGAGAGTTCACATATAGGTCAACAAGATGAAGAAACTAGGTTATGCACAAAGTTCTATGTGTACCTAGAGAGTAGGCTGGCAACATTAGTATGTCGTTGGTGGCCCATTCATATAAATAAAATCAAAGTGTTTCAACAACTTAACATGTTTTCAAAATCCAACAAACTGTAAGCATGAATCTTCCTTGAGAAATGCAATTCTAAAAAATGTGCTAATTGCTCAATAGACAGGGTAACAAGTACGAAACTTCAAAAATTCCATTCCACACCGACTCTCTAAGAATCAAACAAAAACTAAGTGAACCCACACTCACCGGCACCCCAGCTAGTCCTTATACCACTTGTTTCTTGGAAATTGCCAATGAACTGCAACAATAGACACCAAAGTCAACAAGTACAACTTATCGTCTTGACATACAAGAAAAAAGCAGATCATACATTTTCTTCGGAAAAAAAGAGATTCCAAACTTACTGTGAGTAGCGCAAGGAACATGGGGGAACTAACAAAACCCCCGAGAATGGTACACAACTCCGACAACTCCGTTGACTGATAGGAGCATATTTGTGGAACTTTGTTAGCCTATTTCCTTGCATTTATTTAGTTAGTTTCTACTTATTAGAGTGTTTTAAGCTATTTTCATGTGTTTTCAGGTTCAAATGACAAAGTTGGCAAGAAAGTGCAATTTGGAGCATTTTAGAGCAGTTTTGGGCTTGGAATGGATAACACATGAATGGAGCAGGTGGATGGACGAATTTGAAGACCAAGAAAGGCTAGGAATGTGCTAAAGATCTGGAGAAATTAATTCAAGACATTGAAGATAAGAAATCAGCAAGAAACATGGAACATTATCCAAAAACATTATCCAAAACCTTATCTTGTCTTACCCTATCCTAATATTATCCTACCTTAATTCCAGCTGCAAGGGGGACTTATTTTCATATTAGAACACCTAAAAACCTAGTTCTAGAAGCCCTATCCTTCTCCTAAAAGGGTGCCGCACCTTACCTGATAGGAGCATCTTTATGCGACTTAGTTAGCTTGTTTTCTTGCATTTACTTAGTTAGTTTCTAGTTATTAAAGTGTTTTAACCTATTTTCGTGTGTTTGTAGGTTCAAATGACAAAGATGGCAAGAAGGTGCAATTTGGAGCATTTTAGAGCAGTTTTGGGCTTCGAATGGATAGCACATGTATGGAGCAAGGTGGATGGACGAATTTGAAGTTCAAGAGAGGCTAGGAATGTGCAAAAGAGTTGAAGAAATTAATTCAAGACATTGAGGATAAGGAATCAGCTAAAAACAAGGAACATTATCCAAAACCTTATCCAACCTTATCTTATCCAAACTAACCTTATCTAACCTTATCATATCTTATCCTATCCTAATCTTATCCTACCTTAATTCTAGCTACAAAGGGGACTCCTTTTCATATTAGGACACCTAAACCTGTTTTTAGAAGGCCTTTTCCTTTTAGAAGCATGTGGTGGAAGAACTACCCCTCTAGGCCGTGGGCTCCAAGGAGGCTTGAAGGATGGTATTCGTCCAGCTGCACGACGTTAAAGTAAGCGCTTCTTGGGAGGCAACCCATGCATTCAACGAAGGGAGTTCTAGGAATCACCCAATAACCAGATTTGCGTTCCTAAACCCTTCTCTTTACTGCATTCTTTCTGCTTTGATTAGTTAGTTGTGTTATTTGTTTGCTTTTTGTGAGTTTATGCTTGAAACATTGAGGACAATGTTTGATTTAAGTGTGGGGGGGGGTAACAAAGTGTTTTTGATGCAAATTCGTGAGATTTTATCACCCATTACTTCTAAGGTTGTTTCTCATTGTTTTTAAGTGTTTTGAAGCTGTTTTGGAGTGCTTTTGTGTGTTTTGAAGCAAAAATCCGAAGATTTGATAAAAATTTGATGAAACAGTTTTGAAAATACCAAAAAGAGTTGTTTTTGAGTTGTTTTGGTGTGTTTGTGTCTTAGGGTACCTTCCAACACAATGATGAGGATTTGGTTCTTAATTACATGACTGTTAAAGAAAGTTACGAACATGAATGGAAGTTTGATATGCTTTTGGTTTATGCTTGGTTGTAGTTGTTGTTTACGAATTCACATTTGATCACAAAAGGATAAAATCAGTTTTTGTGACATGCTTGAAGGAAGAAACTCAAACTAACGCTACAACCCTGTGAGACTTGAGACTAAACGTTCTTTTGGAGAGTTATTAATCTGTGATTCTTTGTTTTCTAAAGTCGTTGCATGATCTCATTATTCTTTGCTTGGTTGCTACTTAGAAGGCGTTTCATCATTTACTTCCAAATACTAGAACTCATGCCCGTTCCATTCAAAGCATGACATTGATTTGCATAACACATGATCAAGATGAAGTTGTTTAGTGAGCCACAGCCAAAAAGCCTGATAGGAGCATGTTTATGCGACTTAGTTAGCTTGTTCTTGTGCATTTACGTTGTTAGTTCTTAGTTATTTTAGTCTTTTAAGCCAAATTCGTGTGTTTTCAGGTTCTAAGGACAAAGTATTCATGAAGGTGCATTTTGGAGCCTTTTGGAGCAAAATTGGGCTTGAAATGGATTGCTTACATATGGAGCACAAGGAATGGACGAATTTGAAGTTCAAATGAGGCTAGGAATGTGTTTAAATATTTGAGAAATAAATTCAAGTCAAAGAAGATAAGGAATCAGCTACAAAGAAGGGGAATTATCCAAAACATTATCCAAACTACCTTATCTTATCCTATCATAATCTCATCCTACCTTGTTTCCAGCTACAAAAGGGATTTAATTTCAGTTTAGGAGACTTAAAACCTGATTTCTAGAAGTCCTTATTCTTTCCTACATTGGTGTTACATGTTTTATGCCTTGTTCTTCTAGAAATCAGCCACAAAACACTCTCTATCCCTTGTCCTAAAAAAGTGGTGCCCCAAACCCTTCTAGAAGTCCCAAATTCTGCCACAAAACACATTCTTTCTAGAACCCTAAAAATCTGGCACCTAGACCCTTTCTAGAAGCTCTAGAACCTACAATCTTTTTCCTCCAAGGATTGTGCAATCCTTTTCCCTTCAGATTTTGGTGCTAAACCATATTCTTTTCCTTCAGAAATTCGTGCTATGCCCTAGGCCTATAAATACTTCCATTGTGCCGCATATTTTACACATCATTCACCATCCACCCTTCACCATAACTCACATACAGCCATCCACCACAACCATTCATCTCATAAATCCTTTTGCCGCACTCCATCCACCATTCTACACATCCAAACACAATTCCAGCCATCCTCCTTCCCTTGCCGCAACTCACATCCAACCTAATCCATCTCTGACCCATTCATACATCCGCACACATCCATAGTCTCTGGTGCCGCAGAAAGGTGGGGAAGAAGAAGAACCTGGGCGTTTCATCCTTGCAGATTGGAGCATTTTAGGTGTACTTCATTCTTGTTTTCAATGTTTATTTTGTTATTACTCTCTGATTTTGCTGTAATCATGAGTGGCTAAATCCCTATTTAGTTAGGGGGAAGTTTGAAGCCATGAACATGTTTGAGATATGAATTGATTTTTGCCAATTGTGATTTGTTAAGCTATGATTGCAATTCAATTATCTGTTTTATTCATAACTGATCTGTGTATGTTTATTAAGGATGCATACTTAGTTTTCATGCATGAATTAGATGCTAGAATATAAATGAGTTTCACCTAATTGTTACAAGTTTATATTCCTGAGTAGTGAAGGTTGATTGTCACAATCGCGTTAATTGAATTCTTGGCAAACGTATCATGCATTCATAGTTACAATTGCCTCGTCAACACTTATGATTTTCATGGAACGTAATGATCTCTGGTTGTATCTCTATTATGCATTCATGTAGAGGACTTTTGGAGAATGATTTGGGTTGTCGCATGCATTCATCCAATTCAATGAGTAAAGGAAAATCTGAGGGTTAATTTGTGCATCACGGTTAATCTGGGGTGTTGAGCATCATAGTTTATTGAAAAGCAATTGGAAATCGATTCATGTACAAGTGTGTCATGTGTGGAAAACGGACCTCTAACTAATCCATCCATCATATTATTTCCTCTTTTACTTTCTTGTTTTAAAGTGTTTAAAATCTGTTTTGTTTGTGTTTTAGAGTGTTTTGAGTCAAGTCAAAACCCTAAATTCGTCCAAGTTGTGTTTAGAGTCCAAAACTGCCCAGTTTGTGTTTTTAGGCAGTTTTGAGTGTTTTTGAGTTGTTTTAAGTCTTTTGAACTTTTTTTTTAGTCCCTTGAGTCTTTCCAAACGTTTTTAACTTTGTTTTTGTGTTTTGAGTCAGTTTAGAGGTTTTAGCAAGCCCTCCTAATCCCCGGTTTAGAATGATCCCTACTTGCATTTATACTACGATTTGACAACAAGAGGGTTTAATTTGAGTGCTTAACGTTTCTCACATCAATTTTTTGGCGCCATTGCCGGGGATTAGCAACTTTGCTTAATCCCTTGGTTCTTTTCTTTTCGTTTATTTTGTTTTTGTTTTTGTTTCTGACTTTGTTTTGTTTTTTTGTTTTCTTTAGCTAATCCCCTTTGTTTTTGTTTGTGTCTTTTACTTTTGATATTTGATTTAGTTTTAATTCTTTGATTTCAGGTATTGGAGAAGCAAAACATGGATTTTGCTAACATTTAAGCTCAATTGGCGAATCTTACTTCTCAATTGTCCCAGATTGCCGAAACAACCACAATGCACACTGCTCAAACTCATCAACGTGCTCAATTCACTGCAAACGGAGGTAATTGGGGTTATCAAAGCCATAACCAATCAAGGGACAACATGTTTTCCAATGCTTACAATTCGGATTGGAGAGATTATTCAGATTATATGTGGTGGGAACCTCC
This sequence comes from Heteromeles arbutifolia, assembly GCA_024362995.1. Classification (NCBI taxonomy): domain Eukaryota; kingdom Viridiplantae; phylum Streptophyta; class Magnoliopsida; order Rosales; family Rosaceae; genus Heteromeles; species Heteromeles arbutifolia. The sequence goes on along the minus strand of JANCRC010000013.1, from coordinate 17,765,931 downwards.
ACAATTTCAACAAAGTGGATATTGGTAGCAAGATGAGGAGTTCTATTCAGGACATATCCAGCCACCACAGCCTCCCCCACAACAATTCCAATCGAATTTAAGTATGTCCATGAATTATGATGAAATTCTTGATGTATTAACTTCTTTCACGAAGGGCTCACACCAAGAAAGATATTGGCAGCCATCTGAGGAGATCTATCAAAAGCCATATGAACCACCACAGCCTCAACCATATTCGGCCCAACCAAGTCCAGGTTCGTCAATGGATAATGATAAAATTCTTGAATTACTTAACTCTATGACTCAGGAATCACAAAATCACGCCCAAGTGATGAGCGAATTGAAGAATCAAGTGGGGCAGATTGCAAAATTCATGGGGCAAATTCAAGAACAATTGGAAAGTGGTATGGAGGTTGGAGCTGACCTAAAAACGTCCAAACATAGCCTAGAAATGGATGAGGAGCAGCTGATTGAGGAGGAGGAAGAAGACATACACACCGCAAGGGTAGATCAACCCTTGCCGCAGCCCCCTAAGCCCTCTCAACCACCCACCACAAGTAAGGACGTCACAAATTCAATTCATTCTAATGTTATTCCTCCGAATGCACCTTTTCCTCGCAGGTTTTTAATTCCCAAGAAAGATGAGAGTGAAAAAGACATTGTGGAAGCCATTCCAAAGGTGCAAAGTGATATCCCAATTCTTGGCACACCAAATCAAGTTCCAGATTGTGTTGAAGTGTTCAAAGAACCTTGTACACCAAGAAGAAGGAGTCAAGAGAAGGAAGTGGCGGGAGAATGTGTAAAATGCATCAAGGATGACGTATTTGAGACAACAAAGCCCAAAGAAGTTGAATTTGATGACACGGGACAAGTAGCAACCATCATAGTAAATCTGGCCAAGTTTAAAGTCCCTGAAACCTTCAAAGATGTGGTGTTTGTCATTGAGTTTGTGTCGGAGCAAGCAAGTAAGCCATCTTCTCCAATTTCAATTTTGTTTTCTACTAACTGGCTGATTTTGATGATTCAGGCACCCACACTAGAATTTAAATCATTGCCGGATTATTTCAAGTATCACCTTCCATTCAAAGATCAATTCCATGCCGTGACCTCTAATGGAGCTTAAACAGAGGAATCGTCCGGCTGCAAGACGTTAAAGCAAGCGCTTCTTGGGAGGCAACCCATGCATTCGAATAAAGAAGACCTAGGAACAACCAGCTCAAACCCAGATTTGCGTTCCTAACTCTACTCTTTATTGCATTTACCTTGCCATGTGTGTCATGTTAGTTAGTTGTGTTGTTTGTTGTTTGCTTTCTGTGAGTTTATGTTTGAAACATTGAGGACAATGTTTGGTTTAAGTGTGGGGTGGGGGGGGTAAACAAGTTGTTTTTGCATGATTTTCGTGGGATTTTATCACCTATAACTTCGATTGTTGTTTTTCACTGTTTTTAAGTGTTTTAGTGTGTTTTGAAGTAAAAATACGAAAATTAAAAAAAAATCAGTTTTTGAAGTGTTTTTAGAGTCGTTTTGGTGTGTTTGTGTCTTAGGTACCTTCCAACACAATGATGAGGATTTGGTTTTTAATTGCATGACTATTAAAGAGAATTATAAACATGGATGGAAGTTTGATTTACTCTTTGGTTTATGCTTGGTTGTGGTTATAATTTATGAATTCACATGCAATCATAAAAGAAAAAAAATCAGTTTTTGTAACATGCTTGAAGGAAGGAACTCAAATTAACGCTACAACCCTGAGAGACTTGAGCCTAAACGTTTATTTGGAGAGTATTAATCTGTGCATTCTTGTTTTCTAAAGTTGTTGCATGATCTCATCATTCTTTGCTTGGTTGCTACTTAGAAGGCGTTTCATCATTTAGTTCCAAATACTAGAACTCATACCCGTTTCATTCAAAGCATGATATTGAAGTGCATAACACATAAACAAGATGAAGTTGTGTAGTGAATCAGTGCCAAAAATCCTTAACCCTTTTGCATTATGATTTGTAGGTTTAACCCCGTTGAGCCTTGTTTAGCCGAATTTTCTTTGTTAGCCACATTATCCTTGCCTATCCTAGTATAGGATCATCCATACCCTTGTTCTTAAGGCATAGTGAAGCATGACTTAAAAAGAATTCCTTTTGATTGTCCTCTTGCAGAAAAACAAGTGTGGGGGAAGGGAATTGTGTGTGTTTGTGTGCCAAGGAAAGAAATAAGGCACGGGTTTGGTAAAGAAAAAGAAAAATTCGTGGAAAAAGAAGAAGAAAAAGAAAAGGATGTGAAAAGAATGAAAAAGAGTTGAAACATAAGTAAGAATGAGCTCACAAGTGTTGATTGTTGAAGGAAGGGTCCAAAACATCAAAATTCGGCCCTAGAATGTGTAAATCTTCCCTTTTGTGTTTAAAAGCAAAAGTGAATTCTAAGTGTCAATTTCATTACTTTGCTTGCTTTGCTTTAAGAATATTTGTTTATCCTTATCCTTCTTTGTTAACCAATTCCCTTAGCCCCGTTTCAACCCTTAAACTTCAATCTTGAGTGTTGTGTGTTTTAATATGTGGAGTTTGGGATTGGTATGAGCATATGGTGTCCCTGGTTCTCGCATCTAAGTAGTAGCATTCCATTCATGAGATCATATCTATACATGCTTAATAACTCTAGAAAATGCTTTCTTTGTTATACATATATGTGAGTGTTCGTCTACATGTTTACATCAATCTTCTCACATATAATTAGTGTAGGGTGTGTAGTCAGAAAATGTGTGTGAAAATAGAGAGTATCTTGTAAGGAATTGAGCAAATTCTCTAAGGCATGTTACTACTTTCAAAACATCGTTTTAATTGGTTAAATGTGAACTAGTAAGTGGTGACTGTGATTAAGTATGTGCTCAAGTGTGAAGATGACTAAAATATGGGGGAATAATGATTTTTAACATGTCATGTGCATTGAAAATCCCTGAGGCAAATGTTGGAAGGACTAGAGTGTGTTTTGTTTACTTTGTTTTGTTTTGTTTGTTTCGTTTTGCTCGAGGACTAGCGAAAGCTAAGTGTGGGGGAATTCGATAGGAGCATGTTTATGCGACTTAGTTAGCTTGTTCTTGTGCATTTACGTTGTTAGTTCTTAGTTATTTTAGTCTTTTAAGCCAAATTCGTGTGTTTTCAGGTTCTAAGGACAAAGTATGCATGAAGGTGCATTTTGGAGCCTTTTGGAGCAAAATTGGGCTTGAAATGGATTGCTTACATATGGAGCACAAGGAATGGACGGATTTGAAGTTCAAATGAGGCTAGGAATGTGTTTAAAAGTTTGAGAAATAAATTCAAGTCAAAGAAGATAAGGAATCAGCTACAAAGAAGGGAATTATCCAAAACATTATCCAAACTATCTTATCTTATCCTATCCTAATCTCATCCTACCTTGTTTCCAGCTACAAAAGGGATTTAATTTCAGTTTAGGAGACTTAAAACCTGATTTCTAGAAGTCCTTATCCTTTCCTACATTGGTGTTACGTGTTTTATGCCTTGTTCTTCTGGAAATCAACCACAAAACACTCTTTATCCCTTGTTCTACAAAAGTGGTGCCCCAAACCCTTTTAGAAGTCCCAAATTCTGCCACAAAACACATTCTTTCTAGAACCCTAAAAATCTGGCGCCTGAACCCCATCCACCACAACCATTCATCACATAAATCCTTTTGCCGCATTCCATCCACCATTCTACACATCCAAACACAATTCCAGCCATCCTCCTTCCCTTACCGCAACTCACATCCAACCTAATCCATCTCTGACCCATTCATACATCCATACACATCCATAGTCTCTGGTGCCGCAGCAAGGTGGAGAAGAAGAAGAACATGGGCGTTTCATGCTTGCAGATTGGAGCGTTTTAGGTGTACTTCGTTCTTGTTTTCAATGTTTATTTTGTTATTACTCTCTGATTTTACTGTAATCATGAGTGGCTAAATCCCTATTTAGTTAGGGGGAAGTTTGAAGCCATGAACATGTTTGAGATATGAATTGATTTTTGCCAATTGTGATCTGTTAAGCTATGATTGCAATTCAATTATCTGTTTTATTCATAACTGATCTGTGTATGTTTATTAAGGATGCATACTTAGTTTTCATGCATGAATCAGATGCTAGAATATAAATGAGTTTCACCTAATTGTTACAAGTTTATATTCCTGAGTAGTGAAGGTTGATTGTCACAATCGCGTTAATTGAATTCTTGGCAAACGTATCATGCATTCATAGTTACAATTGCCTCGTCAACACTTATGATTTTCATGAAACGTAATGATCTCTGGTTGTATCTCTATTATGCATTCATGTATGGGACTTTTGGAGAATGATTTGGGTTGTTGCATGCATTCATCCAATTCAATGAGTAAGGGAAAATCTGAGGGTTAATTTGTGCATCACGGTTAATCTGGGGTGTTGAGCATCATAGTTTATTGAAAAGCAATTGGAAATCGATTCATGTACAAGTTGTGTTTAGAGTCCAAAACTGCCCAGTTTGTGTTTTTAGGCTGTTTTGAGTGTTTTTGAGTTGTTTTAAGTCTTTTGAACCTGTTTTGAGTCCCTTGAGTCTTTCCAAACGTTTTTAACTTTGTTTTTGTGTTTTGAGTCAGTTTAGAGGTTTTAGCAAGCCCTCATAATCCCCGGTTTAGAATGATCCCTACTTGCATTTATACTACGATTCGACAACAAGAGGGTTTAATTTAAGTGCTTAACTTTTATCACATCAAAGCCGAACCCCTTTCTCATATGTTTTGTAGGTTTAACCCTTTTTGAGCCTTGTTTAGCCTATGTTCTTTGTTAACCACATTATCCTTACCTAGCCTATAATATGACCATCCATACCCTTGTTCTTAAAGGATAGTGAAGCATGACTTAGAAGGAATTCCTTTTGATTGTCCTTTTACAAAAAAACAAGTGTGGGGGAAGGTAATTGTGTGTGTTTGTGTGCCAAGAAAAAGAAATAAGGCATGGTTGTGGTAAATAAAAGAAAAATTCGTGGAAAAAGAAAAAGAAAAAGAAAAAGTTGTGAAAAGAATGAAAAAGAGTTGAAAAATAAGTGAGAATGAGCTCATAAGTGTTGATTGTTGAAGGAAGGGTTCAAAACATCAGAATTCGGCCCTAGAATGTGTAAATTCTCACTTTTGTGTTTAAAGTTGATTTCTGCATTCAAAATTGAATTCTAAGTGTTGATTTCATTGCTTTGCTTGCTATTTCTTTAAGAACCTTTGTTTATCCTTACCTTTCTTTCTTAGCCAACACCCTTAGCCCCGTTTCAACCCTTTAACTTCAATCTTGGGTGTTGTGTGTTTCAATATGTGGAGTTTGGAATTGGTATGAGCATATGGCATCACTGGTTCTCGCATCCAAGTAGTGGCATTCCATTCATGAGATCGTATACATGTTGATTAATAATTCCAGAAAAGTGCTTTCTTTGTTATAACATATGTGAGTGTTCATTTTCATGTTTACATCAATCTTCTCACATATACCTAGTGTAGGGTGTGTAGTCAGAAAATCTAAGTGAAAATTGAGTGCATATCTAGTAAGGAATTGAGGGATTCTCTAAGGCATGTTACTACACTCAAACCGTTGTTTTAATTGATTAAATGCGAGCTAGTGAATGGTGACCATGATTAAGTATGTGGTCAAGGGTAAGGATGACTAAAATATGTGCAAGTGATGATTTTTAATATGTCATGTGCATTGGAAATCCCTGAGGAAACTGTTGGAAGGATTAGAATGTGTTTTGTTTACTGTTTTGTTTTGTTTGTTTTGTTTTGCTCGAGGACTAGTAAAAGCTAAGTGTGGGGGAATTTGATAGGAGCATATTTTTGTGACTTAGCTAGCTTGTTTTCATGCATTTATGTTGTTATTCCTTAGTTATTTTAGTGTTTAAAGTCATTTTCATGCAATTTTAGGTTCTAAAGGCAAATATGCAAGAAAGTGCATTTTGGAGCCCTTCGGAGCAAAAATTGGGCTTGGAATGGATATCACATGCTTGGAGCTAAAGGAATGGATAAAATTGAAGACTTGAAGATGTTAGGATTCCTAATCAACGAAGGATTCCTAATTGAAGAAGGATTCCTAATTGAAGATGGATTCCTAGAAGAACAAGGATTCCTACTTGAAGTAGGAAAGTTAAGCTAAGGTTTCTTATTTTGGTTTGACCTTTCCTAATCCTAAATGTCCCTAAGTTCCAGCAACATTGAAGGCCTCTTATGCATTCTAGGACACAAACCAAAGGTTCTAGAACACTTAAATACCCTTGCCGCATCTTGTCATTGTTTCCCTATCCTTGCCGTGCAAGGGGACCTCTTTTCCTTTAGTTTTAGGACACTTATCCTTTCCTGAAACACATGCCACCCCCCTTGCCCTTTACTCTTCCTTGCCATGCAAGGGAGAGTGTCCTTTCTTATTTTCTGTTTTAAAACACATTCCCCTTTTGTTTTAAAACCTCTACCGCATATCCCTTGTTTTTTCCCTTAGTTTTCTGATTTCATTTTCCTATTTCTAGAAGTTTTGATTTAATTTCTGTGACCTAATTTAATTTCTGAGCTTTGTTGCCCTAAAAGCCTTTAAATAAACCTTCCCAGCCGTACCAATTCACCATTCTACATATCCAGCCACAAAATACTTCTTGCCGCAGACCACTCACCCCCTAAATTTCCATCCCTTCATCCAAACACATCCACACACATCCATAGTCACTTGTGTTGCAGCAAGGTGGGGAAGAAGAAGAACCTTTGGCGTTTCAAGCTTGAAGATTAGAGCATTTTAGGTGTACTTCGTTCTTGTTTTCAATGTCTACTTTGTTATTACTTTCTGAGTTTGCTGTAACTATGAGTGGGTAAACCCCTACTTAGTTAGGGGGAAGTTCGAAGCCATGAACATGCTTGAGATATGAATTGATTTCCTCCAATTGTGATTTGATAAGTTGTGATTGCAATTCAATTAACTGTTTTCTTCATAACTGATTCTTGTGTGTTGATTAAGGATGCATACTTAGTTTTCATACATGAGTTTGATGCTAGAATATAAATGAGTTTCACCTAATCGTTACACGTTTATATTCATAAGTAGTGAAGGTTGCTAGTCACAATCGCGTTAATTGAATTCTTGGCAAACGTATCATGCATTCATAGTTACAATTGTCTCGTCAACACTTATGATTTTCATGGAACGTAATGATCTCTGATTGTATCTCTATTATGCATTCATGTAGGGGACTTTTGGAGAATGATTTGGGTTGTCGCATGCATTCATCCAATTCAATGAGTAAAGGAAAATCTGAGGGTTAATTAGTGCATCACGGTTAATCTGGGGTGTTGAGCATCATAATTTATTGAAAGCAATTGGAAATCGATTTATGTACAAGTGTGTCATGTGTGAAGAATAGACCTCTAGCTAATCCATCAACCATCTTATTCCCAAAATTCGTTTTACAATCTGTTTAGTTTTATAACTTGATTGTTTGTTTCAAATTCGTCCAAACCAAAACACCTTTTACTTTCTTGTTTCAAAGTGTTTAAAATCTATTTTGTTTGTGTTTTTAAGTGTTTTGAGTCAAGCCAAAACCTTATTTTCGTCCAAAGTTGTGTTTAGAGTTAGAAACTGCCCAATTAGTATTTTTAGGCAGTTTTGAGTGTTTTTAAGTTGTTTTGAGTCTTGTGAGCCTGTTTTGAGTCCCTTGAGCCTATTCAAACGTTTTTAACTTTGTTTTTATGTTTTAATGTCAGTTTAGAGGTTTTAGCAAGCCCTCATAATCCTCGGTCCAAAACGATCCCTACTTGCATCTTTACTACAATTTGACAACAAGAGGGTTTAATTTGAGTGCTTAACTTTTATCACATCATGCATCACGGTTAATCTGGGGCATTGAGGTTCATGGTTTATTGAAAAAGCAACTAGAGATCAATTTGTATGTGAGTGTGTCATGTGTGAAGAAGGACCCTCTAGCCAGCCCATCATCCATTCAAAACACCAATTTCGTGCCTAAATCTGTCTTAGTCTTTAGTTTACTTGTTTCATTTTAAATTCGTCCAAAACCCAATCCCCTTTACTTTTGTGTGTCAAACTAGTTAGAATCTGCCTAACTTTATGTTTTTAAGTGTTTTGAGTCTTCATAGTTCCAAATTCGTCCAAATTCACCCCTAGAGTTTGTTTTAAGTCTTTTAGCTTGTTTTAAGCTGTTTTGAGTCAATTTAGTTGTTTTTTAGTCATTAGAGTCTAGTGTTGCATTCTTTGAGTCTAGTTTAGTGTTTTAAACTTAGTTTTACGTTTTTAAGTCAGTTTCAAGTGTTGTAGCAATCCCTCCTAATCCCCGGTCCAGAACGATCCCTACTTGCATCTTCACTACAATTGTCAACAAGAGGGTTTAATTTGTGTGCTGTTTTACATCGCATCAAATTAATTCAAAGTAAATGAGAGTATTTATGCGACTTAGTTAACTTATTTCCTTGCATTTAGGTTATTAGTTCTTAGTTATTTTAGTATTTTAAGCTATTTTTCGTGTGTTTGTAGGTCCAAAGGGCTAAAGGAGCAAGAAAGTGCATTTTGGAGCAGTTTTGGGCGCTAAATGGATTGCACATACTTGGAGCTAAGTGGATGGATGAAATTGAAGATCAAATGAGCTTAGGATTGAATGAAGATGTGAAGAATTGGATTCAAGACAAATGAAGAATGAAGATTTCAGAATTGGAAGCCAAAGTTTCTAAAGTTGGAAGTTTCTATTCTTGGAGGTTTCCATCCTTGAAAGTTTCTATTCTTGGCTTGGAAGTTTCCTAATCCTTCCTCACCTATGTTCCAACCACAAAAGGATTCCAAAATATGTTAGGGCACTTAATTGGACATTCTAGAAGCCTTAGACATGCCCTAAAAGGCCATGCCACACCTCTTTATGATTTGATCCTTCCTTGCCGCACAAAACATCTTCTCCTTTCCTATTTTATGTTCTTAAAACCACATTCCTATTTTGATCCTCCCTTTTTCCGCACATATCCCTCTTTCTTACCTATTTTCTGACCCAAAATTACATTCCCTTTTGTTTCAATTCTTGCCACACAAGGGGAGAGGATTCTTACCTATTTTGTGCCTCAAAACACATTCCTGAATCTGTCCTACACTCTCTGCCGAATTTCCTTTCCTATTGTCTTTAATTCCTACATCTTACTTGCCTATTTTCCATTGATTTCTGACTTTTAATTATAGGACAAAATAGCTAAGTTATTTCCTTCCCTAAGACACATCAAAACCGTGCCTTCCCCCTTTTAAATACATATGCCACACCCTTTAATTGGGGGATCCCTGAACACATTCTCGGCATCCATTCCATCCACCTATCAACCTATCCATCCTCTACTACCCATCACCACTCATTCTACACACCTTAACCCCTTGTGCCGCAGCTTTACAAAGGAAGAAGGAGATGATTAACTTGAAGCTGTGCCTAGCCATTCAAGACGTTGGATTGCTGGAACGTTTCTAGGTGTAATCTATCTTTGTTTTCAATGTTTAATTTAATTTCTCTTTGTTTTGCTGTGAACATGAGGAGCTAAACCCTTTTGGCTAGGGGGAATTTCAAAGCCATGAATATATATGTGATATGAGTTGATTACCTTCAGTTATTGTTTCATAAATTGTGAATGCAATTTGCTTAACTGTTTGATTCAAAACTTATCCTTGTATGTTGATTAAGGAGGCCTACTTAGTTTGCATGCATGAATTTGATGCTAGAATGTAAGGGAGTTTCACCTAATCGTTATGAACTTATATTCACTAGTAGTAAAGGTTGCTAGTCACAATCATGTTAAGTAGATTCCTGGCAGGAGTGTCATGCGCTTTTATAGTTACGAATGCCTTGTCAATGCTTATGATTTTCATAGAGCTTAATGATCTTTGATTGTATCTCTATTATGTGCTTTCATGTAGGGAACTTTTGAAGAATAATTTGATTGCGATGCGCTATTTCCGTCCAATTCAATGACATAAGGAAAATCTGAGGGTTAATTTAAGCATACCTAATTAACCTGGGGTGTTGAGGTTCATGGTTTATCGAAATCGTAACTGGAAATCAATTTTGTGTTGCATGTGCATCATGTGTGGAGAAGAACCCTCTAGCTAGCCCATCATCTATTGAATCACCTTAGTTTTATGCCTTTATTTACAATCTGCAAGTTACTTAGTTTTAGATTCAATTTTCGTAGAAACCAAACACCCCATCTTTAAGTTGTGTTAGTTTAGTTAAAATCTGTTTAGATTTGTGTCTAGTTAGTCCTTTGAGTCTATTTTCGTCCAAATCAGTTCCTAGTGTCTAGTTTGAGTCAATTTGGTTGTTTTAAACTGTTTGGAGTCTTTTAAGTTTGTTTTGAGTCTTGTGAGTCTTGTTATGTGTTTTTAAGTTTGTTTTTGTGTTTTTAAGTCAGTTTAGAGTATATTAGCAATCCCTCCTACTCCCTGGTCCAGAATGATCCTTACTTGCATCTATACTACAATTGTCAACAAGAGGGTTTAATTTGTGTGCTATTTTACATCACATCAACAACGTAAATGCAAGGAAACAAGCTAATTAAGTCGCATAAATATGCCCCTATCAAATACCCCTACACTTAGCTTTTGCTAGTCCTCGAGCTAAACAAAAGAAACAAAAGAAACAAAACACAATCTAAACCTTCCAACATGTACCTCAGGAATTTTCAATGCACATGACATACTAAACATCATTACTTGCACAAATTTTGGTCATCCTTACACTTGAATTCATACTTAATCACAGTCACCATTCACTAGTTCGTATTTAATCAATTGAAACAACATTTTGAATGTAGTAACATGCCTTAGAGAATTCCCTCAATTCCTTACTAGATATGCACTCAATTTTCACTTAGATTTTCTGACTACACTCCCTACACTAGGTATATGTGAGAAGATTGATGTAAACATGAAAACGAACACTCACATATGTTATAGCAAAGAAAGCATTTTTCTAGAGTTATAAGTGAGTATATAAATATGATCTCATGAAAGGAATGCTACTACTTAGATGCAAGAACCAGTGATTCCATATGCTCATACCAATTCCAAACTCCACATATTGAAACACATAACATTCAAGATATAAGTTAAGGGTTGTAACGGGGCTAAGGGTGTTGGCTAACAAGGAAAGGAAATGGAAAAACAAAGGTTCTTAAAGAAATAGTAAGCAAAGTAATGAGATTGACACTTAGAATTCAAAATTGATCACAAAAGGATAAAATCAGTCTTTGTAACATGCTTGAAGGAAGGAACTAAAACTAATGCTACATCCCTGAGAGACTTGAGCCTATGCTTCTTTTGGAGAGTTATTAATCTGTGATTTCTTGTTTTCTAAAGTCGTTGAATGATCTCATTATTCTTTGCTTGGTTGCTACTTAGAATGCATTTTCATCATTATAGTTCCAAATACTAGAACTCATGCCTGTTTCATTCAAAGCATGACATTGAATTGCATAACACATAGGCAAGATGAAGTTGTTTAGTTTCCACCAAAGCCAAACAGCCGTACCCTTCTACTTCATATGTCTTGTAGGTTTAACGCTGGAACATAGGTGAGGAAGGATTAGGAAACTTCCAAGCCAAGAATAGAAACTTTCAAGAATGGAAACCTCCAAGAATAGAAACTTCCAACTTTAGAAACTTTGGCTTCCAATTTTGAACTCTTTATTCTTCATTTGTCTTGAATCCAATTCTTTACATCTTCATTCAATCCTAAGCTCATTTGATCTTCAATTTCGTCCATCCACTTAGCTCCAAGCTTGTGCAATCCATTTAGTGCCCAAAACTACACCAAAATGCACTTTCTTGCTCCTTTAGCCCTTTTAAACCTAGAAACACACGAAAATAGCTTAAAACAATAAAATAACTAAGAACTAACAACATAAATGCCAAGAAACAAGCTAACTAAGTCGCATAAATATGCTCCTATCACTTAGCTTTTGCTGGTCCTCGAGCAAAAATCATCACTAGCACATATTTTGGTCATCCTTACACTTGAACTCATACTTAATCACAGTCACCATTCACTAGTTCGCATTTAACCAATTAAAACAACTTTTTGAATGTAGTAACATGCCTTAGAGAATTCACTCGATTCTTTACTAGATATGCACTCAATTTTCACTCAGATTTCCTGACTACACTCCCTACACTAGGTATATGTGAGAAGATTGATGTAAACATGAAAACGAACACTCACATATGTTATAACAAAGAAAGCATTTTTTTCTGTAATTATGAATGAATATATAAATATGATCTCATCAAAGGAATGCTACTACTTAGATGCAAGAACCAGTGACACCATATGCTCATACCAATTCCAAACTTTACATATTGAAACACACAACACCCAAGATTGAAGTGTAAGGGTTGTAAAGGGGTGAAAGGTATTGGCAAACAAGGAAAGGTAAGGAAAAACAAAGGTTCTTAAGGAAATGGTAAGCAAAGCAATGAAATCAACACTTAGAATTCACTTTTGAATGTAGAAATCAACTTTGAACAAAAAGGGAAGATTTACACATTTTAGGGCCAGATTTGATGTTTTGGACCCTTTCTTCAACAATCAACACTCTTAAATTCATTTTCACTTCTTTTTCAACTCTTTTTCTTTCTTTTCTTTTCTTTTTCACACGTTTTTCTTTTCTTTTGAAACCCAAAACGTACAATTGAGCTTAAAACAACCATTCCCTCCCCCACACTTAATTTGCTGCATAATGTAGATCAAAAGAAATTTATTTTAAGTCATGCTTACTATCCTTTGAAGACAAGGGTATGGATAGTCCTAAACTAGGCTAGGTGAGGTTAATGTGGGCTCACAAAGAAAATAAGCTAAACAAGGCCCAACGGGGTTAAACCTACAACACAAATGAAGTAGAAGGGGGTACGGCTATTTGGCTTTGGTGGAAACTAAACAACTTCATCTTGATATGTGTTATGCAATTCAATGTCATGCTTTGAATGAAATGGGCATGAGTTCTAGTATTTGGAACAAAAATGATGGAAACGCATTCTAAGTAGCAACCAAGCAAAGAATAATGAGATCATGGAACGAATTTAGAAAACAAGAAACATCACAGATTAATAACTCTCCAAAAGAACGTTTAGGCTTAAGTCTCACAAGGATGTAGCATTAGTTTGAGTTCCTTCCTTCAAGCATGTTACAAAAACTGATTTTATCCTTTTGTGATCAAATTTGAATTCGTAAACAACAACTAGAACTAAGCATAAACTAAGAGCATATCAAACTTCAATCCATGTTCATAACTTTCTTTAATAGTCATGTAATTAAAAACCAAATCCTCATCATTATGTTAGAAGGTGCCTAAGACACAAACACACCAAAACGACTCTAAAACAACTCTTTTTGGTCTTTTTCAAACTGTTTTTTCAAATTTTTATCAAATTTTCGGATTTTTACATCAAAGCACACTAAAACACTCCAAAACACTCTAAAAACACTTAAAAACAGTGAGAAACAACCTTAGAAGTGATAGGTGATAAAATCCCACGAAAATCATGCAAAAAACAGCTTGTTTACCCCCCCACACTTAAATCAAACATTGTCCTCAATATTTCAAGCATAGACTCACAGAAAGTAAACAAACAAACAACGAACTAATCAAAGCAAAATAAATGCAGTAAAGAGAAGGGTTTAGGAACGCAAATCTGGATGTGGGGCGATTCCTAGGTCTCCCTTCTTCATTCGAATGCATAGGTTGCCTCCCAAGAAGCGCTTGCTTTAACATCATGCAGCCGGACTATACCTCCATTTAAGTTTCCATGGAGCCCACGGCCTGGAGGGGTATTTCATCCACAACCTACTCCTCAAAATGCTCGTGCATTGGGTCTATGAATGGTAAGGGATAATGACCCTTCCTGATTGTGGCGTTGAACATCCTAAAATCAATGTAATCATTCCCACCATCTTGGATTTGAATGGGGACCTGCACCATACAAGGTAACAACCTATTAGTTGAAATGGGAATCAAAATTGGAATAGGTGGCTTACCAATGTACTGCAATAAAGTGGCAGCACTATCAACAAATGCATGTGGGGTGCTCTTGGCCAGATTTGGAGGTTTGAGGGTTGTGGCCATGCAATCCTTGTGCTTCACTCCAATTCCCTTTTCGTTGGTGGATTGAATTGCATCTTGCTTGATTGGTGCTGAATGTTCCTGATCTTTATTTTTATTACATTAATGACAAAACAAGAACGAATGCCATTAGTATTCTTAACAGATTCAGAAATATTAAAGTTAATCATATCACCACCAAATGCCATAGTTACTGCTCCCTTGGCCACGTCAATCTTGGTTTGAGTTGTTTTCATGAAAGGTCATCCAAGTAAGAGTGGCGATGGTGGAGAGTGGGCTGAGTCCTCCATGTCAAGTACATAGAAATCCGCTGGAAAAATCAAATGATCAACCTGCACCAAAACATCTTCCAAAACCCCTTTTGGATATGCGTTAGAACGATCGGCCAATTGAATAATCACACTATCATTTTTCAGCTCTCCTAAGTTCATAGATGCATAAATAGAATAAGGCATGACATTAATTGATGCACCTAAGTCTAGCTGTTGGAAATGTGCCCTAAAACCAATCATATGATGATACTTTACGGACATTTCACATGTTAAACTAATCTAGTTTAATATAAAGGGCAAAGATTATTGTTTTAAGCCGTCTCATATAAATGTTATATGCTTAAACGATAAGTCCAAGGAATATGTAATAGGGAGAATGTGATCTAAAGAAGTTAGATTCATCAGACCATTCTTCTTCGTATACATATCCTAAATGTTCTTGATCATAGGATTGCCAATTGGGCATTGACAGTCCGTCAAGATCAGTACGTGCTATGTCTTCTCTTAGGGAGAGTGATTGGTCTTGAGTCAATGGTGTGACTGACACCAAGACAAGTACGTAGGTGCTCAATAGAGAATGAGTCCACTGAACGCGATCAACGAGGAGTTCTCATATTCATGTCACATGAGAACTCATGGTTGGGATAATGCAAAGTAGTCATTTGACTTGAGGCATCATAGTTGTCTTGTGGTTAGGTCCTTGATCTTTGACTATGTCAAAGTCACTCCGTCAGAGAGTGTCCACAGCATAGTTGGGGTTAAGCCACTTAGCCATGGAGGCAAGTGAATGCGCAACAAGGGATCTCTAACCTTCAAACGTTGAGGGAGAATACTCTATGATATGATTAAGAATCTCTGGTCAGAGTATGAATGAGATTAAGGAAGTCGTTCCAAATCACATTCAAGGTAATCATATAAGTAAGAGAATCACATTGGATAGTAGACATGAATAAACTATCAAACCAAACAATGTGGTCAAGAGTATTGTATTAGAGAAAGACCGTATTGCATTGTAATCCCGAACTGAATAGGTTCTCCAACCTCTTCTGATTAGCTTAGGTAGCCATGAAATACTGCTAGGTGTCACTCATGGCTTGTGAAAGCCCTAAAGATGTATAATCACTAAAGGGAGAATTGAAAGTAAGTTTCAATTCACAATCGATTAGTAAGAGTTCTAATCACCCACTGCCTCGCTAAAAGGAACCTAATGGATCGCACATCGTGTAAGGTAATGATTGAAGGATATAACGAAGATGAGCAAAGATAATTAAATGCTTTAATTATTTATGGCTAAGATTAATTAATAAGTTAATTAATCAAACGAATATGTTCGTTTTAGATCTCGGGTTAGTTTTGGGCCTCAAGGCCCAATTGGCTTCGAATGTCAAGCCCATTAACTTAAGTTGTATGACAACTTAATGAATAAAGATTCAAGAAGGCCCAAACAGCCCAAAGCCCTAAGATGGCCAGCCATGTTGATAAAGGAGTGGGGTTTTGGACTTATTACAAGTTCGCCACTCCAATGAAGATAGGTATAAATTTGACTTTATAGCCTTTTCTTCATTAGGGTTTTCTAAGGATGAAAAGGGAGAATAACTCTCTCCTTTTCTCTCTAGGAGGTCGGCCCCCTTGGAGGGGATTAGCTAGCAATCCTTCCTCCTCCAAGGTCACTCATCTTCTTCCTTCACCATCCTTGGTGTCAAAAATTAGAGGTCTCCTACCTTGGGGACTAAGCAAAGAGGTGCTTCAAAGGTATAAAAGTTTCTCAACTCCTTTCTTTAAGATTTGAGTTGAGTCATGGTTCACTATAACTACTAGGCTTTGAATTTCATGGGTAATGTTTTGTTTTGAGTGCATACAAGCATGATTCCGCCTTTAATTGTTAATTGCATGCCATAGATGTTGCTCAAATGAACGTGTTTTTACAAATTTTCCTTCAAGTGGTATCAAGAGCCTAGGTCTAGTAGTTGGTGAATCCTTTTGGGTTTTGTAGTTCATAGTTTATGATTTGAATGTTGTAATGGTTACAAGCTTTATTCTTGCTTCTTTGAATGTAAATTTTGTTAGAAAATTTGCCATCTCAAATGTTGTTGATGTAGTTCATATGAGCATGAATTTTGGAGCTAAAATTTGGTGCCATGTTTTTGGGGAACTTCGGCCAAATCCAAAGGGTAGATTTTTGGGTTCATGTTTGTCTTGTTAAAAGTGTTTTAAAGTGACATGAGGAACCCCTAAGTACCCTAGTATGGTAATATGTTATTTCCCTTAAGTTTGAGAGTTTTTGGGGTGTGTTTGGGTGAAAAATGTTCATGGATCTCTTATGGGTTTTCATGCATGTTCTTCATTGCTCTTGTCATGTGCTTGGCAAGAACAAAAAGGTTTGTTGTTTTGATTCAAAAATGGTGTTTGTTTACATAAAGTTTTTGTTAAGTGATGGATGGTAAGTTTTTTCAATCAACACCCATACCTTTTCAACTATTCACATCACTATTCTTGTCAAAAACCCTTTCCCATGTTTCATGGAAATCACCTTTTCAAACCAACCCATCACCTTTCACTTTTTGAAAATAATTTCAAAAGTGTCTCAACCCCACTCCTCTATACCATGACCGGCCACTCCCTCAATGGGAGTACTTTTTGGGCTTTTATGCAATTACATAAAGTTTTGATACTTTTGTGTATTTGCACTTTGACCCGAAAGTTTACGTTTTTACGTAAAGGCCCAAAATCACTAAAGGACAAATTGTTTTGCCCCTTTAATGAAGTTTTTGCATTTGTTGAAATTTTTGGGTTCTAGTTGTAATTACATAAAGTAGTGGACTTTTGTGTTTTTACAAAGTGACCCAAAAAGTTTGTGTTTTGCAATATAGCCCAATGGTTGAGGTTATTGCTTTTTGGCCCAAATTGGTAAAGAACAAAATAGTTTTGTATCTTTAAATGAGAATTGGATTTTCATTTTATTTAGCTCTATCTAAATCAATTCTATGGATGCAAAAAACCAAATGACAATGTTGTATTCTAATTTAATTAGTTAAAGTGTTAATTAATTAAAGAAAGGGTGATTATGAACCTAAGCCTATGATAATTGAGCTATATGAAAGGCCGTCTCAAATTTGTTTGAACCATGGGAATGTGTAGATTAATTTTGGTTGTAATTTGATATGATCAAATGTTGTAAAAGAGCATAAGCTCTTCTTTACTTTAAAGTAATTTGTTTTGATCAAATGTTGTAAAAGAGCATAAGCTCTTCTTTTACTTTGAAGTACTCCTTTCTTGTTTATTTGATATGCATGAAATTGGAGTAGTTGGGTCCAACGCCCAATAGGAAAAACACGCCTTAATATGATTAAACGCGTAACTAAAATCAATCACCATCCCTAGACCAAGAGCCAACACTAGGCTCGTGTTGGATCGAATCAAAGGTTCATAGTCATCCTAAGGCCCTAAGGTAACTATATAGTCCATCTATGAATGCAAAGCTTATGTTAGTAGTACCATATACTCTTGCTTTAAAAACCGTTTTACAAGCTTAGTGGGAGTATCATATACTACTAAATCAATCACATGGACCAATAGTTGTAATAGGACCAAATTGTTTTAATAAGATTAAAATGAATGCTTAAATGTGATGAGACCTAAAAACCCTCAACTAAACCATTATTAAGTTGACAAGCGTGAGAGTGCTTTGAACACTCTTTCGTGGACTTCCACCATGGTAGGCTCCGATCGTTTGTGACTCGTACACCGACTTCACCCTATAATGAGGGAGTACAAAGTATGTGCTTACACTCAGGAGGAGTTCTATATACATACATGATGAAGTGAGGTAGGCAACAAGTTTAGCCAACATGATATAATTCTGAGGCTATGCTTGAACTCCTACACGAACTGGCATAGTGGGAATAACTTAACTAAGTGCAATGACGCCAACATGATATAATTCTGAGGCTATGCTTGAACTCCTACACGAACTGGCATAGTGGGAATAACTTAACTAAGTGCAATGACGCCAACATGATATAATTCCGAGGCATCATTCACTAGAGGCCAAACTAGATGGGTACTTACATGAGATGTAAATGAGTAAGTGTACTCTCTCATTATTATTAACGCTAGCCAACATGATATAATTCTGAGGTGGGCTTGGTAGTAGTGAGCCTCCCATACCCTACTAAGAGTTTCCTCCAAAAACTCTCGAATTCTGATGAAGGATATGGAATTTGCCAAAAATAGTGGGTGGTGCTATTTGATTTAAAGACCCGGATCAAATGGCTTAAAATCAATCAATTTATATTCGTTATGTATTTATTTACCAATATATTTGCAAACGCTATCCAAAACTTGACAAAGAAAAACTTTAGTTTCTGGACTTAGTACCACAATCCCATAGATTGTCTTGAATGGATTGTATATGTACCTAAGTAGTCTCATCCTCACAATCTTCCTATTGATAATGTGTCATTGGAATAATATGTTAGATAAGTCCATCATAAAGAGGACAACACTTTTAGTATTATAATTCTTCACTTACAAATTGTTGTATGAAGAAATAAGAGTTGCTTTGAACAACTCTTGGTTAAATGCAAACACTAGTGCTTGTTTCTTTGTTACATGAACAAGGAACTTGAGAAGTAAGCACAAGGACATGGACACTTTATGTGCCATGATTCTTCACTTACAAATTGTTGTATGAAGAAATGAGAGTTGCCTTGAACAACTCTTGAATGTTTGTAATCTTGTTTAGAACAAGATGGTTGGTTGACAAAAATAGTCCATCAATATGGACTTATGATGATTATGAATCATTGAGTGTTGAAGTGCTAAACCACTTCACGAGACGGAAACTAGAGAATGACTTCACCAATGAGTCCTTAACAAATGGTTCACTAAGTTTATAGTAAACTATATAGTGAACAATAACCGCACGCTCTCCAAATTGTTTGATGTGTATAACACAATTGAAATAAGTTTCAAGAGAGATAGTGGGAGTTTAGGGACCATGACTATTGTAGTCAAGAGAGAAGTCAAATGAAGAAGGCCAAAAACTCCAAGGGAACAAACTTTCTTTATGAAAGGATGGACATTGGAAGGGGTATATGCAAGAAATGTCTTGCAAGTGTCAAGAACACACCTTTCGAAGGTGTTGTAAATTGTTCTTAAATAATTCAAAACAGTTGGTTCTTCTACTTGAATGCTTGATTCCGTATTAGTAACTATGTTTTACAATCATTGTAAAAGTGTCGCTAATAAGAAGTAGAAGATTAATGAGAAAAGAAAAGTACTTCACATTTGGAACGTGAATCAAAGATATAGATCTCTGCAAAAGCAAATTGTACTTGCTTCCTCATATGAACTACCAAAGAAATTGGAAAAAACAAAGATTGTCTTTACATCCCAATTTGAATAAAGGAACTTAATTCCGTCACTATAAGAGATGGATGAATGTTTTGTTTGACAAAACATTGTTCTTTATTAATCAATGATTGGATTATTGTAATCTAATTGATTATCTCTATAGTAGAGATAATGTGGTAGTGTTAACTGTTTAGAATATGACGATGCTTAAAACCCAAAAGGTTGCAAGGTAGTGAATAATCCCAAATTGAGTTGTGATACCTCTAAAACATAAATTATGAGTTGGTCATAAATGGATGCTTAGGATCGTTAGATCCGGATCCAATACCTTCTTGTTAAAATTGTATAGAGGCGAAATGTTCGAATCTTTATTCTTTTGGAAAGAAGAAAGAATCAAAAAGTTGTTAAGGTTAATTCACTTAGATGTTAGTGGTACTTGTCCACAACATAATACTACTCATGTTGTATGACATTCACCGAAGATCGCTCTCGGTTGGACTATAGTTTATTTTGAACAAATAAAAGTCCGAATACTTTGCAAAAGGTTTCAAAGAATTCGAGAATGAAAGTTGATGAGTAAGACGTCTAAAGTATTTACCTCCTTAGATTTGATCCAAGGAAATATAACACTTTAGAAGAGTTTCCTTGATAGAAATCAAGGAAAGTAGCATCATAAGATAACTGATTTCTCCATTAGGAGAATAACGAACTCGAATAAGATTTAGTTCGTAGGATGTTATCAATTACCCATATATAGGATATATACTTCTAAGACAATAGGATTGTCAATTAAAAGATCTTCCAAAATTTTCATGACTCCATAGGATGTAGTTGGAAAGAAAGACAAGTCTTAATTGAGTTAAGATTTGGGGTTGTATGCTAATAAGCAATATTTGTTTGAGAACAATCTTGTGGGATATCCTTAAATTAACCTTTGGATATCACTTCTATAAACCAACTAACAAATGTTGTTTGTTGGGTAGTTCATTGTAATCCTACACTAGGATTTGCCTAAGATAGGGCAAATGAATGAGAGATAGAACTCAAAGAATGGGTTCTTTGAGTGACAAGATGATATTCAACAAATATAACAACCTAGTTCCTACACCACTAGCTCCAAGGTAGTCAACAAGGATCTATAAACCGTCTTAGTTGAATGGTTTGAACTTTATGACTATGTCATAGAGTTACACCTCTTAATTCGAAAGAAATAAGAATGAAAATCCTTATGACTACATTGAGTGTATATACGACATATACTCAAGGAAATGGTATAGTACCATTTGACCCGAAATAATGAAACCTTTAAAGCTAATTGGTAGCTTAAGGTGACTACAATCAAAGAGACTGGTTGACTTGGAAGAAACCATCTTTGACGTAGTCTTGGTTTCTATTAATTCGAAGTTAGCTAGTACAACTAAACGATGATTCAATGTTTGGACATAATATGGGTTTCTGAAACCATTATCAAGATAGTCTTGATAATATATGTCTAAAACTAGGAATCACAAGACGTGTAAGTTGTAGAGACCCATCCATCATGAATCTTAGCAAGCTAGTGGGAGCTGTAAGCGTCTTATGAGAGAAAGATCAAATGGTTTGATTTCTCATAAAGATGTATTTGAATCTTTTGTCTACTATGTTTACAAAAGATTAGTGGGAGTTAATAATATTCCTAAATTTGAACATATATATGATATATTAAGATTAGGAATTCTTCTTCGTTAAAGTAATGACTTTAAACATTCTATAATGATAGAATGTATATGGGAGACATAGTCTATATATATGGGATGGAAATCTATAATGATAGATTTCAGGATATAATTTGATTATATCAATCCCTAATGATAGACAAAAGATGTTAGGAAGTTTCTCATGTGATGATAAACTCCAATCAGAATGACAATTCTAGTGAGACTAGGAAGTTGCTCTTCTCAAAGGGAACGTAGCCTTTGACTCCCAAAGAAATAATGCGTAAATAGAATCCTTTATGTTCAAGCAGAAAGGTGATTTATGTATTTTGATATTGTATGAAAAACATTGATATGAGTTGTACCAAGAACGGTACAAGACGATATCAATGCAAGCCCAGGATCAGAACCATGGCAACTGTCAAGTGAGTCCTTATGTATTTAAGAAATACTAAAGGATAGATTCCTCAAGAATGAGGAAGAATTAAAGTAACGCAATGCAAGCGTAAAAGTATTAGATTATGAATCTAATATCGTATCCATCACTGGATGTCTCTTCATTTTGAATGAAGAGATAATTAGATATCTGTTTATTATGACTAAAGAGATATTTGGGTGGAAACATTAAAAGCAATGACTTTAGTGTGTTCCATCATGAATGCAAAATATATCGCCATATAGAAGTTTACAACAATGTTGTTTGGATGGGATAGTTCATTTATGAACTCTCCATTCGGTTCCAACCAGAAAGTGTCTCTAGTGTGCCGACACTACGACACTAATGGGGCGATAGCTCAAGCCAGGGAATCAAGGTCTCATCAAGATCCGAACTCAAATGAGAGACTGAACCACATGATTGAGAATCATGTATAATGGTGACGTCGTTATTCTCAAGGTTGCTTTTATGGATAACATATAGATATCCATTGTTTAGGCCTACTACTCAGCCATTTTTTAAATGACTACGGAAGAGGTATCATCACTGATGACCAAGCTGATTGGCTCTAGTGCAAGTGGGAGATTGTTGGAAATGTTCCCTAAAACCAATCATATGATGATACTTTACGGACATTTCACATGTTAAACTAATCTAGTTTAATATAAAGGGCAAAGATTATTGTTTTAAGCTGTCTCATATAAATGTTATATGCTTAAACGATAAGTCCAAGGAATATGTAATAGGGAGAATGTGATCTAAAGAAGTTAGATTCATGAGACCATTCTCTTTCGAATACATATCCTGAAAGTTCCTGAACATAGGATTGCCAATTGGGCATTGACAGTCCGTTAAGATCAGTACGTCCTATGTCTTCTCTAAGGGAGAGTGACTGGTCTCGAGTCAATGGTGTGACTAACACCAAGACAAGTACATAGGTGCTCAATAGAGAATGAGTCCACTGAACGCAATCAACGAGGAGTTCTCATACTCATGTCACATGAGAACTCCTGGTTGGGATAATGCAAAGTAGTCATTTGACATGAGGCATCATAGTTGTCTTGTGGTTAGGTCCTTGATCTTTGGCTATGTCAAAGTCACTCCATCAGAGGGTGTCCACGGCATAGTTGGGGTTAAGCCACTTAGCCATGGAGGCAAGTGAATGCGCAACAAGGGATCTCTAACCTTTAAACGTTGAGGGAGAATACTCTATGATATGATGAAGAATCTCTGGCCAGAGTATGAATGAGATTTAGGAAGTTGTTCCAAATCACATTCAAGGTAATCATATGAGTAAGAGAATCACATTGGATAGTAGACATGAATAAACTATCAAACCAAACAATGTGGTCAAGAGTATTGTATTAGAGAAAGACCGTATTGCATTGTAATCCCAAACTGAATAGGTTCTCCAACCTCTTCTGATTAGCTTGGGTACCCATGACATACTGCTAGGTGTCACTCATGGCTTGTGGAAGCCCTAAAGATGTATAATCACTAAAGGGAGAATTGAAAGTAAGTTTCAATTCACAATCGATTAGTAAGAGTTCTAATCGCCCACTGGCTCGCTAAAAGGAACCTAATGGTTTATTTATTTATGGCGAAGATTAATTAATAAGTTAATTAATCAAACGAATATGTTCGTTTTAGACCTCGGGTTAGTTTTGGGCCTCAAGGCCCAATGGGCTTCGAATCTCAAGCCCATTAACTTAAGTTGTATGACAACTTAATGAATAAACATTCAAGAAGGCCCAAACAGCCCAAAGCCCTAAGATGGCCGGCCATGTTGATAAAGGAGTGGGGTTTTGGACTTATTACAAGTTTGCCACTCCGATGAAGATAGGTATAAATTTGACTTTATAGCCTTTTCTTCATTAGGGTTTTCTAAGGATGAAAAGTGAGAATAATTCTCTCCTTTTCTCTCTAGGAGGCTGGCCCCCTTGGAGGGGATTAGCTAGCAATCCTTCCTCTTCCAAGGTCACTCACCTTCTTCCTTCACTATCCTTGGTGTCAAAAATTAGAGGTCTCCTACCTTGGGGACTTTTGGAGAATCAATTCTTCCATCCATATCCATGGAGGCAAGGAGCAAGGAGACAAAGGAAAGAAGGCCTTCACATGGGTGATTAACCTTTGCTAAGCAAAGAGGTGCTTCAAAGGTATAAAAGTTTCTCAACTCCTTTCTTTAAGATTTAAGTTGAGTCATGGTTCACTATAACTACTAGGCTTTGAATTTCATGGGTAATGTTTTGTTTTGAGTGCATACAAGCATGATTCTGCCTTTAATTGTTAATTGCATGCCATAGATGTTGCTCATATAAACATGTTTTTACTAATTTTCCTTCACTAACATGGCATGTTCAAATCGAGTATTGCCAATAACACAAGGAATTGTAAAACTACTTGGATCTTTGCATTTAGGGGGCAGTTTACGTTGCAAGATGGCTGAGACATTTTCACTCACATGCACCACCTCTTTCTCTTGAATTCGTTTCTTGGTTGTGCAAAGCTTCTTCAAAAGCTTAGCATACTTCGAAATTTGCTTTATTGCATCAAGGAGCGGGATATTGACTTGCACTTTCCTTTGTCTTTAGAACATCATTTTCATTCTCTTCACTCCTAGCTTGTAAGAACCTACGAAGGAAAGGCACATTTGATGGAATAATGTTAGAAGGAACCCAATTTCGACCCACCTTAGTTAAAGCGGACGGCATATGATGCTTAAGAGGCTGCGGCAAGGGTGGTTCTACCCTTGTCGTGGGCTTTGCTTGTTCCTCCTCTTCGACTTGCAACTTCTCGTCCTCTTGTTGGCTGGAATTGGATGGTTGGGGATCAGTTCCTACTTCTTTTCCACTTCTCAACATGATTACCTTGGCAGATTCAAAGCATCCCTTTGGATTCACAACGGTTGAACTAGGAAGTTTGCCTTGTTCTCTAAAGTGCCCAAGGAACTCTGAAATCTGCCCCATTTGCTTCTTCAATTCATCCACCTCCTTGGCTTGATTTTGCATCGCTTTGTTTTGATTTTCCTGTCCCTGAGACAAATTGGTAAGTAACTTAATAAGCGTATCATTATCCAAAGATATACCTGAATTGTTTTGGGCAGGTTGTTGTTGGGATTGTGTTGGTGCATATTGATTTGAATAGAGGCCCGAGGGTTGCTGCCTAAATCCTCCTTGTTGTTGGGTTTGTTGAGGTTCCTGCCATTTAAAATTCGGATGATCTCTCCGGCCTGGATTGTAAGTATTAGAGTACGGATCGTTCCTTGGCTGGTTTTGGCTTCTAAAACCCATGGCATTGGCAAATTCCCATCCACCATTCTCAATCAATTAAGGGCACTTCTCAGAGGAGTGTCATTGGATAGAACACACACCACACACACTTGGTCCTTGCATCCTCATCCCTTCGGCCATCTGAGACATAACAGAAGTAAGATTAGCTAATTGAAATTGAATGTCGGATATGGAACTTACCTCATTCAGTTGCTGCCGTGGGGTGTCCCTTTGCCCAATGCCTTCATATTGTTGTGCATTCAATGGACGGTTTGCAATTAGTGTCTTTCCTGCCATAGGTGTCTTGTCAACCAACGCACCTCATGCTGAAGCATCTAGCATTTGCCTTTCAATTGGAAGAAGGCCTTTATAGAAGTATTGAAGTAGAAGATTTTCTTTCATTTGATGTTGAGGACATGATGCAACAAGGCTTTTGAAACGCTCATAATACATTGGAAATGACTCTCCTTGGATTTGTTGGATTCCACCAATCTTCTTCCTCAAAAGAATGACTCTTGAAGTGGGGAATAACTTCTCTAAGAATGCCCTCTTCATGCTCTCCCAAGAAGTGACAGTTCCAGGGGCCAATTCAAATAACCAATCATTAGCCTTCTCTAGAAGAGAGAAGGGAAATACCTTCATCTTCAAAATGTTGCCATCGACATTGATTGGAGTCATGCTTGAACACACCACTTCGAACTCTTTCAAGTGCTTGTTTGGATCGTCCATGGACAACCCATGGAATTTGGGAATATGGTACAGCAAGCTAGACTTCAATTCAAACTCATCGGTCTTGTCTTGGGCAGCCCTAGGATATTGAATGCACAAAGGAACGGCATTGTCCTATCCCGAGGCAAAAAGCTCCTTGATTGTTTGATTGTCCGCTGCCATGACTTGTTCCTCCTCTTCTTCTTCGACAAACTCAGATTCAGAGATAGAACTAGATGGGCTAGGTTATGGCTCTTTCCTCTTCCTTCTCAAAGTTCGTTCAAAATCCTCGTCAAACTCCAAGATATGTGCTTGAATAGGTTGAGAACTTCGAGTCATAAACCCTCTTGTTGACAATTGTAGTAAAGATGCAAGTAGGGATCGTTCTAGACCAGGGATTAGGAGGGATTGCTAAAACACTTGAAACTGACTTAAAAACGTAAAACTAAGTTTAAAACACTAAACTAGACTCAAAGAATGCAAAACTAGAGTTTAATGACTCATAACAACTAAAATGACTCAAAACAGCACAAAACAATGAAATAGACTCAAAACAGACTCTAGGGATGAATTTGGACGAATTTGGAACTACGAAGACTCAAAACACTTAAAAACACAAAGTTGGGCATATTCTAACTAGTTTGACACTCCAAAGTAAAGGGAATTGGGTTTTTGACGAATTTAAAGTAAAACAAGCACATTATAAACTTAAACAGATTTTAGCACGAAATTGAGTTAATTGATGGATGATGGACTAGCTAGAGGGTTCTTCTCCACACATGACACACTTGCATACAAATCAATTTTTAGTTGTTCTTTCATTAAATCATGAAACTCAACACCCCAGATTAATTAGGTACGCTTAAATTAACCCTCAAGTTTTCCTTAAGTTGCTGAATTGGACGGGAAAACGCATACAACAATTCAAAAAATTCTCTAAAAGTCCCCTACATGAAAGCGCATAATAGAGATACAATCAAAGATCATGAAGCTTCATGAAAACTACAAGCACTGACGAGGCATTCTTAACTATGATGAGCATGATACTCCTGCCAAGAATTCACTTAACGTGATCGTTTATAAGCTACCTCCACTACACATGAATATAAGTTCATAATGATTAGGTGAAATTCCTTTATATTCTAGCATCAAATTCATGCATGAAAACTAAGCTTGCACTCATAATCAACATACAAGAATAAGTTATCAATCAAACAGTTAAGCAAATTGAATTCACAATTTATGAAATCACAACTGAAGGTAATCAATTCATATTGCAAGCATGTTCATGGCTTTGAATCTCCCCCCTAGCCACAAGGGGTTTAGTTCCTCATAATCGTAAAACAAAGGTAAACAGATTTATTCATTGAAAACAAAAGAAAGAAAACACCTAAACGCTCCAGCGATCCAAATTGAACAGTAAGCACGTCCAAGAACTTTCTTTCTTTTCCTTTGCTGCGGCACAAGGGATGGGTGATGGTTTAACTGGTTCTTTGTATGGAGGAATGGATGGAAGGCTGAATTGTTAGGGTTAGGATGAGTGGGTGGTGTGGAAAAAGGGTTTAAAGGAATGTGTATGGGAGAATGATGGATAGGTAGATAGGTGGATGGAAGGGATGCAGAGAGTGTGTTTAGGGACCTTGAATGGTGTGGCAAAAGCCTTATTTATAGGGCTAGGGTATTCAGAAAATAATAGGAAAGGTTTATAACTTAGCTAATTTGTCCTACAAGGAGTAAAAGTCAGAAATTAAAGAGAAAAGGAAAGGATAGGTGCGGCCGGATCTTTAGAGAAAGGGAAAGTGGTTTATGGCAGAAAATAGGAAAGGGAATTTGATGTTGGTTCAGAAATTAGGCAAGGAGAGGATCCCTTGTGCGACAAGGTTGTGGAGAAAAGGGAATGTAGGTTTAGGCTTCTTGATAGGAGCATATTTATGCGACTTGGTTAACTTATTTCCTTGCATTTAGGTTGTTAGTTCTTAGTTATTTTAGTATTTTAGGCTATTTTCGTGTGTTTGTAGGTTTAAAGGACTAAAGTGGCAAGAAAGTGCATTTTGGTGCCTTTTGCAGCAGTTTTGGGCATGGAATGGATAGCATATGCTTGGAGCAAAGTGGATGGACGAAATTGAAGATCTAAAGAGGCTAGGAATGCGTTTAAAAGAAGGAAGAATTAATTCAAGGAAGAAAAGGAATCCAACAAGAAGAAGGATTGACTAGTCAAACTTACCTTATTTTGACTTAGTCAACTCTTAATCCTAATCTATCAAGGTTCCAGCTGCAAATGAGTGTCCTAAGTACTTTAGGACACTTAACTATATGTTTCTCCTTTCCTAAACCCCTTGTCGCATATCTCCTTACCCTTTCTTCCAAAATCTGCCACATAATTGCCTTTCCCTTTCTCTCTAGGACCTGCCGCACCTTACTTACCCTTTTCCCCTTAGGATTCTAATTTGTTACCCTTTTTCTTGGAGGATTTGGAGTCCTAAATACATTCCTAATTCAGCTCAGCCGTGCTCCTTCCTTCCCCTATATAAAAGAGCCTTGCCGCACATCAAAGGGCTCCCTGGACCATTCTACACACTTTCTGCCGAAAATCCACCCTCCATCCTTCACCATAACTCACCTACATTCATTCACTACCACAAATCACCACTAAAACTCACCAGCATACCCTTGTACCACCGCAAAAGAGAAGAAGGAGGACCCTTGGAGTGCTTGCCATTCAAGATTGGATTGCTGGAACATTCTTAGGTGTTTTCATTCTTTTGTTTTCAATGTATAAATTTGTTTACCTTTGTTTTGCGATTATGAGGAGCTAAGCCCTTTTGGCTAGGTGGAATTTCAAAGCCATGAACATACCTGCAATATAAATTGATTACCTTCAGTTGTGATTTCATAAATTGTGAATGCAATTTGCTTAACTGCTTGATTGATAACTTATTCTTGTATGTTGATTAAGAGGGCCCGCTTAGTTTGCATGCATGAATTTGATGCTAGAATATAAGGGAGTTTCACCTAATAATTACAAACTTATATTTACAAGTAATGGAGGTCGCTTATAAACGATCACGTTAAGTGAATTCCTGGCAAGAGTATCATGCGTTCATAGTTACGAATGCCTTGTCAATGCTTATGATTTTCATAGAACTTAATGACCTCTGATATGTATCTCTATTATGCGTTCATGTAGGGGACTATTGAAGAATAATTTGGCTGCAGATGCGTTCATCCAATTCAATGACTTTAGGAAAATCTGATGGTTAATTTGTGCATTCACGATTAACTTGGGGCGTTGAGGTTCATGGTTTATTGAAAGAAACAACTGGAAATCGATTTGTATGCAAGTGTGTCGTGTGTGGAAAAGAACCCTCTAGCTAGCCCATCATCCATCAATTCACCCAATTTCGTCCAAGCTTTGTCTAAGTTTACAATCTGTTTGTTTTTACTTTAATTTCGTCAAAAACCCAATCCCCCTTACTTTCTTGTGTCAACTTAGTTAGAATCTGTCTAAACTTGTGTCTTTTAGTGTTTTGAGTCAAGCAAAGTTAGGAATTCGTCCAATTTCTCCCTAAAGTATGTTTTGAGTCTATTTGGTTGTTTTAAGCTGTTTTGAGTCTTTGAAGTTTGTTTTGAGTCTTGTGAGTCTTGTTAAGTGTTTTTAAGTTTGTTTTTGTGTTTTTAAGTCAGTTTAGAGTAGATTAGCAATCCATCCTAATCCCTGCCCTAGAACGATCCCTACTTGCATCTTTACTACAACTGTCAACAAAAGGGTTTAATTTGTGTGCTGTTTTATATCGCATCAAATTTTTGGCACCGTTGCCGGGGATTAACAACTTTGCTAATCCCCCTTCGTTTCCTTTGTCGTGTCTTTTGTTTTAGTTGCAGACTTTGTTTTTGTTTGTGTTTTTGTTTGTGTCTTTTACTTTTGATATTTGATTTAGTTTTAATTCTTTGATTTCAGGTACTAGAGTAGTAAGACATGGATTTTGCAAACATTCAAGCTCAATTGGCAAATCTTACTTCTCAATTATCACAGATTGCCGAAAGAACTTCAATGCACACTGCCCCTACATTTGATGTACCCTAATGGCAAGGACATCAAACTCATCAATTCACTGCGAATGGAGGTGCTTGGGGTTATGAAGGCCATAACCAATCAAGGGACAACATGTTTTCCAACACTTACAATTCTGATTAGAGAGATTATTTAGATTATATGTGGGAGGAACCTCAACAATTTCAACAAGGTGGATATTGGCAGCAACATAAGGAGTTCTATTCAAAACCTATGCAGCCACCATAGCCTCCCCCACAACAATTCCAATCGAATTCAAGTATGTCCATGAATTATGATGAAATTCTTGATGTACTAACTTCTTTGACGTAGGGCTCACGACAAGAAGAATATTTGCAGCCATTTGAGGAGTTCTATCCAAGGCAATACGCACCAACATAATCCCAACAACAACCTACCCAAAACAATTTAGGTGCATCTTTGTATAATGACACGTTGATTAAGTTACTTACCAATTTGTCTCAGGGACAAGAAAATCAAAACAAAGCAATGCAAATTCAAGACAAAAGGGTGGACCATTTGGAAAAGCAAATTGGATAGATAGCAGAATTCGTGGTATAAATTCAAGGACAAAGTGAACTCTCCAGCTGAACTATTGTCAATTCGAAGGGAGATTTTGAAATCGCTGAAGCTATCACTTTGGGAAGTGCTATGAAGGTTGGAGATGAACCCAAGACGTCCAAACCAAGCCAAAACATGGATGAACAGATGCTGCTGATCAAAGAGGAGGAAGAAGACACACCCACTACAAGGGAAGAACATCCATTACCGCATACCCCTAGTGCTTCTAAGCCATCCAATCAAGGTAAGTTGGGTTCAAATTCAGTTCAATCTAATGTTATTCCTCCAAATGTACCCTTCATTCGCAGGTTTTTGATTCCAAAGAATGAAGTGAGTGAAAAAGACATCGTGGAAGCCTTTCCAAAGGGGCAAAGTGATATCCCAATTCTTGATACACCAAATCAAAGTCCAGAATGTGTTGAATTTCTTAAAGAACCTTGTACACCAAGAAGAATGATTCAAGAGAAAGAAGTGGCTGAAGAATATGTAGAATGCATCAAAGAGGATGTTCATGAGACAACAAAGCCCAAAGAAGTTGAATTTTATGACACGGGACAAGTCACAACCATCATATTCAATCTGGCCAAGTGCAAAGTTCCTGAAACTTTCAAAGATGTGGTGTTTGTCATTGAGTTTGTGTTGGAGCAAGCAAGTAAATCATCTTCTCCAATTTCAATTTTGTTTTCTACTAACAGGTTGTTGATGATTCAGGCACCCACTCTAGAATTTAAACCATTGCCCGATCATTTCAAGTATCACCTTCCATTCAAAGATCAATTCCATGCCAAAGCCTCCAATGATGCTTAATTGGAGGTATTGTCTGGCTGCACAACGTTAAAGCAAGCACTTCTTGGGAGGCAACCCATGCATTCAACTAAGGAACAATGGAATTTTCACTCCACATCCAGATTTGCGTTCCTAAACCCTTCTCTTTACTACATTTATCTTTCCATGATTAGTTTGTTGTTTGTTTGTTTGCTTTGTGTGAGTTTATGCTTGAAACGTTGAGGACAATGTTTGATTTAAGTGTGGGGGGGGTAACAAAGTGTTTTTGATGCCAATTCGTGGGATTTTATCACCTATCACTTCTAAAGTTGTTTCTCACTGTTTTTCAAGTGTTTTTAGAATGTTTTGAGGTGTTTTTCTGTGTTTTGAAGTAAAAATACGAAAATTTGAAAAAAAATCAGTTTTTGATATGTTTTTAGAGTCGTTTTTGTGTGTTTGTGTCTTAGGTACCTTCCAACACAATGATGAGGATTTGGTTTTTTAATTACATGACTGTTAAAGAAAGTTACGAACATGGATGGAAGTTGATATGCTCTTGGTTTATGCTTAGTTGTAGTTGTTGTTTACGAATCCAAATTTGATCACAAAAGAATAAACTCAGTTTTTGTAACATGTTTGAAGGAAGGAACTCAAACTAACGCTACATCCCTGTGAGACTTGAGCTTATACCTTCTTTTGGAGAGTTATTAATCTGTGATTTTTGTTTTCTTAAGTCGTTGCATGATCTCATTATTCTTTGCTTGGTTGCTACTTAGAATGTGTTTTCATCATTATAGATCCAAATGCTAGAACTTATACCCGTTTCATTCAAAGCATGACATTGAATTGCATAACACATATCAAGATGAAGTTGTTTAGTTGCCACCAAAACCAAACAGCCGTACCCCTTTTTCATATATTTTGTAGGTTTAACCCTTTTTGAGCCTTGTTTAGCCTGTTTTCTTTGTTAACCACATTAACCTTACCTAGCCTAGTTTAGGATTGTCCATACCCTTGTTTCTAAAGGATAGTTAAGCATGACTTAAAATGAATTCCTTTTGATCAATATATGCATAAAAACAAGTGTGGGGGAAGGGATTTTCGTGCAAAAAGAAGAAGAAACAGAAAAGTTATGAAAAGAATGAAAAAGAGTTGAAAAATAAGTGAGAATAAGCTCACAAGTGTTGATTGTTGAAGAAAGGGTCCAAAACATTGAATCTGGCCCTAAAATGTGTAAATCTTCCCTTTTTGTTCAAAGTTGAGTGATACATTCAAAAGTCAATTCTAAGAGTGATTTCATTG
Organism: Heteromeles arbutifolia; assembly: GCA_024362995.1. NCBI lineage: Eukaryota > Viridiplantae > Streptophyta > Magnoliopsida > Rosales > Rosaceae > Heteromeles > Heteromeles arbutifolia. The sequence goes on along the minus strand of JANCRC010000013.1, from coordinate 17,733,361 downwards.
CTTTGCTTACTATTTCTTTAAGAACCTTTGTTTTTCCTTACCTTTCTTTGTTAGCCAATACCCTCAGCCCCGTTACAACCCTTACGCTTCTATCTTGATTGTTATGTGTTCAATATGTGGAGTTTGAAATTGGTATGAGCATATGGAATCCCTGGTTCTTGCATCTAAGTAGTAGCATTCCGTTCATGAGATCATATTCATTTATGCATTAATAACTCCAGAAAGTGCCTTCTTTGTTATAACATATGTGAGTGTTTAGTCTACATGTTTACATCAATCTTCTCACATATACCTAGTGTAGGGTGTGTAGTTAGAAAATCTGAGTTAAAATTGAGAGTATCTTGTAAGGAATTGAGCAAATTCTCTAAGGCATGTTACTACATTCAAAATGTTGTTTTAATTGATTAAATGTGAACTAGTGAATGGTGACTGTGATTAAGTACGTGCTTAACGGTAAGGATGGCTAAAATCTGTGTAAGTGATGATTTTTAATATGTCATGTGCATTGGAAATCCCTGAGGCAATTGTTGGAAGGTCTAGATTGTGTTTTGTTTCTTTTGTTTGTTTTGTTTTGCTCGAGGACTAGCAAAAGCTAAGTGTGGGGGTATTTGCAAGGAGCATATTTATGCGACTTGGTTAATTTATTTCCTTGCATTTAGGTTGTTAGTTCTTAGTTATTTTAGTATTTTAAGCTATTTTCGTGTGTTTGTAGGTTTAAATGACTAAAGTGGCAAGAAAGTGCATTTTGGTGCCTTTTGGAGCAGTTTTGGGCATGGAATGGGTAGCATATGCTTGGAGCAAAGTGGATGGCACTAAAGTGATTGTTTATACTGATCATGCAGCCTTGAAGTACTTACTAACGAAGAAGGAAGCAAAACCTAGGCTTATTCGTTGGATGCTTCTTCTTCAAGAGTTCGACATCGAAATCCGAGACAAGAAGGGAAGCGAGAATGTGGTGGCTGACCACTTGAGCCGAATGGTCCATGAAGAGCATGAGCATGCCGTGCCTATCCCAGAAACCTTCCCCGATGAGCAGCTGCTGTCCATTGAGGTAAGTGAACCTTGGTATGCTGATTTGGTGAATTACTTAGTGTCTAAACAAGTTCCAAGCACTCTCACCAAGCACCAAGGTGAAAAACTTCGAAAAGATGCACGATTCTATGTTTAGGATGATCCGTATTTGTGGAAGTATTGCTCTGATCAGATTTTGCGTAGATGTGTGCATGATTGTGAATTTCATTCAATTCTAAGATTTTGTCATACTTATGCTTGTGGTGGACATTTTGGTACCCAAAGAACGACTTTAAAAGTTCTTGAATGTGGATTTTATTGGCCCACTTTGTTTAAAGATGCTAGAACTTTTTGCTTAACCTGTGATCGTTGCCAAAGAATGGGAAGTATAGGTGCCAAAGACCAAATGTCGCAGCAACCCCTATCCTTTGTTGAAATTTTCGACGTTTGGGGTATTGATTTTATGGGTCCTTTCCCTCCATCTTATGGTTTCACTTATATCTTGCTAGCAGTTGATTATGTTTCAAAATGGGTGGAAGCAAAAGCCACCCGTACTAACGATTCTAAGGTTGTTGCAGATTTTGTGAAAACTAACAATTTTGCTAGGTTTGGAATGCCTAGAGTTCTCATCAGTGATGGAGGCTCCCATTTCTGTAATCGAACCATTGAAGCTTTGCTCAAGAAGTACAACGTTACGCGTAAGGTTTCAACACCTTATCATCCTCAAACCAATGGGCAAGCCGAGGTTTCGAATAGGGAGATCTAGCAAATACTAGAGAAAACCGTGGGGCCAACAAGGAGGGACTGGAGCTTGCGCTTGGATGATGCATTGTGGGCTTATTGTACGGCCTACAAAACTCCCTTGGGCATGTCACATTTTCAGCTCATCTATGGCAAGCCATGCCATTTGCCCGTCGAGTTAGAGCACAAAGCACATTGGGCTGTGAAGACCTTCAACTTGGATATAGATGCCGCAGGGGTGCATAGAAAGCTCCAATTGAATGAACTCGAGGAGATTAGGCACGAGGCTTACGAGAATGCCCGCATTTACAAGGACAAGACCAAGGCATATCATGACAAGATGCTTCGTACAAAGACATTCTCTAAGGGGCAGAAAGTGCTCCTCTTTGATTCTCGCCTTCGGTTATTCCCCGGTAAGTTACGTTCTAAGTGGATTGGACCCTTTGTTGTTACAAATGTTTTTCCTCATGGTGCAGTCCAAGTCCAAAGCTTAAAAACCGGACATGAGTTCAAGGTGAATGGGCATCGTTTGAAGCCCTATTACGACCTGTTTGAGGAGCATGTGGTGGAGGACCTACCCCTCCATGCCGTGGGCTCCAAGGAAGCTTGAAAGATGGTATTCGTCCGGCTGCAAGACGTTAAAGCAAGCGCTTCTTGGGAGGCAACCCATGCCAATGAAGAACACCTAGAATCGGCTCTACATCCAGATTTGCTTCCTTTCACCCTTTTTCCTTGTTGCCTTTATCTTTCTATGTTTATGTGTTGCTTGTTTGATTGTTTTTATGTTAGTTTATGTTTGAAACATTGAGGACAATGTTTGGTTTAAGTGTGGGGGGGGGGGGGGGTACACAAGTTGTTTTTGCATGATTTTCGTGAGATTTTATCACCTATCACTTCAAATGTTGTTTTCAGTGTTTTTAAGTGTTTTTAAGCTGTTTTGAAGTCCTTTTGTGTGTGTTGACATAAAAATCCGAAAATTTCAAAAAAAAAAAAGAGTTGTTTTTGTGTGTTTGTTTGTGTCTTAGGGTACCTTCCAACACAATGATGAGGATTCGGTTTTTAATTGCATGACTATTAAGGAACGTTATAAACATGGATGGATGTTTGAATTGCTCTTTGGTTTATGCTTGATTATGGTTATAGTTCATGAGTTCAAGTTTAATCAAAAAGGAAAAAAATCAGTTTTTGTAACATGCTTGAAGGAAGAATCTCCTACTAACGCTACAACCCTGAGAGACTTGAGCCTAAACGTTTTATTTTGAGTGTTAATAATCTGTGCATTTATTGTTTTCTAAAGTCGTTGCATGACCTCATCATTCTTTGCTTGGTTGCTACTTAGAAGGCGTTTCATCATTTAGTTCCAAATACTAGAACTCATACTCGTTTCATTCAAAGCATGATATTGAAATGCATAACACATAACAAGATGAAGTTGTGTAGTGAACCAGTGCCAAATAGCCTCATCCCTGTGCATTAAGTTTTTGTAGGATTAACCCCCGTTGAGCCTTGTTTAGCCTATGTTCTTTGTTAACCCATGTTTTCCCTACCTAGCCTAGATTAGGACCATCCTTACCCTTGTTCTTAAGGCGTAGTGAAGCATGACCTAGAGTGAATTCCCTTTGTTCGTTATTTGGAAGCAACCAAGTGTGGGGGAAGGGATTTTTGTACGTTCATGTGTGCCAAGGTATCAATGAGGCATGGGTGGAGAAAAAAAAAATGAAGGAAAAACAAGAAAAAAAAAAGAGAAAACAAAAGAAAAAATTCGTGGAAAAAAGAAGAAGAAAAAGAAAAAGTTGTGAAATGTGTGAAAAGAGTTGAAAAATAAGTGAGAATAAGCTCACAAGTGTTGGCTGTTGAAGAAAGGGTCAAAAAAGTTGAATTCGGCCCTAAGTATGTGTGATCTTCCCCTTTAGGTATTAAAGTTTGTGGCTGCGTTCAAAGGGAGTTCTAAGTGTCATATTCATTACTTTGCTCGCTATTGCTTTAAGAATGTTTGTTTTCCTTACATTTCTTTGTTAACCAATTCCCTTAGCCCCGTTTCAACCTTATACTTCTATCTTGAGTGTTGTGTGTTTCAATATGTGGAGTTTGGGATTGGTATGAGCATATGGTGTCCCTGGTTCTCGCATCTAAGTAGTAGCATTCCGTTCATGAGATCATATCTAAACATGCTTATTTCACTCCAGAAATTGCTTTCCTTGTTATAAACATATGTGAGTGTTTGTTTTCATGTTTACATCAATCTTCTCACACATAACTAGTATAGGGAGTGTAGTTAGAAAATCTGAGTGAAAATAAGAGTTTACCTAGTGAAGAATTGAGTGAATTCTCTAAGGCATGTTACTACATTCAAAACATTGTTTTAATTGGTTAAATGCGAGCTAATGAATGGTGACTGTGATTAAGTATGTACTAAAGTGTGGGGATGACAAAAATCTATGGTTATGATGATCTTGAATATGTCATGTGTGTTGGAAATCCCTGAGGTGAACGTTGGAAGGTCTAGTTTGTTTGTGTTTGTTTTGTTTTGTTTGTTTTGTTTTGCTCGAGGACTAGCAAAAGCTAAGTGTGGGGGAATTTGATAGGAGCATATTTATGCGACTTAGTTAGCTTGTTCTTGTGCTTTTATGTTGTTAGCTCTTAGTTATTTAGTCTTTTAAGCCAAATTCGTGTGTTTTCAGGTTCTAAGGACAAAGTATGCAAAAAGAAGCAATTTAGAGCATTCTAGAGCATTTTTGAGCCAAGATTGGATAGTGCAAGCATGGAGGCAAGTTGTTGGACGAGTTTGAAGAGAAAAAGGCTTGAAATCAGCCTCAAAACACACTTTCTAGAAGTCCTATCCTTTGTCCTACAAAAGTGGCGCCTCAAATCCTTCTAGAAGCTCCAAAATCTGCTACAAAACACATTCCTTCTAGAACCCTAAAAATCTGGCGCCTCCTTTCCTTCTAGAATCCTTTTCCCTTGCCTTGCAAGGCATTCCCTGCCCTTATCCTTTTATGCCGCACCTCTCAAGCCTTTTCCCTCTTGGATTCTGATTGTTAGGCCATTATCCTTGTGGATTTGGGTTCTACAAATCCTTTTCAGAAATTAATTGGGCCACAATTCCTTTTCCAAATTAAATGCCGAACCCTAGGGCCCTAATCCATTATTTCTGCTAAGTCCAAGTCCCAATCTGATTGACCTAGGGTTTTGAGGTGCCTATATATACATGTTTTAGGGTTTTGCCGCAGGGGAGCCAGCCAATCATCACAGAAATTCATTCATCTGCACACACCACCATTCTACACATTCAAAACACAATTCCAGCCATCTTCCAAGCCTTGCCGCAACCCCCATCCATCCTAAATCCATCTCTGACCCTTTCATACGTCCATACACACCCTAGAACCCTTGTGCCGCAACTAGTTGGGGAAGAAGAAGAACCTGTGCGCTTCATGCTTCCAGATTGGAGCGTTTTAGGTGTACTTCGTTCTTGTTTTCAATGTTTAATTCGTTATTACTTTCTGAACTTGCTGTAATCATGAGTGGCTAAACCCCTAATTAGTTAGGGGGAAGTTTGAAGCCATGAACATGCTTGAGATTTGAATTGATTTCTGCCAATTGTGATTTGATAAGTTATGATTGCAATTTAATTATCTGTTTTATTCATAACTGATCTGTGTATGTTTATTAAGGATACATACTTGGTTTTCATGCATGAATCAGATGCTAGAATATAAATGAGTTTCACCTAATCGTTACAAGTTTATATTCCTGAGTAGTGAAGGTTGATTGTCACAATCGCGTTAATTGAATTCTTGGCAACGTATCATGCATTCATAGTTACAATTGCCTCGTCAACACTTATGATTTTCATGAAACATAATGATCTCTAATTGTATCTCTATTATGCATTCATGTAGAGGACTTTTGGAGAATGATTTGAGTTGTTGCATGCATTCATCCAATTCAATGAGTTAAGGAAAATCTGAGGGTTAATTTGTGCATCACGGTTAATCTGGGGTGTTGAGCATCATAGTTTATTGAAAAGCAATTGGAAATCGATTCATATACAAGTGTGTCATGTGTGGAAAACGGACCTCTAACTAATCCATCCATCATCTAATTTCCTAAATTCGTTTTAGAATCTGTTTAGTTTCACAATTTGTTTGTTTGATTCAATTTCGTCAAAACCAAAACCCCCATTTACTTTCTTGTGTCAAAGTGTCTAAAATCTGTTTTGTTTGTGTTTTAGAGTGTTTTGAGTCAAGTCAAAACCCTAAATTCGTCCAAAGTTGTGTTTAAAGTCCAAAACTGCCCAAATTGTGTTTTTAGGCAGTTTTGGGTGTTTTTAGCTTGTTTTGAGTCTTTTGAGTTTGTTTTGAGTCCCTTGAGTCTTTCCAAACATTTTTAACTTTGTTTTTGTATTTTAAGTCAGTTTAGAGGTTTTAGCAAGCCCTCCTAATCCCCGGTTTAGAACGATCCCTACTTGCATTTATACTACAATTTGACAGCAAGAGGGTTTAATTTGAGTGCTTAACTTTTATCACATCAGGGGGTGATTGAGTTCTTCGTCCGGCTGCAACACGTTAAAGCAAGCGCATCTTGGGAGGCAACCCATGCATTCAACAAAGGAGGACCTAGGAATCACTCCAATTTCAGATTTACGTTCCTAAACTCTTCTCTTTGTTGTTGTTTCGTTTTTGCCAAGTTTAGTTTGTTTAGTTGCTGTTTGTTTGTTTACTTGTGATTTGTGTGAGTTTATGCTTGAAACAACAAAGTGTTTTTGATGCAAATTCGTGGGATTTTACCACCCATTACTTCAAGAGTTGTTTCAAGCTATTTTTAAGTGTTTTTAAGCTGTTTTGGTGTGTTTTAGTGTGTTTTGGCATAAAAATCCGAAAATCTCATAAAAATTTGAAAAATTGTTTTGAAAAACCCAAAAAAGAGTCGTTTGTGTGTGTTTGTTTGTGTCTTAGGGAACCTTCCAACACAATGATGAGGATTTGGTTTTTAATTGCATGGCTGTTAAAGAAAGTTATAACATGGATGAAAGTTTGATTTACTCTTTGTTTTATGCTTGGTTGTGGTTATAATTTTTGAATTCACATGCAATCTTAAAGGATAAAATCAGTTTTTGTAACATGCTTGAAGGAAGGAACTCGAATTAACGCTACAACCTTGTGAGACTTGAGCCTAAAACATTCTTTTGGAGAGTTATAATCTGTGCATTCCTGCTTTCTAAAGTCATTGCATGATCTCATTATTCTTTGCTTGGTTGCTACTTAGAAGGCGTTTCATCACTTAGTTCCAAACACTAGAACTCATGCCCGTTCCATTCAAAGCATGACATTGATTTGCATAACACACAATCAAGATGAAGTTAATTAGTGAAGCACCACAGCCACATAGCCAAACCTCTTTCTTCATTTGTTTTGTAGGTTTAAACCCCGTTGAGCCTTGTTTAGCCTATGTTTCTTTGTTAACCACATTATCCTCACCTAGCCTAGATTAGGACCATCCATACCCTTGTTCTTAAAGGATAGTGAAACATGAATTAGAATGAATTCCTTTTGATTGTCCTTTTGCAGAAAACAAGTGTGGGGGAAGGGATTTGTGTGTGTTTGTGTGCCAAGAAAAAGAAATTAGGCATGGGTTTGAGATAAAAAGAAAATTCGTGGAAAAAGAAAAAGAAAAAGAAAAAGTTGTGAAAAGAATGAAAAAGAGTTGAAAATTATATGAAAAAGAGTTCTAAAGTGTTGTTTGTTGAAGAAAGGGTCCAAAACATTGAATTCGGCCCTAAGAGTGTGTAAATCTTCCCTTTTTGTGTTTAAAGTGATTTCTGCATTCAAAAGTGAATTCTAAGTGTTGATTTCATTGCTTTGCTTGCTATTCTTTAAGAACCCTTGTTTTCCATATCCTTTCTTTCTTACCCAACACCTTTAGCCCCGTTACAACCCTTTAACTTTGATCTTGGGTGTTATGTGTTTCAATATGTGGAGTTTGGAATTGGTATGAGCATATGGTGTCACTGGTTCTTGCATCTAAGTAGTAGCATTCCATTCATGAGATCATATCTAAACAAGCTTATTAACTCCAGAAATTGCTTTCTTTGCTATAACATATGTGAGTGTTCGTTTTCATGTTTACATCAATCTTCTCACATATACCTAGTGTAGGGTGTGTAGTCAGAAATTTTGAGTGAAAATTGAGTGCATATTTTGTAAGGAATTGAGGGAATTCTCTAAGGCATGTTACTACATTCAAAATGTTGTTTTAATTGATTAAATGCGAGCTAGTGAACGGTGACCATGATTAAGTATGTGCTCAAGTGTTAAGTTGACTAAAATATGTGGGAATGATGATTTTTGACATGTCATGTGCATTGGAAATCCCTGAGGTGATTGTTGGAAGGTGTAGGTTGTGTTTTGTTTGTTTTGTTTTGTTTTGTTTTCTTTGTTTGTTTTGTTTTGCTCGAGGACTAGCAAAAGCTAAGTGTGGGGGTATTTGATAGGAGCATATTTAGGCGACTTAGTTGGCTTGTTCTTGTGCATTTATGTTGTGTTTTCTTAGTTATTTTAGTCTTTTAAGCCATTTTCGTGTGTTTTCAGGTTCTAAGGGCAAAGTATGCAAGAAAGTGCATTTTGGAGCTTTTTGGAGCAAAATTGGGCTTGGGATGGACATCACATGCTTGGAGCAAAAGGAATCGACGAAATTGAAGACTTGAAGAAGTTAGGATTCCTAATCAACGAAGGATTCCTAATCAAAGAAGGATTCCTAGAAGAACAAGGATTCCTACTTGAAGTAGGAAAGTTAAGCCAATGTTTCCTATTTTGGTTTGACCTTTCCTAATCCTAAATATTCCTAAGTTCCAGCAACATTGAAGGCCTCCAATACATTTTAGGACACAAAGTGAACTTCCCTTGCACCTAAAGAACTCTTGCCGCACCTTCCCTTGCTTTCCCCATCCCTACCGTGCAAGGCATCCCTTTATTACCCAAAATCTGGACCTAAAACAGAAAGGAAACCCTTTTGCCTTGCCTTGCAAGGCCTTGCCTTACCCTTTCCACCCTTGCTGCACCTATTTGCCCAATTCCCTTAGGATTCTGACTTTAATTCCTATTTCCCTTAAGGTTTTGATTTAATTTCTGTTTCCTAAATTGTTCCCTAGCTTTATTACCCTAATTCCTTAAATAAACCTTCCTTGTGCCGCACAAAAGAGATCCATTCACTCACCCAATCATTCATTCACGCCAGAAACCATCCCAACACCCTTGCCGCAACTTCCTTTCACCCTAAACACATTCCTGACCCCAAAACACATCCCATACACTTCACCCACCTTTGTGCCGCAGCAAGGAGGAAGAAGGAAGGACTCTTGGATGTTCAAGCTTGATTGTTGGAGCGTTCTAGGTGTAATTCGTTCTATGTTTACAATGTTTAATTTCTTTTCCTTTTGTTTTGCTGTGAACATGAGGAACTAAACCCCTCTCGACTAGGGGTGATATCAAAGCCATGATTATGTGTGCAATTTGAGTTGATAAATTCCAGTTATGAATTCTTGAATCGTGAATGCAATTGGCTTAACTGTTTGATTAAGAACTTATTTGTGTTTGTTGATTGAGGGTCGACACTTAATTGGCATGCATAAATATGATGCTAGAGTATAAGGGAGTTTCACATAATCGTTACAAACTTATATTCATATGTAGTGAAGGTTGCTAGTCACAATCGCGTTAAGTTCAATTCCTAGCACGAGTATCATGATGTCATAGTTACAAGTGCTTTGTCAATGCTTATGATTTTCATTGAACGTAATGATCTTTGATTGTATCTCTATTATGATGTCATGTAGGGGACTTTTGAAGAATGCTTTGGGTTGTCGAATGATGTCATCCAATCCAATAATACAAGGAAAATCTGAGGGTTAATTAGTGGTGTCACGGTTAATTTGGGGCATTGTCGTTCATGATTCAATGAAGGAGTAACTGGAAATCGAGTCGTTTGCATACATGTCACGTGTGGAGAAAGAGCCTCCAGCTAGCCCGTCATCCATATTGTACCAAAATCGTCCAAAATCTGTTTTAGTTTATAATCTGTTTTCTTAAGTTTAAATTCGTCCAAAACAAAACCCCCCTTTACTTTCTTGTTTCAAAGTGTTTAAAATCTGTTTTGTTTGTGTTTTTAAGTGTCTTGAGTCAAGTTACAACCCAAATTCGTCCAAATTTGTGTTTAGAGTCCAAAACTGCCCAGTTTGTGTTTTTAGGCAGTTTTGAGTGTTTTTAGCCTGTTTTGAGTCTTGTGAACCTGTTTTGAGTCTTTTAAGTCTAGTCTAGTGTTTTAAACAATGTTTTTACGTTTTTGAGTCAGTTTAGAGGTTTTAGCAAGCCCTCCTAATCCCCGGTCTAGAACGATCCCTACTTATTCATATACTACAATTGTCAAAAGAGGGTTTAATTTGTGTGCTTGTTTTACATTGCATCATGTTTTCAGGTCCAATTGGCAAAGTTGGCAAAAAGATGCAATTTGGAGCATTTTAGAGCAGTTTTGGGCTTGGAATGGATATCACAAGATTGGAGCAAGATGTATGGACAAATTTGAATTTCAAGAGAGGCTAGGAATGTGCAAAAGAGTTGAAGAAATAAATCCAAGTCAAAGAAGATAAGGAATCAGCTACAAAGAAGGAGAATTATCCAAAACCATATCTTATCCAACCTTATCTTATCCAAACTAACCTTATCTTACCTTATCTTATCTTATCCTATCCTAATCTTATCCTACCTTAATTCCAGCTACAAGGGGGGCTACTTTTCATATTAGGATGCCTAAAACCTGTTTTTAGGAAGCCTTTTTGTTCTAGAAACATGCCACAACACTCCTTTCTAGAAGCCCTAAAAATCTGACGCCCCAACCTTTCTAGATGGCCTTTTCCTTGTTGGTTTGGAGTCCTAAATCCTTTTCCTTTACAACCTAGGCCAAGTAATTCCTAGGCCTATAAATACAAGTTTATGCTGCACCATTCAGACCACCACCCTCTACCATAACTCACCTACATCCATCCACCACACACTCTTGTGCCCCAGCTTTGCAAAAGAAGGAAGGAAGAAATCTGGAGCGTTTCTAGGTGTATTCTATCCTTTGTTTTTAATGTTTAATTTAAGTTTTCTTTGTTTGCTTGTGAACATGAGGAACTAATTTCTTTATAGTTAGAGGTGAATTTGAAGCCATGATTATATGTTATATATGAATTGATTACGTCCAGTTATTGTTTCTTAAGACTAGAATGTGATTTGCTTAACTGAGTTATTAAAACTTGTTTGTGTGTGTTAATTGGGGGTCGACACTTAATTTGCATGCATGAATTTGATGCTAGAGTATAAGGGAGTTTCACCTAATCGTTATGTACTTATATTCACAAGTAGTAAAGGTTGCTAGTCACAATCATGTTAAGTAAGTCCTAGGCAAGAGTATCATGCTGTCATAGTTACAAATGCCTCGTCAACACTTATGATTTTCAAAGAACGTAATGACCTTTGATATGTTTTCTATCATGCTGTCATAGTTAGGAGACTTGAAAAGGGTAATTTGGTTGTAATGCGTCTTCCATTCAATTCAATGAACTAAGGAAAATCTGATGGTTAATTTATGCTGTCACGGTTAACTTGGGGTGTTGTCATTCATGTCTAAAGGAATAATAACTGGAAATTGGTTCGTATGCATATGTTCATGTGTGGAGAAGGACCCTCTAACTAGCCTTTCACCCTTCTTAATTCATCAAATTCGTTTTCTATAAAGTATTTTATGCAAAGTTTCTGTTTTAAGTTTTAAATTCGCCAAAAACAAACCCCCTTTCATTTAATCTTGTTTTTAGAGTCAAAACCTGTTTTCTTTTAGTTGTTTGAGTCTTTTAAGTTCTATTTTCGTCAAAATCGCTTGTTAGGTCTAGAATTGGGTGTTTTTTATTGTTTCTTGCTGTTTTTAGTGTTTTTCACCCCTGAATTCACCTTCACCTCTCTTTAATTTACTTTGTTTGCTGGAATCTTCTTAGTTTTGATAAATTCGTCTAAAAACCCCCTCAGTTCTTATTTGTGTTTTAGTTTACTTAAATTCGTCCAAATCTGTCTCCTTTTAGTGTTTTGAGTCTTACTAGTCTAAAATTCATCCAATTCACTTCCTAGTACCTGTTTTGAGTCTGTTTAAATTAGTTTTGCTGTTTTGAGTCAAATTGGTCAGTTTTGAGTTGTTTAGAGTCTAGTTTAGTGTCTTAGAGTTTAATTTGTGTAGATTAGCATGATAGGAGCATATTTATGCGACTTAGTTAGCATGTTTTCATGCATTTACGTTGTTAGTTCTTAGTTAATTTTGTATTTTAAGCTATTTTCGTGTGTTTGTAGGTTCAAAGTGTCAAGATGGCAAAAAGAAGCAATTTGGAGCATTCTAGAGCATTTTTGGGCCAAGATTGGGTAGTGCAAGGATGGAGGCAAGTTGATGGACGAAATTGAAGATATAAAGGCTTGAAATCAGCTAAGAAGATGGAAGAAAGAAGTCAAAGATAAAGAAGATAAGGAATGAGCTCAAAAAAAGGAGAATTATCCAAAACATTATCCAAAACAACCTTATCTTACCTTATCTTATCCTAATCTTATCCTAACCTGTTTTCTTCAGTTTAGGGGACTTAAAACCTGATTTCTAGAAGTCCTATCCCTTGTCCTACAAAAGTGGCGCCCCAAACTCTTCTAGAAACCCCAAAATCTGCCACAAAACACATTCTTTCAAGAACCCTATAAATCTGGCGTCTCCCTCCTTTCTAGAAGGCCTTTGCCTTGCCTTGCACTCAATTCCCTGCCTTATCCAAGCTATGCCGTGCATCCCTATCCCTTTCCCTCTCAGATTCTGATTTGTTAGCCTACTTTCTTGTGGATTTGGGTTATACAAATCCTTCTCAGAAATCAATTGGGTCATAATCCTTTTTCCTACATATTCTGCCGCACCTAGGGTCCTAATCCCTTGCTTATGCTGAGTCCAAGTCCTAAACTAATTCCCCTAGGGTTTGCCAAGCTATATATACATATTTCCAAGCCTTGCCGCAGACCACCACCCATCCATACGAATTCTACACCCCCATATACATTCAGAAATCCATATTTTGCTGCAGAGAAGGGAAGACAAGGCCTTGCCGCGGCTTCCATTGGAGAAGGAGGAGTTCTTTCTTCTCTTGTTTCGTTTCTATGTTTAATTTAATTTTTTTTTCAATTATGTTGAACATGTGGAACTAATTTCGTTTTAGTTAGAGGTGGATTCAAAGCCATGGACATATGTTTGATATGAATTGATTACCTTCAGTTATTGTTTCATAAATTGTGAATGTGATTTACTTATCTGTTTTAGGAAGAACTTGTTCTTGTGTGTTGATTAAGGAGGCCTACTTAGTTTACATGCATGAATTTGATGCTAGGATATAAGGGAATTTCACCTAATCGTTAGGAACTTATATTCACAAGTAGTGAAGGTTGCTGGTCACAATCGTGTTAAGTAAATTCCTGGCATAAGTATCATGCAATTCATAGTTACGAGTGCCTTGTCAATGCTTATGATTTTCAAAGAACTTAATGATCTTAGCTTGTATCTCTATTATGCAATTCATGTAGGGAACTTGTGGGGAATGTTTTGAGTTGTCGTATGCAATCATCCAATTCAATAAAATTAGGGAAATCTGAGGGTTAATTAGTGCAATTCACGGTTAATCTGGGGCGTTGAGAATTCATAGTTTATTGAAAAGCAACTGGAAATCGTCTTGTATGCAAGTATGTCATGTGTGGAGAAGAACCTCCTAGCTATCCCATCATCCATAGTTTTCACCCAATTTCGTGCAGATTTCATTAGTACTTTAAGTTTCTTGTTTTGTTTTCAAATTCGTCAAAACCCAATCCCCCCTTTACTTTGTTGAGTCATATTAGTTAGAAACTGTTTTAGTTTGTGTTTTTGAGTGTTTTGAGTCAAGTTAAAACTTATTTTCGTCCAAAATTGTGTTTAGAGTCCAAAACAGCCAGTTTGTGTTTTTAAGGCAGTTTTGAGTGTTTGTTTGCTGTTTTGAGTCTTTTGGTTTGTTTCAGTGTTTTAGAGTTTAGTTTTGCATTCTTTGAGTCTAATTTAGTGTTTTAACTTTTTGAGTCAGTTTTCGAGTGATTTAGCAATCCCTCCTAATCCCCGGCCTAGAACGATCCCTTCTTACATACTTTGCTACAACTGATAAAAAGAGGGTTTAATTTGTGTGCTTATATATTTCGCATCATAGCATCCCTTCTAATCCCCGGCCTAAAATGATCCCTACTTTCATATACTACGTCGATAGGGTTTTAATTTGAGTGTCAAGTAATTGTCACATCAAAGGCACTCGTAACTATGAATTGCATGATACTTATGCCAGGAATTTACTTAACACGATTGTGACTAGCAACCTTCACTACTTATGAATATAAGTTCATAACGATTAGGTGAAACTCCCTTATATCCTAGCATCAGATTTATGCATGAAAATTAAGCGTGCACTCTCAATCAACACACACAAATCAGTTTTAATTCAACAGATAAGTAAATTGAATTCACAACTTATGAATCACAACTGGATGTAATCAAATCATATTGCAAGCATATTCATGGCTTTGAATAGCCCCCTAGCCAAAAGGGCTTAGTTCCTCATGTTCACAGCAAAACAAAGAGAAATTAAATTAAACATTGAAAACAAAGATAGATTACACCTAGAAACGTTCCAGCAATCCAACATCTTGAATGGCTAGGCACGGCTTCAAGTTAATCCTCTCCTTCTTCCTTTGTAAAGCTGCGGCACAAGGGGTTAAGGTGTGTAGAATGGGTGGTGATTGGTGGTAGAGGATGGATAGGTAGATAGGTGGATGGAAGGTGGATTTTCGTCAGAAAGTGTGTAGAGAGATTTAAATGGTGCAACAAGCTTTATTTAAAGGGCTAGGGTACTCAGAAAATAATAGGAAAGGTTCAATACTTAGCTATTTTGGTTCCACAATTTAATAGGTAAGAAAGAATCAGAAAATCAAAGAGAAATAGGAATGTGAAATTCGGCAGAATTGTATAGGAGAAAAAAGGAATGTGTTCAGAAAATAGGAAAGAGAGGCCTCCCCTTGTGCAGCAAGGCTAGGTACTAAAGGGGAAAGTGTTTTCATGACAGAAAATAGGAAAGGCACTCTCCCTTGCACGGCAAGGAAGAGGAAAAGTCAAGGGAGGTGCGGCAAAGGGTAGGAAGGTGCAAGGAAGGTTCAATATGTGTCCTAAAATGCATAGGAGGTCTTCATTGTTGCTGGAACTTAGGGACATTTAGGATTAGGAAAGGTCAAACCAAAATAGGAAACCTTGGCTTAACTTTCTGATAGGAGCATATTTATGCGACTTAGTTAGTGTGTTTTCTTGCATTTACTTAGTTATTTGTTGCTGATTATAGTGTCTTAAGTCATTTTCGTGTGTTTATAGGTCCAAGAAGCAAAGTAGGCAAAAAGATGCAATTTGGAGCATTTTAGAGCAGTTTTGGGCTTGGAATGGATATCACAAGATTGGAGCAGGATGGATGGACGAATTTGAAGTTCAAGAGAGGATAGGAATGTGCAAAAGAGTTGAAGAAATAAATCCAAGTCAAAGAAGATAAGGAATCAGCTACAAAGAAGGAGAATTATCCAAAACATTATCCAAACTACCTTATCTTATCCTTATCTTATCCAAACCTTATCTTATCTTACTTTATCTTATCCTATCCTAATCCTTTCCTAACCTAATTCCTATTGCAAAAGGGATTCAATTTCAGTTCAGGAGACCTAAAAACCTGATTTCTAGGAACCTTATCCCCTCCTACAAAGGTGCCGCACCTATCCCCTTCTAGAAACCCCAAAATCAGCCAAATAACACCCTTTCTAGAAGTCCCTAAAAAGGTGGCGCCCCAAGCCTTCTAGATGCATGATCCAGCCGCACCTTTCTCCTAAATCCCTTTGGTTTTTGACCTTCTAGATGTCCTATTTCCTGCTAGGATCACATAAACCTTTTCCCCTTAGGATTGTGATTTTATTTTCCTACACAAACTACATTTTGTAATCCTTTTCCTACATAACTTGTTGGTGCCGCACCCTCTCCCTATATATACATATTTTCTGCACCATTCAACACACCACCCTCTACCATAACTCACCTACATCCATCCACCACACACTCATTGTGCCGCAGCTTTGCAAAGGGAGGAAGGAAGAAATCTGGAGCGTTTTTAGGTGTATTCTATCCTTTGTTTTCAATGTTTAAATTTAATTGTCTTTGTTTATTTGCGATCATGAGGAACTAAACCCCTTCTTAGCTAGGGGGGAATTCGAAGCCATGGACATATGTTTTATATGAATTGATTTCCTCCAGTTATGATTTCATGAATAGTGAATGTGGTTTACTTATCTGTTTTATTGAGAACTTGTTCTTGTGTGTTGATTAAGGAGGCCTACTTAGTTTGCATGCATGAATTTGATGCTAAAATATAAGGGAGTTTCACCTAATCGTTACAAACTTATATTTACAAGTAGTGGAGGTTGCTAGTCACGATCGCGTTAAGTAAATTCTTGGCAGGAGTGTCATGCTTTTCATAGTCACGAATGTCATGTCAATGCTTATGATTTTCACAAAGCTTAATGATCTTTGTTTCGTGTCTCTGTCATGCTTTTCATAGTTAGGGAGCTTAATAAAGAATGATTTGGGTTGTCGTATGCTTTTCATCCAATTCAATGAGTCTAGGGAAATCTGAGAATTAATTAGTTCTACACAATTAATTTGGGGCATTGTCATTCATGGTTTGTTGAAAGAATAGCTGGAAATCGATTTATATGCATATGTTCATGTGTGGAGAAGGGCCCTCTAACTAGCCTTTCACCCTTTTCAATCCACCAAATTCGTTTTCTATAAAGTATTTTATGCAAAGTTTCTGTTTTAGTTTTAAATTCGTCGAAAACAATCCCCCTTTCATTTAATCTTGTTTTTAGAGTCAAAACCTGTTTTCTTTTAGTTGTTTGAGTCTTTTAAGTTCTATTTTCGTCAAAACCAATTGTTCGGTCTAGATTTGAGTCTTTTTTATTATTTCTTTCTGTTTTTAGTGTTTTAAGCTTGTTTTGAGTGTCTAGAGTCCAGAAACTATCTAGTTTGAGTTCTATTTGCTGTTTTGAGTCTAGTTTAGTGTTTTAGAGTTTAATTAGTGTAGATTAGCATCCTTTCTAATCCCCGGCTAGAACGATCCTTACTTACACATACTACATTGATAGGGTTTAAATTTGAGTGCAATTTAATTTCACATCACTTTCCTACTTCAAGTAGGAATCCTTGTTTGAGTAGGAATCCTTGTTCAACTAGGAATCCTCCTTTGAATAGGAATCCTTCGTTGATTAGGAATTCTTTGTTGATTAGGAATCCTTCGTTGATTAGGAATCCTAACATCTTCAATACTTCAATTTCATCCATTCCTTTTGCTCCAAGCATGTGATATCCATTACAAGCCCAAAACTGCTCCAAAAGGCACCAAAATGCACTTTCTTGCTCCTATAGCCCTTAGAACCTGAAAACCCACGAAAATGGCTTAAAAGACTAAAATAACTAAGAACTAACAACCTAAATGCAAGGAAACAAGCTAACTAAGTGATGTAAATATGCTCCTATCATATGTCATGTGTGGAGAAGAACCTCCTAGCTAGTCCATCATCCATAGTTTCATCCAAATTCGTGCAGATTTCATTAGTTCTTTACTTTATCTGTTTTGTTTTCAAATTCGTCAAAACCCAATCCCCATTTACTTTGTTGAGTCATATTTGTTAGAAACTGATTTAGTTTGTGTTTTTAAGTGTTTTGAGTCAAGTCAAAACTTATTTTCGTCCAAACATACTCTTAGTGGCAGATCTGAGTCTTTTAGCTTGTTTTGAGTCTTTTGAGTTGTTTTAGTGTCTTAGAGTCTAGTTTTGCATTCTTTGAGTCTAGTTTAGTGTTTTTAACTTAGTTTTACGTTTTTGAGTCAGTTCAAAGTGTTTTAGCAATCCCTCCTAATCCCTGGTCTAGAACGATCCCTACTTGCATCTATACTACAATTGTCAACAAGAGGGGTGTAATTTGTGTGCTTATATATTTCGCATCATTGTCATTGATGTAATAAAAAATAAAGGGCAGAAACATTCAGCACCAATCAAGAAGGATGCATTTCGAACCACCAACGATGAGGGAATTGGAGTGAAGCACAAGGATTGCACGGCCACAACCCTAAAACCCCCAAATCTGGCCGAGAGCACCCCACATGCATTTGTTGATAGTCCTGCCACTTCATTGCAGTACATTGGTAAGCCATCTATTCAAATTTCGATTCCAATTTCAACTAATAGGATGTTACCTTGTATGGTGGAGGTCCCCAATCGAATACAAGCTGGTGGGAATGATTACATTGACTTTAGGATGCTCAACACCCCAATCAGGAAAGATTACTATCCCCTTCCATTCATAGAGCCCATGTATGAGTATTTTGAGGAGCATGTCGTGGACAATGTACCCCTCCATGTCGTTGGCCCTATTCAAGCTTAAAAGAAGGTATCTTCCGGCTGGAAGACGTTAAAGCAAGCGCTTCTTGGGAGGCAACCCATGTGTTCAAACGAGGACGAGATGGAATTCTAGCTCCAAACACCAGATTTGCGTTCTTTAACCTTCTCTTTACTAGGGATGGCAATTCTAACCGTTAAATCCGATAACCGTGGATAACCGTCCGAATGGATTGGATTTGGATATGAAAATTCGGGTATGGTTTGGATATGGGGAAAAACCGTTTATATTATTCGGTTATGGTTTTGGATATGGTTATAGAGGTCCCCAAACCGTATCCATAACCGAATCCGATCCGATTAGTAAATAATATAATTTATATATAATATAATAGTATAATATATATATATATATTTGTATATCTATTATTTACCAAACCATTACCTTGAGAATACAAAAGTTGCATTTTGTAGGAAAGTAAAATTTTGAATCAAAATCAATGCAAACTCAATGGTGCTTATAGGACATAACAAAGACAAGCCAACATCATCAGTGTTTTAATTTTTATACTCAATAAGATCCATTCATTGGATCATTTTATACATCAAATGTTTAATGACGAAATTGATATCTACTAACTTATAATTTCTCAATTGAACGAATATATTTTTTGTATTGACAAAGATGGATATACCCGTTAACCGATGAGGAATCCGTTACCCGGTGGGTATGGTTACGGATAATACCCGATGGTTAATTTGCAGTTATGGATATGGTTATTTTTGGTGGTTATGGGGATGGATATAGCATTTCCGTCTCCAAACCGAACCGTTGCCATCCCTACTCTTTACTGCTTTTACTTTGCCATATTTGTCATGCTTGTAGTTGTGTTGTTTGCTTGCTTATGTGTGAGTTTATGTCTAAAACATTGAGGACAATGTTTGGTTTATGTGTGGGGGGGTAAACAAAGTGTTTTTCATGAAAATTCGTAGGATTTTGTCACCCATCACTTCTAAAGTTGTTTCTCACTGTTTTTAAGAGTGTTTAGTG
Source organism: Heteromeles arbutifolia (assembly GCA_024362995.1). Classification (NCBI taxonomy): domain Eukaryota; kingdom Viridiplantae; phylum Streptophyta; class Magnoliopsida; order Rosales; family Rosaceae; genus Heteromeles; species Heteromeles arbutifolia. Next base: position 17,714,017 of record JANCRC010000013.1, on the reverse strand, counting down.
TGTTTTAAAGTGTTTTTATGTGTCTTGAGCAGAAAATCAGAAAAAGAAAGAAAAAATTGAAAAAAGTTTGAAAAATACAAAAAGAGTCGTTTTTGTGTGTTTGTTTGTCTTAGGGTACCTTCCAACACAATGATGAGGATTTGGTTTTTAATTGCATGACTGTTAAAGAAAGTTATAAGCATGGATAGAAGTTTGATATGCTCTTTGGTTTATGCTTAATTGTAGTTGTTGTTTACGAATTCACATGTAATCACAAAGAAAAAAAATCAGTTTTTGTAACATGCTTGAAGGAAGTAACTCAAAATAACGCTACAACCCTGAGAGACTTGAGCCTAAACGTTTATTTGGAGAGTTATTAATCTTGACATTCTTGTTTTCTAAAGTCGTTGCATGATCTCATAATTCTTTGCTTGGTTGCTACTTCGAATGCGTTTCATCATTTAGTTCCAAATACTAGAACTCATGTCCGTTTCATTCAAAGCATGAAATTGATTAGCATAACAAATAACAAGATGAAGTTGTTTAGTTTAAACCAAAGCCAAAAAGCCTTCACCCTTTGCAAATGTATTGTAGGTTTAACCCCGTTGAGACTTGTTTAGCCTAATTTTCTTTGTTAGCCACATTATCCTTACCTAGCCTAGAATAGGACTACCCATACCCTTGTTCTTAAAGGATAGTGAAGCATGACTTAGAGGGAATTCCTTTTGATCGATATTATGCAGAAAAACAAGTGTGGGGGAAGGTTTTGTGTGCCAAAGAGAAAGGGCACGAAAAAAAGAAAAAAAAAGAAAAGAAAAGAAAAACGTGAAAAGAAAAGAAAAGAAAGAAAAAGAGTTGAGAAACAAGTTAGAATGAGCTCACAAGTGTTGGTTGTTGAAGAAATGGTCCAAAAGATTGAATCTGGCCCTAAAAGTTGTATGAAGCTTCCATTTGTGTTCAAAGTTGGTTGCTGCATTCAAAAGTGAATTCTAAGTGTTGATTTCATTGCTTTGCCTGCTATTGCTTTAAGAACGTTTGTTTTCCTTACCTTTCTTTGTTAGCCAAAACCCCTAGCCCCGTTACGACCCTATACTTCTATCTTGAGTGTTGTGTGTTTCAATATGTGGAGTTTGGGATTGGTATGAGCATATGGTATCCCTGGTTCTCGCGGCTAAGTGCATTCCATTCATGAGATCATATCTATACATGCTTAATAATTCCAGAAAGTGCCTTCTTTGTTATGACATATGTGAGTACTAGTTTTCTTGTTTACATCAATCTTCTCACATATACCTAGTGTAGGGTGTGTAGTTAGAAATTCTGTGTGAAAATAGAGTGTATATTTTGTGAGGAATTGAGGGATTCTCTAAGGCATGTTACTAGATTCAAAACATTGTTTTAATTGATTAAATGCGAGCTAGTAAGTGATGACTATGATTACATATGTGCTTGAGAGTAGGGATGGCTAAAATCTATGTAGGTAGTGATTTTTAGCATGTTATGTACCATTGGAAACCCCTGAGGCGAATGTTGGAAGGTTTAGGAAGTTTTGTTTGTTTTGTTTTGCTCGAGGACCAGCAAAAGCTAAGTGTGGGGGAATTTGATAGGAGCATATTTATGCGACTTAGTTAGCTTGTTTCCTTGCATTTACTTAGTTAGTTTATGTTTATTATAGTGTTTTAAGCTATTTTCGTGTGTTTGTAGGTCCAATTGGCAAAGTTGGCAAGAAAGTGCATTTTAGAGCATTTTGGAGCAATTTTGGGCTGAAATGGATTGCATCCATATGGAGCACAAGGAATGGACGAATTTGAAGTTCAAATGAGGCTAGGAATGTGTTTAAAAGTTGGACAAACAAATTGAAGTCAAAGAAGATAAGGAATTAAGGAATAAAGGCCTAGGGTGCGACATTTAATTTGGAAAAGGAATTGTGGTCCAATTAATTTCTGAAAAGGATTTGTAGAACCCAAATGCACAAGGAAAAGGGCCTAACAAATCAGAATCCAAGAGGGAAAGGGCTTGAGAGGTGCGGCACAATAGGATAAGGGCAAGGGAATGCCTTGCAAGGCAAGGAAAAATGATTCTAGAAGGGAAGGAGGCGCCAGATTTTTAGGGTTCTAGAAGGAATGTGTTTTATGACAGATTTTGGGACTTCTAGAAGGGTTTGGGGGGCCACTTTTGTAGGACAAGGGATAGAACTTCTAGAAAGAGTGTTTTCTGGCTAATTTCAAGCCTTTTTGTCTTCAAATTCGTCCATCAACTTGCCTCCATGCTTACACTACTCAATCTTGGCCCAAAAATGCTCTAGAATGCTCCAAATCGCTTCTTCTTGCCATTTTGACACTTAGAACCTACAAACACACAAAAATAGCTCAAAATATAAAATTAACTAAGAACTAAGGACGTTAATGCATGAAAACAAGCTAACTAAGTCGCATAAATATGCTTCTATCAAATTCCCCCACACTTAGGTTTTGCTAGTCCTCAAGCAAAGCGAAACAAAACAAACACCAAACAAAGTAGACCTTCCAACGTTCACCTCAGGGATTTCCAACACACATGACATATTCAATATCATCATAACCATAGATTTTAGTCATCCCCACCCTTTAGTACATACTTAATCACAGTCACCATTCATTAGCTCGCATTTAACCAATTAAAACAATGTTTTGAATGTAGTAACATGCCTTAGAGAATTCACTCAATTCCTCACTAGGTACACTCTTATTTTCACCCAGATTTTCTAACTACACTCCCTATACTAGTTATATGTGAGAAGATTGATGTAAGCATGAAAACGAACACTCACATATGTTTATAACAAAGAAAGCAATTTCTGGAGTTAAATAGCATGTTTAGATATGGTCTCATGAATGGAATGCTACTACTTAGATGCGAGAACCAGGGACACCATATGCTCATACCAATCCCAAACTCCACATATTAAAACACACAACACTCAAGATAGAAGTATAGGGTTGTAACGGGGCTAGGGGTATTGGCTAACAAAGAAAGGTAAGGAAAACAAACGTTCTTAAAGCAATAGCGAGCAAAGTAATGAATATGACACTTAGTGATAGGAGCATATTTATGCGACTTAGCTTGTTTCCTTGCATTTACTTAGTTAGTTTATGTTTATTATAGTGTTTTAAGCTATTTTCGTGTGTTTGTAGGTCCAATTGGCAAAGTTGGCAAGAAAGTGCATTTTAGAGCATTTTGGCGCAATTCTGGGCTGAAATGGATTGCATGCATATGGAGCACAAGGAATGGACGAATTTGAAGTTCAAATGAAGCTAGGAATGTGTTTAAAAGTTGGAGAAACAAATTCAAGTCAAAGAAGATAAGGAATCAGCTTCAAACATGGAACATTATCCAAACCAACCTTATCTTATCTTATCCTATCCTAATCTTATCCTATCTTAATTCCAGCTGCAAGGGGAACTCCTTTTCATAATAGGATGCCTAAAACCTGTTTTTAGGAGGTCTTTTCCATCTAGAAACATGCCACAACACTCCTTTCTAGAAGTTCTAAAAATCTGGCGCCCCAAACCTTTCTAGAAGGCCTTTGCCTTGCCTTGCACTCCATCCCCTTCCCTCCAATTGCTGCCGCACCTTCCCTATCCTTATTCCTCTTGGATTCTGATTTAATTAGCCTATTCCCTTGTGGATTTGGATTGTGCAAAGCCTTTTCAGAAATTAATTGGGCTAAACCCCTTTCCTGATGGATTTAAGCCTTGTGCCGCACCCTAGGGCCCTAATCCTTTATTTCTGCTAAGTCCAAGTCGTAACATGATTTCCCTAGGGTTTGCCATGCCTATATATACATATTTTGAGGCTTTGCTGCCGGTTACCACCCCCTATACCACACCATAATTCGTAGCCATCACCATCCATACACAGAAACACCCTTTGCCGCAAGAAGGAGAGGATGAGAGCTTTGCCGTGGCTTCCATTGGAGGAGGACCTTGTGCCGCAACAACCTGCAACCATTGGAGACTTCCTGAGTTCTTTGTTCCCTTGTTTTAGTTTCAATGTTTATTTCAGATTGCTTTTCAATTGTCATGAACATGTGTAACTAAGTTTTTCTTAGTTAGAGGTGAATTTGAAGCCATGGACATATGTTTAATATGAATTGATTACCTCCAGTTATTGTTTCGTAAAACATGAATGCGATTCACTTATCTGTTTGATTAAAACTTATTCTTGTATGTGGGTTAAGGGGTGCACACTTAGTTTGCATGCATGAATCTGATGCTAAAATATAAGGGAATTTCACCTATTTGTTATGAACTTATATTTATGAGTAGTAAAGGTTGCTAGTCACAATCGTGTTAAGTGAATCCATGGCAGGAGTATCATCATGCTTTTCATAGTTACGAATGCCTTGTCAATGCTTATGATTTTCATAGAACTTAATGATCTTTGAATGTTTCTCTATTATGCGTATTCCATGTAGGGAACTTGATAAGAATAATTTGATTGTCGATGCGTTATCCATCCAATTCAACGAATTAAGGAAAATCTGAAAGTTAATATGTGCATTCACGATTAATTTGGGGCATTGTCATTCATGGTTTAAAGAAACAATACTGGAAATCTGATAGAAGCATATTTATGCGACTTAGTTAGCATGTTTTCTTGCATTTTCTTAGTTAGTTTCTACTTATTATAGTGTTTTAAGCTATTTTCGTGTGTTTGTAGGTTTTAAGTGTCAAGATGGCAAAAAGAAGCAATTTGGAGCATTCTAGAGCATTTTTGGGCCAAGATTGGGTAGTGCAAGCATGGAGGCAAGTTGATGGACGAAATTGAAGATATAAAGGATTGAAATCAGCTAAGAAGATGGAAGGAAGAAGTCAAAGATAAAGAAGATAAGGAATCAGCTATAAAGAAGGGGAATTATCCAAAACATTATCCAAACGACCTTATATTATCCAAACCTTATCTTATCTTATCCTAATCTTATCCTAACCTGTTTTCTTCAGTTTAGCGGACTTAAAACCTGATTTCTCGAAGTCCTATACCTTGTCCTATAAAAGTGACGCCCCAAATACTTCTAGAAACCTCAAAATCTGCCACAAAACACATTCTTTCTAGAACCCTGAAAATCTGGCGTCTCCTTCCCTTCTAGAATCCTTTTTCCTTGCCTTGCAAGGTATTCCATGCCCTTATCCTATTGTGCCGCACCTCTCAGGCCCTTTCCCTCTTGGATTCTGATTGTTAGGCCCTTTTCCTTGTGGATTTAGGTTCTACAAATCCTTTTCAGAGATTAATTGGACCACAATTCCTTTTCCAAATTAATTGCCGCGCCCTAGGGCCCTAATCCTATTTTTCTGCTAAGTCCAAGTCCTAAACTGATTTCCCTAGGGTTTGCTATGCTATATATACATATTTTCAAGCCTTGCCGCACACCACCACCCATCCATACGAATTCTACACACCTCTACACATCTCAGCCATTCCAAACACCATTCATAAACCCTAAACCACTTGTGCCGCAGCCCTGCAAGGAGAGGAGGAGCAGCTTTGGAGCGTTTTGCACCCAATCTGGAGTGCTGGGCGTTCTTAGGTGTTTCCTACCTTATGTTTTCGTTGATTAATTTAGTTTTCCTTTGTTTAGCTGTAATCATGAGATGCTAAACTCGTTTTTAGCTAGAGGCTACTTTGAAACCATGATTTTGTTGTGATATGACTTGATAAATTTCAGTTACAGATTCTTGAAGTATGAATGCAATTGGCTTAACTGTTTGAATTAGAACTTATTTCTGTTTGTTGATTGAGGGTCGACACTTAATTGGCATGCATAAATTTGATGCTAGGATATAAGTGAGTTTCACATAATCGTTACAAACTTATGTTCACAAGTAGTAAAGGTTGCTGGAACAATCGTGTTAAGTTCAATTCTTGGTGTGAGTAACATGATGTCATAGTTATGAATACCTCGTCAATGCTTATGATTCTCATTGAGCATAATGATCTCTAATTGTGTCTCTATTATGATGTCATGTAGGGAAATTGATGAGAATAATTTGGTTGTAGATGAGTTGTCCGTCCAATTCAATGAAATTAGGAGAATCTGAGGGTTAATTAGTGATTGACACGGTTAATCTGGGGCATTGTCATTCGTAATTCAATGAAAACGTAACTGGAAGTCAAGTTATATGCATATAAATCATGTGTGGAAAAGGAAACCTCTAGCTAGTTCACCATCCATCCTAAAAACCCAATTTCGTCTAAATCTGCCTAGTTTAAAGTCTGTGTTAGTTTTAACTTAGTTTCACTCTAAAACCAATCCCCCTTCACTTGTTTGAGTCAAATTAGTTAGAATCTGTCTTAGTTTGTGTCTTTGTGTGTTTTGAGTCAAGTTTAATTCAATTTTCGTCCAAAGTTGTGTCTAGTGTCTAGAATCTGTCCAATTAGTGTTTTTAACCAGTTTTGAGTGTTTTGAACCTGTTTTGAGTCTTACTAGTTTATTTAAGTCTTTTGAGTCTTGTTTTGCTTATTTGAGTCAGTTTGTGTTAGATTAGCAAGCCCTCCTAATCCCCGGTCCAGAACGATCCCTACTTGCGTTTATACTACAATTGATAACAAGAGGGTTTAATTTGTGTGCTTAACTTTAATCACATCACATGTGGTGGAAGAACTACCTCTGCATGCCGTGGGTACCAACCTGGAATGAATGGGTGTTTCGTCTGGCTGTACGACGTTAAAGCAAGCGCTACTTGGGAGGCAACCCATGCATTCAACAAAGGAAGACCTAGGGAGCACTCCAATTCCAGATTTGCATTCCTAAACCCTTCTCTTTGTTGTTGTTTTCGTTTCTGCCTTGTTTATTGTTGAGTTGCTGTTTTGTTTGTTTGTTGTTTGTTTGTGTTAGTTTATGCTTGAAACATTGAGGACAATGTTTGATTTAAGTGTGGGGGGGTAACCAAAGTGTTTTTGATGCAAATTCGTAGGGTTTTATCACCCATAACTTCTAATGTTGTTCCTTGCTGTTTTTAAGTGTTTTTTTAAGCTGTTTTGGTGTGTTTTAGTGTGTTTTGACTCAAAAATCCGAAAATCCCATAAAAATTTGAAAAATTGTTTTAAAAAAACCCAAAAAAGAGTTGTTTTTGTGTGTTTGTTTGTGTCTTAGGGTACCTTCCAACATAATGATGAGGATTCGGTTTGTAATTGCATGACTGTTAAAGAGAGTTGTAAACATGGATGAAAGTTTGATTTACTCTTTGGTTTATGCTTGGTTGTGGTTATAACTTATGAATTCACATGCAATCATAATGGAAAAATCAGTTTTTGTAACATGCTTGAAGGAAGGAACTCAAACTAACGCTATAACCTTGTGAGACTTGAGCCTAAACGTTTATTTGGAGAGTTAAAAATCTGTGCATTGTTGTTTTCTAAAGTCGTTGCATGATCTCATTATTCTTTGCTTGGTTGCTACATAGAAGGCGTTTCATCATTTAGTTCCAAACACTAGAACTCATGCCCAATTCATTCTATGCATGTTATTGATTTGCATAGCACATATTCAAGATGAAGTTGTGTAGTGACCACCATAGCCAAATTGCCGTATCTCCCTATTTCATTGTGTTTTATAGGTTTTAACCCCGTTGAGCCTTGTTTAGCCTATGTTCTTTGTTAACCCACATTATCCTCACCTAGCCTAGATTAGGATCACTATCCATACCTTTGTTCTTGAAGCATAGTAATGCATGACTCAATATGAATTCCTTTTGATCATTGTTTGGCAGAAAACAAGTGTGGGGGAAGTGAGTTTTGTTGTGGGAGTGCCAAAGTCTTGAATGAGGCACGGCAAAGAAAAGAAAAGAAAAAAGAAAAAAGAAAAGAAGAAGAAAAATTCGTGGAAAATAGAAAGAAAAAAAGAAAAAGTTGTGAAAAGAATGAAAAAGGAGTTGAAAAGATGTGAAAAAGAGTTCTCAAGTGTTGTTTGTTGAAGGTAGGGTCCAAAACATTGAATCCGGCCCTATTTGTTGCTTGAATCTTCCCTTTGTGTTTAAAAGTTGATTTCTGCATGCTAAAGGGAATTCTAAGTTCAATTTCATTATTTTGCTTGCTATTGCTTTAAGAACGTTTGTTTTTCCAATCCTTTCATTGTTAGCCAACTCCCCAAGCCCCGTTACAACCCTTGACTTTAATCTTGAGTGTTGTGTGTTTCAATTTGTGGAGTTTGAATTTGGTAAGAGCATATGGTGTCACTGGTTCTCGTATCTAAGTAGTAACGTTCCATTCATGAGATCATATCTAAACATGTTATTAACTCCGGAAATTGCTTTTCTTGTGATATAGATATGTGAGCGTTCATTTTCATATTTTCATCAATCTTCTCACATATAACTAGTGTAGGGTGTGTAGTTAGAAAATCTGAGTGAAGATTGAGTGCATATCTAGTAACGAATTGAGGGATTCTCTAAGGCATGTTACTACATTCAAAATATCGTTTTAATTGGTTATTTGTGAACTAGTAAGTAGTGACTATGATTAAGTATGTGCTTAAGCGTAAAGATGGCCAAAATCTATGGGAATGATGATTTTTAATATGTCATGTGCATTGGAAATCCCTGAGACAATTGTTGGAAGGTTTAGGTTGTGTTATACTTGTTTTGTTTCGTTTTGTTTACTTTGTTTCGTTTTGTTTTGCTCGAGGACTAGCAAAAGCTAAGTGTGGGGGAATTTGATAGGAGCATATTTATGCACCTTAGTTAGCTTGTTCTTGTGCATTTATGTTGTTTTTCCTTAGTTAAAGTAGTCTTTTAAGCTAGTTTGATGTATTTTCAGATTTTAAAGGCAAAGTATGCAAAATGATGCATTTTGGAGCCTTTTGGAGCACATTTGAGCTTGGAATGAATATCATATGCTTGGAGCCAAGAGGATGGACGAATTTGGAGTCCAAATGGAGTTAGGAATATGTTTCAAGGTTGGAGAAATAAATTCAAATCATTGAAGATAAGGAATCAGCTCAGAAGAAGGAGAATTATCCAAAACATTATCCAAAACAACCTTATCTTATCTTATCTTATCCAATCCTTATCCTATCTTAACTAACCTTATCCTATCCTAATCCTTTTCTAATTCAATTCCTGGTACAATGAGGGCTTATTTTCTGATTGGGGGACATTTCATTTAGGATTGTAGAACCCTAAGTCCTTGCCGCACCTAGCCTTCTAGAAAACCTGATTTCCTTGCCTTGCAAGGCTTTCTAGAAGCCTTATCCCTCTTTATCCAAATCTGCCGCACCTTAGGCCCTTTCCCATGAGAAATTTGATTGTTTTGAACCTATTTCTGGATGGATTTGGCTTTCTAGAAGTCCTAATCTGATTCACCTAGGGTTTTTGGTGCCTATATATATATTGCTCCACCCTTTGCCGTGCACACCACCCTCCATATACATCATTCACGCCAGAAATCATCCACCACTCTCTGCCGCACCCTTCCTTCACCATTCTTCATAGTTTCTGACCTAATTCACTACCTGCCACACCATACATCCATCCTAGCCAATAACCCAGCCTTCTACACCATTCATAACCCCCAAAAACTCATCACCAATCCTTGTGCCGCAGCAAAGAGGAGGAGAAGAAGCCCTGGACGTGCATGCCATTCAAGTTCGAATTGCTGGAAGTTTTAGGTGTTTCCTTTCCTTTGATTGCAATGTTTAAATTCAATACTCTTTGTTCTGTGAGTATGAGGAACTAAACCCCCTCTGGCTAGGGGGGGATTCGAAACCATGTTTATGCTTGCTATATGACTTGATTACCTCTAGTTGTGATTCATAAATTGTGATTTCAATTTACTTATCTATTTGAATTAAACTGATTTGTGTGTGTTGGTTGAGAGTGCACGCTTAATTGTCATGCATAAATCTAATGCTAGGAGATAGGAGCATATTTATGCGACTTAGTTAGCTTGTTCTTGTGCATTTACGTTGTTATTTCTTAGTTATTTTAGTCTTTTAAGCCATTTTCGTGTGTTTTCAGGTTCTAAGGGCAAAGTATGCAAGAAAGTGCATTTTGGAGCTTTTTGGAGCAAAATTGGGCTTGGAATGGATATCACATGTTTAGAGCAAAAGGAATGGATGAAATTGAAGACTTGAAGAAGTTAGGATTCCCAATCAATGAAGGATTCTTAATCAACGAAGGATTCCTAATCAAAGGAGGATTACTAGAAGAAAGAGGATTCCTAGTTGAACAAGGATTCCTACTTGAAGTAGGAAAGTTTAGCCAAGGTTTCCTATTTTGGTTTGACCTTTCCTAATCCTAAATGTCCCTAAGTTCCAGCAACATTGAAGGCCTCCTATGCATTTTAGGACACAAATTGAACCTTCCTTGCACCTAAAGATCCTTTGCCGCACCATTCCCTCACTTTCCCATCCTTGCCGTGCAAGCCATCTCCTACTTACCCAAAATCTGGACCTAAATCAGCAAGGAAACCCTTTTGCCTTGCCTTGCAAGGCATTCCCTTACCCTTTACACCCTTGCCGCACCTACTTACCTAATTCTCTTAGGATTCTGAGTTTAATTCTTATTTCCCTTAAGGTTTTGATTTAATTTCTGTTTCCTAATTAGTTTCCTAGCTTTATTACTCTAAATCTTTAAATAAAACTGCCTTGTGCCGCACCAAAAGGTACCATTCACTCACCCAATCATCCATTCACGTCAGAAACCATTCACACACCTTTGCCGCAATTCCCTTTCACCCAAACCACATTCCTGACCCTAAAACACATCCCATACACCTTACCCATCTTTGTGCCGCAGCAAGGAGGAAGAAGGAAGGACTCATGGATGTTCAAGCTTGATTGTTGGAGCATTCTAGGTGTAATTCGTTCTAAGTTTACAATGTTTAATCTCTTTTCCTTTTGTTTTGCTGTGAACATGAGGAACTAAGCCTTTTTGGCTAAGGAGCTATTCAAAGCCATGAATATGCTTGCATATAAATTGATTACCTTCAGTTGTGATTTCATAAATTATGAATTCAATTTGCTTAACTGTTTGATTGATAACTTATTCTTGTATGTTGATTGAGAGTGCACGCTTAGTTTTCATGCATGAATTTGATGCTAGAATATAAGGGAGTTTCACCTAATCGTTATGAACTTATATTCATATGTAGTGGAGGTTGCTGGTCACGATAATGTTAAGTGAATTCTTGGCAGGAGTATCATGCTTTTCATAGTTACAAATGCCTCGTCAATGCTTATAGTTCTCACAAAGCTTAATGATCTCTGATTGTATCTTTATTGTGCTGTTCACGTAGGGAACTTTTAGAGAATGTGTTGAGTTGCTGTATGCGTTATCCCGTCCAATTCAATAACATAAGGAGAACTTGAAGGTTAATTTAAGCGGACCTAATTAACCTGGGGTGTTGAGTTTCATGATTTATCGAAAGAACAACTGAAAATTGGTTTGTATGCAAGTGTGTCATGTGTGAAGAAGAACCCTCTAGCTAGCTCATCATCCATAAGTTTTACCAAATTCGTCCAAAATCTGTTTTAGTTTACAATCTGTTTGTTTTGTTTTTAATTTCGTCAAAACCCAAACCCCCCTTTTACTTTCTTGTTCCAAAGTGTTTAAAATCTGTTTTGTTTGTGTTTTTAAGTGTCTTGAGTCAAGTTAAAACCCAAATTCGTCCAAATTTGTGTTTAGAGTCCAAAACTGCCCAGTTTGTGTTTTTAGGTAGTTTTGAGCGTTTTTAGCCCATTTTGTGTCTTGTGAACCTGTTTTGAGTCTTTTGAGTTTAGTTTAGTGTTTTAAACTTTGTTTTACGTTTTTGAGTCAGTTTCAAGTGTTTAGCAATCCCTCCTAATCCCCGGTTTAGAACGATCCCTACTTATACATATACTACAATTGTAAAAAAGAGGGTTTAATTTGTATGCTTGTTTTACAACGCATCAAATTTTTGGCGCCGTTGCCGGGGATCAGCAACTTTGCTAATCCCTTGTTTCTTTTTCGTTTATTTTTGTTTAGTTTCTGATTTCGTTTGTTTTCTTTGTTTCAAGTACTAGTTTATGACTCGGAGTTCTCAAACTGTTCGTAAGAATATTTTGGACTTTGACGACGATTTTGAAAGGACTTTGAGAAGGAAAAGAACTCAACAAGCATCTAATTCATCTAGCCCTGAACCTGAGCTTGAAGAACCAGTGCTAGAAGAGGAAGAAGACCCCACGGCACAGGTTGTGGAAGAAGTACCAGCCATGGCAGCGGACAATCAAACAATCAATGAGCTATCTGCTTCGGGATTGGACAATGCCACACCCCTATGCATCCAATACCCCACGGCTGCTCAAGGCAAGACCGAAGAATTCGAGTTGAAGTCAAGCTTGCTGCACCACATTCCAAAGTACCATGGGCTGTCCATGGAGGATCCAAACAAGCACTTGAAAGAGTTCGAAGTGGTGTGTTCAAGCATGACCCCTGTCAACGTCGATGAGAGCATATTGAAGATGAAGGTTTTTCCTTTTTCTCTCTTGGAAAAGGCTAAAGATTGGTTGTATGAACTAGCCCCCAGAACTGTCACATCTTGGGAGAGCATGAAACGGGCATTCTTAGAGAAGTTTTTCCCAACGTCTCGAGTCATTCTTCTACGCAAGAGGATTAGTGGCATTCAGCAAAATGAAGGTGAAACGTTTCCCACTTATTATGAACGTTTTAAAACTCTTGTTGCTTCATGTCCACAGCATCAAATGAAGGAGGAGCTTCTTCTTCAATATTTCTACGAAGGGCTCCTACCCATTGAACGTCAAATGCTAGATGCCTTAGCGGGAGGAGCTTTGGTGGACAAGACACCCATGGCTGCCAAGACCTTGATTGCCAACCGAGCGTTGAACGCTCAACAATATGAAGGTGTTGGGCAAAGAAACCCCCCACGGCAGCAACAAGTAAATGAGGTAAGTGCTATTTCCGAACTTCAAAATCAAATGGCTAATCTTACTACTCTTCTTTCTCAGGTTGTGGAATGACCAAAAGCACAAAGTTTGGCTGTTTGTGGCGTGTGTTCCATGCAAGGACATCCCTTTGATAAGTGCCCGCAACTGATTGAGAATGGAGGGTGGGAATCAGCCAATGCCGTGGGTTTTGGGAATCAACAACCAAGAAGTGATCTTTTCTCTAACACATACAATCCCGGGTGGAGAGATCATCCGAATTTCAAATGGAGAGAGCCGCAACAACCCCAACAACAAGGAGGATTTAGGCAGCAACCCCCGGGCTTCTATTCAAAACCATACACACCTACATAACCCCAAGCACAACCTGCCCAAACCAAATCAGGTTCGTCCATTGATAATGATCAGATTTTTCAATTACTAACCTCTATGGCGCAAAGTATGCAAACTAGGGACAAAGAGGTGGATGAGTTAAAGAAACAAATGGGCCAAATGGCAGAGTTCATGGGACAATTCAGAGAACAAGGCAAACTTCCTAGCTCAACCATTGTGAATCCAAATGGAGGATTTGAATCTGCCAAGGCCATTCTATTGAGAAGTGGAAAAGAAGTTGGAACGGACCCCCAAGCATCAAAATCTACCCAAACGGAAGACGAGGAGCTGCAAAAAGAAGGGGAAGTCCAACAAACACCAACGGCAAGAAAGAAGACACCCTTGCCGTGCACTCCTAGCAGCCCTAAATCGGCCACCACAGGTAAGTTGGGTTCGAATTGTGTTAATTCTAACCTCATTCCATCTGATGCACCCTTTCCTCGTAGATTTATGCAAACAAAGAAGGAGGAAAGCGAAAAGGACATTTTGGATACATTTAGGAAGGTGCAAGTCAACATTCCACTTCTAGATGCAATTAAACAAGTTCCCAAGTATGCTAAGTTTCTGAAGGAGTTGTGCACTACAAGGAAGAGGGCTTCGAACAAGAAGGTGGTAAGAGTAAGTGAGAATGTCTCAGCTGTTTTGCAACGAAAATTACCTCCTAAATGCAAAGATCCAGGCAGTTTTACAATTCCTTGTGTTATTGGCAATACTCGTTTTGAATCTGCCATGTTAGACTTAGGTGCATCCATAAATGTCATGCCATATTCAATTTATGCATCTATGAACTTGGGTGAATTGAAAAATGATGGAGTAATCATTCAATTGGCCGATAGATCTAACGCATATCCAAAAGGTGTTTTGGAGGATGTTTTAGTGCAGGTGAATCACCTAGTCTTTCCGACGGACTTCTATGTGCTTAAAATGGAAGATTCGGACCATTCCCCTCCATTACCACTCTTACTTGGCCGACCATTCATGAAGACTGCCCGAACAAAGATAGACGTATTCAAAGGAACATTAACCATGGAATTTGATGGGGAAGTGATTGATTGCAATATTTATGATGCTATGAGATATCCTCATGATAGTCACTCTTGTTTCTCTATTGATATAATTGACTCTTGTGCGCAGGAATTCTTTGATAATTTGAGTGAGGATGCACTTGAAACGACCCTCACACAAGGTATTGGACTCAAAAACGAAGGGTTAGCACTTTGGCATACCCACGGCAACAACAAGGACATCCTTGCCGTGCCTATTCAGGAGGAATTGGTGGAAATGGTTGCTGCCTTCGAGTCAAATCTAGAACATGTTGGTAAGTCTCCTAATCAAATGTCAATTCTCATTTCAACTAACAAGTTGCTTCCTTCCATAATCCAGCCACCTTCCCTAGAGCTTAAACCATTGCCTAGCCATTTGAAGTATGTGTTTCTAGGAGAACAAGAGACGATGCCCATCATCATCTCTTCTTTACCCTCTGATAAGTGCCCGCAACTGATTGAGAATGGAGGGTGGGAATCAGCCAATGCCGTGGGTTTTGGGAATCAACAACCAAGAAGTGATCCTTTCTCTAACACATACAATCCCGGGTGGAGAGATCATCCGAATTTCAAATGGAGAGAGCCGCAACAACCCCAACAACAAGGAGGATTTAGGCAGCAACCCCCGGGCTTCTATTCAAAACCATACACACCCACACAACCCCAAGCACAACCTGCCCAAACCAAATCAGGTTCGTCCATTGATAATGATCAGATTTTTCAATTAGTAACCTTTATGGCGCAAAGTATGCAAACTAGGGACAAAGAGGTGGATGAGTTGAAGAAACAAATGGGCCAAATGGCAGAGTTCATGGGACAATTCAGAGAACAAGGCAAACTTCCTAACTCAACCATTGTGAATCCAAATGGAGGATTTGAATCTGCCAAGGCCATTATATTGAGAAGTGGAAAAGAAGTTGGAACGGACCCCCAAGCATCAAAATCTGCCCAAACGGAAGACGAGGAGCTGCAAAAAGAAGGGGAAGTCCAACAAACACCAACGGCAAGAAAGAAGACACCCTTGCCGTGCACTCCTAGCAGCCCTAAATCGGCCACCACAGGTAAGTTGGGTTCGAATTGTGTTAATTCTAACCTCATTCCATCTGATGCACCCTTTCCTCGTAGATTTATGCAAACAAAGAAGGAGGAAAGCGAAAAGGACATTTTGGATACATTTAGGAAGGTGCAAGTCAACATTCCACTTCTAGATGCAATTAAACAAGTTCCCAAGTATGCTAAGTTTCTGAATGAGTTATGCACTACAAGGAAGAGGGCTTCGAACAAGGAGGTGGTAAGAGTAAGTGAGAATGTCTCAGCTGTTTTGCAACGAAAATTACCTCCTGAATGCAAAGATCCAGGCAGTTTTACAATTCCTTGTGTTATTGGCAATACTCGTTTTGAATCTGCCATGTTAGACTTAGGTGCATCCATAAATGTCATGCCATATTCAATTTATGCATCTATAAACTTGGGTGAATTGAAAAACGATGGAGTAATCATTCAATTGGCCGATAGATCTAACGCATATCCAAAAGGTGTTTTGGAGGATGTTTTAGTGCAGGTGAATCACCTAGTCTTTCCGACAGACTTCTATGTGCTTGAAATGGAAGATTCGGACCATTCCCCTCCATTACCACTCTTACTTGGTCGACCATTCATGAAGACTGCCCGAACAAAGATAGACGTATTCAAAGGAACATTAACCATGGAATTTGATGGGGAAGTGATTGATTTCAATATTTATGATGCTATGAGATATCCTCATGATAGTCACTCTTGTTTCTCTATTGATATAATTGACTCTTGTGCGCAGGAATTCTTTGACAATTTGAGTGAGGATGCACTTGAAACGACCCTCACACAAGGCATTGGACTCAAAAACGAAGGGTTAGCACTTTGGCATACCCACGGCAACAACAAGGACATCCTTGCCGTGCCTATTCAGGAGGAATTGGTGGAAATGGTTGCTGCCTTCGAGTCAAATCTAGAACTTGTTGGTAAGTCTCCTAATCAAATGTCAATTCCCATTTCAACTAACAAGTTGCTTCCTTCCATAATCCAGCCACCTTCCCTAGAGCTTAAACCATTGCCTAGCCATTTGAAGTATGTGTTTCTGGGAGAACAAGAGACGCTGCCCATCATCATCTCTTCTTCACTCACGGCACAAGAGGAGGACAAATTGGTGAGAGTGCTTCGGGAATACAAAACTGCCATTGGGTGGACATTGGCCGATATCAAGGGAATTAGCCCAACCACTTGCATGCATCGAATGATCTTAGAAGAAGGCGCCAAACCATCTAGAGAAGCACAACGTCGACTCAACCCACCTATGATGGACGTTGTGAAGAAGGAAATCATCAAGCTCTTAGATTGTGGGGTGATTTACCCAATCTCGGATAGTCGTTGGGTTTCGCCCGTTTAATGTGTTCCAAAGAAATCTGGCGTGACAGTGGTGAAGAATGATGAAAATGAGCTTGTGCCTACTCGAATCCAAACAGGTTGGAGGGTTTGTATCGATTATAGGAAGCTCAACCCCACCACAAGGAAGGAGCACTTCCCTTTGCCATTCATAGACTAAATGCTTGAAAGGTTAGCGGCTTATGCATTTTATTGTTTTCTTGATGGTTATTCTGGTTATAATCAGATTGTCATAGCACCCGAGGACCAAGAAAAAACCACTTTCACATGCCCCTTTGGTACATTTGCTTATCGTCGCATGCCATTTGGTTTATGAAATGCACCTGCCACCTTTCAAAGATGCATGATGAGCATATTTTCAGATTATGTTGAGAAAATCATTGAGGTTTTTATGGATGATTTCAGCGTTTTTGGTGATTCATTTGATGGTTGCTTGCATAATCTCAGTTTGATCTTAAAACGATGCATTGAAACTAACCTTGTTCTCAATTGGGAAAAGTGTCATTTCATGGTTAAACAAGGCATAGTTTTAGGTCATATTATCTCTGAAAATGGTATTGAGGTTGATAAGTCAAAGATAGATCTTGTACGTCACTTACCCTCTCCTACTTCGGTTAAAGAGGTTCGTTCTTTCCTTGGCCATGCAGGTTTCTATCGACGATTCATCAAGGATTTCTCAAAAGTCTCTCAACCTCTCTGCCGACTCCTTCAAAAAGATGTGGCATTTGACTTCAATGAGGAGTGCACGGCATCCTTTACACAACTCAAGGAGTTGCTGACCACGGCCCCAATCATTGTTCCACCTGATTGGAGCCTCCCTTTCGAGCTTATGTGTGACGCATCCGATTATGCTTTAGGAGCTGTTTTAGGACAAAGAAAGGACAAGAGGCCGCATGTCATCTACTATGCCTCTCGGACATTGAATGATGCCCAATTAAACTATTCTACAACGGAAAAAGAACTTCTTGCCGTTGTTTTTGCTTTAGATAAATTCCGTTCACACTTATTTGGCACTAAAGTGATTGTATATTCTGATCATGCAGCCTTGAAGTATCTTTTCACCAAAAAGGAGGCCAAACCACGGCTAATTCGATGGATGTTGCTTCTTCAAGAGTTCGACATTGAGATTCGAGACAAGAAAGGGAGTGAAAACGTGGTGGCTGACCACCTAAGCCGTATGGTGCATGAAGAGGACTCTCTCCCTATTTCAGAGACATTTCCGGATGAGCAATTGTTATCCATCGAGGTAAGTGAACCATGGTACGCAGATTTAGTGAATTACTTGGTAACTAAACGTTTTCCCACTACTTTCACTAAACCCCAACGTGACAAACTCAAGAATGATGCACGATTTTATGTGTGGGATGATCCATATTTGTGGAAGTATTGTCCGGATCAGATTGTTCGACGATGCGTGCACAATTCTGAGTTTAAGTCCATTCTGACCTTTTGCCATTCTTATGCATGTGGGGGACATTTTGGTACCCAAAGAACAGCCCTTAAGGTGTTAGAAAGTGGTTTTTATTGGCCTACATTGTTCAAAGATGCTCGAATGTTTTGTTTAACATGTGATAGATGTCAAAGAACAGGTAGCATGGGTGCCAAGGATCAAATGCCGCAAACCCCTATATTCAATGTTGAAATTTTTGATGTGTGGGGTATTGATTTCATGGGTCCCTTTCCTTCTTCATATGGTTTTACTTATATCTTGCTTGCAGTTGATTATGTTTCCAAATGGGTAGAAGCAAAGGCTACCCGGACTAACGATTCTAGAGTGGTTGCAGATTTTATTAAAACTCACATTTTCTTTAGATTTGGGATGCCACGGGTCTTCATCAGTGATGGAGGGTCACATTTTTGCAATCGAACCATTGAGGCGCTGTTTAAGAAAGATGATGTTAAGCATAAGGTTTCAACACCTTATCATCCTCAAACAAGTGGCCAAGCCGAAGTTTCGAATAGAGAAATCAAACAAATCTTGGAGAAGACCGTTGGGGCAACCCGGAAGGATTGGAGCTTGCGTTTAGACGATGCACTGTGGGCGTATCGAACAGCCTACAAAACACCCCTAGGGATGTCTCTATTTCGGCTGATCTATGGCAAGCCGTGCCACCTACCTGTAGAACTAGAGCACAAGGCGCATTGGGCTGTGAAAACATTCAATTTGGACTTAGATACTGCTGGAATGCATAGAAAGCTCCAATTGAATGAACTTGAGGAGCTAAGGAACGAAGCATATGAGAATGCCCGGATTTACAAGGAGAAACCAAAGGCGTTTCATGACAAGATGATTCGGGGCAAAACATTCTCTATTGGGCAGAAAGTGTTGCTTTTCAATTCACGTTTACGTTTATTCCCTGGTAAGTTACGTTCCAAGTGGATTGGACCTTTTGTTGTTACTAATGTTTTTCCATATGGTGCAGTCCAAATCCAAAGCTTGAAAACTGGGCAAGAAATCAAGGTGAATGGGCATCGTTTGAAGCCCTATTATGAGCACTTTGTTGAGCAGGTTGTGGAGGAGATCCCTCTCCAGGCCGTGGGCTCCAATGGGGAGTGAATGAGTTCTTCGTCCGGCTGTACGACGTTAAAGCAAGCGCTACTTGGGAGGCAACCCATGCATTCAATAAAGGAAGACCTAGGAATCACTCCAATTCCAGATTTGCGTTGCTAAACCCTTCTCTTTGTTGTTGTTTCAATTCTTCCTTGTTTAGTTGTTTATTTGTTGTTTATTTGTTTGTTTGTTTTTTGTGTGCTTGAAACATTGAGGACAATGTTTGATTTAAGTGTGGGGGGGTAACAAAGTGTTTTTGATGCAAATTCGTGGGATTTTACCACTCATTACTTCAAGAGTTGTTTCAAGCTGTTTTTGAGTGTTTTTAAGCTGTTTTGGTGTGTTTTAGTGTGTTTTGGCATAAAACTCCGAAAATCACATAAAAATTTTTGAAAAATCAGTTTGAAAACCCAAAAAGAGTTGTTTTTATGTTATTTTGGTATTAGGTACCTTCCAACACAATGATGAGGATTTGGTTTTTAATTGCATGACTGTTAAAGAGAGTTATAAACATGGATGAAAGTTTGAATTACTCTTTGGTTTATGCTTGGTTGTGGTTATAATTTTTTAATTCACATGCAATCATAAAGGAAAAATTAGTTTTTGTAACATACTTGAAGGAAGGAACTCAAATTAACTCTACAACCTTGTGAGACTTGTGCCTAAAACGTTCTTTTGGAGAGTTAATATTCTGTGCATTCTTGTTTTCTAAAGTCGTTGCATGATCTCATCATTCTTTGCTTGGTTGCTACTTAGAAGGCGTTTCATCATTTAGTTCCAAATACTAGAACTCATGCCCATTCCATTCAAAGCATGACATTGATTTGCATAACACACGATGAAGATGAAGTTATTTAGTGAACCACCACAGCCAAACAGCCGTACCCCCCTGTGTCATTTGTTTTGTAGGTTTAAACCCCTTTGAGCCTTGTTTAGCGTATTTTCTTTGTGAACCACATTATCCTCACCTAGCCTAGATTAGGACCATCCATACCCTTGTTTTTGAAGCATAGTGAAGCATGACTTAAAAAGAATTCCTTTTGATTGTCTTCTTGCAGAAAAACAAGTGTGGGGGAAGGGATGTATGTGTGTGTGCCAAAGTCTTTAATAAGGCACGGGTTTGAGAAAATAAAAAGAAAAAAATTCGTGGAAAAATAGAAAGAAAAAGAAAAAGTTGTGAAAAGAATGAAAAAGAGTTGAAAATTATGTGAAAAAGAAGTTCTAAAGTGTTGTTTGTTGAAGAAAGGGTCCAAAACATTGAATTCGGCCCTAGAGTGTGTAAATCTTCCCTTTTGTGTTTTAAGTTGATTTCTGCATTCCAAAGTGAATTCTAAGTGTTGATTTCATTGCTTTGCTTGCTATTCTTTAAGAACCTTTGTTTCCATATCCTTTCTTTCTTACCCAACACCCTTAGCCCCGTTACAACCCTTTAACTTCAATCTTGGATGTTGTGTGTTTCAATATGTGGAGTTTGGAATTTGTATGAGCATATGGTGTCACTGGTTCTCGCATCTAAGTAGTAGCATTCTATTAATGAGATCATATCTAAACATGCTTATTAACTCCAGAAATTGCTTCATTTGCTATAATATATGTGAGTGTTCGTTTTCATATTTACATCAATCTTCTCACATATACCTAGTGTAGGGTGTGTAGTCAGAAAATGTGTGTGAAAATAGAGTACATATCTAGTAAGGAACTGAGGGAATTCTCTAAGGCATGTTACCACATTCAAAACATTGTTTTAACTGGTTAAATGTGAACTAGTGAATGGTGACTGTGATTAAGTATGTGCTCAAGTGTGAAGATGACTAAAATCTGAGGGAATAATGATTTTTGACATGTCATGTGCATTAGAAATCCCTGAGGTAAATGTTGGAAGGTGTAGGTTGTGTTTTGTTTGTTTTGTTTCGTTTTGTTTTCCTTGTTTGTTTTGTTTTGCTCGAGGACTAGCAAAAGCTAAGTGTGGGGGAATTTGATAGGAGCATATTTATGCGACTTAGTTAGCTTGTTCTTGTGCATTTACGTTGTTATTTCTTAGTTATTTTAGTCTTTTAAGCCATTTTCGTGTGTTTTCAGGTTCTAAGGGCAAAGTATGCAAGAAAGTGCATTTTGGAGCTTTTTGGAGCAAAATTGGGCTTGGAATGGATATCACATGTTTGGAGCAAAAGGAATGGATGAAATTGAAGACTTGAAGAAGTTAGGATTCCTAATCAACGAAGGATTCCTAATCAAAGGAGGATTACTAGAAGAAAGAGGATTCCTAGTTGAACAAGGATTCCTACTCACACAAGGATTCCTACTTGAAGTAGGAAAGTTTAGCCAAGGTTTCCTATTTTGGTTTGACCTTTCCTAATCCTAAATGTCCCTAAGTTCCAGCAACATTGAAGGCCTCCTATGCATTTTAGGACACAAATTGAACCTTCCTTGCACCTAAAGATCCTTTGCCGCACCATTCCCTCACTTTCCCATCCTTGCCGTGCAAGCCATCTCCTACTTACCCAAAAATCTGGACCTAAATCAGCAAGGAAACCCTTTTGCCTTGCCTTGCAAGGCATTCCCTTACCCTTTACACCCTTGCCGCACCTACTTACCTAATTCTCTTAGGATTCTGAGTTTAATTCTTATTTCCCTTAAGGTTTTGATTTAATTTCTGTTTCCTAATTAGTTTCCTAGCTTTATTACTCTAAATCTTTAAATAAAACTGCCTTGTGCCGCACCAAAAGGTACCATTCACTCACCCAATCATCCATTCACGTCAGAAACCATTCACACACCTTTGCCGCAATTCCCTTTCACCCAAACCACATTCCTGACCCTAAAACACATCCCATACACCTTACCCATCTTTGTGCCGCAGCAAGGAGGAAGAAGGAAGGACTCCTGGATGTTCAAGCTTGATTGTTGGAGCATTCTAGGTGTAATTCGTTCTAAGTTTAGAATGTTTAATCTCTTTTCCTTTTGTTTTGCTGTGAACATGAGGAACTAAGCCCTTTTGGCTAGGGGGCTATTCAAAGCCATGAATATGCTTGCCATATAAATTGATTACCTTCAGTTGTGATTTCATAAATTGTGAATTCAATTTGCTTAACTGTTTGATTGATAACTTATTCTTGTATGTTGATTGAGAGTGCACGCTTAGTTTTCATGCATGAATTTGATGCTAGAATATAAGGGAGTTTCACCTAATCGTTATGAACTTATATTCATATGTAGTGGAGGTTGCTGGTCACGATCGTGTTAAGTGAATTCTTGGCAGGAGTATCATGCTTTTCATAGTTACGAATGCCTCGTCAATGCTTATAGTTCTCACAAAGCTTAATGATCTCTGATTGTATCTTTATTGTGCTGTTCACGTAGGGAACTTTTAGAGAATGTGTTGAGTTGTTGTATGCGTTATCCCGTGCAATTCAATAACTTAAGGAGAACTTGAAGGTTAATTTAAGCGGACCTAATTAACCTGGGGTGTTGAGTTTCATGATTTATCGAAAGAACAACTGAAAATTGGTTTGTATGCGAGTGTGTCATGTGTGAAGAAGAACCCTCTAGCTAGCTCATCATCCATAAGTTTTACCAAATTCGTCCAAAATCTGTTTTAGTTTACAATCTGTTTGTTTTGTTTTTAATTTCGTCAAAACCCAAACCCCCCTTTTACTTTCTTGTTCCAAAGTGTTTAAAATCTGTTTTGTTTGTGTTTTTAAGTGTCTTGAGTCAAGTTAAAACCCAAATTCGTCCAAATTTGTGTTTAGAGTCCAAAACTGCCCAGTTTGTGTTTTTAGGCAGTTTTGAGCGTTTTTAGCCCATTTTGTGTCTTGTGAACTTGTTTTGAGTCTTTTGAGTTTAGTTTAGTGTTTTAAACTTTGTTTTACGTTTTTGAGTCAGTTTCAAGTGTTTAGCAATCCCTCCTAATCCCCGGTCTAGAACGATCCCTACTTATACATATACTACAATTGTCAAAAAGAGGGTTTAATTTGTGTGCTTGTTTTACAACACATCACTAGGATATAAGGAAGTTTCACCTAATCGTTACAGAATTATATTCACAAGTAGTAAAGGTTGATGATCTCAATTGTGTTAAGTAAATTCTTGGCATAAGTTTCATGCAATTCATAGTAACGAATGCCTCGTCAATGCTTATGGTTTTCATAGAACTTAATGATTCTTGCTTGTATCTCTATTATGCAATTCATGTAGCGAACTTGTGGGGAATGCTTTGGGTTGTCGTATGCAATCATCCAATTCAATAACGTTAGGAAAATCTGAGGGTTAATTAGTGCAATTCACGGTTAATCTGGGGTGTTGAGAATCCATGGTTTATTGAAAAGCAACTAGAAATCGTTTTGTATGCAAGTGTGACATGTGTGGAGAGGAACCCCTTAGCTAGTCTTCCATCCATTCATTTAACCAATTTCGTTTTAAAATCTGTTTTGCTTTACAAAGTTTTTGTTTTGTTTTTAAATTCGTCAAAACCAATCCCCCTTTATTTTGAAGTGTCAAATTAGTTAGAAAGTGATTTAAGTTTGTGTTTTTAAGTGTCTTGGGTCCAGTTATAACATATTTTCGTCCAAATTCTTCCTTAGTGCTCAAAACTGCCCAGAAAGTGGTTTTAAGGCAGTTTTGAGTGTTTGTTTGCTGTTTTGAGTCTTTTGGTTTGTTTTAGTGTTTTAAAGTATAGTTTTGCATTCTTTGAGTCTAATTTAGTGTTTTAACTTTGTTTTAAGTTTTTGAGTCAGTTTTCAAGTGATTTGGCAATCCCTCCTAATCTCCGGCCTAGAACGATCCCTACTTACATACTTTGCTACAATTGATAAAAAGAGGGTTTAATTTGTGTGCTTATATATTTCGCATCAATGCCTTAGAGAATTCCTCAATTCCTTACTAGATATGCACTCAATTTTCACACAGATTTTCTGACTACACTCCCTACACTAGTTATATGTGAGAAGATTGATGTAATAAGAAAACTAATACTCACATATGTATATAGCAAAGAAAGCAATTTTTGGAATGCATGTTTATATACGATCTCATGAATGGAATGCCACTACTTAGACGCGAGAACCAGGGATACCATATACTCATACCAATCCCAAACTCCACATATTGAAACACACAACACTCAAGATTGAAGCATAGGGTTGTAACGGGGCTAAGGGGTATTGGCTAACAAAGAAAGGTAAGGAAAACAAACGTTCTCAAAGCAATAGCAAGCAAAATAATGAATATGACACTTAGAACTCCCTTTAAACGCAGCCACGAACTTTGATACATAAAGGGAAGACCACACATACTTAGGGCCAAATTCAACTTTTTGGACCCTTTCTTCAACAACCAACAATTGTAAGCTTATTCTCACTTATTTTTCAACTCTTTTCACACTTTTTCACAACTTTTTCTTCTTCTTCTTCTTCCACGAATTTTTTTCTGATTTTTTTTTTTTCTTTTTCTACCCGTGCCCACTCTTTCTTTTCTTGGCACATACACAAGAATCCCTTCCCCCACACTTGTTTTTCTGCACAATAACGAACGAAGGGAATTCATTCTAAGTCATGCTTCACTACGCCGTAAGAACAAGGGTAAGGATGGTCCTAATCTAGGCTAGGTAAGGATAATGTGGCTAACAAAGAAAATAGGCTAAATATAGCTCAAAGGGGCTAAACCTACAATACATATGCAAATGGTTAGGCTTTTTGGCTCTGGTTTTAACTAAACAACTTCATCTTGATTATGTGTTATGCTAATCAATTTCATGCTTTGAATGAAACGGGTATGAGTTCTAGTATTTGGAACTAAATGATGAAACGCATTCTAAGTAGCAACCAAGCAAAGAATGATGAGATCATGCAACGATTTTAGAAAACAATAAATGCACAGATTCTTAACTCTCCAAAGAACGTTAAAGGCTCAAGTCTCTCAGGGTTGTAGTGTTAATTTGAGTTTCTTCCTTCAAGCATGTTACAAAAACTGATTTTATCCTTTTTGTGATTACATGTGAATTCATGAATGTCAACTATAACCAAGCATAAACCAAAGAGCATATCAAACTTCCATCCATGTTTGTAACTTTTTGTTAACAGTTATGCAATTAAAAACCAAATCCTCATCATTGTGTTGGAAGGTACCCTAAGACACAAAAACACAAAATCGACTCAAAAACGACTTTTTTTGGTACTTTGCTAAATTTTCGTATTTTTCTTTCAAGACCCATAAAAATACTTTAAAACACACTAAAAACACTCAAAAACAGTGAAAAACAACCTTAGAAGTGATAGGTGATAAAAACCCACGAATTTTTTCAATGAAAACAATCGAAGGCGAGAATTGAAAAGTAACACTTTCTGCCCTATAGAGAACGTCTTGCTACGAATCAACTTGTCATGGAATGCCTTCGTTTTCTCCTTGTAGATCCGTGCATTCTCATAAGCTTCATTCCTAATTTCTTCTAGCTCATTCAAATGAAGCTTCCTATGAAGACCTGCGGCATCAATGTCCATGTTGAATGTTTTGACGGCCCAATGTGCACGATGTTCTAACTCGACGGGAAGATGACATGGTTTCCCATAGACTAGCCGAAATGGGGACATTCCAATTGGGGTTTTATAGGCAGTGCGATATGCCCACAACGCATCATTCAAACGCAAGCTCCAATCCTTCCAAGTTGGTCCAACCGTCTTCTCCAAAATCTGCTTGATTTCCCGATTCGAAACCTCGGCTTGCCCACTTGTTTGAGGATGATAAGGTGTGGCAACCTTGTGCGTGACATTATACTTCTTGAGCAGCGCCTCAATGGTTTGATTGCAAAAATGGGAACCCCCATCACTGATTAGGACTCTTGGCATTCCAAACCTTGCAAATATGTTAGTCTTAACAAAATCTGCAACTACTTTAGAATCATTAGTTCGGGTGGTTTTTGCTTCCACCCATTTTGACACATAATCCACAGCAAGTAAAATGTAAAGGAAACCATGTGAGGAAGGAAAAGGACCCATGAAATCAATACCCCATACATCAAAGATTTCAACACTAAATATGGGGTTTTGCGGCATTTGTTGTGTAGGACCTATATTGCCCGTTCTTTGACATCTATCACAAGTCATACAAAAAGTTCTAGCATCTCTAAAGATAGTAGGCCAATAAAATCCACATTCTAAAACTTTATGTGTTGTTCTTTGAGTACCAAAGTGACCTCCACATGCATAAGTGTGATAGAAAGTTAAAATTGAATTAAACTCAGAATCATGCACACACCTACGTAGAACCTGATCAGGGCAATATTTCCACAAGTATGGGTCATCCCAAACATAAAAACGTGCATCGTTTTGAAGTTTATCACTTTGGTGCTTGTTTAGCTCTCTTGGAATGTGTTTAGACACCAAATAATTCACTACATCAGCATACCATGGCTCACTTACCTTGATGGACAGCAGCTGCTCATTTGGGAATGTCTCTTGGATAGGCACGGCATCCTCCTCATGCACCATACGGCTCAAGTGATCAGCCACCATGTTTTCACTCTCTTTCTTATCCCGGATTTCAATATCGAACTCTTGGAGAAGGAGCATCCAGCGAATGAGTCTTGGTTTGGCCTCTTTCTTGGTGAACAAATACTTCAAAGCTGCATGGTCAGTGTAAATAATGACTTTAGTACCAAGTAAATATGAACGAAACTTATCTAAAGCAAACACAACAGCAAGAAGTTCTTTTTCAGTGGTAGAGTAATTCAATTGAGCATCATTCAAGGTCCGGGATGCATAATAGATGACGTGTGGCTTCTTGTCCTTTCTTTGTCCCAAGACAGCTCCTAATGCATAATCTGAAGCGTCACACATAAGCTCAAACGGAAGGCTCCAATCTGGTGGAACTATGATAGGGGCCGAAGTTAGCATCTCCTTGAGGTGTTTGAACGCCTTCTCACACTCCTCGTTGAAGTCAAAAGCCACATGTTTCTGGAGGAGACGGCAAAGAGGGTTTGAAATCTTTGAAAAATCCTTGATGAATCGCCTATAGAATCCTGCATGTCCAAGAAAAGAACAAACCTCTCTAACAGAAGTAGGAGAGGGTAAGTAGCGTACAAGATGTATTTTTGATTTATCAACTTCAATTCCCCTTTCTGAAACGATATGCCCTAAAACTATGCCTTGTTTAACCATGAAGTGACATTTTTCCCAATTTAACACAAGGTTAGTTTCAACGCATCGTTTCAAGATTAATGTGAGATTTTCCAAACAACCATCGAACGAATCACCAAAGACACTAAAGTCATCCATAAATACCTCAATAATCTTCTCCACAAAATCTGAAAATATACTTACCATACATCTTTGGATGGTGGCAGGTGCATTGCATAAACCGAATGGCATGCGACGATAGGCAAAGGTACCAAAAGGGCACATGAAAGTGGTCTTTTCTTGGTCATCCGGAGCTATGACAATCTGATTATATCCAGAATAACCATCAAGAAAACAATAAAAAGAATGACCGGCTAACCTTTCAAGCATTTGATCAA